>JAWWUD010000054.1:0-600000 GCA_033964015.1 Scolanthus callimorphus
TTAAAGGTTACAGGATACATTCGCTGGGTGTGCGTTTTAAACCCTTGTCGCGGCGCAAATATTCATCGCATCGCCATAACCAATACATCATTTTAAAGATAAAATGTGAAATTTCTGCTGTTAAGCTTTTGTAGCAGTTTCATGAAAATTATTTACGGCGCACAGCAAAAACCGCGTTTTCGACCGCCCCTGATAAACGCTTTGATAGGTCGCGGCAGTTTACAGGCTTGGCAAATCTGACTGTGCAATATCATAGCACATTGTTGTCTCTAAAAGTGTGTCGGGGGCTTTTTCATTGAAAGCTTTGTTTTAGGAATGATCGAACGATCAAGTTGATCTTGTGTTTAATAGTTCTGGGACCCTATCGTGATGAATAATTTTTGAAATACTGCGAAATTCACAAAAGCCCGGCACACTTTTGCTCCCCCAACCATTTATCTATCTCATGGCAAAATTTCAAAGCATTCCGTTAAAAACCTGTTGGTCTATCAAAGCATTATACACTAGATTTAGCGAAATCTTAGAGGCGAGTTTTGGGCTTCTAATTTGTGTAGACATAAGAGGGATTAGTGACGAATCTGTCATCACGCACTTCACTTCCAGCCAATCACTGCAGGCACCCCCGGTGTGCCAGCAAGGACATACTTTTGCGCGCGGAATAGATAATGAGGCTTCTTTCCGGTCTCTTGTATTAAATTGTCAAAGCGAACATTTATTATCGTCTTGGAATTCGAAATCAAACGGTATGGTTAAGCCGCGTCCAAACCGAGTTCTAAGAAGTGCCCAAACTTTGAAAAGGGAAAAGCGAAACCAAAGCAAAGGCGCGCGCCGAGAAAAACGACAAAGACAAATCGCTTTGGATTTCAGACGATTCTTTATCAAGTCCAAATATCTTTATTCTCGAACTTGATGCAATTGGTGGATCTTCTGTCCGCTGTTCTTCGTCTTCAGCATTCTCCTTGGATTTGGGTTGATCGAACCACGAGCCTTTGCAAGAGAGCGAGTTGTTATTTCATGTTCTCCTGAAAGCTTAAAGATTTGGCTTTTTTTACTCCTTTCGCACGCTTTGAGACCCAAGGACTGCGGTTAAGCTTTTTCGCTTCCCCATGATTGAGAATAGAGAATTTTCAAAAAAATCGCTTCTACACGACACTTATATACTAAACCAGTGAACAATAATGTGTGACAAAATATGGCGGACCATAACAGTCACCTAAATGTCCCGTATCTTACGCGAAAATGCTAATGACGTGCGCTGAACCGAGTAGATATCACAATAGGATTAAAGGATTATCTCGCGTGTATTGAAAGACATATTTCTCGGGCAGTTCTAGTTTTCTATACATTTCTCACGCTGCTTTTAAGATTTCAGGAATTTTTTTTCGAGAGAGTAAAGATCAGACCTCGATGTGGAAGAACTGTGATTTTCGAAAATTTCGCAAATAGAAGGCCGCGAATGTATCCTGTAACCTTAAAACGTTTCAGTCCATTAATTCTATCTATTCGCCTATTCCCTCAATAGGATTTCCTCTGTTCGAGGGTATTATTTCGGATCTGTCCCTCTATGATTAGTAAACCTGATATCTATTCGTCTATTCCCTCAATAGGATGTTCCTCTGTTCGAGGTATTATTTCGGATCTGTTCCCTCTATGATTAGTAAACCTGATATCTATTCGTCTATCCCCTCCGTAGGATGTTCCTCTGTTCGAGGGTATCATCTCGGATCTGTTCCCCGGCACGAAATGGCCCAACCCTGACTACGGGGTGCTGATGGAGGCCTTGAGGGATAACTGCGCACGTCGCAACTTACAGGCTACAGACTGGTACATGAAGAAGATTATACAGGTACGTGATTGAAGCGCAATTGCAAGGAAAAGTTTAGAATAGACTAAACAAGACCACAGCCAATCAGGAGTGGAAGCCATTTTACAACAAACCAATCAGGAGTGGAAGTCATTCAACACAAACCAATCAGGAGTGGAAGTCATTCAACAACAAACCAATCAGGAATGGAAGCCATTCAATAACAAACCAATCAGGAGTGGAAGCCATTCAACAACAAACCAACCAGGAGGTGAAATAAGTCAGACGTGCGTCATGACGTCAGCATAGCCGCGTTTTGATTTAGTTCACAATTTAATTGGCTGAAAGACGAAATACTTTGCATATCGACCAATAGAAACGCTGACTAAATGCAACTTTGGCAACTCGCCCGAGATTTTCGCATGGGAACTCGCGCGAGAAAAATAACTAGTTTTACCGTGGCTTTAAATTGCTATTGATTCCAGGTATACGAGATGATGATTGTGCGTCATGGTTTCATGATCGTTGGTGACCCTCTTGTGTGCAAAACCATGTCTTTCAAGGTACAAATAGAAATCCCTTGTTGAATACCACCATGTGCATGCTTTAGAGATATCCAAAATGGCGGTCGAAATTTTAAATAATTGTATTGAAGAACCAATAGCAGTGCCAGAGAGACAGAAAGAAACATTCTCTTTTTAGTGAATGTAAACATTTTCATTTTGTAAGTTGCCATAATGGTAGAGAATACCTCAGTCGAGAACTGGAAATTTTACACGCGTTGAATATATGACTGGTCATACGCAATAGCTTCCAAATGAATTGTTAGCACTTGTAAACCGCAAATTAACATACTGGACTGTATATGACCAGAAACATACGTGAGTTGAAAAGTGTAACAAACATGCATTGCTTAGTGCCAAGCTGCGGAATATTCGCAGAATAAACAATTGAACTGACTTTGGAAATATGTGTTGTTGCAAGACTTCAAGATGTTTTAATGTTAGTATAATTAGTATCACTTAACACTGTTGCTCTACTTTATTTGAGCGAAAAATAAAATATTATGAAAAGAAATCCTGCTTGGGTTAGCAGTCGAGAGTTCATTATTGACCAAATATGGTCATAAACTCGCCATGAATAATTTACAGCATTGTTCACCGTTAAGCCTGGTTTGCGACATAACGACATAAGAAAAATATCACGCGAACATAATTTAGTGGTTTGAAAACGTCGAAGTCGAGAAAAAAACGGCATAGGATTGCTTTGGTGAAGTAATCTAATGATGTTCCATGGAAAAATTTTGTTTTGGCGCGCGTTTCTCCCCGCAACACAGGAATCCCCCGCGAGAGCCAAATGCCGAAAGACAAACGATTTTTCTTCATGTAAACACCACATTGTTTGAATTCCCTTTGGAAGCCTGAATTATTGTTTTTCAATCACTGAATGATCAAGACGTTTCTGTCCGCTCTTGATAGTATCAACCAGTGTGGTTTCATCTTATACTAATCTAATGCCGTTTTAAATTACTATTGTGTCTTAAGGTCCTATCAGAATCCATGACCGATCTTCATAAGGAGGATACCCTTTCGAAAAGGTAAACCAGTTTGTATTCTGCTTCAGTCTAAAAAAAAAACGAAGAAAAAAAAAGGAGGCTCGAAATATTTTTTCTGTTTTTCTGCACTAGTTAGTTTATTGCTGTTTATTTCCTTCTGATTCTATATTAAAACCTGACCTTCCGATATCATAATACTGATGAGTTTGTGGTGGAAATGCACCACAGCTTTTGTCGAGGAAGGTATCCATAGCAACGCAATAAACCCAAAATATACTTTCTTTTTCACTTTCAAAATTGTGATTTCAAAATTGTGATATTATTTAGCGAGCAAGAGTAATTAACAATTATTACTCGATCCCGAATGGGCTCTTTAACAATTAGACCTCGAGCCCGAAAGGGCTACGGGCCAATAGCCCATGAGGCCGCAGGCCGAATGGGCTATTGACCCTGGCCCTTGAGGGCGAGAGGTCTAAATGTTTTAGTATCACCCAACTAGTTGCACAAAAAAGTGAAAAATTATGTTACAAAATCACTAGAAACCTCGACAAAACGAGAAGCGGCCGCCATTGTTTTCATGTTCAAAATCGGCGCTTTCGCTACTAGAGGTCTATTGATAATAGTCCCCTAGTATCGTATCCAATCAGAATGCAGCATTGGCAATAGTCCACTAGTTGGGTGATGCTAAAAGTTAATAGCCAATGAGGTCGAAGGCCGAATCGGCTATATACTTGGGCGAGAGGAATAATTGTTTTAGTCAAATCTCACTAGGTCAATTCGCCAAAAGCGTTTTGGGGGCTGGTCATTTGCCATTTTCTGGCTTTCAAATCGACACTTTTCGCTAGTAGGCCATAACTTATAGCCTACTAGTAGCTCAACCAATCAGAACGCAGCATTGACAATAGACCACTAGTGTGATTTGACTAATATGCTGATACAGCAAATTTATAACGCTGATTTTCCCAAATTCGTGATCTATTTCCAGGTGATATACAAGATTATCAACCCTAAGTCTATCACTATGGGGCAGCTCTACGGATGTTTTGACCCCGTGTCTCATGAATGGTCTGATGGAGTACTCTCTAACTCATTCCGCGAGTACGCGTCATCTCTCACGGAGGACCGGAAGTGGCTTTTATTTGACGGCCCAGTCGATGCTGTGTGGATAGAAAATATGAACACGGTGTTGGACGATAACAAAAAGGTAAACCTAATTAGTGCGCCGTCCGTGCATCGATTTTTCTGATTGACCCTAATCACTCGTGTGATCACGTGCGCCGTCCGTGCATCGATTTTTCTGATTGACCCTAATTTCTCGTGTGATCACGTGCGCTGTCCGTGCATTGATTTTTCTGATTGACCTTAATCACTTGTGTGATCACGTGCGTCGTCCGTGCATCGATTTTTCTGATTGACCCTAATCACTCGTGTGATCACGTGCGCTGTCCGTGCATCGATTTTTCTGATTGACCCTAATCACTCGTGTGATCACGTGCGCCGTCCGTGCATCAACTTTTCTGATAAACCCTAATCACTCATGTGATCACGTGCGCCGCCCCTGACTTGACACTTCTGATCATTTGGTGATCACGTGCGCTATCCGTGTATGACTTCCCTGATTGACCGTTATCACCGTTTTCGGAAGCTTTTTGTGCTGTCATTCACCATATAAACACTTGCTGCTGTTTGCGCTTGACCTCTACTTCATTACTTGTGATCACGTGCGCTGTCCGTGGATCGAATCTTCTAATTTGAAATAATCACTCGGTGATCACGAGCGCTGTCCGTGTATCAGCGCTTTTGTTTGGCTCTTATCACTTGTGATCACGTGCGCTGTCCGTGTATCGAGTCTTCTAATTTGGAATAATCACTCGGTGATCACGAGCGCTGTCCGTGCATCAGC
Source organism: Scolanthus callimorphus (assembly GCA_033964015.1). NCBI lineage: Eukaryota > Metazoa > Cnidaria > Anthozoa > Actiniaria > Edwardsiidae > Scolanthus > Scolanthus callimorphus. The sequence goes on from JAWWUD010000054.1 coordinate 5,263, forward strand.
GGTTTTGTTTGGCTCTTATCACTTGTGATCACGTGCGCCGTCCTAGGATCGAGTCTTCTAATTTGCACTAATCTCTTGGTGATCACGAGCGCTGTCCGTGCATCAGCGCTTTTGTTTGGCTCTTATCACTTGTGATCACGTGCGCTGTCCGTGTATCGAGTCTTCTGACTTGCTCTAATCACCAGTTGCTCACGTGCGCTCTTTCCTTGTTGTTTTTATCCAGTTATGCCTCATGAGTGTGAGATCATTCAAATGAGTAACAAGCAGAGCCTGATATTCGAGCCCGCGGACCTGGAGCAGGCGTCACCCGCTACCGTCAGCAGATGCGGTATGATTTACATGGAGCCTATACAGGTACACCATTGAACCAACACTGTTACACGTCCTCATCTACACCATTGTATTCCAGATTTGATTTCTATAGGCTAGCGTTAATAGATCTAACCGGGTAACGCTGTTTACCCTTTTGTTATGGACGATTGCAGCTATAAAGGCGCGCTCTTCTTTATTCAGAATGCCCCAAGCCGTGTCCCACAACTGCCAGAATGCAGCGCGCGCCTTTTGAAGAGTTCCCACATTTACCTACATGCAGCGCGCGCGTGCGTTATAAAATTTCTTTTGGAAAAGCCTGTTGATTTTTCACCAGATGTTTTATGCCTTTCCAGTCAGTTACGAATTTCTGTTGGGGAGAGATATCCCTTACCAGAACAACAACAACATTATCACATCATTTCAGTTGTGGATATCTGTTTACTTATAATACTGTTGAAAATCTTTAAAATTCTTATCAAAGTGCCCTGTATGGTTTTCTTCTATTCTAACATGCACATTTCCATCCTCCGTACCGGTACAATCCCTGAAATATAGAATTAATGACATTAGTCAAATCCAGGGGCGTAGCCAGCACTTATGAGAGGGGGGTTCCAAAATTCAAAAAATAAAAAACTCCACATAGATCTCGGGGAAAAACTAGCGTTTGAAGAAATTTGCTACATTTTATAGGAGCTTTTATTTGTTGTCTATTAAATATTTACAATTTTAGTAGTAAGTCGGCCCAGAACAGAGGCGAGGGGGGTTCCGCTGCGGGAGAGGGGGGTTCCGGAACCCCTGGAACCCCCCCCTGGCTACGCCCCTGAAATCCCTTGTGCCATTTTGATTGGGCGAGCTAATGTAGGCTAAAAGTGTAGCCTACTGTAAGAGTAAACCGTTGGAAATGAAACCCAGAGAAAATGGCAAATGACCAACTGCAGAACTTGATTTTGGTTAGAAAGAGATAACCTGCTCGTTGGATTTCACTAAAACACATTCCCTCGCCCTCATGACCTTTGATTTAATAGTCCATTCAAACCCCCTGCTTAGAGCCCATTCAGGCTAGAGGAATAATTATTAAGTAGTTCATGTTTGTCTGTTTCTTTGCGACAGCTTGGCTGGCGTCCTCTAGTGGAGTCTTACATGAACACCTTGCCGGAATGCCTGAGTAAAGAACACAGGGAGACCGTGCGGCTTATGTTCGACTGGCTCATAGAACCCTGCTTACGTACGTACTTTTACTACGTTAATAATACAGATGAAAAAATCTCTGGATTCTGATTGGCTGAGAGCAGTGCAGTTTTCAGGTAACAAAGTGCCAAAAAAAGTTAACAAAGTGCAAAAATGGTTAACAAAATGAAAATTTCTTTTTAAATGCTAAAATATTTTATAACATAGAGCTATATTATTGAAACTTTGGTTTTTGTTCATGCTCAGATTCTGTCAGGTTTTGGTCCAGATTTCAATCAAGGAAAAAAGCGTGAGGCTTGTTCAGTTTGTAAGCAGATTTGTGAATGATTCCTGAGAATTTTTTTTCATGTGTATATTAAAGGAAATCATACGACTTTTCTCGTTCAATTTGGAATTTATTTACACTCGTGGTTTTTCAAAAAGCTCAAATATTGATACTTTTTGGAAAACCCACTCGTGCAAATAAATTCGAAATTGAACTCGAAGTCGTATGATTTCGTATACAAATACAGCGCAGTACCGAAGGGTTTCTGCGGGTTGCGATCGTCCTGTTTCCCAATGCCAGTACTGTGATGACACAACGATTTATGGCATTCCCGACTGATTTGTAAAGAGGCTAGGATCACGGGATGGCACGTGTCAGGCACATGCTAGTTACCTTCACAGGGGTGGCACGCGCACGCGCACGCCAGCTAGCCAACCATTCAATTGACACCCCCTCTAGGGAACTCCACACGAGGTCCCAACCTGCGCCATCTTGGTCGTAAAGGAAATTTTTGCCCCACCATCCCCAGTCTTTATTTCCCCCCTCTACTCGCCAACCGGCTTTGTGCAGGGCAACTCAGCCAATTTATTGTGGTATTTGTCTCGTAAACGGAGTTGAACAGCGCAGCGCACTTGTATTGAGAAAACCGATTGTCTCGGACTGTATCACTCGAGGGAATGCCATAAACGTACTTTAACTGTGTGATAAATAACAGTATCAAATGAAGAGTACAACCCTGTTATTCGTAGGCCATTAAAGTGCTACTCAAGGCTGAAATTTTAATGACTTATTTGATTGCACATTCAAAATAAGGAAGAATGTCGCTTATTTCGCGTTCATAGCTCTTTTGGTTACAGAGATATTCAAGATTTTTACTTATGCAAATTAGCAAAAAATGACGTCACAACAAGACAAGGGCAAAAGAGGCCAACAATGTTTTATGTTGTGACATCATTTTTTGCTAATTTGCATAAGTAAAAATCTTCAATATCTTTGAAACCAAAAGAGATATGAACGCGAAATAAACGGCATTCTTCCTTATTATAGATGTGCAATAAAATAAGCCATTAAAATTTCAGCCTTGAGTAGCACTTTAACACACGCCACGATATGCTGATGTTTTCAAACCTCACTTATCGTCTTTATAAACGTATTTCAGCGTTTTCGATCATATTTTTATAGATGCCACAGAACGGACGGGCGAGGCAATGTAAAAGCAACTCAGTTGATTAGGTGCACTATTTTTTGACAACTATAATTCACGGCTAAAAATAACGGCTGAAAGGGGCGGTCACGGAGACTACCCAATTCGATTTGAGCTCGGTCATTCCTTGTTTCTGACCGGCAAAATACACACGCACAAGAGATGAAGACTCCTGCTAAATGTGGCCGGTGAAAATGTCCGGTGAGACAGAGATTTGAACGGTAAACTTTCAATTTTAGACTGACATTGTCCGATGGAAGGATCCTAATGTTAGCCCTGATGATTAAAACTAAAATCACAATCTATTAGATGAGGGTATCTTCGAACAGATTTGCGTAGTTCTTCACTAACATGGCGCTTCTCTCATAACTCCTTTATCTACCGTAGATTTCATCCGCCATGACTGCAGGTTCTTCTTGACCTCTTCCAACATGCACCTTGTCTACTCCTTCCAAAGACTCTACACTTGCTTGATGGACGAGATTAGAGCGCAGGACCATGCAGAGGGAGCTGATAGACTATCCTCGCAACAGGTATGGAGGCCTCTTGGAAAAGACGAATTCGTCGAGAGTTGTCAGACTCAGTCTGACAGTTGTACCCAGTCGCTGTGTAGAAACGTTGAGGAACGCAGGATATTATGGGAAGGATTAGCGGAGCGTAGGGGGCTGTGGGAAAGATTCGAAAGGCGCGCAATGGATTGTGGACCGGATATCCCACAATCCATTGCGCGCCGCCTCGCTAATCCTTCCCATAATTCCCTGCGCTCCTTGACTTTTCTACTATAAAGCAGCGAAGCAGCGACCCTTGACCTACTTAGCGACTGGCTACGACTCTGGAGGGTTGTTGTATGATCTCTATCCGCTATGATCCAACTTCTAAAATTCGTGTTTTGTTTTTGGCAATTTTCCGTTGTCAATCAAAACGTTTGGCTCAGAAAACAAAGAAAAAGAAGCCAAACCTAGTTAAGAACAAGGACTGTTTGAATTATCTTGGATGTTGGGTTTGGTTCCAGATCACCAACTGGCTGATGGGCCTATTCATCTTCTCAATTGTGTGGAGTATTGGAGGCACGCTGAATGGAGACAGCAGGAAGAAGTTTGACGCGTTCTTCCGACTTCTCATCAGCGGGACAGATAAGGATCATCCGAAGCCCAAGGAGATCAAGATGAGCAAGGTAATGAGAGATCTCTCTGATCTCATTGCATAAAGCACTTAATGATCTCGCTGATCTCTGATCTGTTATGTGTCTGGGTGGCAAATACACAAACAGACAGACAGACGACCGAACAATCGAACACACGCACTAATTAAATACAAATTTGTATCCACAGCAAAACGTGTTCCCTGACCGCGGTACCGTGTTTGACTACTACTTTGTCAAGCAGGCCGGAGGCTCCTGGAACAACTGGATCGAGCTGACGGACAAAGGCAAGTCTGGCATTGGCAAAAACGCAAAGGTAAGGGCTATTATTTTAATGTCATAATGTGAAGCATTAAAACCACAATGACTCACTCCCGGGGGGAATCTCCCATATTTTTTTGGCCGAGAATGTTCGTCGACTCTTGTTCAAAACTCGCTTTGTTTTGCCGCCGTCAACATCAACCCGTTTTCTAGCCATTTCGTAAGGTACGAGGAAAGGGTCCAGGGTCCTTTTGGTAAAATAGTTCTTATTTCGTCTGCTTTTAAGCTACGTACGTGTATTATATATCATTATAAAGCCTTTGATGAATAGAAAACAAATATAATCTTTAGACTATAATGAATTTTAAAAATCAGTAAATATTTGTCGAGAGCTGAATTTATCGTTTGAATAAGTTCTGGTCCGTCAGAATGGATGATTCCAGGTTTAAGCGCGCAAGCACTCTTCTTTATTCAGAAATTCCCAAACCGTGTCCCACAGCTACCGGAATGCGGCGCGCGTTGTTAACAGCTTGTTGGACAAATATCCCACAACTAGCGACATGCAGCGCGCGCATGCGCCTGGAATTGTCCATTCAATAGAACCGGTCCTCCCTTATGATATGAAAAACAGTTATTGGCTACGGTATTTTCTAGGTTAGTGAGCTGACGATTGAAACAGATGACACAGCTCGTCAGATCTTCTTATGCTGAAGTTGTGTGTATTGTTGTTATGTGGTTTCCGCTTTTAGGCAGTGCCTAAATCTATATATTATGAATAAACTATTCTTGGCTACCGTATTTTCTAGGTTAGTGAGCTGACGATTGAAACAGATGACACAGCTCGTCAGATCTTCTTCCTTAACACGTTTCTGCCCCACGAGGTCCCTCTTCTGTTTGTTGGTCCGACTGGTACTGGCAAGTCTGCTATCACTAACAACCATCTGATGAAGATGCCCAAGGAAAAGTGAGTGCAGAGAGGGCGAGAGGGAGAGGGAGAAGTTTCAAATATTGAAAACAAGAATGCACACCTCCCTCTTGAGAGTGCCCACCTCCCGTCTTTCGGATGAGACAATAGACCGAGGTCCCGTCTCTGTGCTCACTACACTTAATCACTATGCGAGGGACGTTCAACAACGACAGTCCTCATTCTTGAATATATATGATAATTTGTGGTATACAAGTGCATACATTTCATTTTTCATTTCTTGACATTTTATTTGTGAATCTTAAATTTGACCAGCTGTTTTATCTCTTCTACTGAAATCGTATAACAATTTAGTATAAAGAGGGTTCGTTCGCGTCCTGGAAATCCTGGAATGGCCTGGATTTTCATTTCCTTCCTGGAAAGACCTTGATGAAAGTCCTGGAATTTTAAGAAAAATTTCTAGAAAAGTTTTTTTTTTTTGGGGGGGGGGGGGGGGGGGGGGGGGGGGCATTTTTAACCAATAAAACCTCCTGGAAAATGACTAAAGACTTCCTGGAAAATCCTGGATTTTATCATTCAGAAAGCGTACGAGCCCTGAAAAAAGGTACTTTCAATCGCGCCGTTGAAATGTCCAAAACCACAGAACGCCGTTTTGCATCACGTGATGACTGAGCACTGACTGTTAATTGGCTGAAAGACATCAAGCCTAAAGTTGTCACGTGATAAAAATGTGCAACCCGCAGGCTTGAAATTGAAACCGCTCGATTGGTACCTGTTTTTATAGTAAGAATTATGGCGAAAATTGTAGGGAAAGATTGTAGGAGGATTGTAGGATCGCAACAGTGGTTTGTATATTTCTAAACTCAGCATGTGGTTTGTTTATTTCCAAATTCTAAATTATTTCTGATTTATAATTCTTCAGGTATCTACCAGTCAATATCAACTTCTCCGCGCGTACAAGCGCGCAACAGACACAAGATATTATCATGGGGAAACTGGACAGGTAGGGTTGGTTCACATTATTCACTTCTAATTTTAACGGCGCTTACATCTACGACGACGGTTGCGATTACAATTACGACGCTGATGTGAGCTATCTGACATGGTTCCCACTGGTCCTTGAAAACCTGAAAGTCATGGATTTTAGAAATGTCTTTTTCCATGCCTAGAATTTTTTTACAAAAGCCCATCAAAGTCAAATTTTTTCCTGGGTGTGTTTCTTGTAAAATTTTGAATTAAAGGATTCTCATGTAGCTCTTACCGTGCGCGAAAACCTGCATTTTTCGTTATGAAAGGTCATTAAATTTTTCGAAAAAATTGTCATTGGAATGGTCCTTGAAATTTAATCCTTGGAATTTGGAAAGCCGGAAAATGTGGGAACACTGTTGTGAACTCTCAATTTCGGAGGATATATATATATTTTTTTTTCCCAGTCCTTTCTAATATTTTTTGTCCATCCCGATGGTGACATATAACCACTCCCATAACTCATTTCTTTCATTTGTGCAGACGTCGTAAAGGTGTGTACGGCCCCCCACCCGGCAAGAAGTGCGTCCTGTTTGTAGACGATCTCAACATGCCGTCAAAAGAGAAGTACGGAGCCCAGCCGCCCATAGAGCTTCTAAGACAGGTAAACCATCCTTGTTAAACGTGAGCCATGAATCATCCAAAACATGATAAACTTAGAATTGTTGCTTTAAATTCTGTGATTCAAAAAGGGTGACAATCGAGAGCTCGCTGGGGAGGCTCTTGTGCGTACAAAAATACAGCTTTGTATCGCCTTTGAAAACCGTGTCTGACAAAATAACACTGACATTCGTTTGCTAGTTCCTTTTCAATCCCTTTGCCTTCGATCAACACATGCAGCAGTGGCTGTCACCAGAGCCTCCCATCGAGCATTCACGTACCCAGAGCTCCCCAGCTCGTCTGCTCGCGGGGGAGGCTCTTATAGTCCAGTCAATCTACGCTCAAAAAGGGGTCAATCGGGAACTAATTGCAACAAAAGCTTTTTCGACGGGGAATTGAAAATTCCCTTCCCTTGTATGAAAAACCACAGGGAGCCCAAATCTAAAAAAATTCAGAAGATTTTAGATAGACTTGTTTTGACCAAACTTTCGACTATACAAACGATACAAATTATTCCGAAACATATTTTGAACATAAATTGCACAGGTTTTAGTTGATTTCTCGTATTTTTATTAAATAATCACTCAATTCTGATTTGGCGCAAGAGTTTGAGATCTGAAAATAGTAGGCGGCGGCTAGGAAGACTCGCTAAATTATCTCCGTTTCGCTAGCCATACTAATCCCAGATTGACAAATATTTGATGAGAACATGGAATACCCAGAATAAAAATCAAAATAATTGGGATCGAAATACTGAAAGTCAAGGCAAGTTGGCTTTTTATATATTCTAAGCCACTAATGTCCCTGAATTCCTCTTCAGTTAGTAGCCGCAATGAACAATATTTTGAAAGAGGTGGCCAGTTTTAGTGCCAGCTTAGCATGCCTCGGTCCGTGTTCTCTGCAAAAGACACCACTTCGCGCCGCTACGGGATAGAAAAGGGCAAGCGCGGCCTTCAAGAAGCATGCCAGCTCTCTATAAGTGCATCAGCAAGTAGCAATATTCGACTCCCTAAAGGCTGGTTTCCATATGGTCTTATCTGTCGCATCAGTCGACCGTGAAACAATGGAAATTGTAATTATTATTTTGTTTCACGGTTGACTGATAAGACAGATACAACAGATAAGACTATATGGAAACTAGGCTTAAAGCACAATAACAAACATAAAATATATCAAGCTTGAAAGGGGAAATGTTCTTGTCTGTATCCTTTGATATGGCAAACCGGGCTAGAAGCTGGTCTGAGAAACGGACAGGTGAGACCACGTCCATCGAACCACAGAATCTCCTTCCAACATCCACTGTTGCTGAAAATCACAGGCTCCACGTGTGTATTTATAAGTCAGACAGTGAAACAGCGAAGATCAAGGTGTGAAGATTGGGCGATGGAGATTGCGCAGTGAAATCATCGCCAGGCTCGTAGCTCGCATTTTTGGAGAGGGAGGCGTTGTCCTCAGTTTTACAGAAAGAAACATCCTGTGCAAACCAAATTTATATCATTTTGTCGTGTTTCCTTCCCTTTTGTTACCAAAAACCTGATTTTTCTGGCCCCAAGGGGGTTCGTTCGTACCTCTGGAACCCTCCTACGGTCCTGATCGTATCGCCCCTCCTCACTCTGACCGACCAGCGGGTCCACAGTAACCTCTCCACATTCTGCACATTGGGCGCTGCAACTGCGTTCAGGACTGCAGTATTCTCAGGTGCTCTTGTCAAAGCACCAGTTTGCGGACAATGTAAGGGATCCGCGTGCACCAACTCGCCTATGGCGTCTTTGATGAGGGTCATTAGAACACAGGCTGAGACCAGATCGGCTGGCAAAATTGGACTTCTCTTTGGTGGCTATTAATGAACACTGAATATGAAGTCAGGGACATTAGTGTATAATAATCTATAATCTATATCAACATGCGCTAGAAATAAGAAGCCAACCGGCCTTGACTTTGAGGGTTTCAGGAACCAGTTTTACAACGTTTAACGATCTCGTGATATCTCGATCCCAATTATTTTTATTTTTCTATTTTTTTTATTTTATTATTTCCTTAATGTCTGCGTAACGCATGTTAACATCAAATATTTTGTTAATCTGAGATAATATGGTTATCAACGGAGATAATTTATCGAACAAAAGCGTCACTAGCTGGCGCCTCCTATGAGAGTTCCAGATCGAACTCTGAGAAAATAGAATTGAGTGATTATTCAATAAAAAGTACGAGAATACAATTAAAACTCGTATTATCTATGTTCAAAAGTGTGTTTCGGAATAATTTGAACCATTTGCATTGTCGAAAGTTTCATCAAATGACTCTATTTTAATATTGTGCATTTCTCGAGATTTGGGCTCCCTGTGGTTTTTCATACAAGCTTTGTATGGGAATTTTCAATTGCCATTTTCGGCGTGTTCCTTTCCTTCGATTTTTTGGGACTTTTAGTATGTTCATTTGGGGACTAAATGTAGTACAAAACCGTCGAAAAAGCTTTTGTTGCAATTAGTTCCCGGTCAAACCGTAGATTGACTGGACTATTAGGACATCCATTTGAGGGTCTTCGCTGATTGGCTGATTTTGAACGTTGGAGCATGCGCAGAAAGTTGTTTCTCTCAACGGCTCTGTATCAAATCTCGCGCAGGCGTCAGTGGCTGTCACCAGAGCCCTGAGTTGACCAGCCTGAGAGCTCTGTGTTCGAGAATGCCCATCGAATTGACTGGCCAGGTAAGTAGTATAGTATGTACCAAATTTAATGCTAATTCGGTACATACTATACTACTTGGTACGAGAATGACGTTTCTGTTCATTTATTCTTCTGTGGGAAATGTCACGCCGTAATGGGAAACATTACGTCCAAGGAGTGATCAGAGTTCCAATGCGCCTTCTAGGTAAAGAACAGATGACGTCACAATGAAGAAACTGCACGTGCGAGCATTAGATAAAACGCTTGACGAGATGAAAGGACGTCGACTGCAAAGGCACCATCGTCGCTGAAAACCTACCTTCATTTTCAGATTTCCAGCAACCAAAGAGCTTTGAGTTCTTTAACGTATTATTATATTCCATGCTAACTGCAACCAAACCTGGGATTTTGCTTGTGAAGGATGTAAGAGGGCCAACGATTTGTCTAAGCGCAGCTGTTTGAATTTAAATGTCATGATTCGTGGGTCATGGCAGTTCCAATGCTCGTTCTGGATTAAGAGTTGATGACGTCACAGTGAAAAAACTGCGCGTGCAAGCTGAGAAAAAATGTTTGGTGAGATGGAGTGCAAACGGCATTGTCTACAAAGGCGCCAACATCTCTGAAAACTTTTATTTTCAAATTTCCAGCAAGCTGAGAGCTTTGAATTGTTCTTTAAGTTATTATTTTAACGGAACATGTATACTCCAAGCGGTAGCTTAATGGTTACCTCTAAGCGTAGCGGGTTGATTTTTTAACGATAAGATTCATGGTGATTCTTTTGATGTTCACTCGACTCTGAAAGCTTTTTCACATTGCAATAGATTCAGCCTATGCGATTTCGGGTCCGATTGTATTATTGGCAAAGTATAACTCATGATCATTTTTCTTCTTCATTTTCAGTTACTTGACCACGGCCATTGGTATGATCTCAAGGACACTTCAAAGTTGGAGCTTCTAGACGTAGTGCGTAATTATTTTCGGTTCACAGTTTTTAAAATATTATTGCATTACAGTTTAGTGTAATCACAACCACACTCGACCTTACAGTTGTTTTCAGAATACTTTTCCACATCACGTTGCAAAGTTGGTTCCCGTCCATCCCAACTACAATAGGTTGCCAAGTTTGCAACCAAGTGCCCAACTAAAGGAGGGTTGTCCAATACACTGACAAATTTATGCAAGGCATTGTCTAAAACAATGGAGTGCAATGGAGTGTATTATAGAACGAGGCAATAGAATGGAGGAGAACAATATCATGCATAAATTTGTCAGAGTATTGGACTAGTATGTTTGACAGTGATCTGTGAATATTGAAATATTTTATCTGTTTTTTTTTTAATCTGAATTTTCCTTCTGGGCTGCCAAATTACGAAGTTAGTTTGGATCTTGGTTGCAAACTTAAGAACCTTCCAACTTCGCAACCTGGCGCGGAAAAGTATTGTGAAAACAACTGTAATCGGAAGTTCCTACCTCCTCCTTCCGATGCATTCTCGTACCCAGAGCTCCCCGGCTCTTCTGCTCGCGGGGAGGCTCTGGTGACGTCCATTTGAGGACCTTTGCCGATTGGCTGGTTTTGAACGTTGGTGCATGCGCAGAAAGATCTTTCTCTTAACGACTATGTATCAAATCTCGCGCATGCGTCAGTGGCTGTCATCAGAGCCTCCCCCGCGAGGTTACGAGCTGGTGAGCTCCTGGTAAAAGAATGCTTCCGATGAGACATGGATATTCTGTCATGTCATGGAGAACGGATGGAGATTGTGCTCATGCGGCTTTGCTTTATATAGAAATATAAGCATAGATCCAATTTCGCATGACTGTGGTAAACCAGTCTCAAAGTAACTACATCAGTTCTGAACAAAACGTATAGGAGTAAATGCAAAGTAAATGCGAATTACTTCCTACAGTCAAGACATATGAAATCCCATCTAATGACACTGGTGTTTATGAACAACGTCGCTACGTTTCTGGCGTTGATGGGAAGATACTTTATTCTTGGATTGCACTCATTCCTATGGGATTAACATCACAAAAGCGCGGCGGCCATGTTGGTGTACAGAACAAAAACAGCAAATGAACTTTTTGTTCCTGTACACCAACATGGCTGCCAATGACGTCACGTGCAATCCAAGAATATGGGAGAATCTTACTCTTAGCAATGGACTCTAGGCTTTACATTCCTTTGATGTCCGTTTTAGATGTTCGTCAGTGCCATGGGTCCCCCTGGCGGGGGAAGGAATGACATCACAGGCCGGTTTGTACGTCATACAAATGTCATCTCCATCGACTCCTTCGACGATAACACGATGAACAAGATCTTCACTTCAATCGCCGACTGGCACTTCGCCAAGGGGTTTGATGCGTCCTTCCAGCGACTGGGAAAGGTGAGGAATATCCTTGCGCATCCCTAAAGGACGTCCACTTAAAGAGTCTGTGTCAGCCGCCATCTTGACAGGAAGCAACATACTGAGTTTGAAAAAGCATCCATTTCCATCGGCTGATTTAGAGAATGTAGTACAATATTTTTCAATTTGGTAAATGAAGAGGAAAGCTTTGTTTGTGGAAGGTTATTTCATAATTTCTACACGTAATTTCAGAGCGCGCGCGCTTCTTTATTCAGAAATGCCCAAGCCGCGTCCCACAACTACCAGCATGCAGCGCGCCCTTTTTAACAGTTCGTTCGACAAATGTCCCACATCTACCGACATGCAGCGCGCGCGTGCGTTATAACTCGAATCGTCCATTCGTCTTCTAATACCGACTTAAAAAAATAACAAAGGAGTGTCTCAGGCTCTTTTAAGAAGGCCATTTTAATTGGCGCCAGCGTCACCGCAAACCAAATACAATAAACCTTTTCCGCTTGCGCTGGGGACCTGTTGTTTGTGCGAAAAAAAATCTGTGTTCGGGTACATGAATAATAAAGAGCTTCCTTTTGCATCTCTAAAAGGATTTGCTCGTGTAGACGTTACATTAGAAACCCTTGATGCCATGACCTGCTCATGTTTTTGTTCTTTTCAGATTGTAGTCATGGCGACAATGCAAGTGTACAAATCCGCCGTGGAGAAGTTCCTTCCCACCCCTAGCAAGTCACACTACGTGTTCAACTTGCGTGACTTTGCGCGCGTCACGTTTGGCGTGCTACTAGTTCCCGCGAGTCACATGACAGAAGGCGACAAGCTGATTCGCCTGTGGATCCACGAGGTTTACAGGGTCTTCTATGATAGGCTGATCGATGACCCTGATAGACAGATGTTCTTTGACGTCATCAAGAATACCATTAAAGAGCAGTTTAAACTGGAGATGGACAGACTTGTCGGACATCTTGTACCGACCGGACAGAAGCTGAAAGATGAACACATCAGGTTTGTACGTTAAACAAAAAGTAAAATAAGTAAATTTATTTTACGATTGTGACATCATTTTACAAAATAACGTCAAAATTGAGTGCAGATATATATATGTTATTTACCGGCTTGGGGTCGGTCCGGATCGTGAAATACTGTGCCCGAGGTCTTGAAAATAGTGACCGAGACCGGAGGTCGAGGTCACTATTTTCATGGCGAGGTCACGGTATTTCACGATCTGGACCGACCCCAAGCCGCTAAATAATTTTTTTTTTCCATTCACTTGAACAGCATGAAACTAGCGCGTGCCGAAATTAGCGTGCGCACGATTAATCCGGACCCGGGGTCCGGATCGTAATATTCCAGATCGCTCGCGAGCCAATCAGAACGCGCGATTTGATGGATACCGGACCGCTGAAAAAATAAGTAGCCGTATTACACGGCAAAGGCCGTATTACAGGGTTGGATCCGTATTACACTGTGGCAAACCGGTTACGAACCGGTTTATGGCGCGCATTTTAATGGCTTCCCGATCGTGTGCTAGTTAAATCATGTACGTTTTCTAGTGAATCTTGAAGAGAAACGGAAATATTTATGTTTGTCGTATAATATATAAGTCATTAGATTTTTGTTCATGTTATAATAGTGGACATTTTACTCCTGTTTAAATCCCAACTGGCCTATATACAAACAAGTCACCAGTAGGACGGGTCTTGAACTTTGGATCTTCGGATTGCGAAGTCGGCGCCCCAACCACTGGGCCATTTGGCTACTAGCTCTAAAATGTTGGTCGCCAAGCCCCGAAATTTAGTCGCCATTGTGTCGGGCCCTGCTCGGGACATCAGTTAAATGTTAAAAGTCGCCATTTACCCACAGACAAGTTTGGCTAGTGTAACCACCATTACATGTCGGTTGGCTGTTTGTTGTTTTCTTTTTTTTAAAGTAATTTCTGAAATGTATAAATATTTACCTTCGTATAGGATCGACATTTTTTTATTATTGTTCAGATTTTTTTGGGTATTTTTTGTGCCGTTCTTTTTTGTGAATATTGCCAATTACTTGAATCTTGCATTTCTAGGAATCTATTTTTCGGGGACTACATGGTGCCAGAGAGCCCTGACAAGATCTACGATGAAGTGTCCGACCTGAAAGCGCTCACTGTACAGATGGAGGCGTAAGTAGTAGTATCTCAAGAACTCCTCTGGTTTTGAAATTTCGATTCTTAAGGGCTGGTCTATCACGAACCCAAACGCAAGTGCTAGCCTAGAATGAACATTATATTAAAATTAGTTTGCTTGCGTTTGCCTTCTAAACAAAATGGCGGCGGAAACCGTGATAAGGCCTATTACTTTTATCATAAATACGAGCCAGCTGGCCAGTTGTTATTAGTTTAGCTCATTTCGGACCTTGGAGTTTGGTCATAGCTTATGACGTCATTTGCCTCTCACCTCTGTGCACCTCTCACCTCTGTACACCGACGTTGAAAATACCACAGTACTCACCACAGAATAATATATCTAACAACCAATCATGGTTTATAAACTGCATTGTAGAAATCGCATTTCGCATCTAAGGGATCAGAAAGTATACAAGTGTATACATTTACATTTCAATTTTCTAACCTGTAGGTATTTGGACGAGTTTAATCAGATGAGTAAGACCCCCATGTCACTTGTAATGTTTAAGTTCGCCATTGAGCACATCTCTCGGGTCAGCAGAGTCCTGAAGCAAGATAACGGTCACTGCCTTCTTGTTGGTAAGTTAAACTGATAGTAAATTTATTCACTATTAGTAAGGATACAGCCCTTGCGCCAGCCCGCGCCATTTCTGCACAAAATACAATTTATTTATGTTGTAAACGAGTGAAGCTGGAGACACTAATATTATCTAGTTGGTAAACTTCAAGGGGAGGTTGAGAAATCAATTATGCAGTTATGATGAGATGAGATGGTAATGTGTTTTTTTATACTACCGAATCATCGTAAGAAAGGAAGAAAACCAAAATCAGGTGACTTCCCTGTGATTCTGCCCCACGACCCTTGCCTTGTGGAGTCCCTTGGATTTATAATTTATTTCTCACATTGACCATGCTACACGGCCACAACTTAACGTCGAACCTCGCATAAACTTCGAGGAGTGTCTGTCTTGCCTTTTTCTAATGTTACTGTCTGTATCTCTCAGGAGGAGTGTCTGTCTTGCCTTTTTCTAATGCTACTGTCTGTATCTCTCAGGAGGAGTGTCTTTCTTGCCTTTTTCTAATGTTACTGTCTGTATCTCTCAGGAGGAGTGTCTGTCTTGCCTTTTTCTAATGTTACTGTCTGTATCTCTCAGGAGGAGTGTCTTTCTTGCCTTTTTCTAATGTTACTGTCTGTATCTCTCAGGAGGAGTGTCTGTCTTGCCTTTTTCTAATGTTACTGTCTGTATCTCTCAGGAGGAGTGTCTGTCTTGCCTTTTTCTAATGTTACTGTCTGTATCTCTCAGGAGGAGTGTCTGTCTTGCCTTTTTCTAATGTTACTGTCTGTATCTCTCATGAGGAGTGTCTTTCTTGCCTTTTTCTAATCTTACTGTCTGTATCTCTCAGGAGGAGTGTCTGTCTTGCCTTTTTCTAATGTTACTGTCTGTATCTCTCAGGAGGAGTGTCTGTCTTGCCTTTTTCTAATGTTACTGTCTGTATCTCTCAGGAGGAGTGTCTTTCTTGCCTTTTTCTAATGTTACTGTCTTGCTATCTCTCAGGAGGAGTGTCTGTCGTGCCTTTTTCTAATGTTACTGTCTGTATCTCTCAGGAGGAGTGTCTGTCTTGCCTTTTTCTAATGTTACTGTCTGTATCTCTCAGGAGGAGTGTCTGTCTTGCCTTTTTCTAATGTTACTGTCTGTATCTCTCAGGAGGAGTGTCTTTCTTGCCTTTTTCTAATGTTACTGTCTGTATCTCTCAGGAGGAGTGTCTGTCTTGCCTTTTTCTAATGTTACTGTCTGTATCTCTCAGGAGGAGTGTCTGTCTTGCCTTTTTCTAATGTTACTGTCTGTATCTCTCAGGAGGAGCGTCTGTCTTGCCTTTTTCTAATGTTACTGTCTGTATCTCTCAGGAGGAGTGTCTGTCTTGCCTTTTTCTAATGTTACTGTCTGTATCTCTCAGGAGGAGCGTCTGTCTTGCCTTTTTCTAATGTTACTGTCTGTATCTCTCAGGAGGAGTGTCTGTCTTGCCTTTTTCTAATGTTACTGTCTGTATCTCTCAGGAGGAGCGTCTGTCTTGCCTTTTTCTAATGTTACTGTCTGTATCTCTCAGGAGGAGTGTCTGTCTTGCCTTTTTCTAATGTTACTGTCTGTATCTCTCAGGAGGAGTGTCTGTCTTGCCTTTTTCTAATGTTACTGTCTGTATCTCTCAGGAGGAGTGTCTGTCTTGCCCTTTTCTAATGTTACTGTCTGTATCTCTCAGGAGGAGTGTCTGTCTTGCCCTTTTCTAATGTTACTGTCTGTATCTCTCAGGAGGAGTGTCTGTCTTGCCTTTTTCTAATGTTACTGTCTGTATCTCTCAGGAGGAGTTTCTGTCTTGCCTTTTGCTGATGTTACTGTCTTGCTATCTCTCAGGTATTGGAGGCAGCGGTCGTCAAAGTGTTACTCGCCTCGCCACCTTCATGGCCGATTATGACTTGTTCCAGATCGAGATCTCCAAAAACTACACCAAAACGGAGTGGCGCGAGGATCTCAAAAGGGTAAATACAAGGCTGGGCATTTATGTGTGGCAGTAATGTACTATAAGGATATCAAGGAAGTTCCCTGCTAGCAGAGTCCTCTTTTCTCTGCATTTCGATGGCTGACGGGATCTTGGCTAAAAGGGATAAGGACCTGATTAATAATTCCTAGGATAAACAATAGAACAAAGCTGCATGGCATAACATGGCATATGTAGGTTTGTTCTACCGTGAAGCCTATGAATTATTAATCACGTCATCCCTTTTAGCCATGACTGGTTGAGGTTCGCGAGGAAAAGAGGCCTCTGCTCTGGGTCGAAACTCCCTTTGTTTTGCCGCCATCCACAACCTTGGACGGTTTGCTGATCGTTTCTTGAGCCCACTATATTATACGCACGCATATCTACGGACGTTTTCCGCTGTGTGACAAGCCTGTTTTTGGCTCTTAGATGCTGATCAAGGCTGGAGTGGATGGCAAACCTACCGTGTTTCTGTTCAGTGATAATCAGATCAAAGAGGAGTCGTTCGTAGAGGATATCAACATGATCCTCAATACTGGTGACGTGCCGAACATCTTCGCCGCTGACGAGAAGGCAGACGTCATAGAGAAAATGCAGACCGTCGCTAGAGTCGAGGTAAGGGTCATTCCATTTATCATCCGCACCCCCACTTACAACGTCTAGCCCCCTCAGAAATTTCACCTACGGAAGAGTATATTTCAGTCCTGACTCCCCTCAGAAATACTAAAGAGTGTCTTTCAGTTCCGACCTTCTAGGAATTGGCTATTCCAGCTATAACGCACGTGCGCGCCTCGTGTGTTTAAAAACCGCGCGCTCCATTCTAGAATTTGTGGGTCACGACCAAGGCCATTTCTGAATAAAGAAGAGCGCGCGCGCTTATAGGTGGAATCGTCCATAAGTCAGCTACCCCCTCCAGCTATCCCTTAGCTCCTATATGGCTGGACTCCCTTGGAAATAGGGTTAAACCCTCGGGAAATGACAATATTGCTGCCCCTTGGACTTTGGATACAAACTGAAATTGCCCTATTGGGATGTTGTGTGCGTCTCCGTCGCGCTCCAATATAGAATAGCAGTGGCGTTGCAAAGGGCTGCGTTTTTACGTCATTCCTAAATGGAGGAATGCTCACAATGAATAATTCAACGATATTTTTGACAATATTACTTCAAATTGACCTAAAAACATTCAAAATATCTGAACTATCAAGACTACTAGTCAGGATAAGGGTTAATACATAGTTTTAGTATATTTTTATAGTATATGCCTCGTTCTATTAAAGATTAATACTATTAAGGTACGTAATCAATAAAACGAGCTGTCCGAACCAGCGAATTCACTGGTAGCGTAGTGGTTAGGGTTAGGGTATAGAGACTGGAAAGTTACAGGTTCGAACCCTGATGATTTTCATAATTCTTTTTTCACTTCTGTAGGTGAGCGCTTGTTTAGAAAAAAATTCTAAGTGCCAGTGAGCATTCCTCGATTTAGGCGTGTGTCGTTTTTAGAGGGACGCCATTTTGGGCGAAATCTTTATATTTTTCCGCTGATACGAAACTGATGTTTTGGCTCTGTAATGAATGGCCACTGACTGCATAATTCACAATTTTTGGACACAATATTATAGAGATGTGGCACTGAATTTGCATATCTCGTATACATTAGCGTTTTGGAATTGCGAGTATACCGACCTTTACGCTTCATAATTGGAGAATTTCTTCATAACTGGTCCATTCCTGTTCCTTTCAGGGTCGCAAGATCGACGCTACGCCGCTAGCGATGTACAATTTCTTCATTGAGCGCGTGCGCACTAACCTCCACGTCGTTTTGGCCATGAGTCCTATTGGTGACGCATTCAGAAACCGACTCCGTATGTTCCCATCCCTGATCAACTGCTGCACGATAGACTGGTTCCAGGTAACTATACTTATTATACCACTGTGACGTCATTTTGCCATATATGAGTCATACTGGTGACGCGTTCAGGAACAGACTCCGTATGTTCCCATCCCTGATCAACTGCTGCACGATAGACTGGTTCCAGGTAACTATACTTATTATACCACTGTGACGTCATTTTGCCATATATGAGTCATACTGGTGACGCGTTCAGGAACAGACTCCGTATGTTCCCATCCCTGATCAACTGCTGCACGATAGACTGGTTCCAGGTAACTATACTTATTATACCACTGTGACGTCATTTTGCCATATATGAGTCATACTGGTGACGCGTTCAGGAACAGACTCCGTATGTTCCCATCCCTGATCAACTGCTGCACGATAGACTGGTTCCAGGTAACTATACTTATTATACCAATGTGACGTCATTTTAACATTTGAAATCAAAATTGCGTGCAGATACGCAGCAGTATTGCGAAAACCGTTCTGTTGCAATTTGTTGCAGGTTGTGTTATAAGTTGACTGGACTAGTATTACACGGTTGAAAGCCATAGTGCTCTGTAGCAAAATGGTTACGAACCGGTTTTGCGTGCGCATTTGACTGGCTTTCCGATCGTGTGCTAGTCAAAACATGTAAGTTTTCTAGTAAATCTTGAAAAAGACGAACATATTTTTGTTCATCGTATAATTAACAACTCATGAGATGTTTTTTTTTTTCATGTAATACTCACAGACATTTTACGTCCCTGCGGGCTCGTTGCACTGCATTGATTCGTTGCACTGCATTGATATGGTCATTGAAACTCTGACAATATCTGTCTTCTGCACATGAGATTTTTCCTGCGATATCCGTCATCTGAGCGAAATTTTATATCTGAAGCTCATAAAAAGTGTGCAAAAGTATATCATTTCAGGGATGTTTTGGTGCTATCGATGTACTGAATAATAAAACCACTATCCTTCTCGGGACTGCGTCCCTCGTCGGCTAGGTACCAGACGATGTTCTGCGCAATCTCGCAGGATAATGGTTAAATAATACTAATAAAATTGACTTACCAGATGCTTTACCTTTTCTTTTGATTCGCCTAGGCGTGGCCCGAGGACGCGTTGGAGATGGTTGCGAACAAGTTCCTTGAGGAGGTTGACATGGCGATTGAAGTTAAGAAGAAATGCGTGTTCATGTGCAAGTACTTCCATGAGAGCGTCCGAATGCTCTCGGAAAGGTCAGTTCTGTGATTAGGTTCTGTTTCGTTTTCCTTCGGCAGAGTTCGTTGACAGTTACTGCTTTGATCATTTTCGTCTCGTTATGTGCTCTACTTACAGTTTCGCATAACTCAAATATATAACAAAATCGCGGGCATAATTTTAAGTCCAGCTTGACAATGTTAGGCTCAGTCCAGCATTAAAATCACATTCACATGACGTCGTTAAATGTTTCACACATTTGCGTTATTTGAAATATAATTAGTCCAGAGCGTTAGGTTTAAGCGAAATGTTTTGGACGTATTTATCGATCGAGCTTCATTTCGAATCTGGATGAGCACTTGCGCAACAGTCTTACAACAAGAAAGACAGGGGGAAACATTGCGACGCGAGATTGGTAGTTTTCGTGATTTTGTTAACGACTGTTCAAATGAGACGGGTTTCCAATAATATGACTCGGTGTTTTTTCATGTTTAACTGGGTCAGCAGTAGTCCCTATCCCCTGAGACAACTTCATCCCAAGACAACTCTCGTCTCACGTTGACATTACCTTCCACTCTATTTATCATAGGTACTACCAAACGCTTCGTCGGCGGAACTACGTCACACCCACGTCTTACCTCGAGCTGATCATGACGTTCAAAACCCTGCTCGACATCAAAAGGAACGACATTATCGCCCTCAAGAACCGCTACCTCACGGGTCTGGAGAAGTTAGAGTTTGCGGCATCTCAAGTGTCCGTCATGCAGAAGGAGCTGACAGATCTACAACCGGAGCTGATAGAGACCTCGGCACAGACGGAGAAACTCATGATTAAGATTGAACAAGATACTGTCGAGGTCGAGGCCAAAAAAGAGGTACCATATGTTTTACATATGTTGTCTATCAGTATATCTGTTTATCGGAGTCATCTTCGTCTTATATTTGTATTGGTTGATATGTTGTCGAACAAAAAATGTGTCCGGGATTTTTTAATTTCAAATGCCAGAAGGATTATTTTTCTTTATTTCTGACGCAAATTTGATGCAAAACGCCATTTTGATTACGCGCGCGATCGTTGAAACAGATTGCACACTGCAAATCAGACGTTTTTTGTCCCAATGGGGGGAGGGAGGGGCATAGGCACCAGAGGACTCTGAACCCTGCTTAGTTACTCCGGGTCAATATCCGTAATAAATCTCCAAATAATGGGCCGTTTTAAAAAAAAAACGTACCCTGGAAATTCCACAGGGCTCGCTGTGTTTGACCCTGAAATTTCAATAGGGTTTGTTGATTTTATTGATTTCCACAGGGTATTCATTTGCAACTGTGGAATTTCCACAGGCTCACAAGAGAATGAGGAAATTCTAGAGTGGTCGCTTCAAATTTCCACAGGGGTTGTACAGGAGTCTGGAATTTCCATTGGGGTGGAACAGCCCAAGTACAACTGATTTCTTCAATCTTTTATAGATCGTTGCCGCAGACGAGGCGGTCGCTAACGAGGCGGCAGGGGTGGCTCAAGGCATCAAGGAGGAGTGTGAAAGTGACTTGGCGGAAGCTCTGCCAGCTCTAGAGGCAGCCCTCAAGGCCCTGGACACACTCAAGCCTAGCGACATTTCTATGGTCAAGTCCATGAAGGTACGTCGACAACATTTCTCGACAGCATCTCTCATTTGTATTGCCTTTTTACTTTACTTATACTCGTGCTCCTGGAGCTATTTACTGCTGTTTTGTTCATTCACGGATGTCTTCACCAGCACCAACATGGTCGTAACCATCACGTTTTGTTATCGCTAAAAGAAAGAATACCCTTTCATTGTTTCGCCTTCTAACCTTCTAAGAGGAAATCCGCAAAGAAATCGAGTAATTTTGACACAAAACGGAATCAATTTTTAGGCAGAGTATTACAAAACCAATTTCCTTGTTTGTAGTATTTTTTTAAAGGTCTTGATAAAATAAAGATTGGTGAAAACACGGAAGAAATTCCTAAGGATACCTGAGAATATTTTTTCAAAGTTGTGAAGGAATGGTGTTGGCTGTTGATGTTCATTTCATGGTGCTGTCAACCTATATAAATTGTATGGATTTGGATAAATTTCAGTATTCATTTTGTTCGATGTTTGGTGTTGTAAGAAATTATTTTTTAGATCAGATATCAAAAACAGTAAGATGATATATATTTTTTTTGTTCCAAGATTTTTTCTCCAATCGTTACTCGAGTTTCAAATGGATTGCGAAGGAATCCGCCAGCAGTACGAGTAAAGCAGTGGACAGAAATCTTGTACCAATATAATTTGCATAGTATTGCAACTTTTATTGAGTCAGTATCTAATCAGAATCCATTTCTAATAACACCAAACCCTGAAAACGAAATTCAAAGTTCTTACAAAATACTGGGAAATGGTAGTGGAATGAAATTGACAACAATTGTCTTGTGTTTGGGCTACTTTTTTAACTTGGAAATTGATTTTTAAAGGCCCCAATGGGAATTTGTTCTGGGTGTTACTACAGCTAACGAGTAACATCTCTCGCTTTAAGAAAGTACAAACAGAATTTCAATATCTTTGGTACAAGATTTTGCTTACCAAAACATGAAATTGCTCGATCTCTAAATGGATTTCTTTTTAAAACCCTTCTGACCTCCTCTACTTTCCAAACTTAGTATTCCGCTTAAAAAATGCTAATTCGGTCCCTCCTATACTACTCTCAACAGAATCCCCCTGCAGCCGTCAAACTCGTCATGGAGGCAGTATGCATCATGAAGAACGTGAAACCCGAGCGCAAGCCTGACCCATCAGGCTCTGGACGTATGATAGAGGATTACTGGGGTTCGTCACAAAAAGTACTTGGCGATCTGAAGTTCTTAGACTCTCTCAAGGCTTATGACAAAGACAACATACCGGTACCAGTGATGAAGAAGATACGAGAAAAGTATGTGGCGTTGTTTGTCTGGTTGCTTTGTCCGATTATTTTGTCCTGGAACCATTCAGCTATAATTGCGAGTTTGTTCATCCGTAAGAAATGAGGTGCATTTGCTTCACATTTGCCAGCATGCGGCGCGTGCTTTTTTGGTATTCAGATTTCTCAAGTGAACAATAGCTAGACCGAGTCATTATCCGCTGGCTTTCTTCTACAGGAAAACAACTTTGTTAAAAAATCCTCCTGATCCGGATCGTGCTATAGAAGACCTTGGTTGTAAAAGAGCTTATAAGCTGCTGACCTCTTATGCGCCTTCTTTCCTCGCTCTATAGATATGTGACTAACCCAGACTTTTAACGCCGAGATCATTCGCACGGTCTCTTACGCGCCTTCCTTCTTCACTCTACAGATATGTGACTAACCCAGACTTTAACCCCGAGAACATTCGCACGGTCTCGTCTGCGTGTGAGGGTCTGTGCAAGTGGGTTCGTGCTATGGAAGTGTACGATCGCGTTGCGAAGGTGAGTTGTGCCTTTCTACGATTTATTTTGTATCATAATTGCTGTAGATGCAGCGCTGTCGGCCAAGTACAAGCAACATTGCTGGTCCTAACACGTCGCGCGTCCATTTTCATTGCATCTAGGCAATCGTTGACACTTGTCAGTCGTTCATAATTGTTGGTTAAAGTCTGAAACCAGTTAAAATTTTGAGCCAACAAGTCGCATCATTTCGCATGTTCTGTGACCATCGAAACGTACTCCCAACTAACGTCATGCCGCCCGTTTGCACAGCACACAGCCAGCAAGTGCTAACATTTCACTAGCGACAAAGCCGTTAGGAAAATATCACGCGAACACAATTTAGTGGGTTTAAAATGTTGAAGTCCTGAAAATGTATATTGATAGATGCGCAGTATAAGTTAATAAAATTATTATTTATTATTACAGGTTGTGGCGCCTAAGAAGGAGAAGCTGGCGGCGGCAGAAGCAGAGTTGGCTGTACAGATGGAAAAACTCAACGCCAAAAGAGCTCAACTCAAGGAGGTTTGTCGTGTTCTGTATAGAGCAGATTTCGTATGACTGTGAAAATTGCCGCGAGAGAGAAAGAGTTGTACCGCGCCGCGACCGTGACCGTACCGCGACTACGCGATTTCATTGCGTATCTACAGCAGGCCAGGTTCCGTACCGCAACCGCGACAGTACCGCGCCGTGCCGCGACACTTTTCACAGTCAAACGAAATCCAGCTGGTCTGCCTCCCGGCCATTTACTTTTAAAAGGATAGTTTGTTTCAGTTCTTTGTTCATCGTATGTTTATAGTGTCCTCATTGAGCTAAATACATCGACACTATTAAATTTTCACGAAGTAGTAGTCCTCACAGAATAGCTACGTGTAGCAATATATTTCCTTGCATACTCATGAAGAATGACTTATTGTAAAGGTGTCCACGACTGCGGCGCTGGGTATGCAAGGAGGCTGTGCGGGTAAAGTTCGTCACCGCCACCAGGGGAGGTGGGTGGGGCGAAAATATCCGTTTAAAATTCAGGACGCCGGCCACGAAGGACTCTAAAGCCGGAAATTTATGGCACGGCCGCAGAGCGTCATGCACGCATAATTTGGGAATCCTGGGACAGTTATTTTAGGAATGGCGTTATATTTTGTGAAGCGCTAAATAAGTATGCAAAGAAGATATCCCTGATAAGGCTGGTCTATTTTCTCTTTGCCTCTTAAAAAACTTCTAATGAAGTACAGAGGAAACAATTTTGAAGATCACGGTCGAAATTCCAGTGCCTGTTGTTAAAAAGGCCTGCAAAAGTCGGTTTGCACTTGCTATTTTTGTTGCATTTGTCGTGCGAGTTGCAGTTCGTTCCAACTCTTTAGTGTAAACGAGATGCAAATCCGGTGCGATTTCTGTGTTCTCTTTTGTTCAAATCGCATCAAGTTGCAAAGAGTTCCGGAAATGCGACATCACGCGACACAAGCTGCACCTAGTTTACATCAGTGATTTTGAGTTGACGCGTACGTGCGAGAAAAATAGCCGCGACAAAAAGTGTAAACGGGCCTTCAGGTGTGTTTTTACCGTTGCAGCACAACTGATATCACCACTGTTTTTGATCGCGCTCACCCCGGTTTTTATTTCCAGCCAGGAGTTGTTTTTTATCAGCTCTGTGTTAATCTTGAATTTGTCATTACCATTGATAGGTCGCAGACAAACTGCAGGCACTCAATGACGAGTTCGATGCCATGACAACCAAGAAGCAAGAGCTCGAGGCGAACATTGACTTGTGTGAGAAGAAACTCGACCGAGCAGAGAAGCTGATTGGAGGCCTGGGCGGAGAGAAGGACCGCTGGACAGAAGCAGCGCGGATGCTGGAAGACAGGTGTGCCTAGAAGCTTGAATGTCGATGAATGTTTGACACGTTTTACAGCAGTGTTTCTTTAACAGGACAGTAAGCGATCAATATACCAAATCGCCATCGGTGCTTACATCTTGTTGCCAAACAATTCAGATCATGTGATAATTCCTTTGGGTGGTTACAATTGTAAAAACTTTCTCACTCTACCGAGTGCACGAGTGCAGAAATAACAATCCACCTAGAGTAACCTGTAAACTGGGTGGTGCAAACACACACAGTCTATAGTATAATATTCTCATTGCTAGAATTAATACAATGGCTCCAGAGCTAATTAAGAAGATATGGAGAGAGGGGCGAGCTCTGGAGGCTAGGTGCAGGACGGGGTCCTGCAATAGAGTTGTGGGTGTGGCGTTGCAGCACCATTATTCGGGAGGTGGGAGGGGCGATCAAACTTCACTCTCGAACTTTATGTCAAATTGGTCGAAGGCAGAATGATAAGATGGCAGGAACGCAGGATTAAGTACTAGCGTGGTCATGTGATGCCCTTTGGTCACGTGGTGATGATTTTAATCGATCTTTCGCCATTCTAATTAATTATACGCAATGAGAATAGTATAATATTCTCATTGCTAGAATTAATACAATGGCTCCAGAGCTAATTAAGAAGATATGGAGAGAGGGGCGAGCTACCTTCGGCTAGGCTTGCCCAAGTCTTCAAATACGTTACCACGCCCTCTGGTGGTATCCAATACCAAACTACCCATACCAATACCATAAACATCCCATACCTAAAACATCCCAAACTTAATTCAAAACTTCATTCCCATACCTAAAAGGGATTACAGCATGAATGCCATGCCGTGAGCTTGTCTGGCTTATTAGGATAGTTATAGCAAAAATCTAAATGTTCCGCATAATTCCCACACCTATAATAACTGACGTCTCATCTTGTCCGTCCCAAGGCATATATCATTGAAGCTGTTTCAGATGTGCTTGTTTTTTTTTTTAACGAAAGAGATTAAAGGGGTAAAGAGAAAGAGCAGTGCAAGACTGCTTATGGATGCTTATTCAGTAAAATGGCAAAATGACCTGACGGTGTGTACAAACAATGTTAGAGAACAAAATTTAATCCACTATTATATGCAAACTATCGGGACCAGCCAATTCTGTAATTTAAAACATCATCAATGGACTAGATGTTTTATAGTAGAATGAAGTAAATGATTAACGATGGTGTTATCGTTTGTCAATGAGAGTATGATTTGCTAATCGAATAATAATCATGACTCATACTAGACCAAATAATATAACAGCAGATATAGTCTGAGTAAGGAGAGCATATGTTGTGGTAAAAGTAGTAGTCAATTGAGCAAAAGCGTAGCCTTTCAATTTACGAAAATGTCCCCAGTGTGTGGCTAGGCAACGGCCGATTAGAACGGTGTGTGGCTGCCTTGGTAAACTAACCAGTATTCCATGCCTAGTTCCAGAGTTAAGTATGTTTTATATGGGCTGTTCCATTTTATATCTGTTATTACCTCACTATCGAGGAACTGGAATTTCCACCGGGCTAATAGTGTTTAGTGTTTCATCCAGGTGCCATAAATTTTGACCCTAAAATTTCCACAGGGCCATTTATTTTATTCCAAAATTTACGTGGGCATTTATTTGCAGATTTGGAATTTCCACAGTGGTTGCTTCAAATTTCCAACGGGTTGTAGAAAGTATGGAATTTCCACAGGGGTAGAACAATTTTTGAAAATATGCAGTTCCTCGATATAGGGGGAGGTATGGCAATTTTTGGGACAGCCCAATAAGATGCAAGATGTTGAAACTTGGCATGACGCTCCGGGACCCATTTATTATTATACTATCAGTATTGCAGTTACAGTCAGAACTGTAGGTGACAGATTTGGGCGTCAATGAGTAAGCTTCTCAGCAATTTTGCAAACAACTATATTAGGACAATAGTTACAGAGGTGAAACTTGTATGAGTAAAACGTCACCAGCATTAAATGTTTATATTTGGTTGCTATGGAAACATCATTTTATCTGTAGCTAAGTATCGTTTACAATTAACTTTCGATCAAAAACGGGGAAAACTTATGGTCGAACTTTTAACCCTAGATTCCTAATCTTCATGAATTTTTGCAGTTGATAGCATCTTGTTTATTTTGTCCAGGGTTACGTGATAGATCGAAAAGAACTTTTTCTGTTAATTATGCAGGTGGTTTGCCTTAAGAAGAAGATATGTTGAAGGAATCAACCCAGTAAAGGAAAATAATATTGGATATAAAAAAATAAAAAAATGTTAATATCAGCTTGAAAGCGAGTTCATAGCCACCTTTACTGATAGAAACTAGATCGATATACAGAAGAAGAATGGTGTCATGAGGTACAAAAATAAATAATAACAATCACGTTGGTGCGCGTGTCAGGGAAATTACTAGAATGTTAGGATTGTCATTATAGAGTTTGTACCAACACGTGACTACAAGCCCGGTAACTACGCAACATGAAACTTGGCATATGAGAACTTGGCTGTACTAAACAACAAAGTGGCTGTGTACCTATACCAACTGTCCCGAAATTTTCAGGGCTTTATCCTCAAATAAGCGCAAAATACCTCGAGAAGCGCAAAAAGTCAATACAAAATGGGAGAGAGAAAACGTCATGGGATCCCCTTTTTGAGCCCATCTCCTTGAATTGACGATGTAAATTTAATAATTACGTATTAATATCCAATGAGTTTGTTTACCGGGTCTACCAGGTAAATTGGACTATTACTAGTTTGGCCGAGAGAAATAAAATGATAAATAGAAACGGGGACTTGTCACCTGCAAAAATATCCTTACGACTTTAGATAAGTGGAAAGAGTGTGATTTTGATACATTTACTGTGACATACATTTTTTTAATGCGAAGTTGAGGAGAAGTGCACAGTCCTTAACAGTATAATCACCTCCATACAGAAAACTGAAATGTCAGTCAAGTATACAAGATTTTACTACTGTTACAGAGGATATGATGATTTCCTATAATAGAATACAATACAAAAAAACTTTATTTCACAAGACTTTCATAGTAACCATACAAGTAGGTTTCTAACTTATGGCCCTCGAGTGCGGGCTTATCTTGGTCCAGTGGCGTAAGTAGGCCTGCCTTACAAATTGCAATAAGTAATCAGCTCATAATCATATAGGACATATTCCGTTATACACTCAATTGTAATTGCTTTTTGGAACAATGGGAGCTGAGTATACTTCTGTACTAAGGGAAAATATAATTGGTGTGTTGGAAGGCAGGCCTACACGCCACTGGAACCAAGAAAGCCCCGCCGAAACGGAGATACGGCTTAAGTCAGCCCAATCTTAGAACCAGTGGGGTGCAAGTCTGAAGTTCGAAATGACCGAAAATATGATTGACATACCTATAAATACTAAATTCATAATATCTTTGAGGGATCAAGTTTAAAACATTTCATTTCATTTTATTTGTATTTTATCAAACAACCCGGCATAGAAAAATCAAAGCTGGCTCAAGCTTTGGTCAACAGAAGTTACACTACACCTAGCCTTACTAGAAATTTTAAGGCAGGATAACAACCAGGCACAAGAAAATTAGTGCTGGCCCAGACTTTTGAGGAATTGAAGTCTGGCTAACAACCCGGTATAAAACATTCCACCGGCCCTAGCCTTACTAGAAATTGTTAAGGCTGGATAACAACCCGGCACAAGAAAATTAGTGCTGGCCCAGACTTTAAGAAATTGAAGTCTGTCTAACAACCCGGTATAAAAATTCCACCGGCCCTAGCCTTACTAGAAATTGTTAAGGCTGGATAACAACCCGGCAGAAGAAAATTAGTGCTGGCCCAGACTTTAAGAAATTGAAGTCTGTCTAACAACCCGGTATAAAAATTCCACCGGCCCTAGCCTTACTAGAAATTGTTAAGGCTGGATAACAACCCGGCACAAGAAAATTAGTGCTGGCCCAGACTTTAAGAAATTGAAGTCTGTCTAACAACCCGGTATAAAAATTCCACCGGCCCTAGCCTTACTAGAAATTGTTAAGGCTGGATAACAACCCTGCAAAAGAAAATTAGTGCTGGTCCAGATTTTTGAACAAATTGAAGTCTGGCTAACAACCCGGTGTAAAAATTACACCGGCCCTAGCCTTACTAGAAATTGGTAAGGAGGATAACGAACCCGACACAAGAAAATTAGTGCTGGCCCAGACTTTTGAAGAAATTGAAGTCTGGCTAACAACCGGTATAAAAATTACACCGGTCCTAGCCTTACTAGAGATTGCTAAGGCAGGATAAGAACCCGGCACCATAAAAATTATTGCCGGCCCAGTCCTTGATGAAATTGGAGGCTGGCTAACAACCCGGTAGAAAATTTTACACCGGCCCAAACCTTAGAAATTGTAAGGCTGGATGGCATCCCGGCGTAGAAAATGAGCCGGCCGATTTAAAAAGTGCTGGAAGATTATGTAAGATACATAATGGTTATAAAGCAAACATAATGCAGTCAAAGAACAATTAACAAGTACAGTTTATTGAATTCATATTATTACTGTGTATCCGGGGAGGCAGAGAATATTAACTACCATGGTACCTAAAAATACAAAGTAAAAGTTAGCAAGAAAGAAGGACATTTTAAAAATACAAGGGATGAAAACTACAGGCAGGAGATGACTAAAGTTAAACGGCGAAGGAAAGCGACGGGAAGCGAACTCTGCGTGTTATACGCATGAAGAAATATGCAAATCCGAACGAGTAGCAATGGACTAGAAATTACCGACAGATACAGTATAAACTTGTACAAGCGTTGTATAAGCAAGGCATGGAAGTAGGACCATTAGATACAAAGGTAGCATATAAATCACTTCAGGGTAAAACTGAACAGTAGTGCAGTAAACTTAACTTGTTAACTTACTTATGAGTTTTGCTTCGCAAGATCGGGAGACTCGAGGTAAACATTTCCAGGATGGGAAAAATCTCGCTTTCTCTCTGTAGTATGAAGATCCGTACAGCATACAGTATGACAAAACTCCGCACTTCTAGGGAATAATGGTGCTGCAACTCAGTGGCAATACTGGCGATCAAACTTCACTCTCGAACTTTATGTCAAATTGGTCGAAGGCAGAATGATAAGATGGCAGGAGCGCAGGATTAAGTACTAGCGTGGTCATGTGATGCCCTTTGGTCACGTGGTGATGATTTTAATCGATCTTTCGCCATTCTAATTAATTATACGCAATGAGAATAGCGCTACCTACTGTTTATCAACATTGCCATTGTAATGGTAATGTGCCAACCGTAGATTGAATGTTCCCTTTGTTCTGTGAACACATCGATCTCTGGTTGGCACATTAATAACAATGGATGACGTCAGCGTGATCAGCGCTATATCACACCAAAGCTAACGTGTTGGTGTTTACTTGTTTTTAGGTACGCTAAGATCACTGGAGACGTCTTGCTCTCTTCGGGTGAGGTGGCATATCTTGGTCCATTCACAGTCGACTTTAGAAACGTACGTACACTTTTTTATTCTTTAATTATGTTTTGTGGCATTTCTAAAAGAGCCTGTATGTCAGTCGCCATTTTCACAGCATAGCAAGATACCAAGTCGGAGAAAGCATCCATTTCGATCGGCTGATTTAGAGAATATAAGCAATTTTCTCGATCTTGAATTTGGTAATCAAATCTGAAACTTTGTTGTTAGATGTTTATCAAGAGACTTCTGCACGTTATTCATCTTGTAATATCCAACGAAAACAATAACAAAGGAGGTGGCTGACACGGGCTCTTGAACTGGCGCGGCCCGAAAGTATCAGTGCCCTGACCTGATGTGCTCCGTTTGCGAGACAAGTACTTCAGTGCAATAGTGCTGGGAAACATTTAGCTCCTGCGCATGGGCGGTTTTATTCGCTTTAAAACCCCTAGCCAGTCACTCCTTTGTTTCCATTCGATGTTAGGAGTCGAATTGCGTCTAGAAATATCGAAATAACCACCTACAACCGGTGGATCTAGAACTAACGAATTCAATCGAAATGTTCGACTACCTTCCCTAAATGAGCCGATGGACATGGATGCTTTATCAGACTCGGTATGTTGCTAGGTTGACAAAATGGCGGACTGAGTGTCTTTGACCTGAACACATACATTTGGCGCGTAAGGACCATAAGGAGAATCATAAGGCGGCCACGAGGCAGGGGGTACTGAAGAAATATCATTATCCAATTCTTTCGTCACCAGGACTGCATCAACAGCTGGATGGAGCAGTGCCGCGTGAAGAAGATCGAGTGCTCCGATGCCTTCTCACTTAACGCGACACTCGGAAACCCGGTCAAGATCCGCGCCTGGAACATCAATGGGCTCCCTGTGGACTCGTTCTCGGTTGATAATGGTATTATAGTGGATAATGCACGCCGCTGGCCACTCATGATTGACCCACAGGGTAGGTTGATTGGCTCATAATTCACGCTCCTTGCATGCCTTTGTTTTCACAACGTGGACCAGACAAAAGTAATCCCTTTTGACGCAAAAATTCGTTTTCTGGCGGCGTTACCAAAAGGACGCTTTGCGCTTTTTTTTTTTTTCGCGTCCAGTTTTGAAGAACTTGTAAGTGAAGTAATTTTGTTGTTTTTATGTTTCCTTCAGGTCAAGCCAATAAGTGGGTGAAGAACATGGAGAAAGAGAACAAGTTGTCGGTGATCAAACTCTCCGACAGTAACTACGTCCGGACACTTGAGAACAGCATCACGGTAAGTTCTCTATTCTATTGAGGACGAGAAAATCACACAAAAGTCCACCTTTATCCTTTCTTTTGTAAGATACTTTCCCTTTTTTGCTCGATACTTTCTCGCGTCAAGCTTTGAAGCACAGAGAAAATACGTTGGACGTTCGAGAAAATAGTTATAGGTATTGTGTGCATTATAAATTCAGAGTAGCGTTTGGAAATTTCCCTTAAAATACGGCATGCATTCAACTAGGTCAAGAAAAGGCGCAAAGAATGAGACCAGTTTGATTATTCAGTAAATTTAATCTTGTTGAATCTAAGGTTCCACACGCTTATGATACGAGACCATCACTCGCGCCCCACAAGCTTGTATTTTTTTTTTACTTTCTACTATTCCGTGACTAACTTTATTGAAAACATCTTTCTGCCAATATAGCTGATTTTGTAAGATGTTTACTGTGCGACTACTTCAACCGGGCTATCCCGTGAAAAGTTTGTCATTCAGAAGGAGCTTTGCCTTGAAAACGTTTAGCGTTTGAAACCTGATACTGGCTCTAGAAAGAAAATAATACAAGTAGTCCTTTATACTCAGAGATTCAAACCATTGTAAGGAAATTTAGTACCTGCAATACGCCTGACGATGAGTAATTTTAAAAGTGTTTTGAAGTTATTTCTGCTCATAATTTTCACAATGTTTGGAAAAAAAGTGATGTCTGAGATCTCAAGAAAGTCAAGATCCTTTGTTCTGTACTCGCTTTCTGATTGTATAACTTCTTACAAAATGGCCAGGTTGACGTGGTCGCACAGTAAAATAATTAAGGAGACCATTATGACTTGGCATGAGTATCCAAAGTTTATTCCCCTTAATAGACCATTTATTTTAATGTTTTTGCTTGTGTTCGTTTCAGTTTGGTACTCCAGTTCTACTTGAGAATATCGGAGAAGAGCTTGATCCTATCTTGGAACCTTTACTGCTCAAGCAGACCTTTAAACAAGGCGGAGTTGAGGTAGTTATTTTGTCATAGCGGAGCTCCTGCGCGGGCCGAAGGCCCGCGCTAGCGGAGCACCATACCTATGGAAATAACGTCCAGGCATAGGTATGGAGTTGATTTTCAAACGTCATGGGCTTTCTCGCTCATTCTGCTCACGTTATCGTCATTCCTAAATGGAGGAATGCTCACCATGAATAATTTAACGATATTTTGATAATATTACTTCAAATTGACCTAAAAACATTCAAAATATCTGAACTATCAAGACTACTAGTCAGTATAAGGGTTAATACATCGTTTTAGTATATTTTTATAGTATATGCCTCGTTCTATTAAAGATTAATACTATTAAGGTACGTAATCAATAAAACGAGCTGTCCGAACCAGCGAATTCACTCATAGCGTAGTGGTTAGGGTTTGGGTATAGTAACTGGAAAGTTACAGGTTCGAACCCTGATGATTTTCATAATTCTTTTTTTCATTTCTGTAGGTGAGCGCTTGTTTAGAAAAAAAATTCTAAGTGCCAGTGAGCATTCCTCGATTTAGGCGTGTGTCACGTTATTGACGACGCCAAGTCAAATGACTAGGGCGTTAAAAAGGTATCGCCAAAAAGATGAATGTGTCCAAGTTTGGTTGCCATAGGTGGTTCTCTTCTTGAGATATGAATTTTTTTGTTTCTTCCTGAATAAAAGGTATAGCGTACGTCCGTCCGTCCGTCCGTCCGTCCGCCGTACGCGGAAACTCATGGGAACCCTGTGGTATACTAAGAAAATTAACAAATCTCGGGAAGGGATGGACCTCAGACAACCAAACTTGTTATCTAAGTGGCAAGGGGGGTGCAACTGCATGGTCACGTGGTATGACGTCATCGTTGACGTCATCATAGGAGAAAAATGATATATCTCAAGAAGGGATGAACCTCAGACAACCAAACTTGGGTGAAGTTATCTAAGTGGCAAGGGGGGTGCAACTGCATGGTCACGTGGTATGACGTCATTGATGACGTCATCATAGGAGAAACATGATATATCTCATGAAGGGATGAACCTCAGACAACCAAACTTGGGTGAAGTTATCTAAGTGGCAAGGGGGTGCAACTGCATGGTCACGTGGTATGACGTCATTGATGACGCCATCATAGGAGAAAAATGATATATCTCAAGAAGGGATGAACTTCAGACAACCAAACTTGGGTGAAGTTATCTAAGTGGCAAGGGGGTGCAACTGCATGGTCCCGTGGTATGACGTCATTGATGACGTCATCATAGGAGAAACATGATATATCTCAAGAAGGGATGAACCTCAGACAACCAAACTTGGGTGAAGTTGTCTAAGTGGCAAGGGGGGTGCAACTGCATGGTCACGTGGTATGACGTCATTGATGACGTCATCATAGGAGAAACATGATATATCTCAAGAAGGGATGAATCTCAGACAACCAAACTTGGGTGAAGTTGTCTAAGTGGCAAGGGGGGTGCAACTGCATGGTCACGTGGTTGGTATGACGTCATTGATGACGTCATCATAGCAGAAAAATGATACATCTCAAGAAGGGATGAACTTCAGACAACCAAACTTGGGTGAAGTTATCTAAGTGGCAAGGGGGGTGCAACTGCATGGTCACGTGGTATTACGTCATTGATGATGTCATCATAGGAGAAACATGATATATCTCAAGAAGGGACGAACCTCAGACAATCAAACTTGGGTGAAGTTGTCTAAGTGGCAAGGGGGGTGCAACTGCATGGTCACGTGGTATGACGTCATTGATGACGTCATAAAACGTGAAAAGGTTTACATCGTTGAAGGGATGAACCTTAGATAACCACACTTGGATGAACAAGTGCTTAGTCACGTGGTATAACGGTGCAAGGCTATCTATTCATGTACAATGCCAACCTTTTTGTCTCGTTAAAAAAATATGTAACCGGGAGCTCCGCTTTTAGCCAGTGGCTAAATCTATATATTAGTGATAATCCCATATGAAGGCCGAATCAGACTTGTTGTCACTTAATTTCGTACTTGGGAGAGCGTGAGATATTAATGTTCCAATTTTGTCGCAATTTCGTTTCGTGTCAAGAGAGACCGAGGAGTAGGAATTATGTCGAACTCTTGTTGCAATGAATCATTTTTGTACCTGTTTGTTTTCCTGTCCGGGAGACTAAGGTGTACTTATGTTCAAATCTTAACGCTAAAACGTTTGTCGCCTTTTCATTTAGTAATAGGGGCGTGGGATATTAATGTTCAAAGCTTGTCGCTGAATCATATTTGTCGCCATTAATTTTCTTTCATATCGAGTGAATCCCGAGGTGTAGTGTTTAAAAATATTGTCGCTAAACCTTTTTGTCGCCATTTCATGTAGTCATTGGGAGAGCCTTTGATATGAATTTTCCAATTTTGTCGCTAAGCCACTGGGGGAGAACCGTGGAATAGTAATCTTGTCAAAACATTTTGTCGACAATTCTTTTTGGGAAAGCTTGAGAAAGCAGTTTTAAAATATTGCCGACAAGACAGTGTCTTTATTTTTCATTACACTTCGCAGATTTGCTTTGTTACCTTTTGAAAAGTTAGGAAATTTGATCTCTTTTACACATTTCCTCGTTTAATTTAATTCCCGTTCTTGTTCGTAGTATCTCAAGCTTGGCGAGAACAGTATCGAGTATTCCAAGGACTTCCGGTTCTACATGACCACGAGGTTGAGGAACCCGCATTATCTACCGGAGATTAGCGTCAAGGTGAGGGAAACAACGATAATG
This sequence comes from Scolanthus callimorphus, assembly GCA_033964015.1. Lineage (NCBI taxonomy): Eukaryota > Metazoa > Cnidaria > Anthozoa > Actiniaria > Edwardsiidae > Scolanthus > Scolanthus callimorphus. The sequence goes on from JAWWUD010000054.1 coordinate 40,737, forward strand.
CTGCAAGGCCAAACTAGTACACACGTAACCGGGAAAACGTTTGTATTGCAATATTGCCTGATACCCGATTACCTTGTAGTGAAAATAAATTGAATGGAAACGGAGAAGGAGACTGAAGGAGTAGACCAGTTAGATTTCTCAAAATCTCACCTTTTAAAAATGTTTCCAATGTTTTATTACCGTGCTGTGGTACCCACACTTGCTTACATATCTCCATTTGTTGTTCTCACGAGCGTAAGAAGTTACGCTTCCGTCTAGGCCACCGTTTCCGCAGCGAAAAACGAAATCCCAATGTTAAGAGGCTGCAGCATGTATCATGTAATTGTCGTGTCGCATGTTATAGGTTTGACTTTCATGTTGTATTGTGCGCAATCACGTTACTATCATGTGATGTTCTCTCTATTTCCCTCGTACAGGTGACGTTACTCAATTTCATGATCACGCCTCTCGGCCTCGAGGATCAATTACTCGGCATAGTCGCCGCCAAGGAGAAGCCTGAACTGGAGGAAAAGAAGAACGAGTTGATCCTGGAGAGTGCGCAAAACAAGAAACAGGTAAAATCTCACAAACGAAACCCAAGCTCACCCGTAAGCTGAAACTTGCGCCGTGTTTCTGCTTGCGCTTTTGAAAAGTTCGATTTCATTCATTTTGCGACAACCTACGTGGACCGCGTACACTTTGGCTACCTGCACGCAATAACGCAAATTTACATCCAAATTCCATGTTTTTTTTGCGGCAGCTTTCGTCTTGTTTGGCACCAACGTACCAGCACCAGTATGCCTAATATGCCCCCAAAATATTGCACTCAAGTGTTATGAATAAATAATATTATAGACATCCTTAACCTAATAACGTATCTCGAGTCCACTTACTGCTTCTAGGTCCACCTGATTGTTTTTCATTTGGTCCGGGCTTTAGCAGGTGGATCTTATCAAAATTGAATAAAATAAGTCCCACTTTCTTGATGCTTCTCTCCAATAGCTCAAAGAGATTGAAGACAAATCCTGGAAGTCTTGTCATCCTCGCAGGTAAACACGATATATTAAGCTATTTTAACATAACTTGCGCGCCCTTTCACTATTTCCGCTTTCTGTTGTTTTGGATTTGAACGGCGCGACTCTGGTACGACGTTTGCGCACGCCTAACTTAACTTTTCTGTTTTGCAGCGCGCACTCAGTCAAGCGCATTAAAAATTATGTTTAAGAGGAATAGCCTGAAGCACGCAATTTGCGCGAGTTTTCGAATTCTGGAACAGCGCGCGCACTTCTACGTCACAATACATTGTACAGCGAAGTGAAACCCGATAAAACTATTTTTCACGTAGTGTTTGCAACAGAGTTCTAGACATTTTTGAAGGCCTGTAAACTGTCAGCGAGTAGAAAGGGATTGACAATGGCCATGGAAACAATTTGTTGGATGAAGAGTGTCGGAATAACAAAAAACACAAGGACATTGTAAGTGTAGTCAACAGAATAGACAGGAAATTTCGTGAAGTATCTTCATGGAACAATGCGCGATGGACAAAAGCATCACTTTTCCTGGTTTCTTCTCACAGGGTAATATTCTTGAGGACGAGACGGCCATCAAAGTTCTGTCTTCTTCTAAGATCTTATCTGAAGAAATCTCTGCGAAACAGGTACGGCTGTATTTCATATGGTTTTCAAAGGTAGTAGAGAGAGAATCAGTTATTGCATCCATAAATGAAAAGTCATAAACCATGGTTGTGTTTGTAAACAATGTACCAGGAACAAAAACTAACCACCAGTAAAGCAGTTTCGCGACTTTCGTGTCACTCGACAGTTTTTGCAATAAATAGCATAATGTAAGATTTCAGAGGTTAAACTTACAATAAACGTTTTCGGAGCGCAGCTCCCTCCTCAGATGAGATATATATCTGCAAGTCAATTGAGAAGCAATAGAGCGAGAACAATAGAAATAATTATAGTGTTCTGCTTATTTGAACCCTTTCAACTGCCGGCTGGTGGAATTCGGATTTGCGGAGCGGTGAATGTACTATGTTTATTTAAATATTCATGAGGTTGGTTGACAAATATCATTACTTGTTTTTCAGGAAATCGCGACAGCTACTGAGAAGGAGATCGACGAGACGCGTAACGGGTACCAGCCGGTGGCGACCCACTCGTCTGTGTTGTTCTTTTGTATCTCTGACCTGGCCAGTATCGAGCCCATGTACCAGTACTCGTTAACATGGTTTATTAATCTATATCTACAGGTGTGTATGATGATCCCGGTCCATATACTTGTAGTATACTTCCGTGACCCGGTCCATATACTTGTAGTATACTTCCGTGTCCCGGTACATATACTTGTAGTATACTTCCGTGACCCGGTACATATACTTGAGTCTATGTATTTGTAGCGATACTTCACATGACGTCTTCCATTCTAATTTTTTTTTAACTAGCGCTATTTAACGGCCACGTGATAATCACGGAGCACGAGGCTACTAATTGTTTTAGTATAATTGTTCAATCAAGGTTTTAGACAAAACAAAAACATATTTTTGTTAGATATTTTCATGATCATAACAAAACTGCGCGCACTTTCAATCTTTTCAATGTTATAATCACCGGTAGGCGATTATAGCGAGAGAAAACAAACCTCTCGACCAATCAGCGCGCGGAATTTCTTATAAATACTAATGTAGTTTAGTATAAACCAACTAATGGTCTATTACAAATCCTGCATTCTGATTGGCTGAGCTACTAATGGTCTATTAGTGATAGACCGTGCCTGGCAAAACCACCACCTTTCTTTGCAAGAAAACTTGACTTTTCCAACATAAAATAATGGAATTCATTGCCAAAACCGACCAACTAGTTGGTTTATACTAAAACAATTAGACCTCTCGTCCTCATGTGCTATATGATGTCAATAGACCATTCGGCCTTCGGCCTCATGGTCTATTCATCATAGCACATTCGGCCTTGAGGTCTAATTGTTAAATATTCCAGATACTTGTTATATACTACTACTATGTTATCCCTGTCCCTGTGTCTTTATTTTGCCTGCACATTTGATGGAGCTGTCGGAACGATAACTTTGAACGGAACGATAACTTCACTCATAGCATCTACTCTTAACGTGTGCCAATCATAGCATGTTCTCACATTGTCGATACTTATGGAGTTTCTTATTACTTTCAGTCCATTATGAACAGTCGTCGCTCGCCAGAGCTGTCCGAGCGGATTGAATACCTAAATGATCACTTCACCCAAAGTATCTACTCTAACGTGTGCCGGTCACTCTTTGAGAAGGACAAGCTGCTTTTCTCGTTCATTCTAACTATAGGGATACTCAAGAGCAGGTAAGATAGATTCCGATAGAGCAGCATTTCCTATGACTGTGAAAAGTGCACGGAACCTGGCCTGCTGTAGATATAGAATAAAATCGCTTAGTCGCGACACGGCCGCGGCGCGGCACAGCTTTATCAGCGGCACATTTCACAGTCACTTTTCATTGCTCATATCGTTTTAGAAGAACACGGCCACATAGCAATAAATTTGGCAAGCCTATTACAATCACGGTTGTGCAGTGCTGGAAATTAACTGTTTTTCTTAGCCGCCATCTGGCGAAGTGCAAAAAAACTGGTCGCCTGGACATACCTTTTGGTCACCAGGTGACGTCAATATTTGGTCGGCAGCTGGCGCCTATTTTCAAATTTTTAGTCGCCCAGCCCTGATTTGCAGGCGACCACCTTGTTTCAATTGCCAGCTCTGGGCCTGTGCTGTTTCGTATGGATGTAAGAGACGATCAAGTGTCCCCCTTCAGTTGAAATGCCGTCAGTGAGCGGCACTTAATAAGACTCTCATGCTAGTTTATTAATGAATCGCCAGTCAACGTAAGATTGTGCAGTGATCATAGTGCATTGAAGATAGAAAGTTTCAATATCATGTGCAGCAGGCAGAACAGAGCTGATATCGCCTGAGTTAGTCATCATACATGTATACTATATTGTCATAGTCGTTTTACTATGTGTCCCTTTAAAGCTTTCCTTTTTTGAACATTTGTCATTATTTTTAGGGTTCAACCATGCAAGTTTGTATTTTTTTCTTGTCAAGCTTCCCTCATAATCAAGAAATCCTGCACTTCTTCTTCTTTTATAGAAATAAAGTGGATGACCAAGTGTGGCGGTTCCTACTGACAGGGGGCGTGGCCCTTGATAACCCGTACCCCAATCCCTGTCCCGACTGGCTGGGGGACAAAAATTGGTCTGAGATTGTACGTGCCTCGGACCTTCCCAACCTCAAGGGACTCAAGGACGGTATGTCTGTAATTTACCCGAGTCGGGCATTTTAATGCTCGGCAATAGAAATTCCCCTTTCGTAAACAGCCGTTGCTTTTTAGATGGCACTTGGATTTATAATCAAATATTGAACGAGGCAATGTGAATGACGATGTCCAACGGGATTTAAAATGGGAACGACCTTTCTGTAAAGGCATCGACCGTCCCACAAGGCATAGAGGTCTATAACTAGTCCTACATTTCTATTGGCCAAGCTACTAATAGTCTATTAGTGAGTGATTGACCTCTCTTTCAACGATAAACATTTAGACCTCTTTGCCTCATGGGATATTATTTCTAATAGACCATTGAGCCGTGAAGTCTAACTGTTGTTGTACATCCGTGTCAGCCATTGTTTTGTTCGATATTAGAAGACGAATTACGCGTAGAAATATCTTGATAAACATCTAAAAATCAGATTTGGTTTTCCAACTTCAATCAAATTCAATTGCTCTATATTCTCTAAATCAGCCTATGGAAATGGATGCTTTCTCCTACTCGGTATGTTGCTATGCTGTGAAAAGTGCGACTGACACAGGCTCTTTAACGTATACTATCATAGGTATGGATAACCCTGGATGGAAGAGCTTTTACGACTCCTCTACTCCACAATCAGAGACCATGCCTGACCCTTGGGACCTAATATCCGGATTAGACAGGTATGTTACTAAGGAAGAGTTTAACATTGTCCATCCATTGGGATCTAATATCCGGATTAGACAGGTATGTTACTAAGGAAGACTTTTTAAAGTCCACCCATTGGGATCAAATATCCGGATTAGACAGGTATGTTACTAAGGAAGAGTTTAACTTTGTCCATCCATTGGGGTCAAATATCCGGATTAGACAGGTATATTACTAAGGAAAGGGGTTTAACTTTGTCCACCCATTGGGGTCAAATATCCGGATTAGACAGGTATATTACTAAGGAAGAGTTTAACTTTGTCCACCCATTGGGATCTAATATCCGGATAAGACAGGTATGTTACTAAGGAAGACTTTAAATTTGTCCACCCATTGGGATCAAATATCCGGATTAGACAGGTATGTTACTAAGGAAGAGTTTAACTTTGTCCACCCATTGGGGTCAAATATCCGGATTAGACAGGTATATTACTAAGGAAGAGTTTAACTTTGTCCACCCATTGGGGTCAAATATCCGGATTAGACAGGTATGTTACTAAGGACGACTTTAACTTTGTCCACCCATTGGGATCTAATATCTGGAATAGACAGGTATGTTACTAAGGAAGAGTTTAACTTTGTCCACCCATTGGGATCTAATATCCGGATAAGACAGGTATGTTACTAAGGAAGACTTTAAATTTGTCCACCCATTGGGATCAAATATCCGGATTAGACAGGTATGTTACTAAGGAAGAGTTTAACTTTGTCCACCCATTGGGGTCAAATATCCGGATTAGACAGGTATATTACTAAGGAAGAGTTTAACTTTGTCCACCCATTGGGGTCAAATATCCGGATTAGACAGGTATGTTACTAAGGACGACTTTAACTTTGTCCACCCATTGGGATCTAATATCTGGAATAGACAGGTATGTTACTAAGGAAGACTTTAACTTTGTCCACCCATTGGGATCTAATATCCGGATTAGACAGGTATGTTACTTAGGTATGTTACTTAGATTCGGTAAGATCGAGTATATATCACGTCAAATCCCTTGCCCGGTTTATAGAGGTACGAGGAGATGACATTGCCACACCCGTTGGAACTTTTGTCCGATAAAGACAGGCAATATACTTTAGATAAAGACAGTTGAGGTATATTAGCTGGGAGGGACACTGCAGTCACACCCGTTGGACGTTTTGTCCGATAAAGACAGGCAATATACTTTAGATATAGACAGATGAGATATATTAGCTTGGGGGAACATTGTCAGACCCGATGGACCTTTTGTCCGATAAAGACAGGCAATATACTTTAGGTATAAACAGGTGAGATATATTGGAACATTGCCACACCCGTTGGAACTTTTGTTCGATAAAGACAGGCAATATACTTTAGATATAGACAGATGAGATATATTAGCTTGGGGGAACATTGTCAGACCCGATGGACCTTTTGTCCGATAAAGACAGGCAATATACTTTAGGTATAAACAGGTGAGGTATATTGGAACATTGCCACACCCGTTGGAACTTTTGTTCGATAAAGACAGGCAATATACTTTAGATATAGACAGATGAGATATATTAGCTTGGGGGAACATTGTCAGACCCGATGGACCTTTTGTCCGATAAAGACAGGCAATATACTTTAGATAGAGACAGGTAAGGTATATTAGCTTGGAGGAACATTGTCAGACCCGATGGACCTTTTGTCATTGGACGTTTTGTCCGATAAAGACAGGCAATATACTTTAGATATAGCCATGTGACGTAGGGACATTATGACACCGGTTGGACCTTTAGTCCGACAAGCAATATACTTAAGATATAGACGGTGAGGTATATTAGCAGGGAGGGACTTTGTCCAACCCTTGAATTATGTTGTACGAGTTAAAACGCTAGTTGCGTCAGAACATACACCACGTGAAAACCTTGAATGTCACATTCGGTTTTGACAGGGAGAATGCGTAGGCAACTAGTTAGCATTTGCAGACCCTGACGTATTACCCGGTGCAGAGAGGTTTCTTAGTAGGCTTTGAAACCTGGTGACCATTCTTCTGCTCAAAATCTATCATTAAAATCAAAATCTATCTTAACAGGATGGTTGTCCTCCGATGTCTACGCCCGGACAAGATCGTCCCAGCTGTTCAGGTGCGCTCATTACCACAAAAATCATAACTGACTGCATTAGGCGAAATAGGGCAAGTGTTTCATTGGCTCAAATAGAGCATATTTCGTATGACAGTGAAATTTAAGTGCCGCGAAAGAGTTGTGCCGCGCCGCGACCGTGGCCATACCGCGACTACGCGGTTTCATTCGATATATACAACAGGCCAGGTTCCGTACCGCCACCGCGCCGTGTCACGGTAGTTTTTCACAGTCATACGAAATATGCTCTAGTTTGATTGGCGGAACAACGAAGTTTAATCAAAACTTAATTCAATGTTTAATTGATACAACGGTTTTAGCTGTAAGTGGCTCGATTCGCGCGCCGGATGTGTTGGTATAGTCATAACTTTGTGTGTATAAAATTCGTTTCCCGAGTTATTTTATTCTTCGCGTCCACTTGATTTGTTTTCACTACTGATAATTAACAACTATCCCCGAAGGGGAGGTGAATAGTGGTGGATATATACCGAGACGCGAATGTTTTAGTATATACCAAATCAGTAGGAAAAAATATCGCGCGCCAAACGAGCCGCCATTTTGAGAGTTTTCTCAAAACAGTAAATAGTGCTGGATATCTACTAGTTCAGGAACCAATCAGAGCGCGCGAAAGTGACTATTCACTGAACTGGTATATACTAAGAGCATATAGCCTTAATTAGTATATGCCAAATCAGTGAATAGTCATTTTCACGCGCTCTGATTGGTTCCTGAAATAGTAGATATCAAACACTATTTACTGTTTTGAGAAAACTCTCAAAATGGCGGCTCGTTTCGCGCGCGAAACTGCGTTTTGAATATTTAATCACCGTATTTTATTCTACTTATTTGGTATATACTAAAACAACTATCCCCCTCAGGCTCAGTGCCTAGCGGTGGATATATACCTCGACGCTTCGCGTCTCGGTATATATCCACCACTATTCACCTCCCCTTCGGGGGATAGTTGTTAACTATCTTTTTATGGCATTTTTATATCTTATGCATATATAATTTTATAGTTCTTGAAATGTAGTTTTAGTTCTTTGAAATGTAAGCGCATTGAGGCGTTCAGCAAAATGCGTATTTTAAAAACAGTTATTATTATTATATTATTATTATTATAACTATTCACCTCCCCTTCGGGCGATAGTTGTTAACTATTAATTAATTATTGCTTGTCTTTTTTTAGCAATTCATTTTTAATAATCCATGTTATTCAACAGGACTTCATAGTCGAGAACATGGGCCGTACCTACATCGAGCCTCCCACGTTCAACCTCCAGCTCAGCTATGACGACTCGCACTGCTGTGCGCCCCTTATCTTCGTGCTATCTCCTGGGGCGGATCCTATGGCGGGGCTACTTAAGTTCGCCAACGATAAAGGGTTCGGTGGAAATAGGATCCAGACCATATCCCTAGGGCAAGGACAGGTATTCATACTTACTTTTCATAATTCTGCGAACTCTAAAGCAACAGTCAAATCGTTTTTTGCAGCTTCCTTCCATCGCATAACCAACGCTTAGCAAACACAAACATCACTTGAGGGATTTGCTACCGGGTTGCTAAGATGTTTGATTCATGAAGCGCTTATGCTAACTCCGGGTCTTACAGCTAAAGCCGTAGCATCACGACCCACATTTTCAGAAACATCAAATTATTTTGGATTTTTTACTTTGCTGTTCCGCCAATCAAACTTCTCTGAGCCAATGAAACTCTTGCCCTGTTTCGCACAAGTGCAGTCAACTGGCTTCCCTCTGAACTAAAACCAGACAACGTCGCGACGGAAAGCCAGGTGACTGCACTAGGCGAGACAGAACAAGAATCTGATTGGCTCATAAGATTTGACTGACGTAACAGCAAAGCCAAAGTTGAAAACGCTGGTCGCGATGCAACGATTTTAGCTGTAAGATCGCCTATAAGATCGCCCACGATTGCGCGTGGTTTCAACCAAAGCCTACTCCGGGCCCTACGATCGCTTAAGATCACCCAAGATCGCCTAAGATTGCAACATGAAATATAGAAACAATTCACAAGATCGCCTAAGATTGCCCAAGATTACGGCGATATCTATAACACCCGGAGTAGGCCTACACTTTGAAAACACGATTAATTAGCTAGTGCAGAGCTCGCCGAATTATTAGGAAGGAATCCGCCAGCAGTTCGACTAAGCAGTGGACAAAAATCATGTACAAAGATCATCATATGCATTGTATTTCAATTTTCGTTGAATTTTCAATATCTTGTGAAAAGAACACCAAACATTAAAAACAAAATCCAGAGTTCTTACAAATCACTGGAAAATGGTAGTGGAATGAAATCGACAACCATTTATTTCTTGTTTTTGCACCATTTTTTTTTCAGCTTTGAAAATTATTTTTACAGGCTCCAATGGAAATTTGTTTTTGGTGTAATTACAGTCAATGAGTAACATCTCAGCTTTTCTTAGAAAATGAAAACTGAATTTGGATATCCCCGATATTACGCTGGTACAAGATTTTTGTCCACCAAAGCCTAAAATTACTCGATCTCCAAATGCCTGTTACCCACAGGGAATTTCTGCAGAAACCCATCTATGGGAAAAGCTGAATTTCCCATGGTAGAAGAATGGGAAGTGTTCGGATTCCCCATGGCTTTCTATGTGAATTCCGAACACTTCCCATGCGTGTGCCTTGGGAAATTCAACTTTTCCCATGGACGGGTTTCTGCAGCAGAGCTTCCCCCGCGAGCTGATGAATCGGGGAGCTCTCGTTACGAGATTGTTTCCTGACATATTGTGATTGTTTCTTCAGGGCCCGATAGCAGCGCGCATGATCGATGAGGCTTTGAAGAATGGCACTTGGGTAGTGTTACAGAACTGTCATCTGGCTACCAGTTGGATGCCGAAACTGGAGAAAATCTGTGAGGAGGTTATAATACCAGAGAACACACATAAGGACTTCAGGGTCTGGCTGACTAGTTATCCGTCTCCGGATTTCCCTGTCTCAATCCTGCAAAACGGTAAACTTGTGAATAACACATAGAGCAGATTTCGTATGACTGTGAAAAGGGCCGCGAAAGAGTTGTACCGCGCCACGACCGTGACCGTACCGCGACTACGCGGTTTCATTCCGTATCTACAGCAGGCCAGGTTCGGTACCGCGACCGCGACCGCGACAGTACCGCGCCGTGTTGCGGCACTTTTCACAGTCATACGAAATCTGCTCTATTGGATGCAATGTTAGACACTGCTAGACATATAAGTGCAGCAATTTCATGACTTCTTTCGGTCACACTACTCCGTTATTTTGGAAAACGAAGAAAAGTGGAGACTTGTAGTATGGTGGTGCTTATTTTACGTAGAGCTATGCCCTATAAGTTAGTCTCTAGGCAGTTTAATGAAAAATGTGTTTTAACAATCTCAGACGTCATAGGGCGAGAGGAATAACTGTTTTAGTCAAAACACACTAGTAGGTCAATTTGGATAGCCAAAAACGTTTTCTGGTCTGGTCATTTGCCATTTTCTGGCTTTCAAATACGACAATTTTCGCTACTAGTAGGCTATAACTTAAGCTATAACACCAAGTCTATTTTGCTTTGTTTAGGCGTAAAGATGACGAACGAACCACCCAAAGGTCTGCGCTCGAACATCCTCCGCTCGTTCCTTAATGATCCATCTCTGATAAGGAGTTCTTCACGGCATGCAATAAGGTATGCATTATGATTCGACATGATTTTAGTATAATTTATGCTGGGTTGACATGCGACTTGCGACTGCTACTACTGCTGCAATACACCAGTTTCCAGCTCACACCACTTTCCAGCACACACCAGTTTCCAGCACACACCAGTTTCCAGCACACACCGGTTTCCAGCACACACCGGTTTCCAGCACACACTGGTTTCCAGCACACACCAGTTTCCAGCACACACCAGTTTCCAGCACACACCAGTTTCCAGCACACACTGGTTTCCACCACACACCAGTTCCAGCACACACCAGTTTCCAGCACACACTGGTTTCCAGCACACACCGGTTTCCACCACACACCAGTTCCAGCACACACCAGTTTCCAGCACACACTGGTTTCCACCACACACCAGTTCCAGCACACACCAGTTTCCAGCACACACTGGTTTCCACCACACACCGGTTTCCACCACACACCAGTTCCAGCACACACCAGTTTCCAGCACACACCGGTTTCCAGCACACACTGGTTTCCAGCACACACCAGTTTCCAGCACACACCAGTTTCCAGCACACACCAGTTTCCAGCACACACTGGTTTCCACCACACACCAGTTCCAGCACACACCAGTTTCCAGCACACACTGGTTTCCAGCACACACCGGTTTCCACCACACACCAGTTCCAGCACACACCAGTTTCCAGCACACACTGGTTTCCACCACACACCAGTTCCAGCACACACCAGTTTCCAGCACACACTGGTTTCCACCACACACCGGTTTCCACCACACACCAGTTCCAGCACACACCAGTTTCCAGCACACACCGGTTTCCAGCACACGCCGGTTTCCAGCACATGCCGGTTTCCAGCACACACCAGTTTCCAGCACACCGGTTTCCAGCACACACCAGTTTCCAGCACACACCAGTTTCCAGTACACACCAGTTTCCAGCACACACCAGTTTCCAGCACACACCGGTTTCTAGCACACACCAGTTTCCAGCACACACCAGTTTCCAGCACACACCAGTTTCCAGCACACACTGGTTTCCAGCACACACCGGTTTCCAGCAAACACCGGTTTCCAGCACACACTGGTTTCCACCACACACCAGTTCCAGCACACACCAGTTTCCAGCACACACTGGTTTCCAGCACACACCGGTTTCCACCACACACCAGTTCCAGCACACACCAGTTTCCAGCACACACCGGTTTCCAGCACACGCTGGTTTCCAGCACCACCGGTTTCCAGCACACACCAGTTTCCAGCACACACCGGTTTCCAGCACACACCAGTTTCCAGCACACACCAGTTTCCAGCACACACCGGTTTCCAGCACACACCGGTTTCCAGCACACGCCGGTTTCCAGCACACGCCAGTTTCCAGCACGCACCAGTTTCCAGCACACACCAGTTTCCAGCACACACCTGTTTCCAGTACACACCAGTTTCCAGCACACACCAGTTTCCAGCACACACCGGTTTCTAGCACACACCAGTTTCTAGCTCACACCGGTTTCCAGCACATGTCAGTTTCCAGCACACACCAGTTTCTAGCACACACCAGTTTCCAGCACACACCGGTTTCCAGCACACACCCGTTTCCAGCACACACTAGTTTCCAGCACACACTGGTTTGCAGCACACACCGGTTTCCAGCACACACCGGTTTCCAGCACACACCAATTTCCAGCACACACCGGTTTCCAGCACACCGGCTTCCAGCACACACCAGTTTCCAGCACACACCAATTTCCAGCACACACCAGTTTCCAGCACACACCGGTTTCCAGCACACACCAATTTCCAGCACACACCGGTTTCCAGCACACACTGGTTTCCAGCACTTACAGGTTTCCAGCACAGTGCAGTGCACTAAGGACATATATGTAGGACATAATTCAAATAAATTTTCTTCCATAGCCCGCATCTTGGGAAAAACTTCTGTTCGGTTTGTGCTTCTTCCATGCCCTGGTACAAGAGAGGCGGAAGTTCGGTCCACTGGGATGGAACATACCATACGAGTTCAACGAGTCTGATCTCAGAATCAGCATGAGGCAACTACAGGTAGGGAAAAATTAAAATTCCTGCTCTGGCAGGACTTTTATAAAAGGCTAAAGGGATGAGGAAGATTCCGAAAAACTGTTGAATGTGATCAATTGTAAACTTCTAATGTATTTTCAACTGTTTTCGCTGTCAAATGACAGTGACCGAAAGGCGAAAGACTTTCTCTCTACGGTGGCCCACAAGTGTCAACACACACAAAACACCAAAACACATTTGGAAGTGGAAAACACATTCACAAATTAGAAAACACATTTACAAAAGTTGAAAACATATTCGACCCAGGCTCCCTACTCAATCCAAGGAAGGGACCGGTTACTAAGCCGGCCTTGTCTTTCGACCGCCGTGTTTTGTAGCAAATGTGGGAGCACTCTAGAAGAATCTATTGAGTTTTTCCCAAAATGCGGTACAAAATTGACAAAGAATTAGGCGAGAGGGGAAACAAAGTACCGCCTGTAGTGACTTTCACGTCCTTCCATAAAAAAGGAGTATGAAAGGCGAAGAATGTGCCTCATTGCCCGGTATACAGACAGGCAACCCGGGCCATCAAGCTCTCCTTGGATTATATACTTGTCACTTCAATATCATCGACATCAGCTCCCTTTCTTCTAAGACCATATTCTTTCAACCTTCTCTTCAATGTGGACAATGACATTTCGATTCCATGATGCTGAACAATTTTAATTGCTTAAAAGAAAGCATCGTATCGCATCGTATTCATATCCTTGTTCACCTACATCCTTGCCTCTCTCGCCTTCTTTGTCAATTTTTATACCGCGTTTTGGGCAAAAATCAAAAAATTCATCTCCCACATTTGCTACAAAACAAGAAGCCCGGTCCCTTCTTTGGTTGAGTAAGGAGCCTGGGTCGAATGTGTTTTCAACTTTTGTAAATGTGTTTTCTAATTTGTGAATGTGTTTTCGACTTTTGGAAATGTGTTTTCTAATTTGTAAATGTGTTTTCGACTTTTGGAAATGTGTTTTCTAATTTGTGAATGTGTTTTCAACTTTTGTAAATGTGTTTTCTAATTTGTGAATGTGTTTTCGACTTTTGGAAATGTGTTTTCTAATTTGTGAATGTGTTTTCAACTTTTGTAAATGTGTTTTCTAATTTGTGAATGTGTTTTCGACTTTTGTAAATGTGTTTTCTAATTTGTGAATGTGTTTTCAACTTTTGTAAATGTGTTTTCTAATTTGTGAATCTGTTTTCAACTTTTGTAAATGTGTTTTCTAATTTGTGAATGTGTTTTCAACTTTTGTAAATGTGTTTTCTAATTTGTGAATGTGTTTTCGACTTTTGTAAATGTGTTTTCTAATTTGTGAATGTGTTTTCAACTTTTGTAAATGTGTTTTCTAATTTGTGGATGTGTTTTCGACTTTTGTAAATGTGTTTTCTAATTTGTGAATGTGTTTTCGACTTTTGTAAATGTGTTTTCTAATTTGTGAATGTGTTTTCGACTTTTGTAAATGTGTTTTCTAATTTGTGAATGTGTTTTCGACTTTTGTAAATGTGTTTTCTAATTTGTGAATGTGTTTTCGACTTTTGTAAATGTGTTTTCTAATTTGTGAATGTGTTTTCGACTTTTGGAAATGTGTTTTCTAATTTGTGAATGTGTTTTCGACTTTTGTAAATGTGTTTTCTAATTTGTGAATGTGTTTTCAACTTTTGTAAATGTGTTTTCTAATTTGTGAATGTGTTTTCGACTTTTGTAAATGTGTTTTCTAATTTGTGAATGTGTTTTCGACTTTTGTAAATGTGTTTTCTAATTTGTGAATGTGTTTTCGACTTTTGGAAATGTGTTTTCTAATTTGTGAATGTGTTTTCGACTTTTGTAAATGTGTTTTCTAATTTGTGAATGTGTTTTCGACTTTTGGAAATGTGTTTTCTAATTTGTGAATGTGTTTTGGTGTATTGTTTGTGTTAACACTTGTTGGCCACCGTAGCTGTCGACCAATAGACACGCTGACTAAACGCGTCTGACTTACTTTCGACGGTCATCTCAAATCCGCTCTAAAGCCCGGTGCACACTAGCGACATAAGGACGTTATGTTGCAACGAAAAAGGCACGAGAAAATAGGCAATCTTATGTTATGTTAGAATTGTCATGACACCACGTGGAAGCAAATAATCTTGTTTGTTTGTTTGTTTGTTTGTTTGTTTGTTTGTTTGTTTGTTTGTCTGGGAATTTGATCGAGAGGATGCTACATTTGTGCGCGTTACATTTTTAAGTCGCTGCCCTTGTAAATACACCGTGTGGAGATATAAACCTATTTCAAGTAAAACTTCAAGTAACGCCGCTCCGTAAAACGTAAAACCGTTAATCGTTCATCATAATAAAGACGCTTTTTCTCGTATTTTCTGCGAATTTAGTAAACCAAACTACAGTAGAGACTCTCAATGGCATTTTATTTACCTCTTTGAGACTTTAACATTAACTACTGCGATTTAGGTACGAAGTATCATTTCCAACTATGCAACATGGTTCATGATGCATGGTTTCAGGAGCAACTATAATTATAGGTGTAAAAATAGGTGTATAAAACAATAATAGGTCTGAGAAAAGCGAAGCGCGCAGGAAGAGAACCTTGTGAGGCTTCTTGTTCGTTTTGTTTCTGTTTCTTGCCTACGGCGAATTCCAATGCTCTACCTAGCTACTCTGTACCTTGTACCCTCCAATAACATTTGGCCCTTGTCCGAGTGAATCTTGAGGTCACGCCGTGGACTTATATTTTTCAAAGCCAAGCGTGACATAATTAATTTACCCAGTACGAAGCTGTCATGGCAGTGTATGTCATCTTTCCTTCGATTTACCACTTTACTCTAATCAGACACATGTCAAGTAAACACAATACTTGTTATATCAGTAAACAATTTCCCCACTACATGCTAATAATTTTGCATATTTCTGGCGTCCCCCGGGGTATATTTAGAGTTATGTCGAAAGGTCACACTGCTGGTTTTGAGTAACCTCGGTTGTCGGTTTGTGTACGATATTTGCTTTGATAGTGTCTACCGTACCAAGCCGGTCAAAACGTCAGCAAAACGTTCCGCTCTCGAGCTGCCAAATGGGTAACACGGCTGTTTATTACGGCCTATTCATGGCTGCTGCATTTTTCGCTACTGCGAACTGCACACACATTCTCGGCATGCCTTCCGGTGGCGTCAGTCATGGTCGAGTGTTCGCAAAGCTCGGAAAAGAGCTGGTCACACGAGGCTACAAGTACAGCATGGCAGTACCCAAGTACCTAGAGCGCTATTTCATCTCCTCGACGACGATTACAAACTACAAGGTTCAAGCTTACGATACCAAGTACAAGGAATCCGACACCGAGGCACTTTTCAGGGACATGATTCGAGATGAAAAGCTCGACTTTGCGAAAATGGTCGACATAGCAGGCACAATGTGTGAGGAGTTATTAAGTAACAAGGGTTATTTTGAAGAGCTTGGCCAAGTGGACGTCGTGCTATGTGATTTTACAGCGCTTTGCTGTACAATAGCGGCGGACATGCTCAATGTCACGCGCATTGATTTGTCACCAATGGCGTTCTTTGACCCCTTGCTCGCTATACAGCACGAGTTTCCATCGCCCACTGCGTACGTACCACAGTTATTTATACCTTTCCCGAGGCAGATGTCGTTCCTAGACCGTACGAAAAACTCTTTGCTCTACGTGGCAGGCTATTTGACCTACCATTTTGTTTATATTGGTAGATATAAGGAGATGAGAAAGAAATACGCTCCAAATTCACCCTATCAAGATTACGAGTCATATATAAAGTCATCCGGCCTTGTATTGGTCCAAGCTGATTTTGCGCTCGAAGTCCCCCGCTCCCTCCCCCCTTATATCCAAGTAGTGGGCGCGATTTTACCCGAAAAGCCTAAACCTCTACCACAAGCCTTCGCTGATGTAATGGCAACGGATTCTGACGTCGTTATCGTTTCCATGGGAACTGTCATTTCCGATTTCGGCGTTTCTTACTTTGATATTTTTAGCAAGGCACTTGAAAGAATCCCGGCAACTGTTATTTGGAAACACAAAGGAGAGATACCAACAGCACTTGGAAATAACACCGTGCATTTTCAGTGGATTCCACAGAATGATCTCCTCGGTCACCCTAAAGTAAAGCTTATAATCTCACATTGTGGAATGAATGGAATGCTTGAGGCAGCTTATCACGGGGTTCCTGTGGTTGCCATCCCTATTTTTGGCGACCAGTTTATGAATGCACAAAACCTGAAAGAAGTAGGTATGGCGGAGATCTTAAAGTTCACAGCTCTAAACGCCGATGACCTCACAACAACAGCCCTAAAAGTGTTAAATGAGAAATCGTACCGGGAAAACGCCAAGCAAGTTTCTGTTAAAATGAGGTTACCCGGATGTGACGGGCCTGGAGGTTGCGTCAACCTTGCAGCGGACTGGGTCGAGTATGGAATCCAAACGGACGGCGCTCGCCACTTTCGCACAGAAATGGACAATTTGTCCTTTATACAGTTGTACCTTATAGATGTCATGTTTTTGATCGCCGTCGTTCTAGGTTTGGTTGGTTTAGCTGTAGTATATTCTTTCAAGTTTTGCTTCAGGGTTTGTAGAGGGAAGACTAAAACTGAGTGAAGATGTTTGCTTGCTTTTTTTCTTCGGTGAACACTTTTGAACTCACCTTTTCAGCGACAATCTTAGATAGATAGATGGTTTATTCAGTAAAACATTGCAGCCCTTAGGCTGAATTACTTAGTCTATGTTACAAGAAATTACAGTGCTGCTAACTCAACCGGGACCACCTCAAGATAATGTAAACATTCAGATTTGCATTTATGCACCAATCCTATAAGCTTCGGCATTGCTCTGTGATAGGGTCCTTGCTGAGCTAGTGGAAAAATGTCAGCTTCAAGCTCATAGGAAGTGTGCAAAGACTGCAGGGTTATTGACAAATAAACCTGGGGTGGTCCCGGTTGAGTTAGCAGCACTGTAAGTTTAAAAAATGTATATATTATGCAATAATATGATTAAAAATATATAACCAATACAAGTTTGGTTACATAGCAATATCATTTAGAATCGTATCATATATTTCTTTTGTGTCGACATTGAGGTAGATTTCAGTCGGTAGATTTCACAGAAAATAGCACTCAAAAAAGCCTAAGTCGCCCTCGTCGCTGCGCGAATCGTGTGATATCGCTTTTTTCGTGCTATTGATGGTTTGCAATCATCCCTTTTGGAATAAAATCACAAACGCGTGGCAGCAATGCTGATGGACAGAAGAAAGGAACAAATGAACGTTATTACTCGGGCTTCCGCAGAAAGAGCCCGAGTTATAAATTCGGCTCTGTTTTTTATTATTATTTTCTGCCGTTTCGAGCAAAAGGCAGGTTCAAGTAGGGTTAAGTATGAGCAAAACGCAGTAACGTGGGCTTGGACCAATGAGAGCGCTACATGTAAGTATGAAAGTGAGGCTCTCAGAGATGATGCAATATTCAAGCATAGTTAGTAGAGGAGACTCTCTACTAACTTATGATTCAAGTATAGCTTAATCGTAAAAGTACAACAGTAATCAATGAACATACGTTAAATGATTGAGGCTACATGAACGGGAGGAGATTGTTATTGCATTAATGTAAGGAGCGTGCAATAAAGTTGAATTGAATTGAGTTGAATTCTGTGCCGAGTGGAGTATGTTTACTCCACGAGTCATCGAACCATCCACGATCAAGTTTTCGTGGAAAATGCATCTAAATTAATTGAATGTAGCCCTGACATGTTAAGAAAAGGCTTGATAATAACATGGTTATTCCGAATATGGAATATGTTTTGTAAACTGAGCCGAAATATTTCGTATTTGACCTAGTGCGTGAACTCGAAGTCTTTCGATACTCGTGCCTCTGGTATTGAATCCTCCATGGATTGCGTGATGACAGATAACGGCCGCCTAGATAAATCACTCAATAACTACGCCTTGGATTTGTCAATTTTTCACTCAATTCTATATAAAGATAGATATAGACAGAAGCCCGGTTCACGCAGCTATGCGTCTAGTTTTGTTCTGTTCCTCCAACATGGCGGCCAGTGACGCCACATGTAAACCAATAATTTTCTAAGCGGAATCTAGCCTCCTGAAGCTTTTATTAATCCTATAGAATTATTCTTATTCGAGTATAACAATATCGTGAGAGGCTATTTGACTTTGTCTAGTGAACAAACCTTTTATTATTGAGAAACATGGCATATTCCATTAACATGTTTGACTTAAAGGGTTGGTATTTGAGGTGTGCTTAGATGCACTCGAATTCAAAAGATGTAAGCAAAAAAATCGTCTCAGGTTGTTAAAGGTCCTTTCAACAGCCATATTTGAACATATTTGGAGTATTTTTGTATGTTCTAGAGCAGATGGAGCAGGATGACGAACTTCGCCCTTTTGATTTATTGTAATGGTCGTAATGGGCTAACAAGTTTTCAAACTTGGAGATCTGAAGCGAGAGCTATTACATGTCACTAAAAGTATGTCTATGTAACAGATGTAATGTCAATTTCAGTTCCTTCTCCTTTCTTTTGCAATTGCTCCCAGTCAGTATACACATGTTTATTGTAATTCCTCGTTTAAGCTGTTTGCCAATATGCAAACGTCTCTCGCCATTGTGACAATGGTCTCAGACTTTACTTGAAAGGCCCAAAATGCAGTAATTAACACGTCGACAAAGGCGAGTACAGTCGATCAACGAGAATTCAGCATTTCGATATAGCCGCTTATAAAGTGTTGAAAAATAAGTGTATACCAATAGACCAAATCGGCTAACGGTGTTTACATCTTGTTGCCACCCAGTTCGGGTCATGTGATGATTCCTTTGGGTGGATACTTTTGTTAGTTATGCACATGTGCTCGATCGGTCAAGTGAGAAAAATTGGACAATTGTAACTACCCAAGGGAATCATCACATGATCTGAATTGGGTGGCAACAAGATGTCAACACCGTTAGCCGATTTGGTCTATCACATGAAGATTGTCAAATCGCGTTCGCAGCATTTAACTTTCAATTGAAACCGCTAGTTATATCAGTAAACATTCCCCGCTACATACTAATAAATTTTGAATATTTTTCTTTATTTAGAGTTGTGTCGAAAGGTAACGCTGCTGGTTTTAAAGGGAGCCTGTCACACAACTGCGCAGATCGTGCATCTCAAAACAAAGAAGTATCGTCCCGTAACGAGGGCCAGTGAAGGTTAAAGATCTCGAAAACAATCGTTTATAATCTCGCTATTTCTCGATCCATCGGACCATTCTTTTTAATTTTACATATTCTTAAAAAGGTATCTGATAGGATGGTATAATTAGTTTTGCTGATGAATCAGAGTGGTCGCTCCTGGAGCATGCGCGTATCGTGACAGGTTCCCTTTAAGTAGCCTCGGTTGTGTAAGATATTTACCTTTTCTAGCTGCAAAATGGGTAACACGGCTGTTTATTACTGCCTATTGATGGCTGCTACATTTTTCGCTACTGCGAACTGCACACACATTCTCGGCATGCCTGCCTATGGCGTGAGCCATGGTCGAGTGTTTGCAAAGCTCGGGAAAGAGCTGGTTACACGAGGATACAAGTATAGCATGGCCGTCCCCAAGTACCTAGAGCACTATTTCATCTCCTCGACGACGAATACAAACTACAAGGTCCTGGCTTATGATACCAAGTACAAGGAATCCGACACCGAGGCACTTTTCAGGGACATGATTCGAGAAGAAAAGCCCGACTTTGCCAAAATTGTCGACATGACTGGCACAATGTGCGAGGAGTTATTAAGTAACAAGGGTTATTTTAAAGATCTTGGTCAAGTTGATGTCGTATTATGTGATCTTGCAGCGCTTTGCTGTACAATAGCGGCCGACATGCTCAATGTCACGCGCATTGATTTGTCACCAATGGCGTTCTTTGACCCCTTGCTCGCTATACAGCACGAGTTTCCATCGCCCACTGCGTACGTACCACAGTTATTTATACCTTTCCCGAGGCAGATGTCGTTCCTAGACCGTACGAAGAACTCTTTGCTCTACGTGGCAGGCTATTTGACCTACCATTTTGTTTATATTGGTAGATATAAGGAGATGAGGAAGAAATACGCTCCAAATTCACACTATCAAGATTACGAGTCATATATAAAGTCATCCGGCCTTGTATTGGTCCAAGCTGATTTTGCGTTCGAAGTCCCCCGCTCCCTCCCCCCTTATATCCAAGTAGTGGGCGCGATCTTACCTGAAAAGGCTAAACCTCTACCACAAGCCTTCGCGGATGTCATGGCAACGGATTCTGACGTCGTTATCGTTTCCATGGGAACTATCATTTCCGATTTCGGTGTTTCTTATTTTGATATTTTTAGCAAGGCACTTGAAAGAATTCCGGCAACTATTATTTGGAAACACAAAGGAGAGATACCCACAACACTTGGAAATAACACTGTTCATTTTCAGTGGATTCCACAGAATGATCTCCTTGGTCATCCCAAAGTGAAGCTTATTATCTCGCATTGCGGAATGAATGGAATGTTCGAGGCAGCTTATCACGGGGTTCCTGTGGTTGCCATCCCTATTTTTGGCGACCAGTTTATGAATGCACAAAACCTGAAAGAAATAGGTATGGCGGAGATATTAAAGTTCAAAGGTCTCAACGCCGATGACCTCGCAACAGCGGCCCTAAAAGTGTTAAATGAGAAATCGTACCGGGAAAACGCCAAGCGAGTTAATATTAAAATGAGGTTACCCGGATGTGACAGGCCTGGAGGGTGCGTCAACCTTGCAGCGGACTGGGTCGAGTATGGAATCCAAACGGACGGCGCTCGTCACTTTCGCACAGAGATGGATAATTTGTCCTTTATACAGTTGTACCTTATAGATGTCATGTTTTTGATCGCAGTTGTTCTAGGTTTGGTTGGTTTAGCTGTAGTATATTCTTTCAAGTTTTGCTTCAGGGTTTGTAGAGGGAAGTCTAAAACTGAATGAAGATGTTTGCCTTTTTTTTCTATGAAAACGTTTGAACTTACTTTTTCAGCGACAATCTTACATAGCAATGTCATTTAGATTTAGAATCGTATGATATCTCTTTTGTGTCGACATTGTAGACGAGATATCATACGATTCAAGTATCTTCAAAAGCTTCAGGAGTCTAAATTCCGCAGAAAATAGCACTCAAAAGTGCTATTTTCTTAGCGGAATCTAGCCTCCTGAAGCTTTGAATAATCCTATAGAATTGCTATTATAACAATATCGTGAGAATAAAAAACTGCAGGCTATTTGACTTTGTCTAGTGAACAGACGTTTATCAATGATTGGGAAACATAGCATACAGGAAAAACCCGATTAAAAGAACAAGTGGATTAAGGACAAGGCTGAAATTTGGCCAAAAAGGTCTTAGACATTCGAACACATCCAGCCTGAAAATTTAAAATCGTAACAGCCCCTTCAAATACTGCCATTCCAAGAACCTCGAGACCGCTTATTACAGGCTTGAATAAATTCCACGCTTGATGTCTTCCAATTCTCCGCCAAACCGTTCTTTTACGCTCGCGAAACATTGTAAAACCGCCCCGAGAAAGAACGCAACGATGACGAATTAAAAATCATTGCGAGTTGCGCGGGGTTGTTATTATTTGTTTGGAATTTTCTTTTATTTTTTTTTTTCGTGCTTTTGTTTATTTTTGTAAATTCTGTTTGTGAATTGGTGAAAGCTATTAAATAAAATAAATAGATAAATAAAATAATATAATATATTGCACTATCAAAATCACGTGCGCGGACTGGCTCATTTTGGGAACCAAGCACTTCAAATCGAGGCTTTCTCCTTGTTCCAATACATTTACAATAATTTTAGAAGAGAGCCTCGACTTGAGGTCATTGTTTGTAGCGAGCGTAATTCGAACATGGTCTATTCCTACCTCACCTTTTCTTGAACACTCTTAATTTGCAACACATACACTCAAATCTTAGCAACCCATCGTGAGTAACGGCTGTTCATACGGGACCTATCCTGATTCTCATCCGCTACGGTGGAGTACGTTGTCACTTCCTACCCCTGCATCTCATCATAGTAACCGGGTGAATAGTTCTGGATTAGAATTACGTGGAAATATGGACCAATCACAATATTGTACTTACGAAATCTGTCGAATTGTTTACGCAGCTATGCGGCCGAAAAGTCCCAAAGGGTGCGAACATTTAACCGGTCACGGTGCTTCTATGTCGGTTGAAAATTTTTCCCTCAAAAATCCGTCCTCGATTTGACTGGACGAGTTTCCGCGCGGCTATATTCGCTCTTTTAGTCAGTACCTATGTGAACTGCACGCCTATTAAGCGAACGACTATTCGCGGGGACGAAGTTTTGTCCGGTCCCGTGGAAACATAGCCTTTAACTTAAGTATTTGTTTTCACGGGTCCGGACCGAACGAAAGTTAATGCTTTGTTTCAACTGGACCGGACGAAGTCTCGTCCACACGTTTACTGAGTAAACTCTTGTTCCTTTTTTTTTACCCAGATGTGCCTGAGCGACTACAAATTCCGTGGAAACATAGCCTTAGTGAAATCTCTTTTTACCCAGATGTTCCTTAGCTACTACAAATTCCGTGCAATTAAAACCTTAGTGAAATCTTTCTTTTTTTTACCCAGATGTTCTTGAACGACTATGACGAGCTACCGTTAGACGCCCTAACGTACCTGATTGGCCAGTGTAACTATGGGGGTCGTGTGACGGACGACAAGGACAGACGACTCCTTGTGTGTCTGCTCTCCATATGCGTCTGTAGGGAGATCGTGGACAACGAGAAACACAAGTAAGGGGCCGATAATATCAGGAAAGAGGGAGTGACTTTTCTAGAGCCCAAAAATGTCTACAGACCAAAGCCACAAAGTCATTTGAATTTGTGTGAAATAAATTGTCACCATTCGACTGAGGACAACCCCCAACATCAAATTGTTGGTCCCTAAGGCGGATAAACTTGCTGGCTGGCTCACTCTGCATGTCTGGTTGTGGAAGAAGTCTAACTCGGTGCTTTTGTAAAGAAGTTGCAGATCGCATTTTTTTACTTAACAATAACAATACCGATAACGATGTAATGATGATTTTCTAGGGTTTTTTCTCGCACGTACGCGTCAGTTCAAAGTCACTAATGTAAACTAGGTGTAATTCGGCGCCATCTGCCGCGATGTTGGTTCTAGGCTCTTTGCAAATTGATGCGATTTGAAGAAAAGAGAGCACAGAAATCGCACTGGATTTGCGTGTACATAAGAGACTTGGAATTGCAACTCGCGCAAGAAACATCGCCGCGACTAAAGTGTAAACCGGCCTTTACCAAGTTAATAAACTGAGACTGTGCTGTTTCTTTGTGCGCCTACAGATTTTCAGACAGCGGTCTTTACTATGCGCCGCCAAAAGGTCCTTACGAGTCTTACGTGGAGTACATCCGGGGACTGCCATTGCTGCCTAACCCGGAAGTGTTTGGTTTACACGAGAACGCCGATATCACCAAGGATCAGAAGGAGACACAGGAGGTATTACAACCTTGAGCAACAAACTGAGGTCTCATAGACAAAAGCGGCTAACCGTGTGTACATCTTGTTGCCACCCACTTCAGATCATGTGATAGTGATTCTTTGTGGATACTTTTGTTATTTCTGCGCATACACTCAGTCGAGTGAGAAACATTTGACGATTATAACCACCCAAAGGAATCATCACATGATCTGAATTGGGTGGCAACAAGATGTAAACACCGTTAGCTGATTTGGTCTTTAGGATGCTCCGCTCGAAATCCCATCCTCTCTTACTTTCTACATCGCCTCGTCGTGTTTGTCAACTGTTTATTATTTGTCGTCAGTACACATCCTTCTCTCCTCTTCACTACTTTCTACAATCTTTGGCATTTTTGGGTCAAATGCTGTCGTCTAATTCAATATTCATATCGTGACTAAATTCAGACCATTTTGTCAGGTAACCTCGGGGGTACTCGAAGGTCAAACTGGTAGGGATGACTGTCGGGAAGTCCGAATTTCCACCCAAAAATATACCTGTCAGAATAGAATCTCACTCTAAAAAATGCTCCTCGGTCCTAAAATACCTTTTTCGGCGTACCGTTTTAGTTCAAAGAACTCCTAAAAGATTTTCTTCAGCGTGCGATTTTCGTTCAGAAAACCCCTAAAAAATACTAGATCGCCGATTTTAACCCCTACCAAATACGGCGGTCATACCTACCATTCGAATATAGGTTCCGATAAATAGGTAGCCTGCGAGCCGGCTCTCCAGTGGGTTTTCCAGAGAAGAATTCGTTAGGGCGCGCGCGGGGTTCCTGTGGCGTCGGGATTCCTGTGTCGCGGGGGAGGAATGACACAGGAATCCCGCGCGCCAAAAAAATCGAATATCCGAAAAAACCTACTGGAGAGCCGGCTAGCAGGCTACTTCCCCCCGCGACACAGGAATCCCGCGCACCAAACAAATCAAATATCCGAAAAAACCCACTGGAGAGCCGGCTAGCAGGCTACTTCCCCCCGCGACACAGGAATCCCGCGCGCCAAAAAAATCGAATATCCGAAAAAACCCACTGGAGAGCCGGCTAGCAGGCTACTTCCCCCCGCGACACAGGAATCCCGCGCACCAAACAAATCAAATATCCGAGAAAACCCACTGGAGAGCCGGCTAGCAGGCTAATAAATAGGCTAAACACAATAATTTATGCATCTAGAAACCTCTCTCTTTCCTATTTTCCGCCTATTTTTTGGTCCAAATCTTCCTATTTTACCTATTTTTTCAACCATGAAATTCCTGTTTTCCTATTCTTATCAACCACCCTACCGCTTGACACCCTGTTACTGACACAGTCTTTTGCCATTAGTTATTTGAATGCATCCTCCTGACGCTACCCCGTCAGACCGGCGGAGGCGGCAAATCTTCAGCTGATATGATAGAAGAGCTGGCTACCGATATCCTGTCAAAGTTCCCTCCTCTCTTTGACCTGGAAATGGTGATCAAGAAGTACCCTGTCATCTACACAGACTCCATGAACACCGTCCTTCGCCAGGAACTTATCCGGTTTAACAGGCTCACCGAGGTTGTCATCAGCACGCTGAGGAACCTGCGAAAGGCGATCAAGGTAAGGTGCTGATCCATACTCCGATCCTACTCCGGGTCCTAAGATCGCCGTAATCTTGGGCAATCTTAGGCGATCTTGTGTATGTTTTCTTTATTTCATGTTGGGATCTTGGGCAATTTTAGGTGATCTTAGGTACCGGTTTAGGCCTGATAGCCTGATTAAACCAACCGCCGGCTGAAGCAAAATTATACTTTTCTATTGCGGGAATAAGGAAAGTTTTGAGTTTAAGCCTCAAAGACATAATAATAATAATAATAATAAATAATAAATAGGTTTATTCGAATGCCATTGCAGTTGAAACTGAATTACAGCAACGGGCCAGCAATATCTAGCAACAATAATTACAAAAATCTATGTGATACAAAGTCACCAAAGCGATTTGTAGTCGGGATGCGTCCCGTTGTACTCACAGTCCCTGACCTAAGTGAATAACCATGTGCATTTCGTGTTACACTTCCAGTAATTACAGACCTTAGAGGTTCCTGCTCCCTAGCGGAGGCCATGAACTTAAAGCATAAATCATTTCTGCGAGAGGAGAGGCTTTGTAGCCCACAGGCATCCAAAGCCTCCTGGTAACGCAGGTGTGGAAAAACAATACGGAGGACTTTCCTTTCCGATAATGAGTCAAAGTTTGGCTCAATCTCGTTCTCGGTGAAATTATGTTGGAGGGCTTTTTAGGAGTCTGTCCTTGTCGTTCCTTTTCCTTCTTATTTTGATATAAGGAAGGTTGTGGGAAATCGCCCGGAAGAAAAATTTTGAAACTGAAGACCTCAAAAACGGTCTGAAATGCTTCAAAATTTGGTGCTAAATTGCCAGATTTTGCTCGTCTGTAAAATGCCCAGAAAAAAAGCTGTAGATGGAATACGTAAAACGGTCGAGCGCAGCACTTTCTTTGGATAATTTTTATTTGGACAACATCACGTTTTTTGCTGGTGTATTTTGGCCAACCTACGCCTCATGGACCTTTGTTAAACCGAATGTATGAAAAAAAGCTTTAATTATGACGGAGCAAACCTTTGGAATGTCCTACCCGAAGACTGTCGAAACCAGAATGATCTTCAATCGTTTTCCAACAAAATGAACTCGAGCTCCCACCCTTAACAATACACGACCTCTATTTGAAAAGTTTTGCATATGTATATACATTTCTCCAATATATATTAGAAAAATTTTAAGTATAGTTTCAATAGTTAAATACAGTAAACATTAAGGAAAAACATCGGTAAGTTGAAAAAGGGCACCATACATTTGTACAGATGTGACCTCCCTTTCTCAAATCCTGGCTACACCCCTGGGCGTGTATAAATAAAGTTTTTCCTACCTACCTGCCTTAATATCAAAAGAGGATCAAACTCTTGGCAATGTTATTTCAGGGTCTTGTTGTGATGTCAGCTGACCTGGAGGACGTTTTTAACAACATGTTAGTGGGGAAAGTACCTGCCGTGTGGGCCGCCAAGTCCTATCCATCTCTCAAACCACTCGGAAGCTACGTCACAGATCTACTAGAAAGGTGAGTCCATCAACAGGAGAGGCCATATACACAGGGCTAGATGAGGCCAATCAGCAGGAGCCTCCATCTACTCAACATTGGTCTAGCCATATGCACAGGAGCCTATCAAGAGCAGACTCCAACTACTACACTAGGTCTAGCCATATGCACAGAAGTAGAAGAATCAGGAGTCCATCAAACAGGAGCCTCCGTCTACTCCACTAGGTCTAGCCATATGCACAGAAGCCTATCAAGAGCAGACTCCACCTACTACACTAGGTCTAGTCATATGCACAGAAGTAGAAGAATCAGGAGCCTCCATCTATTTCACTAGTTCTAGCCATATGCACAGGATTAGGAGAATCAGGAGCCCATCAACAGGAGTCTCCATCTACTCCACTAGGTCTAGCCATATGCACAGGAGCCCATCAACAGGAGTCTCCATCTACTCCACTAGGTCTAGTCATATGTACAGGGAGCCCATCAACAGGAGCCTCCATCTACTCCACTAGGTCTAGCCATATGTACAGGGAGCCCATCAACAGGAGTCTCCATCTACTCCACTAGGTCTAGCCATATGCACAGGAGTCCATCAACAGGAGTCTCCATCTACTCCACTAGGTCTAGCCGTATGCACAGGAGCCCATTAACAGGAGTCTCCATCTACACCACTAGGTCTAGCCATATGCACAGGAGCCCATCAACAGGAGTCTCCATCTACTCCACTAGGTCTAGCCATATGCACAGGGAGCCCATCAACAGGAGCCTCCATCTACTTCACTAGGTCTAGCCATATGCACAGGAGTCCATCAACAGGAGTCTCCATCTACTTCACTAGGTCTAGCCATATGCACAGGAGTCCATCAACAGGAGTCTCCATCTACTCCACTAGGTCTAGCCATATGCACAGGAGCCCATCAACAGGAGTCTCCATCTACTTCACTAGGTCTAGCCATATGCACAGGAGTCCATCAACAGGAGTCTCCATCTACTCCACTAGGTCTAGCCATATGCACAGGAGCCCATCAACAGGAGTCTCCATCTACTCCACTAGGTCTAGCCATATGCACAGGAGCCCATCAACAGGAGTCTCCATCTACTTCACTAGGTCTAGCCATATGCACAGGAGCCCATCAACAGGAGCCTCCATCTACTCCACTAGGTCTAGCCATATGCACAGGAGCCCATCAACAGGAGCCTCCATCTACTCCACTAGGTCTAGCCATATGCACAGGAGCCCATCAACAGGAGTCTCCATCTACTCCAATAGGTCTAGTCATATGCACAGGGAGCCCATCAACAGGAGTCTCCATATACTCCACTAAGTCTAGCCATATGCACAGGAGCCCATCAACAGGAGTCTCCATCTACTCCACTAGGTCTAGCCATATGCACAGGAGCCCATCAACAGGAGTCTCCATCTACTCCACTAGGTCTAGCCATATGCACAGGAGCCCATCAACAGGAGTCTCCATCTACTTCACTAGGTCTAGCCATATGCACAGGAGTCCATCAACAGGAGCCTCCATCTACTCCACTAGGTCTAGCCATATGCACAGGGAGCCCATCAACAGGAGCCTCCATCTACTCCACTAGGTCTAGCCATATGTACAGGAGTAGAATAGTCTAGCCATATGCACAGTAGCCCATAAACATGGGCCCCCATCGTTCTAGCTGATTTCTCGTGAATTACTAATCAACAATGAATGGTTCACTCTAAAATTTTGGCACTGCCACTTGAGCTAGGCGTGATGTTCTTCCTTATCTCTTGTGTCAGGTTGAAGTTTTTCCAGGATTGGATCGACCATGGCCCGCCCAACGTGTTCTGGGTTTCAGGATTCTATTTTACACAGTCCTTCTTAACGGGTATGAATTCCTTGCACGTTACTTTCTAGATAACAATACAAAAACTTTTACTTCGCCATGTCGTCTTTGCTTGAAGGCCAAAATGTTTGGTCATGCGTAAAATTCTAAAGCTGAGTCATTCGAACAGTCAGTTGACAGTGCATAATCGCGCTTCTATGCGTCATATTATGTGTAGAGCTCCTGAACTTAATTTCTATTGTTGCTTTCAGGTGCGCGACAGAATTTCGCGCGTAAATACACGATACCTATCGACCACGTGGGGTTCGAGTTTGACGTGATGAAAGAAGAAAAGGACATGGATAGCAAGCCCGAGGATGGCGTCTATGTTTATGTGAGTATTAGGACCTTCAAACAGAGGGAGGACTTGTCCAGACATGGTTCTTATTTATTGCTCCCTGATACGGTAGGTTTTGGAGTATGCGGCGCCTATATGGGCCTTCCTTCCTGAGTACCCCATTGAGTTCGTCGAATCTTTCAAGCGGAAGAATAATCTTCCCCCACCTGAGCTATGAACCTGGGCTCAGAGAGGCAAGGCTGGACCATCTAATAGTCCGCCGAGCTGAACTTTGTACGAGGTTCATGGCTAAAGCGTGACTGACAGAGCCTCTAAGCTATATTGTTCCTTCAGGTAATTTCAGTAGCCAGATTAAGCGGTATAAGGTTGCCACTGAACGTTTTAATAATTTTTTCACTGTTCGCTTCCGGTAATGTATGCTTTTGTGAATTGTATTCTCGCTCATTATGTTATCAGCCATTGCTGCAAAGAATGGGATGAAATGATTATGATTATTTTATTAGGAAAGAGTACTTCACATTTCGTGATGTAGTTGCTTACAAATCTGTGCAAGGAACGAGTATAACATCAGCTTCGCTGTCAAATTAAGGTGGCCCACGCCTTCTCCTAAGAAACTTGACCCAAAACGAAATTATCAAATTTAGCCAGAAAACGTGATTTTAGTGTAGAGATTGTTGGTGGCGATCTTTGGAAATGATGTGTATCATGATTTCAGCAGCTCCAAAGTTTCGCCGATCGTGTTTGAGAAGAAACTTTCCAAACAATGCCAAACAGCCCTCATGTTACCTAAAACGTTTTAATTTCATTTCTTCGTTGTAAATGAAATACTTTATTGCCAAAGTTTACATAACCAAAAGCATGTGAAATTTTATTGGTGCAAATTTATGTTAGTTTCACAGGAAATTTCTGCAGAAACCCATCCATGGGAAAAGCTAAATTTTCCATGGTAGACGAATGGGAAGTGTTCGGATTTCCCGTGGCTATCCATGTGAATTCTGAACACTTCCCATGCGTGTGCCTTGGGACATTCAGCTTTTCCCATGGATGTGTTTCTACAGAAATTCCCTGTGTTAATGGCATAAAATAATTTCCTCCGATCGATAAGAGTTATTATCAGAGGATGTCCCGCTTTGCTGAAAACTCACGGAAGATTTTCTCTCTTTCCCCAGGGTCTGTTCCTCGAGGGCGCGCGATGGGATCGTGATACCATGCTGATAGGAGAATCCCTACCCAAGGTCCTCTTCGACACACTTCCTGTGGTATCCTTTGAGTCATTTACATTGCCACACTATAGAGCGGTTTTTATATGACTGTAGTGAAACCAATCGCCAAGTAATTACACAAAGCAATTGCAAATTACTCACGACAGTCATCTGAAATCCACTCTTATATAATGGGCAATTCACACGATATTTGTCAGTCTGTTGGCGATCTAAAGAAATCGCGTCCGCATCGCTGCGGAATTTTAAAAAGCGCGCGCGACGTGGGGCAAGTGAGATCGCTATGAGATCTCAGGCCGTTCATACCACGCGATGTTGCATCGCCTTGAGCTCACCGTAGAAATCGCCGCTTCAATTCATTTTGGGAATGAGAGGTTCCAGATCACTGAGCTTACAAAGTAAAGCGTCTGTGATTATTACCCTAGCACACAAAAAAAACTATTTAAAAAAACTGCGATGCTGCTTTACATGTAACATAAATAGTTTTCGTTTGTATGCGGTTGTGTACGCATTAATAGTTCGCACTCAGTTTCGTAGAAAGGGGACGCAGTTTAGAACGTATTCGAAACGACATTCGAGACAAAATCGGCGCGCATGCGATTCCATTTTTACTAAAACCACGCCAAATTTAAACAGTGTAGTTTTTGAACACAGTTAAGCCAAACGTCATTGGCCTTAACACGTTTCTACCAGATGTGGATTATTCCAGGGGAGAAGACGAAATTCAAGAGCAAACCCAACTACCCGTGCCCAGTCTACAAAACCAGCGCGCGACGTGGGACACTTTCCACCACAGGCCACTCGACAAACTTTGTCATGTACGTCAACCTCCCTTCAGATAGACCCGAGAGGCACTGGGTTAACAGGGGCGTGGCGTTGCTATGTCAACTGGATGACTAGACGAAGCCGTTAGTTGCTATGACAACGTAACTGCTAAAGTGAAATGAATTTTGTAAATACTCGTGTGTGAAAAAAGTATCCAAAATTGGAGTGTTGAGCAGTCGTGAATATGCCTACATTGGTCAGTGTTGTTAGACAAGGCTGGTCTATGTCTCTTCATAAGTTATGTATTTATTGAACGTGACTCTGCGTATATCTTTTATTATTTTTGATACTGGAAAACTGTGTAATTAAATTTTAGCGAAGTGGTCACAGTTTTGTAAAGAATGCATTAAATGAGTGAGAACAATAATTTATAGAATCCTGTGTTGTTGTTTTATCTTAGAAAATGCGACTTCAGGTTGTAAAGAGCATTTAACCTTATAGTCCACGCCATGAACTGTCCTTCGCGGCTCCGGTTGTGCCTGTGGTCGCGGAAAGGAGAGTCCAGAAACCTATGAATGCGCAAGCTCTAGATCTGACCAATAACTTTTTTTTTTGTTAATGTGCATGGTCGAAAATACCGCTAACTGACATCTTGTTATTGTTTCTTCTCATCAAGAGAGGACTTAACAAAAATAAGGTCTTGGTCAGATGTAGCGCATGCGCATTCAAAGGTTTCTGGAATTATCGAACCCAGAGCTCCCTGGCTCGTCTCCTCGCGGGGGAGGCTCTGGTGACAGCCACTGACGCATGCGCGAGATTTAATACAGAGCCGCTGAGAGAAAGACCTTTCAGCGCGTGCTCAAAACGCTCAAAATCAGCCGATCAGCGACGGCCCTCAAATACATGTCCCCAGAGCCTCCCCTTCGAGCCGACGAGCTCTGGGTACGAGAATGTACTTTTCGGCGACCACAAGCAACAACGGAACGCGATGTAGGCGACGTGCGCGATGTTGGTGACCAATTTCAAACGGCACCAAAAAAACGCGTTTTTCATCAAAAATAAATTGATCGCAACAATATTTTCATAATTTACATACCAATAAAGGTACTGCCAAAGCATGAGGACGTAGCAATAAACTGAAAGATCTTACAAAACTGCTGGTTACCTTACTAAATCAAAACTCGCGCATGCGTCAATGGCTGTCAGCACAGCCGCCCCGTGAAGTGGCGAGACAGGAAGCTCTGGGTAAGAGAATACGCGGAGAGGCACTGTTGACAGCCAGATAAGCATGCGTATAAGTAAATGACCTATTTATACTTCGAATTTATTTTTATTTATTTTTTGGCTGATTGCATTTTTTAAACCGCACCAGGGGAGTTGAGGATCTCTCTTAAAAGACCCTCTCCCCTGGAATTTCCACTCGTGAAACTGACCCCCTCCCCTGGAATTTTCAACCTCACAAAGGACCCCCTCCCCTGGAATTTCCATTTTCTGGCAAAATACCTGGAAAAATCAATTTTTGGATCAAATGTCCCTGGAAAGTCACCTTTTTTTACTCCCTTGGAATTTCCAGTCTCCAGGCACACCCCCTTCCGTGGAATTTCCAGAGTCCAATTAAATCCCCCCCTCCCCCGTGCGGTTTAAAAATGCAATCAGCCATTTTCATGCAACTTGCGTCTCGTTTGGCCACCACATCGCAAGTTGATGCAAGTTTCCAATTTTCTTCGTTTTCCAAAATAACGAAAATATTATGACTAAAAGAAGTCATGAAATTAGAAGAAAAAGTTCCACTTTTCTAGCTGTTATTTGCAAGAAAGTGGGTGAGACTTTATTTTTCTTGCCTTTTTTAACCAAGAAAAAACCCAGCTTGAACGCGCGCTAGTGTTCGAAAGTGACGTGATCATGTCATCACAGCCGCGCAAAGCACCAAAACACTCAACTTGAATCAAAACTTGCATCTCGTTTGGCCACCTCAACCGTCAACACAAGTCTGCGCAAGTCACAATACGCGTCGACTTGCGTTTCGATTGGCCAGGGCTTTCTGGTGGGTGATACAAAAGAACTATCCTCTTTCTGTGAAACATGAATTTTTAACTGCAGGGGCGGATCCAGGAACTTCCGAGAGGGAGGACGGCATCGAAAATTTACCCCTCTAAGACCCCGTTCACACTAGACCGGTACAAAACCGGACCGGTACAATTCTGGTACGGTACCGTCGCGCGTTCACACGGGACCTGCGCTACCGGACCAATTTTGGCACGGCTAGGCGTGCACGGTCCCGTGTGAACACTGTTGCAACACGTGCCAGATTTGTACCGGTCTCGTGTGAACGGGGTCTAAATCCCCCATGCTGGTGCTCCCCCACCTTGGAATGTGGGCGGAGGACCTCCCACCATGTGAAAATGAGGCAATACTGAGACAATTGTGCTGGGAATCCCCGTACCGACAACATGCGGAGAGGCTATCATGGACTAGAGAAGAAAGTCATTTATTTCTTTATTTATATATTATGATCCGTACAAAGCGATTGGCATGAACGCGGGTATAAAAGAGCAAAAAGGTAACAATATACAATTATGTAAAATATTTAAATAAACCACAGTTATTTGGACGAAATGGGAAGAAATCCGATTTCCTAAACTGCTAGGCTAATGAATAGTTTATTGCATTCTCCTGTTTCTTTAGCCCCGCGACACATAAGAATAAAAGGAAAAGTATGGCAGCCATTTCTATTCAACTTCATGTTAAGCGGATAATTGCATTTTAAACTTCGCGCTATTAGATCCAGTCTCGCACTTTCTCGAATATTAAATAATTCGAGAAAGCGCGAGACTGGAACTAATAGCGCGAAATTTAAAATGCAAATTATCCGCTTGACACTGATATGAAGTTGAGTAGAAATGGCTGCCATGTGGCCGATTCTCTTGACCAAGAAACGACAAAACTGCGCTTTCCTTTACAGCTATAAACACTATCAGCTCCCTCAGACGTTGGGCAGTGGTTAAGGTAAGTACACGTGATATTGGGTCACCAAATAAGCTGCTTTTTATTCTTAAATTCATGAGTCAAATTTTCATGGAGGTCAACAAGATTGAGGCGATTTACTGATGTAGTATATCAATCGGTTAGCCGCATGTACAGCCCGTTCTACGCGCTATAACAGGTTTAATAGGAACATTAAGCGCACTGTTTGTTTCTCGTGTAATAGCAAATGTTCTAGCTCATAGAGTTTCGATAGAGTTCTAAACGTTTTATTTCAATTTTGGAGTACAGTAAAAAGCCGAGATTAAGAACCTTCATTAGCATTTTTCCATTGACTGCTTGACTGGTGCATTATATAAATGGCCCTTATTGCGAATTTAGGCTACGTTTAGGTTCTTAAATAGGTTTTTAAATTTTTATTGCCCAATAGTAATGGCATGTCTGATTTCAGCAAAGTAGTATCCAATATATCCCATTTCTCCTTTATTTCTAAAATTATTCAAGTAATTCTCAATTGAATTACTGTACTGAACTTGTGTTGTTGATTTTTAATTAATCATTTAGAGGCACATGATCAAAACTGACGCATGTTTTGTACAGATATTGAAAGATGATCAATTTTTCTGTGAATGGATTCCTGGATATTTTTAGGCTCAAGAGGTTCTATTTTAGGGATTTTGTTTAGCCTCACAGGTTTTTAAATTCTAGGTTCCTACTTCTGGATTTTTACTGTACTCCAGAATTTCGGCAAGAACCAAGAGGGTAATTTACCATCAACCAGACCACAGGTCTGGAAGGAAGGGTAGGGACAGTTAAAAATGTCCAGGGAGGGTGATACTAGAGCAGTCTATAATTCTGTGGTGGGTACTCAGTTACAGGAGTACAATTCCAAGATGGGTATCCCTAAATTAATCTGTAATTCCATGGCCATTAAACATGGTGGTATCACATATTAATTCCAACTGTCCCATGGTTGGATCCTGAAGAGGGTGAAGTTAGCTACCCATAATTCTTGTTATTTCAATATTCTAACAGGAAACCTGAGTACTCCTGACTATTGGCCAGAACCCAGGGAGTCATTTGTACTATTAACCAGACAGCACCATGGAGCATCAACTGGACTACAAGGAGGAGACAGACCACTCGAGTACTTCAGACCATCTGCCAGACCACAGTCAACACTTCAGACAATCAACAACACCAGAGTGAACCAGTGGACCATTAGCCAGACCGCAATGAGCTCAGGCTATCAGCAAGCCCTTCAACCTGCAGCCAGACAACATTTACCCCTTCAGACTACCAGCCAGACCTTATTGACCCTTCAAGGACATCATCTAGACCTAAAGGGCAAATATTTGAATCATTCAGCCAAATCATGCCTCCAACACCACGCTGAGCCCTTACCACCATACGCCCTTTAGGTAAGTCAGTCATTCAGAGAATCAGCCTTATGGAATTCAAGGGTGGGTAGGGACAGTTAAAAATTAACGTCCAGGGAAGGTGATCCTAGAGTTTAGAATTCTGTGGTGGGTACTCAGTAACAGGAGTAAAATTCCAGGTTGGGATCCCTTTTAATCTGTAATTCCATGGTGGGTAAACATCACTGAATTTAATTCCAACAACTAGAAATTCCCATTGTGGGGTCCTGAAGGGGATAAAGACTGCCCATTACTTATTGTTATTTCAATATTATTCTAACAGAAAACCCGAGTACTACTGACTACGCACCAGAACCCAGGGAGTCATTTGTACTATTAACCAGACCACAGCACTATGGAGCATCAACTGGACTACAGGGAGGAGACAGACCACTCGAGTACTTCAGACCATCTGCCAGACCACAGTCAACACTTCAGACAATCAACAACACCAGAGTGAACCAGTGAACCATTAGCCAGATCACAGTGAGCTGAGGCTATCAGCAAGCCCTTCAACCTGCAGCCAGACAACATTTACCCCTTCAGAGAATCAACCTTCAGCCATCCCACATCCTACATGTATGTATTGTACACCTAGGCCGCCAGAGTTCTCCTAAACAGACCCTCAACACAGTCATCCAGACCTCGCCCAGCCCTTCATACCACAGCCTGATGATCAGCTGATCTCCTTCACTGCACTGTCATTGGTGACAGGAACTGGTAACTTCCATTGCGCAGTCCCCCAACGTAATTTGCATCACCTTGCTGAGGACCTCTGGAATTCCAGGATGGGTGGTGCAAGAGAAGTCTCAATTTGGGGATGGGTAACCTATTACAGTGGGATATCAGGAATGGAGATCCCAAAAAATTACTGTGTTCCAGGGTGGGTAAACAATATATTCCATAATGGTCATCCAGGGTGGGCTGGAACAACTAAAACTTTCCAGGGTGGTTTTTAGCTTTTTTGATAACCTGGGGTTGCGGCTAAAAAAATGGAATGGCCCATTTCATGTTTATAACCAGGGCCATACCTCAGGGTACAGTATGCTGTGATTTTAGAGAGTAATATTTTCCCGTTTCTCAATGGAGGCACAGGCATGATGGAGGCATGATCACCACTGCATTTATTCAGACTGTGCAGGATGCCGGAGTTTTCACAGGGGTAGAGCAATTCTTGAAAATTTAGAGCTCCTCAAAAGGGGGGGAGCACGGCTATTTTTTGAACAGCCCAATAGGTATGGCACTGGTAGTTGAAACGTTTTTCATTTGAAAAGGCCCTTGCTTGTGGCACTGGCTTGCAATTTTCCTTATAATTTCACAATCTTACGTTTTTAAAGCAATTTGACCAGACTAAGATTGCAGTTGCTTCAGGTTTTCATATTAGTCACAGAATTTAATCTTATTTTCAGGGGCAGATATATAGGGGGGGGGGGGGGGAGGAAACAATGAACACCCCTTTCTCGGGATTTTCCCATACATTACTGGCTGGAGGAAAATTGAACATTTTCGTCCCATGTTTTTACTATCCAGCCCTCCCCCCCCCCTTTCTGAAATTCCTGATTTTTTATTTTTTCCTCAAGCTAGAGCCTTTTCAAGTCAATTTGCAAACCAACATTTTATTTTGTGCTTCAGTGGTTGAGCCAGACATTTCTTCTAATAGTCCAGTTTTGAATTCCCTAACCTGCTAATAGGCATCAATGGCGCACTACAGCAGGAGCCTCAATTTAAAGCCGAAAAGTTGTGAATACCAGTGAGTTGGAAAAGCTTCCTCAAGTTTGTCTATTGTCTCAATTCAAAGCTTCATCAGTTTCTCGTCTGTACTCACAACTTTTTCAACTTAAAAATTGAGGCTCCTCGCCGAGGCCTATTCAGGGGTAGAGTAGAGAATTCAAAACTGGACTATTGAGAAACATAAGGGTATCAATTTTGTTTGCGGAGAACTGACATGCATCAGTCTATGATCCAGGAGATGTTTGGATGTTTGTCGCGGTCATGTTCTGAGTCTTATTTGTTGTTTCAGTGGTGACCCATTTTTGCTGATCAAGTGATTTGTTTGAATTTTACTGTTAATCTTCACCTCAGTGACAGAAGTAAATCATAAGTATGGTAAATTATCTGGTAAAACTACAGGAAATCCCATTGTTCTATGGTATTTTGCTCTGTCTCATAAATATAAAAAAATGGCTTTGTTTAGAAAATAACTATAGAAGGAGAAGTATACATGATTATGGATGTTTTTACTCCAATCAGGCAAAACAAACCACCACTGACACACAAAATATAGCTCATAACTTGTTTTGGCAGGAAACCAGGTTCAACTACTGATGCACAACATACTTTTGTGCGTGCGATTCCAGAAAATACCCATGGCCCTACTGCACGGAAGGGGATTTAATTTTCAAATGGAAAAATACACTAGAGATTGCATGGAAAAAAAAGGCAAATTGTCTTGCCGCCCCTCTGAAAATTTGTATCCTTTCCATGGGAGGGTAAGGGTTTATTTTTCTGGAATCACACATTATTTTTTCCTCCTTGTTGTTGTAAGGGACAGGGTGGCATGTCTATTTATGTATGCATTGTAAAGCAAACAAGTCCCACAAGGCTCTGATGGCCCCAACTGGAGATGCTCCAAATGTCAAAACTGGTAGGTGTGTCACCTC
Source organism: Scolanthus callimorphus (assembly GCA_033964015.1). Taxonomy (NCBI): domain Eukaryota; kingdom Metazoa; phylum Cnidaria; class Anthozoa; order Actiniaria; family Edwardsiidae; genus Scolanthus; species Scolanthus callimorphus. Next base: position 79,372 of record JAWWUD010000054.1, read on the forward strand.
ACTGCATTTAGTACTGAGGCTTCCAGCTCCTCCTGCTCACCAGGCAGTATCTCCTCAGCTCCCAAGGCCACAGCTCTAATGCAACAGGGTGATGCCATTCACACACCAGGTGTCTCACATGATTGATGTTGTCATGATGGTAGGTACAAATAAATGCAGTACATGACTGATCACATTCAGATTAAGGTAGCATGCCAGCAAATCAAACTGCATATTTGGATGGTGGGCAAAATTATTCAAAATACTTTTAAAACATTTAAGGCATCCTAATATGATCTAAGTCCTTGGCGGGCTCGGATGAGAAGCTCTGCTACTAAAATGATTAATTTTGGCAGTTTGCAATTTCTTTTTTTTTATCAAAAATGTTGCACACTCTTTTAGGTGATAATTATAAACATCATAAACAATAATTTTAAAGATGAACTGTTTAGAAACCAATATAATATACATGTAGGACCATTGCTTAAAATCTGCATTTAAAAGAAAACAATAATATAAAAATTATATTACCATTTCATTAATTCTATTTATTCTTAAAAAGATTGTTCATCTAATGAATTATATTATGTGATTCCAGAATTAATTATCCATACCACTCCCATGGAGGGGCAATAAGATATTATCACCCCAAACCTTTCTGGATTTTCCAGTGAAAAATACAGCAATTCTATAGAAAATAAAAGGAATTTCCAATCCCTCACATGCCGATATGGATTTTTTTCTGGAATCACATTTTTCTAAAAGGCACAAGTTGACAAATGTAAAACAGGTATCTGTTGAATAGGATGAAACCAGGAACTAAATTTAAACACTCAGGTCAGCAATTCAATTATAAAGTGTTAGAAAAGTAAGGATTCTTCTGAAAGGGGGGCGCCAAATAGTCCCTGGATTTTTTCAGAATTATTTGAGAATCTTCAAGTAACTTCAGCTTCACAAACTCTGAGACTAACTGCTTGCTTCTCATAGCATGCCTTGACAATAAAAAGAAATGGTTTGAATCATTTGTTAAAATTAATGTGCAATGAAAAAATCCATAGCCCAAACCATGGTGGGAAGCACTCAAAGACTCCCAACCCTATGGCATTTCCAAAGGAAAATATAGTATTTGTATGAAAAAACAAAATCAGGTCAACGGTAGACTCGAATTCAGGCTAGAATTCCAATTTGAATCACAAACAGCAAGGAACTGTGAAAAGTTCAATTTCCCCCATGGTGGGGGTAAGGATTTTTTCTGGAATTGCACAATTGACTGTAGATGAACTTACGTCCCTATTAATAATAATTGATTCTCATGGCTGTCAACCCCAGAGCATAATATTGAATCTTGAGATGTAGAAAATGCAACAAATTTGTAAGAAATGTGCAGGAGAAATAGTATGATTTACAAGAATGAAACAAAATGTTAACATTTAGACAAGGCTCAAAATCTTGAGACTCTTTAGGAACAGTTGACAGCTATGTATTCTTACCACCTCCATCTTGGCATCTAGAGTCGACAGCAAATAAAGGCAATCCCAATTTTTTTAAAAATTCTAAAAGATATAGCCAATAAATAATACTAATAAGTTACATATAACTTTTGTAAAATTGCATAAAAACTGAGCTTTTTAAATCTACACAATTAATAATATTTCATATTGTCAAGTTTTGTAGGAAATAGTTTTTTCTTGTTTAATTGTGCAAATAAAACTTCTCACCTATAAATTTATCAAACAAAAGAGATGCCAACCACTAACCTTCAACATATTATGGGAAATGGGGTATTATGGACCCACAAAAAATGTCTTCGCTCTTTGAAAAAACTTGACTAAACTACTATTAATAATTCTTTCTTCTATTATATTGTGCATAATTTGGACCTATTTTGTAGAAGAGTGGGAGAGTTGGCATATCTCTGAAACATTGCTGAGAATGTTAAATTTATGTTACTTCTATCAACATTTCAAATTGTACTTTAAAAAAAAAAAAAATTTAACAGTGTGCAGATTGGATTTCCTGAAAGCAGAGTCATAGACATTCAAGCCCTAATTGTGGGGGAAGTTAGGATGTCTGTTTTAAAAGTTGAATAATTAGGGGTGGAAATATGGAGTGATTTGTGGCATGTTCCCTTAATAACAGAATGTTATCAGTCTAACTAGTATGTGTACTACATGCATTTGTATCTATTGCCATGGCAACATCAATCATGTGAGAGACCTGGTGTGTGTGAAGGTAAGACCCTGTAGCACAGGAGTTGTAGCCTTGGGAGCTGAGGAGAATATACTGTCTGGTGAGCAGTCTGGAGCTGGGAGTCTTAGTACTGAGTGTAGTGAGCTGACACACCACTGGTGCTGACAGGAGCATCAACAGCTGGGGTCTGAGGGGCCTTGTGGGACTTTTTTTTAATTCAGAAAAAGGTACTTACATACCATATAAAGTTGGAATAAATGTTAGTCACACTTTCAAGCTGATTTTATTTCCATGTTCAAATGATTCTACAATACATTGCTTGCAAAACATATCTTCCCAGGCTGCACCATATGAGCTATAAACAGCAGACAGTTGTGACAGTGCAACCTTTTCTTAAATAGGTGTATGCAAACAGACCATAGGCTCCCCAGGATCACTGAGCAAAGTCCAGAGTTGATAGTCGCTGAGTGAAGTTTGACTGAGTTCCATGAGCACCAAAATGATAGTACCCAACAAAAAAAAAAAAATTCATCCCATTGAAAAAAATGCCCTTACATTATCTTAACTTAGTACCGTAAATAAACCACTACTAGCATTTATTCTTCTCAGCACATCGATGCACTGCCCAAATATGGTCATTGGAACGCCAATAACTGTCTTCTGTACATGACATATATCCTGCGATATCCGTCGTTTGAGCTTGTATTTAATATGCAAAAGTAATTCATTTCTGTTTTTTATGTGCCATCGATGTGCTGAATAATAAAACCATTATCGTGCTTGATTTTTGAAGAATATCGTCCCTTGTTGGCTAAGTATCAGATGATATTCTGTGCAATCTCACAGTATAATCGTTAATATTATTCAGTGAGAAATGAGTTTTAGCCAATTTATTTTCACCTCTCACTCTAGTTCTGGTTGCTCTACAAAATCCTCAAAATCGCAAATGCTGAGCGTTATAAAGAGTAGTTTCATAATCAAGTTGAAAACAAACAAAAAATGTCAGTAGAAACATGCACACCTCAGCAAATATTTTTTTGCATTTTAGACAAAATTCGGCAAAAGACTGAAAACAGCTCAAACTGATAACAATTACGGTAATATCCAATTACATGTAATTTTACCAAATTTCAAAACAACTCACTGTCAAGATTTTATAATTGCGATGCAGTGAGCATGTCAAAAATTAACACAACCTGCACAAAGCGCCTACTGCGCACATGCCAACCGCTAGATACAATGGATATTGGCAAGCATGCTCGCTAGCGAGCATGCACGCAATGACAACAAGCCTCCTCAAAACTGTATTTCTGACCGAATAAAATGCTAGTAGTGGTTTAGTTAAGTACTAAAGGACTAAAGATAAGGGCGTTTTTCAAAATGGGACGATATTTTTAATATCTCGTAGTTAGTTTCATGTTAGCGCTCATCGAACTCAGTCAAACTTCACACAGTGACTGCCACTGCAAACTATCAACTCTGGAGTTCGCTCAATGATCCTGGGAAGCCTATGAGCAAATTGTTAAAAATTGAATCAATAGACCTATTTGGCTTGGACATTCTGTTTTCCCATTTCAGATCTTGTGGCATTCCAATGAGTATTCTCTCTTTCGGTATCTGTTATGCACCAAAGGATGTAAATGAATATAGAAAAATCCCCAACAAAAAAGATTATTCAAATGAATGGCATGTGATCATATGGGAAAACATTACGCCCAAGCCGAAAGGTCTATCATACACAGCAATGCAAATGTCTAAAAGATTGCCTGTGAGCTGGCAGTTGTGTGTGTTTTCCACAGACTGTTCGATAAGGGATGCTTGAAGAATGGGCCAAAAAAGCGTCAAAAAGCACCCCAAAGGAGGGGACCGGGCCACATTTGACACCTTTTTTGCTTTCCAGTGAAATATTTGCTCTTTCCAATGAAATCTGATGAAAAATCGTCTCAGAAAACACAAAACTGGCAGCTATGCAGATCTAAAACAGAAATCATTCTGTCACAGTCTTATTGCTGTCTCTTAAATGTGTTACAAGTCATACCAGGGCTCGACCTTAACCAAGTCCACTAGCCAAATACAAGTAAAATTATTTTGAGTGAATTGAATTTGTTTACTACCTTGACTTTTTGCATGTAAAAGAAAAACTTTCAAAAACAGGATGTAGAATGTGTGGTTCCAAAAAATATCTATACCCTCCCGACGGAAGGGTTTTGAAAATTCTACCCCTCCGGAATTTCCAGTCCCTTCCGTAGGGGGGGGGGGGGGGGGGGGGGGGGGGGGGGGGGGGGGGTATGGATAATTTCTGGAAACAAGCACAATCACAGGGGCGTAGCTAGGGGGGGACCCCCTTTGGGGACGAAAAATACAGTAAACATTAAGGTTGTGACTTCCCCTTTCTAAGGACCTGGCTACGCCCCTGAATCAAGATGGCAGCTAATGGCAAAAACGTGACCACATGCTCCATGGAGCAACAATTCAGTACATGGAGTGCCTTTTGTAGAAAATATATTATCATGGCTGTGAATCCTGGCCATTTACTAAACATTTTTTACTATTAAATTCAAAAGTTAAGATCGAGCCCTGAGTACATTATCAGTGCTGTAGTGTACAAAAAAAAGCTAAGAAACAGAAGAAACATTATCCAGAACCTATCCTGAAAATTCTCCAACTTCTACCCCATAAAAACTCCTGAAAAAATATATATATATATCTCCTGGAAAATCTTGGATTTTTGTCATTCAGAAACCATTAATTAAACAATAATTTCCCATGGAGGGTCACATCTTTTTGTTAATGTGTGTGGATCAGAAATACAGTTCCTAAGTTTATCAATGATGCTCAACTAAATTCCACCTCTGTGGGGTATCCCGTTTGATTCAAGAAAGTGACAGAGGGTTACTTGCCCAAACGTTTGTAACTTGTAGTTAGCTGTTATTTGCACTCTCTTGACTTACTGTATATGTGCATTGAAGTAAGTTTAGACTGAAACTTACTTTCAGTAACTAATTATCTGGTAATCTCTGTTCAAAATTACTGGTTTACTTATGAATGTTTGGAGGTGATGCCAGTTACCTGAGAGGAATGTTCCAGTTTCCTGCTGTAAGGATGTCAAAGGACCTCTATTAATCTATTGAATAAAAAATATATGATCAAGTATGGGAACAAAGAACTAGGGTTTAAAGCATTCTTTATCCTGTCGGCACGTCATGGCTAAGGGAAGGATCTCACCATGGCCAATAGTCTCAGTAGCGGATCCCGGGGGTAGGGTGGGCTTGGCAGAGGGGGGTCGAAGGGTTCCGTAGAACCCTATGAAAGATCGCCCTGAAAGCACTCGTTAACCCTATTGAGGACATCCATTTCAAATTCTGTAAAATTTGACCTTGGGGTTGGCAAAACAGCAACGAATAATGCATGAACTAAATTAAAAGTGCCTAGAAGTGGCTTCATTTCATATGAAGTTGTTATAGATTGTCTGAAAACTAATAATAAAATGATTGTGAGAAAAGTTGCACAAGCCATTGCAGCGTGTAACACCCTTTGCAACATTGCGAGACAGGTTGTTGCAACCATTGCAACAAGTAGGATACGAATCTACGTCTTGCAATGAATTGCAGCTTTGTCTCGCATTGCAGCGTGTAACAGCGAATCCTGCAACTTATCTAGCAATTTCCTTCACAGAAACCCTCTCGGGCTTCTTTGCGCATGTGCGTTCTGTATCAAAATGGCAGACAAATAGTAAAAAGTTTGATACCATACGGGAGCGATCATTGTGAGCTAATAACAGCTGCAGTGGCTTTGTAACTTGTCTCGCAATGGATTGCGAGAGAAGTTGCAGAAAACATTGCACTGTGTACGGTAACTCCACCTTTAACATATTCTTTGCTTTGAACAAGTTTACCAAATGTAATAATTTGTGACATAAAACACATAAATTTTATTAAACTTGCGTCATAATGACGACTTTTGAAAATATTGTCCGCCATCTTGGATCCGCCATCTTGGATCCGCCATCTTGGATTTCATTTAATTTCCATTTGACTCTTCAGATAAATACTCAATGAGAAAAAAATGGTCAAAATGTACAAAATACTCATCAAAGAAGTGTTTGACAATCAAAAAGTTGAATTAAAAGGAAACTTGTGAATCCCAGAGCTAGTTTTAGACCATATGTTAAAATGAACAAACTCCCCTACCCCTACCCCCAAAAGATTTTGTGTCAAAAATTAATTAGCCTGTACATAAATTACTAAGGAGTACAAGCTCCGTTAGTCATAAATTGGGCAATCTGTCCAACATTAAGCTTGAAATATGAAAAATTCACGTTTTTTCGAGTTTTGCAAAACATGCATGTCAAAAAGTGACACTGACATGTCATTGACACCAAAATGTCCCTAGATAAATTTTAGGAAAAGTCACAAAGTTTCACCATCATAGCTGCAGTGGTTTTAGAGTAATCAGGATTTTACTGGAGGGGGGGCTTGAAAAGCCCCCCCCCCCCCCCCCCCCCCCAGTCTGGATAGGGTTAAGTTCTTACACGTCCATATTCCCGGAGTAATTAATCGATGAAACCGATAATCGATGAAATCGATATTAATCGATAATAATCGATGCTAATCAATCGATTAATATTGGAAATCGATGGTTAATCGATGAACAGCAAATTTGTGACCTTTTATCGATTAGCAATCGATGATAGTATCATCATCGATTAGCATCGATTTCATTGAATTCAATTCACCCTGAAAAGGTTCCATATTATAGGATATCTGAGTAGCGCAATGGAGTAGTAGTGGATCCGTAGTAGTTGGGGGTAGCCTGCGTAGCAAGCATTTCCATGGAGTTTACAAATACGAGATTCAATTACTTGGCCGCGCGCAAAACGTTTCTCTGACCTCTGAAACACTGACGGGAAACGCTTTCTACGCAGGCTAAGTTGGGGAGTAGTAGTCAACTCTCGTTACGGAGAGTCCGCAATAGAGACCTTACGATGCGACGACGGCAACGAGGACGACAACGGCAGAGGACAATGTACTTGATTACAGAACACAAAGCGCGCACGTGAAAATGTACGAAATCAAATGCATTTCAACGTTTTCTTCAGAACTAAGGTCCTGTCCTACCCTGCGAGCAGTGATTTCCTCCTCTCTTAGGCCGCTAGTCGCCGGCCTAAGAGAGGATCGAGGAAATCACTGCTCGCAGGGTAGGCCTGTCCACACTAACGTGTTTTCGTTTGAATCCGTATACCTTTTGATACGTTTAGGCCTTCCGTCCACACTAACACGCTGATCGTTTTCATCGATCTGTATAAGTTTGAAAACGCACTAGAAAGTGAATAAAAACGAATCCGCATACATATCGGTTTAGTGTGGACGGTCGAATCCAGATAAAAATGAAAAAGATGAAAAAAAACTGATCGCTTTTTGTGTAGCTAAATTTTCCGAATCTCCCGTCCACACTAACACGCTGCGAATCCGTATAAGTTTGAAAACGGATGCTTTTGAAAACGCGTTAGTGTGGACAGGACCCTAGGACGTGAAACTGCCTTGTTTTACGGTAGTGACGAAAACGTGAGTGCGCTGCCGATGTTGCGTTTAGCCCCGTAGCCATAGTAGTTACACAAGATAGCATACAAGAACTTGACAGGATATTCACATATATAACAACAACAACTGATTTATTTCATATAGCTCAATCATATTTATATACAAGTTTCTAGGCGTATCAAGAATGGAATTCACGTACGATTATTTAGAGTTACATTCTTTTGGTTCCGGCAAGTCCTACATAGGAAATTACATACAGGTATCATAATAATTGTGATAGCACTAATCTATCTAATCTAAAGTGGTGATCATGACTTAGATAGAGTAATCAGATAATGGATACGTAATAACAGGCACGTATTCTAACAGCCGATTTTGTCAACATTTTATTTGATATGATTGCAGTTGGGTATCAATTTACAGCTATCAAAGTTGAAATACAACGTTGAATTCCAAACTGTTGTTGCATATTGAGAAATATGAACAAACCAGTAGACGAAGCAATGCCGTTCCAATACAAAACAATAGATATTTATTGATTATAAAGTATAAAGCGGCATCCTATGAGTGATCATTCTATGAGTGGCATTTACCGTAGGCCTTAGATGGGGGTCCAACTTTTGTCCATAATAGCGAGGTGTCCGTAATGTTGGCGTATCCGCAAGGCGAGAGTTGGCTGTAATGCCGGGTACTATTTTCATTGATAACAGAGCTCCTCTTTTCTAGTAAATATTAGTCGATGAAATTTAATGTTAATCGATGAAATTCGATGCTAATCGATGACAGTCGATAATAATCGATGGAAATCGATGAAATTAAGATTATCAACGTGTGACTATCGATTAATCATCGATTGCCAATATCAATCGATATTAATTGACTGATTTGATCGATTAATATCGATTTATCGATAGGCTATCCGATGATCGATTTTCATCGATTAATTTACTCCGGGCCATATTCAAGGCGAGAAACTCGTCAGACGGGTTTCTCGCCTTGAATATGGTTCCCTGTTCTTCTGTGATCACGCGAAAACATTTTTTTTGAAGAAGAAAGTTTAGACAGATAACAAGCAAGTGTTTCTGAGTAGAATTGACATAAGACTTGAACTTTTTCTGACGAGAAACTCGTCTCAGACGAGTTTCCGTCTCTAGTGTGAATACAGCTAATGTAATGATTAATGTAGCTTAAATTTGACGACTTCAGCTTTGAGCTCGCTATTACGTATCTAATAAAGGGAATTATATCTTACCTGCAGAGTACTAGTCTTTCTGTGCTCTTAAATGAACGGGTTTCTCTTGTATCTTGTTGAGAAGTGAAGCACTCGAGCCGTGGTTCATGTCAAAGCGCCATTTTGAATAATTTATTGTACCACAGGCTTCCCAACCTAAATCCCCCTCAGCCGCGCCCGCGCGCGCCCGGGTCGGTTTCAGACCGATAGCGCGTAAAAGAAAAAAGAAAGAAAAAAAAGTTACCGACTTCCGACAAACTTGGATAAAAAATACCGATTAGAACGACAAAAAATGTTTACCGGCTACCGACATTTTTACAATTCTAGTCAGGCAGGTGCCCTGAGTCAGGTTATTAAATAAAATGTTTATTCTGAGAAATACGGCGAGTGCTTGGACTTTTCAACACCTGGGAAGTAGACTAGGTTCAGAATATAAATATAATTCCGTTCATTGTGACACTTCCCGAGCTTTACATTACGAGAGACTTACTAAGATTCCATAGGCCATAACACTCTGGGCATGTATGTCAGTCACGGAAAATTAGACAAGATGACGTGTGTGCGCATGCGTAAACGGACAACTTAAAAAGAAACTCATTACCGTGTCATTTTAATGCCTAATACTTGGGTAAAAAAACACTACTAAAAGGCAACTGTACAAAACATTTCTGCAATATCGTGAGAAAGCTACTAATAGTTTTTAAGTTGTGTAATTCGGCCCCATTCCCACGGCAGAATTGCGTGATATTTGGACGAGAAACAAAGGAAAGGGACTAGACCCCGGAAGTGACTAAAAAACTCACAACAATGCCTCTTTTCTGCATTTTTTTTGGCGTAAAAAGTGCGGCAACCAAACAAATTTCGCGAATTTTATTGGATAATTAAATTAATTATCCAATTACGTTTGTTTGCTTTTGCCGTTCGACTGCCTAGTTCTTGGCTGGACCATTACTTAAAAGAAAACCAACAATGTGTCCCACATGGATCACTAACACACTCTTCAGGCCTATAAATACGTTGGTGATGCATAATAATTAGAGTGATTGTTCACTAACGGTACAAGGGGCGTCCTTATATGGTCTGGTGGCCGGGCGTACTCTCACCCATAGGTATCTAGCTACTGAGCAATTCAACACCAGGATAGCGACTGTAGGGCCGAAATCTCTGGCGTAGGCGTAAGAACCGTACGGTCGCCATACGACGCTTCAGCTCTTTGTCTGGAAGTATGGTCCTACTTTTTTTCTTTTTCATTCATTTTATCACAAATAAAAACAAAATCTATCTCTACCACCGAGTTAACCTCTGAAAAGCTATCCGTGCACTCCGCTCTAATATCCTTCATTGACCATAAAACACAAACAAACAAGATTTATGGCTTTTAGTCAAATCACACTAGTGGCGTCTATATTGTCAATGCTGCGTTCTGATTTGTTGAGCTACTAGTAGTTATTATTCAGCACATCGATGCACTGCCCAAATATGGTCATTGGAACGCCAATAGCTGTCTTCTGTACATGACAGCTATCCTGCGATATCCGTCTCTGAGGAAAATATGATGTTTTGAGCTCGTAAATAATACACAAAAGTCATTTTTTTCGGGGGTTTTTGTGCTATTGATGTGCTGAATAATAAAACCATTATCCTGCTCGATTTTGCAGAATATCGTCTGATTTTAGCCAACTCGGGACTTCGTCCCTCGTCGGCTAAGTATCAGACGATATTCTGCGCAATCTCGCAGGATAATGGTTAATTATAGGCTACTAGTGTAGTAGCGAATAGTGTCGGATTTCAAAAGCCAGAAAATGGCAAATGACCATAGACCAGAAAACGTTTTTGGCTATTTTTTCGGCTGAATGGGCTATAGGCCCTATTAGGCAGCCGTATCGCCGTTTCCCGCCGCCATTTTGTTGAGTAGGCAAACGCACCATGCAAAATTTCTCAAACTCTCGCATGCTCAAAATCAAATGGTGGTTTTATGGCCTCACAATTACATTTAGAGCGCTCAAGTCGAAAGTATAGGCAGAAAAGACGACTAGGAAAAACGAATTCCAGTGTTATTTTGACAGATACGTTTTTATAAAGCACGATTAATTAAGCTACTTTTATGTACGCGCAATTTCAGCCAATCAGCGACGGCCCTCAAATGGATGTCACCAGAGCCTCCCCTGCGAGGCGACCAGCCGGGGAGCTCTGGGTTCGACAACTTGAACATGACCTGCACCAAGCGACTACTGCGCACACGCCAACCGTTAGATACAGTCAATTCGCGATATGAAAACTATTTCGAGCCTCCTTAAAAGTGTACTTCTGACCAAATATGTGCTAGTAGTGGTTTATTGCCCCCGCAGGGTTTTTGACCACAGAGGGCCAAAAAACCCGAATGGGGAGGCACCTTAGGACTCCCCGCGTGTGTATAGAGAGGAAGAATGGTTGCATTGGTATTTCCGGTGTATAGCTAAAAAAAATATCAGTTTGAACGCTGCACACCCGCAAAAAGTATCGGGAGAAAAACCCGGAGAGGCACCTAGGGAAACTGGAGTGAAGGATTGTTGGATCAATTGGAGTTAGTTTTGCGTAAAAAAAGCCGTCTGAAGTCCGTTAAAAGAGCCAAAGTTGTGGGATTGCAAGCCTCGACCTTTCGAAGGCGGCGGCTAGACTTTAGAATACACTGCCCCGCGGTATGTTCCAATTTTCACAAAAACATACTTTCTACAATGCTGTATCACTTGCTGTTTCCTCCGTCCTGCAAGAACGTTTTCGAACTGTCCTCAAATTCCGCGCGCCCCAGTCGCCTATTGTACAACTTGTCAATCAAAGAAAAAACTATCCAATCAGGGTGAACTAATCTGAAGCCAATCAGGAAACAGCTGGATAACAACGCCAAAAAACTTGCAAAACGTCTGGCATAACCAGTTTCGATCGTCCACATCACTGGACACAGGATAAATACATAACGTACTTGCATGCGATCGTCAATCTGAATTTAGGGCAGATTAATCATTGCATCATATTGAGAGACGAAATAAATAGAGAGACTGCAAAATACATTTTTGAATGCACGAGAGAAAGAAAGCAAATACATTAAAGAAATCCATGGCGGATAATAACATAAACCTTTCCTTTTTATAAAGTTTTTTAGTAGAAACCCACTTGCATACTATATCACGAATCCTGCAATCTGATTGGCTCCGCTACTCGCTATCTATCACGTAATAGATAGTGAGTAGCGAAAACGCTAGCGCAAAACTTTCTAAAACCATGAAAATAAATACATTTTAGTAACAACTCGAAGGTAGTATGCTAGTGGGTTTCTACTAAAACAAATTAGACTACTCGTTCTCGTTTTCTATGAGTCAAATAGTATTAGGCGCCAAATGAATAAAATATGTATGTATAAAGTATATGTACCTACGGATATTTGCGCGCGCTTGCTTTCATCGAAAAAAATCAATTTTAGAGCTGGAAAAACTTTACCGGCTTTAGGTCGCTCCGTATAGGGAAAGCGCATAGTTTCGGCACAGTTTTTTCCCTATACGGACCTCGCAGCCGGTAAATAACGTATAACCTGCAAATGTAAGACCCAATTTATACTAGAGTTTACTAGACACGCTAAGGTTTACAAATGAGACTCGTTTTAGTGTTGTGAAGTGACTCGTTATGTGTTTATTACCATGTTTTTCTGGCATTTCCAAACACGAGGATACCAACGTTTACAAGCAGGCTTCTCTGCTAGCTATATTTAACAATAAAGCTAGCTTATCCAATCAGGGATAAGTCGCTGGCCTTTAAAAACATCAAGAATTCGCCGGTGGCGCTCAACCAATCAGAAGCGGGAAAATATGTTGAATGAATAATAATATTATTTATACCACGCCACAGAATGACATACAGCCAATCAGAATGCAGGAATGGCGTTGTATATTCGGCGGTATTCCACTCAACCTTCCCATCGTGCACTACTGCATTTACGTAAAACGTTGCCTTTAATTTTCTGTAGCGTGGTATAAAATAGTTAGACAATGAATTGTATAACTAGCATATATACAGTGGACATCAGCTTTTTGATATTTACATAGTCCCCGAAATAGCGTATAAATAAAACCAAATCAACAGCTATGTGAGATTATGTTAACGATTTCATAATTTCTATTTTCTCCTTGTAAAGTCTGTGGAATTCCTTGGCCAAGTAATAGAACGGAGCCTCGACATTTTCGTGTTCTTTCTGCAAAAAAGAATAAAGAATGTCATCATATTATCTTATTATTAATCTGCAATGTGACTCTGCTTTGCGAGCTTTCTGATTGGCTGAAGTTCCCGCCCTTTTTTGGCGCGCGCAAGCCACAGGAAGCCCGTAAACATAAACACTTTGCTCAGCTATATTCTCCTCTCTAGTACTCCTAGTTTTGACTTGATTACTGCGGTTTTCATAATTCTGCGAACTCTCGCTATCGATTTCCAACCGTAAAACCGCCTTCTGGCTTCCGTCAATCAAACTCCGGAGTCTTTCGTCGTTACTCTCTGTGCTTTTTGATTGGCCAGCGCCTAAGCGGTACTAAAATGGCTTCCTGTCACGCCAGGAACAGTTACGTGCTGGCCAATCAAAAAGCACTAAGAGTAACGACGAAAAGACTCAGGTGTTTGATTGGCGGAAGCCAGAAGGCGGTTTGCAGTTTGACGGACAAGCGAGAGTTGCAGAATTATCAAAACCGCAGTAAAGGCCCATCACCAACCCATTTTCTTTGTTTTCAAATTGATCAATTGTTTTTTGGGTGCTCTTATTGGCTAAGAGTCGCGCCGTTCCAATCTAAAACAATAGAAAATGTGCGACAGAGGAAATGCGACATTAGTCTGCGAAAGGCGACACAACTTAGCGCTCTTTCGGCGAGCGCAAAATGTTTTCATAGGCTACAAAATTATATGTCAGTGTCTTACTCACAGCTGAACACTCGAAGTACTCGAAGCTTTTGGAGTTAGCGAAGTCTTTGCCTTGCTTCGTAGAGATAACTCTTCTCTGTTTTAGATCTGTTTTGGTTGCTATCAGTGCCCCTGACATTGGCATAAATGACACGTTAGAACTTAATGTCTTTTTCTAGTAGGCCACACTCTGAACTCTCACGTGTTACCCTGGGTACCAGAGTCTCCAAGCTCAATCTCGTACCGAGAGCTCGTCATCTTTTTTTTATATTCCATTTCAATGTTATGATATTTTTTTTTTTTCTGCTTTACACTATATAAAAACACATACACGAACAACACACACATTTTAGTTGTGTGCGATGACAAAGCGTTGAAGTAGCTGGCAGGCGCATAGCTTCCTTTAAAGGGAGGCTGTCAGGCAACTGCGCAGCTGTTCTGCGCATCTCAAAACAAAGAAGTATCGTCCAGTAACGATGGCAAGCGAAGGCTGAAAACGACGAAAACAATCCGCTTTAATCTCGCTATTTCTCGATCCATCCGATCAAATGTTAACGTTGTACAGACTCTTCGATAGTTTTCTCATAGGATGGTCTAAATAGTTTTGCTCAGTGATCGTTCCTGGAGCATGCGCGTATTGTGACAGCCCGTTTGAAATGATCACGTGTTCTTTTGTTTAGTATGCGACTGCAATGTCATGTGATCAGCAGGGCTGGAAATCGCCACCACCTGGTCGCCTGGGCGACCAAAAAGCTGGGCCAAGCGACTAAAATACCGAAGTTAAGCGCCAGCTGGCGACCAACCTTTTGCTACTGTTTCAAGCATGGAGATTCTAAGCTCAGATGACCAGATTTTTTGCACCCAGTCGCGCCAGCTAGCGACATAGGAACAAAGTTAATTCCCACCCCTGGTCATTTGAATTGATCGAAAGTCAAAAGAACAACGTGAGTTAACTGAACGGTTTAGTGATTTTGGTAGTATGATGTATAGTTCATGATAGATGGCTTTACGAGCAAAGTAAGTTGAAATAAGTAGGTGTGTAGGTGCCAGTGACATAGTGCATAAGCATACCTGGTATGTTCTGGTCATTTTTAGCCATGACCCGACATCTCTCCAGCCACTTGTTGCAAGCATTAAATGACTGCTCATTAGTGACATCATAGGCCACAATAATCAGGTTCGGGTTCTCCCACTAGGAAATAAAATAAAATCATTCTCAAACCCAGAGCTTCCTGGTCGACGGATACAATATCTTGGAGGACTGATTGAAACGTGAAATGCAATGATTTTAGCTGTAAAAAATGGAAAACATAATAACAGATTCAATACTGTGCATTGCTACGTATACTCACATACTGCTGGACATATTCTGAGAACATTTCTTTTCCGGCTGAGTCAAACAAGTAGAGTTCCTGGAAAAGGTACAAATACGTCATGAAAACCAAATGTTCCATTTCTCGCAATATCTGTCCCTTAGAAATGGCATATCGAATGAAAGCTACACACCCAAAAAAAAGAGGCAAATCGGTTGCAACGGATCCAAGATATGGTGGATACATAACTTTCTTTAACAAATCACTGTAATTTTAGTTTAGTTAGCCTGCATAGCTGGCGGTTTAGTGGGGTTTTAGCAGGTTTTTATCTGCGAAATCTTCGGTAGTTTGCTTGTTGTTCGACGAGATGGCCGCGCGAGTGCTGTGGCAGAGTGCGCCTGGTTAATAAATGCGCCCTGGGGGAGGGTGGACGGGAAGAAAACGTGTTTTCTCCCCGCCCACCCTCCCCCCAGGGCGCATTTTTTAACCAGGCGCACTCTGCCCCAGCACTTGCGCGGCCATCTCATTGAACAACAAGCAAACTACCCTCTGCAAACTACCGAAGATTTCGCGGATAAAAAACCTGCTAAAACCCCACAAAACCGCCAGCCACGCAGGCTATAGTTTAGTTCATAAAGTTTTGAACTGTGTCTAAAGGGGGAGCTACCTAAAATACAATGATTTGTTAAAGAAAATTATGTATCCATATCTTGGACCCATTTTGTTGCTGATCTTATGCTTACAGAATAAAATGCATGTACATTGTACCATAATGGTATAAAAGCCCAGAGCTGAGGTGTTTATAATCCTGCATTTCACAGAATTTTTAGCCCTTTTGTAAAGATCAATGCAAATTATAATTGTGTTGAAAGTTCCAAAAACAGCTGTTATCAATGACTCTACCAGCTGCATGGAAGCGATCATTGAACCTGTCTAGCAAAATGGGCCTCTATGACACTTAAACAGAAAAAGTGCGATCCAGAACATTCTCAAAGTACATAAAATGGGTACATGTACTGACTCACTAAACATGTACTTTTGCACAACAGTATTTCTAAAATTGTGCACACACTTAATTGCGAAAATTAAAACAAAAAATAGTTTTTAAAAACATGACTTACAACACTGTCTGATGTTTCTGGAATGTTAACAGACTTAACCAGCACCTCTGCACCCATTGTCTGTAATAACAAAGAAGGCAAATAAATGGCAAAGCATAATCATGTACCTGCTCCAAAATTTGAACAAAATTATATAATTATTGCAGCCATCTTAATTTTTGCTGCTGTGGTATCTGCAGACAAGTAAGCTGAGTGTAGAGGGTTGGACTACGTGTGTGGGGTGTCATGTGATCAAACCACAGCCAGCCCAACACTCAGGCAGAGCTGTAAGAACAAGCAGGCGACCGCTGGAGCTCTCACAGTTACTTCACGTTTAAACACTGGCTACTTCTGCCAAATGTGAGACTCACAAAAAGTTCGAACCACAGAACTTTGTCTTGTTAAAGTGCATATTACCCTTAACATGAACAGGAAATGGCAAAAGGAAGGGTTTGAGTAAATAAGAATACCGTTTCTTTTGTTTAGTATCATAACCTGTTCAAGAGATACAGCCATTTTTAATTTCATGCAAAGTTGATGATGTCAGGTTAGGCTAAATCTTTCGGCCTTGATAATAGCTAACTGTTTTCGATAATTAAACAATTTGGCAAATAATAAGAGCCCAGTGAAGGAGCTTGTCTGATATGACAAAAGTTTGCTCGTACAATCTTTTGTTGTGAAGATATGGAGTTTGAATTTATAATTAAAGCCTGTTTCCACGTCATCACTTACCTAATTAGCATAAAACTTTGTGATCAAATAACTTGTTTGAAAAAACGATAAACGCACAGAACCAACGACATGCGCAAGCGCGCTCAGGTAGCTACAAAATCCAAGAGGTTTCACACTAAGGGTGATAAGCACTTTAAATGCAGCCAGAAGCTCACCTTATTGTTTGTGAAAATAAAAACTGGAATCCTTAAATTGTAGTTCCTGTTAAAAATCTCCACGCCTGTGTCAAAATTGGCTTGGTGAGAAAACAACTTATTGCTTTTGAAGAAATTTGCATGTTGGCTGTCAGTTTTTCTTTTGCAGTCAGCTACTTTTTTGAGCAGCCACCAAACTGTATTATTACTTCAAAACACTGCGACAGCTCTGCTCAGGGTATTTTCTTTTAATAATACCGGCTCAATTGTAACATGGTATGCCGTCTCAAGGATCAAAGCCCTAAATATGACTGGGATCTGGGCTCAGAGGAGGAGGGGAGGAGTAGGGATCAATATTGGTAGTTATTTCACATCCAGATCAGGGATCGGAATTTTGCATGAGAATAGGGACTCGGATCAAAATTACGACCAAAAACAGGGATGTGTGTGACCCAATGTACCATATGATGCAAGCCTAGTGATATTGAGCAGTCGAGCTGCAAAATAAAATTATTATGTAAATAATTAAGTCCTGTTAGGGGTAGCAATGGGTCCCTAAAATATCAAGAGTCTCGCCAAATTTTAGTAGAGTCTCGGAATCTCGGAATTTTAACGTGCGTCTCGGAACCTCAGATTTTCACCCTCAAACTTTTAAATACAGTAAATATATGAGCTGAAATTTTCTCTCCGTCTCGGGCTTGGATTTTAAACCGCAAGTCTCGGCATCTCGACAAGTCTCGGATTTACCCATCGTTACCCCTCCCGTTTAATAGTAGGTTTTTCACCAGTGGCTTGGGAAAAGCATTTCTATTGAAAAGTTTGAAGCCACACAAGTCATGTCAGTGATTAATCCTCCTACCATTGTATAGTTTTTAGGATAATGTGTGCCATCACTCTGGAATACTTGAGTCAGTGATGTTTTACCCACACATGAATCACCTGCAAACAAAAACAAAATATTAGAAATATAGGATTGGTATCGAAAAATTAGGAAAGGCTTTAGCCTGAATTTCAGCCGTCCCATTCGCCTTTGATTGTACCTCACTTTGCGAATTCACCACAAGATTTTCTCATCCATTACATAATTACTTAATTCCCAAAATCAATCAGTAGAATCTGATTGGTTATGTTTCTCAGTAATAACCCACAACCCAACAATTCTATGACAGCGCACACTCCCCAAGCAAAAACGTGTGCAAAAGCTCCCAAGCCAGACAGGCACCACAAGAAGGTGTATGTTGCCTTGGAAATGTTGTAAAAAATAACAGTTTTTACTTAGCTGTGATTACAAATGGATAAGAAAATCCTGTGGTGAATTCAGGTCTCCTCTCACAAAGTGAGATTGTAAGAGCGAAGGGAAGGCTGAAATTTAGGCTAAAAGGTCTAGGGGGTGCTGTACGATCTGGGGATTAATGATTCCTGGGTGATAATGAGATGACAGGGATAACAATAAGAGCTGGTCATCAGACAATATTCATCCAAAATTGAACGTTGACTTATCAAACCATTGTCTGGTCAACCATTTTGACCGGCCACATTTAACATGTCATATATGTCGTGGAACAGTTTTCCCAGGCGACGTGGCTAATAGTCTCGTTACAACAGACCACTTCCAGGATAACAACGGCAAGAAAGGTCAACAACTAGCCAAGGCATGCATCCGTAAATTCAGATGATGTTGTATTACCAAAGAAATTTATTTTCCAGGACATGGAACACAACAAGTATTGTTCTATTGACCCTTTAAATAAAGCCACAACAGCCAAAGCCAATCACAGCAAAAGTATTTTGCCTTCAATTACTGCAACAATTTTCATAATTCTGCAAACTCACACTTGACATTTCCGAAAGCCAAACTGCGTTTTGGCTTCCGTCAATCAAACCTTGACTCAAGTCCAAGCATGTTATCTGAGTTTGGATTGCATTTTATAGTGAAAAAATTGTCTATGAAACCTACAAAGCTATCATCTGCCTCCATGAAATCACCCAGAGTTCCTTGCTAGCAGAGGCATCTATTCTCCTGCATTTCACTGACTGTTTAGGACGACTTTAGACTTTAATTTCCTGTATATTTTGACGGTAAAAGCTTGACAAAATCTGCTCGTGGCCCGAGCAAAAAATCCTTTTTTTCACAACTCTACGTTTTTACCACGTTGTTCTTCTCCAAGCCCTGCGCGCTCCGACCACAGGGCCCCCGCGCTCACATATGGGGAATACAAAATACACTAACGGCGAAACAACAAAAGGGTTATAGAAAATCGTTCATAACACCCCCACCCGTGACGTGATCCGGGGGTAAAACGTCACTAATCTATCACAGTTCAATGTCAATAATAATACGATTACTGTTTTAGCTGTTCAGTGATAACATTGCTACTGTTCCTGGCTTGCTTCCAGAAGAGCTAACTTGCCAACAGGTCGGATCAATGTCCCCTTCTTGGTTGCGACTTCCGCAGATCGCACTAAACCATCAGCACTAGCAATCGGTGCTAGCACTCGTCCCAAGCGCCACTTGCCTCTCGGTACATCATGCTCCACGATTAACACAAGATCGCCACGACGGAGATTGCGCTTGATCGTGCGCCACTTGCTGCGCTGAACCAGATGTGGTACGTACTCCCTCCTCCACCGGCGCCAAAACTGGTCGGCCAAGTACTGACTGTGGCGCCATCGACGACGAAGCGACATATCTCTCTCGTTAAACTCGCCAGGTGCGTAGTTGGCACTCGCACATCCATGAAGGAAGTGATTTGGCGTTAGCACACTCACATCAGTTGGAGATGACACGCTTCCCCCGTACACGAGTGGACGCGAATTCAGCACAGACTCTGCCTCGGCTATTACCGTACGGAAGACTTCATCGACTGTAAGGACGTTTCCGAGCATCACTTTCATCGCGCGCTTGGTAGACTTGACCAATGCTTCCCATGCTCCACCGAACCAAGGCCCGTCCGGCGGGTTGAAATTCCATTCGACACCGTGCACACTGAGCTCATCTGTGATCCGTTCTTGACTTAACTCCTCGAGTGCCTCCCTTAATTCCCTTTCGGCCCCTACAAAGTTCGATCCATTGTCGCTCATGATCCGGACTGGATTACCACGGCGAGCGCGAAAGCGACGCAGAGCCATAATAAAGGAATCTGTATCGAGACTGTGCGCGACTTCTAGATGAACGGCGCGCATGTGGAGGCATGTAAATAGACACAAGTAACGCTTCTCCACTCGATTGCGACCAATACGAACTTGAAATGGCCCAGCGTAGTCTAGGCCTACACACTTGAACGGCGTACTGACACCAGCGAGACGAACGGCTGGTAGGTCACTCATCTTCTGAGTTATGGGCTGAACGCGACGACGATGACATAACGGACACTTAACCGTGCAGTTCTTCACCTCAGCTCGACCGCGCAGGATCCAAAATCTCTCGCGCAGATGATTAAATACGTGTTCCACTCCCGCATGGATGAGCTTGCGATGATAATCAATCACTATCAGGCGTGTGACGCCATGTCCATGGTCGAGGATTATCGGGTGCTTGACCTCCCATGGTACATCGGCTCTGTCTATCCTCCCTCCGACGCGGAGAACTCCATTGACAAGCTGTGGGTCGAGGCTTGCAATCCGACTTGTATGAGAAACTGGGTGTCCTTTCAACAACGACTCTATCTCGCTGGCGAACCTGTCTTTCTGTGCCCACTTGATCCAGTACAGCTCCGCTGCCTTCAACTCTTCTATGCTTAGTGCCCCCGACTTGTGCTTGTCTCTGTTGCGCAGATTATACCGGAAACGCAGAATCCAGGCCGTCACGCGGCGCAGTTTCAACCAACTAGAATACGCAGCGGGGTCAGTTAAAGGCGCGACTGTCTCTTGTTGCACTCTCAGGACCTTCTTTCTCATTTCAGCCTTTCTGACGGCGGTGCAGTGGTTTGGACTTCATCTATCGGCCATGCTTGCACTGGCAGCCTCAGGAACTCCGGTCCTTGAATCCAGATTGATTGACCTTGTATGTCGCTTGCGGAAGTTCCTCTTGTTGCAATATCAGCGATGTTCAACTCCGTTCGTACATGATGCCACTGGATAGGGTCGCTCTCTGTCAATACCTCAGCCACACGGTTGGCGACGAACGGCTTGAAGTTTCTCGGCTCACCACGAATCCACCACAGCGCGGTAGTAGAGTCCGACAAATAGATCACATTCCGCATACTCAGACTGAGCTGTACACAAGCGGCCTTAGCGAGTCGTACGGCAAGCTGGCATGCCATCAGCTCTCCTCGCGGGATGGAGATCGGCTTCAGCGGCATAAGGCGCGTTTTTGCGACAACTAGATGACACGTAACTTCTCCGTCTGTCGACGTTGCGCGTATGTAAGCGGCCGCGGCGCACGCTTCCTCAGACGCATCGCAAAACACTGCTAATTGTTTCTTCCATAACTTTCTTGGCTGACTGTATATGTAGCGTGGGACAATGAAGGACTTAAGGGCAGACATTTCCTGCTCCCACTTGTTCCACTCGGAGAACAGATTTGGCGGCAGTATATCATCCCAATCTATACCACGTGACCATGTGCGCTGCAACATGACTTTGGCGCGAACAACATATGGACTTGCCCATCCTAACGGGTCATACAGTCCCGCTAGCTTCTTGAGGATACCTCGTTTTGTGGCTTGTGCGGGGGGTCTGTCGACGTGTGCAAACGCAAAGCCGAGGGTGTCTGTTTGCGGATCCCATCGTACCCCAAGAGCTCGCCCTTGCGGCAACTCTCCCATCTCTAGGGCCTCGTTAGGGACGGCTCGCTCTGCCTCAGGTACTGTAGCTAACACCTCGGTAGACGACGACATCCACTTGCGCATGGGGAATCCCCCTTCAGCCATCAGTGCGGTAACATCTTTGCGCAGCTTCACAGCTTCTTCAACACTCTCACAGGTCGTGTACAGATCGTCGACAAATATGTCACGCTTGATTGCGGCGGCAGCGTCCGGCCATTGCTCCTTGTTGTCATCCGCGGTGCGCTGAACGGCGAAATTCGCTTCACATGGCGACGACTTGTCTCCAAACACGAGACAGTTCATCTCGTAAACATCAGGCGGTCTGTCAGTCTCTAGATCTCGCCAAAGATAGCGATGGTACTTGCGGTCCTCTGGACGCAAGCGCACATGACAAAACATATCAGACACATCACCCGCGAGTGCTACGGGTCGCTCGCGGAAGCGCATCAAAATGCCTGGTAGGTCGTTATGCAAACTAGGCCCTGCCTCTAGACAGTCGTTGAGACAGATCCCATCATGCATTGCGGCAGAATCAAACACAATTCTCGGGAGAGGCTTGTGTGGCGACAACACCGGGTGATGTGGGAGCAGCCATTGCTCTGTATCTCCCGCCCGTTCCTCATCCGAGAGCTTGCGCGCAAACCCCTTTTCGACATACGCGCTGATTGCCTTGCTATAGCCTTGCGCTAGCTCCGGGTTCTTGCGTAAGCGACGCTCCACTGACTCTAAGCGGCTCAAGGCTGTGGTGTAGTTGTCAGGTAATGGCGGCCGGTTAGGTTTCCACAAGAGCGCCAACTCGTAGCCCGACTCTACTCGTCGACATGACTTCTCCAAGGCATCTAAGGCTTTCTGCTCGCTACGACTGTATGGCGGTGATTCCTCGACGCGGACGCCAAACGTGTCTACATCCCAAAACATACGCAACTGGTGATTTGTGTCGTCCTCGATTTCTGACACGCGCGCGCGGAGTACGCGCTTCCCCTCACCGCCGGATGTCAAAACTGGGCCCGCAATAACCCACCCCAGCGGTGTCTTTTCGGCATATGGTTCCGTGACCCCACCCCTTCTGACTTCCAATGGGCCATTAATGCTGCTGCATCAAGGCCTAACAAAACATCAACTGTCCCATTGCCCGTGTTCTCTATTGGAACGTCACGCAAATGCGCACAGCGTCGCTTGACTTCTGACCAATCAACAGCATCAACAGGCGCGCAGATGCTTTTCATTGTCCATGCGCACACAGTTCCCTTAACAGTAGATGACGCAAATGGTAGGTGCACGCGCTCTGACTTGACCGTGGTACTAACCCCCCTACTGTGTCAACGGTTAGGTTTTGCCTGGGACCTGACACCCCCAGTTGCTTTGCAAACCCTGTTCTTATGAGGGTAGTTTCACTTCCTGAATCCAAAAGTACTAATCCATGATCACTTGCCCGAGTCACTGGCAAATGGTACAGCAACAGTTTTCAGCGCGACTTTATTGACACTTGGCGTGCTGGCTTGCGCTTTCCCACAATGGACCCCTTGTTCCCCTGGGGAAGTTCGACAACCAAGGGCTCTTCTGGTGGTTGTTTAGGCGTAAAGGAATGCAAAAGGTAATGATGCCCTCTTTCACAATCACCAACTCCACATTTATTGGATCGAGTGCATTGGCGTCGCTGATGACCCCCCTGAGACAGCCAAAACAGACCCTTTTCTCCTTAACCATCTGCCAGCGCTTGTCAACGGTAGCTGCCAAAAGGGTTGGGCATTTTGCTCTGGATGATCCTTTTCACACAGGGCACATTTTCTTTGGGGTTTTATGTCAGCATGCATTGTTTGGTATCTCGGTTGCCCTTTCTGCTGGGGACGCTTTTGCTGGGACACACCTTTAGCTGCAGGCAGTTCATTATATCGCTCGCGCATGCGCAGTGTTTTTGATCGTGCCTGTGCCCACACTGCTAACCCCTTAAGGTCCTCTTGCACCTGATCCCTTTCTACTTGCCGCACCCACTCATCCCTTTCTGCAACAGGCAATTTGCGCACTAACTGGGTGCAAAGCGGCAGACTTTTTAGCTCGTGTTGAAAGGTAGGATTGTCTAATGCAAACACTGCAGCCTGCAATGCATCAGCGAATCCCTCAAACCCTGTACGGTCATCATTCTTGATAGTGGGCCAATCAGTTATTCGATTTAAATGGGCCTCCACCACATCCCTTGGGTCCCCAAATCTCTCCTCTAATAACTTGATTGCTTTATCATAATCCCCAGGACCCCCTGTCAGACATGAGATTACAATCTTGACATTGTCAGTGAGAGAGTTATTCAAATGGGCTAGCTTGACAGGCTCACTGAGTGCTTTGTTTCATGCACAAGGGATTTGAAAATACCCCAAAAATATGGCCAGTTTTCCCGATTTCCCCCGAAAACTGGAACCTGAACTCCCTTCAGACCGCTCTTACTGCTATTTCTGATACGATGGGATTAATAACGCTACTATTTGTAGCGCCTGGCTTGGAGTTATCATTCAAATAATCAGTCACTTCTCCCATTATCTCACTTACGGCTTCTTCTAGATCTTGCAACCATTTCCGTCCGCTTCGATCTGTTCTGGGTCGAGCTCCTCTAGCTCGGCTGTTATTTCACGGGCTTTTACTCTTACCTCTTCAAGATTTTTAGCGAATTGCCTGACCTTGGACTGGTTTCCCTTGTCTGGGATAAATTCCTTGATCTTGTTTATATTCCGTGTGCAGTTCGACTTGACAACTTTCCTTTTCGCTCGGCATTTCTCCGGGCATTTCTCCACGTTTGGCTGAGTTTCTGGCATTCTGGCTACTCAAAATATCGGCTACGAAGGACCAACTTGTTTAGGACGACTTTAGACTTTAATTTCCTGTATATTTTGACGGTAAAAGCTTGACAAAATCTGCTCGTGGCCCGAGCAAAAAATCCTTTTTTCACAACTCTACGTTTTTACCACGTTGTTCTTCTCCAAGCCCCGCGCGCTCCGACCACAGGGCCCCCGCGCTCACATATGGGGAATACAAAATACACTAACGGCGAAACAACAAAAGGGTTATAGAAAATCGTTCATAACACTGACCAAGGGTTGCAAGGAAAAGAGACCTCTGCCCTGGGTTGTAACTCCCTTTGTTTTGCTGCCGTCCACAACCTTGGACAGTTTGCTGACCGTTTCTTGAGCCTGCACTTTATGCGCATGCAATCTACATATATGTTCTACATACATGTTTTCCGCTGGCCGGAGGCTCAAATAATATCAACGGAAAATGTCGGTAGACATGCGTGCGCATATAGTGGGCTCAAGAAACGGCCAGAGTTGTTCACCCATTTGATTGACGGAAGCCAAACCATGGTTTGTTGGTCAGTGTAGAGTTTGGAGAATTATAAAAATTGCAGTAAGAAAAAATGTCTTCATTCTTAGCCAATCAGCATTGAGTAATTTTGGGTCTTTCTGTAGGTACCGGAGACTATTGTATTCTGTGTTAGCTTCGTTCTTTGTGTTACTTGGAGTCCTTTGTCTCGGGTCCATTGTCTCTATTGAATTACGTATACTGTGCTCCGGTCAGCTCCGGTACCTACAGAACGACATCTACATCTACTTTATTAACTGATAGAGCGGTTTTCACATGACTGTCGTGAAAACAATTGCAATTGAGCAATCACTAGCCAATCAGAATCGAGAGAAATCATGACTTGCTCCTAAATGGCTTTTTTCAGCCAATTGCAAGCCGAATCAATTACTAAGTAATTACACAATTGTATTTACTAAAGAATTTGATGGCTGAGAAAAACGAGTAGCAAATGAGAACGCAAAGCAATCGCAATTACATAACAAGTCTTGAAAGTCATGTGAAATCCGCTCTAAAACCAATTCCGGTATCACATCAGTATAAATAAAAATATACAAATTTAGCCGTAATTTTGACCTATATATTATAAAGCTTAATGTAGACCACTTGAACTTTGAAAAGCTTTATTTATAGCTTTAAAAATAGCTATTTCAGCAAACTAGACCGTAGTAGGTCCTGGTAGATTTCTCTAATAACGGGAGAAAACAGTCTCATATTCAAGACAGTCAGAAGAAGTCAACAGTGTTCGAAATACTTGATAAATGTGCAATTTCAACGAAACAAACGTCAAGATAAAGCAAGACTGAGTTCCAACTTACCTGTCACTAGAACCTTGGCACGTAGCACCACCATAATATCAAATCCACGAAATACCACTTCAAGAAAAACACAAATGGCGGCAATGTATCCCTGAGCCCGCGATGTAAAGCAAATTATGAATCGCTCCGAAGGAATTTTGACCAGCGGTGCGTTTCTATAGCAACACAAAAGTCTTCAAGCAATCAGCAGCACAGTCGGCGAAATGGAAGGGTTCACTTGAAGAGAGGTTTTCTGTTCTTCAAAGCACCCGATTGTCGTGAAATTTTGCAGCAATGTGGCTGAGGTATAGTTGAAGGGCTTCGCTGAGATCAAGACGTTTTCAATGAAAACTTTCTAAATGGCTATCTATTTGCCCCCCATCGCTCGAAAGAAAAAAGTCGAAGGCTGGCCAAGGTAAGAATGTTTGTACTTGGTATCCAATAGCACATGCTTGCGGCCACAATATTTATACCTGTTTTCCGTTTCCTCTGCGAATAAGGTGCCTTATCGGAGTTTCCAAAGATATCCGAGGTTTTCCAGGAGTGCATTTATTGGACTTTTATTGAGAGTAATTCGCGTGTTTTCCTTTGGTGCCGCATCGCACTTTTGTTTACTTTGTGTATTTGACGATCGACACTTCGAAGAAAAAGACGCTGGAACAACACAAAATATTTACTCGTTACAGGAAAAAAAACTGTACAATATAGCATAGATAGTCAGGTTTAATACTAGGCCTTTCAAGAAGTCGATCCATTATGAAATTAGCATACTTCAGTTCATTTTAATAAATCCAAATATCATTTCACGAAAGCACTCAGTCATCCATGTGTCAACATTGTCGGACTTACACGAGATTAAAGCGTTTGTTTTTTCACTAACTTCAGAAATTTGGACAGAAAATATAATTTTACAAATTATATTACATAGCGACAGCGATGTGTCGGGTTCCGGTTTAAACTAATTGAAGAATTGAACCAATTAGAAATCAATAAGGTTTGTTACGATAGTTTTCAAGACTGCCTGACAAGTTGAATAACATATTACCCCATATTATTAGTCTTTTGGGACTGTTATATTTTTCAAAGGTTTAGTATGGAGTCGGGTTCATCATAGATGCCTTGTTGACTCCTGTAAACCTTATAGAAGGAAACTGAAAATTTGACTTCATGGAGGGGATGGGGTGTTTTTTTAGGGGGCAAAATTTGAACCTTTTTAGACTCCTTCGCAGTGTAGACTCCTTCGCAGCCCCTAACGGTTAGAGTCCCGCAACGCGTTGCGTGACTCCGACCATTAGGGGCTGCAAAGGAGTCTATAGAAAGTGGGGCTGCTATATTTTCCTAGGTCTGGGTTTTATAATATTTAAAATTGGTGAGCATTTTCCAATTAAAATCACTTTTCTTTCCTTACGTAGGGAGGACACTGCAAGGGTATTTGCTGATCTGCAAGTTGATGTCAAACAGGACATATCAACAAGTTATGGCAATCAATTTGTTCGCCACAATATTCCTCCTCCACCTCAGCGAACAAACTCAGCAAATCGTAAAAACAAGCCTCAGCCAACAGCTGTAACTTTTCTAAGACAGAACCCACGCTTTATATGCGAGCCTATATGTCATGTTGATACAAGTGTCAACACTGAAGACAGCCCACACCCATGGTGGCCTAATGAGACTGTACAACGGCCAGTCACCCAGCCCCAGTATACTTTCAACTCTACATCCAGAGATGACTATCGAGACAATAGTAATTACTTGAAAACATTTAAAGGTCACTCAAGATATGAGATCAATCATCCTTTGCCAACAAAAATTAAACCAGCAACTGGTATGATCCCTGGTTGCTCAACACCAAGGTCTGTTCCAATTGTCTCTGAAAAAATTTCATATGAACATCAGTATAACTGTAGGCTCGATCCTAATCATCCAATCAGAGGCAAGCGTCATGGATGCTTTGTTTGGAAAGTTGTGTCACCTCGAGACGGCAGAAGCAGGAGGTCAAGTAGTAATACCAGTAATTCATCAGAGAGAAAGAGTGTCTCTTATGAACTGACATCTGAGAGTGTCAACATAGAGGATCCATTAGAGACTAAGTCAGTCATAATATCAACACCAGACAAAGAATCAAACCAAACAAATGAAGATACATCTGGTACAAATGGACTAACCAAAGAAAGCACAGAGGGACAAGCTATCAAGATTGAAGCATGGAAATCAGCTGAGAACTCCCCAGAAGTTTTTGCAAACAGGCAACGACTTAATGAGAAGTCACTTTCTAAGGAGGAGTTTGAGGGTTTTCGGCCAAACGGGCCAGCAGTAGCATATTCACCCCTGCCTCACGCTGAATAAGAGTGTAAAATAATGCAGCAGTAAAAAAAAAACAGAGTATACTATTGTGTGTGCATGTTCTAAACTATTCCTAGCAGTGCAAATTATACAATTTATTCTAGATACAAATTGTAAATAGGATTAATTAGTTTCTTCAAAAGAAACAAAATAAAATGCATTTTTGTAATTTTTGTAGACCAAATAGACAGCAACATGTTTGTTATCATAATATAACACGTGAGCACTGGCTAAAGAGCCAAAAAGAATCAAGATAGCAAAAAAGCAAAACAAACACTATCAGAATACATTTTATTAGATATTTACTCTGCAATACTTTTTACAGGAATTCTATAAGTTGCAAGTCAGATTTTTTTTATCTAAATGGTTTCCTTTTGTATCATTGCAACTGCTTATTACGGTATGTGACCAAAATTGTATGCTTATCATTAATAAATACCACAAAAATCCCATTTATTCTTTGCTTCTTATTATTAAATAGTGCATTCACTATGAAAATATTACAGCGGCGTAGCCAGGAATTTCTAAGGGGGGGGGGGGGGGCAAATAGTGAAATCATGAGACGAAAATGTTCAAATTTCGTCATTTGTATAGACTTATCTTTTCGTTTCCTATGTATCTAAGAAAGGT
Organism: Scolanthus callimorphus; assembly: GCA_033964015.1. NCBI lineage: Eukaryota > Metazoa > Cnidaria > Anthozoa > Actiniaria > Edwardsiidae > Scolanthus > Scolanthus callimorphus. Next base: position 108,389 of record JAWWUD010000054.1, read on the forward strand.
GTCCCGGAATAAATTATTATATTATTATTATTATTATAATAACAGTCAGGTAAATTACAATTTGTTATTCAGCACACAGTTGCGATGCCCAAATATGGTCATTAAAACTCTAATTATGTCTTCTGTACATGATATGCATGTACTGTAATATCTGTCAACATCTAGGTACAAAAATTTGATCTGTCCAGCTAGTAAAAATATGCAATAGCAAATATTTTTGAGGTTGTTTAGTGCTATCAATGTGCTTAAAAATAGTAAAACCTTTCCCTTCAGCTAAACATATATTCCCAGGATAATGTGTGATTCGTGATAACATCCGTAAACCCCCTTTACAGAAGGAGTGGACGGATATCCCCCGCACCTCTGGAATTTCCAGTAAATAAAGGTTGTATGAAAATTAAATGCATTTGAACCCCCACACCCTCAGGAATTTCCAAATCCCTTTCGTGGGAGGTGTGGATTTTTTCAGGAATCATACTACAGTTAAATATGTGTATGTATATATTTTCATCATAAATATCAAACATTTTTAAAAATATGTTTTACGGCTTCTTTGCATGTAAATAAAGTCACAGCCTTTTAAAATACAACGTTGCAACTTCAATTTTGTGTCTGTTTGGCAAACTTTAAGTTCTCACTTAGTCATTCTATAGGGACTCCTGTCGTCTGAACAAATCAATCCTTCTTTTTATTTTCGTCCTCATTCCGTTCTAATACAGCAAACTTAGAAGAGAGCTTTTCTCCGATCAAATAGAACATAATTACCATGACAAACGCTGCTCCAAAAAACCCTGCCATTTCAACAACATTCATTTTAGCCATGAAAGGATACACCCAAAAATTTCCCACGTACAAAACGACAAAAACCCAAGCAGTATATGCTACTGCGAAGCTCAGGACGGCTTTAACACCGGTAGATTTTCTTGGATATTCGTGCTTGAATAGGACGACCTCACCCAAAACCGCAAGCCCAGGAAAAGTATGCATGTAGTGATTGAGCCAAGTTGGAATAAGTTTCGCCTCTTCTTCCGTCAGAACCGTGTGTGGGTCCATTGCATAGAGTGTCCAGAATACAAAAGGAACTTGTATTCCTAACGGGAATACCCAGCAAGCGAAACCAAGGTCGCACAAGGAAGAAAATACTTCGCTTTTTCGCTTCTTTTGGACGGCATGCAGTTCCATAACAGCGACGCTTGTGAAGTACACCCATTGCAACAGCATGTTTATGATCGTTAAGTACTTAAATCTCCGCCAAATTGTTGGTGACAGGGCAGATCTAGTTCCATGAAGTGGTAGGATATGCCAACAAGGTGAAACATAGAGCAGGAATAGCGAAAAGCAAGCCGAGCTTTCGAATACTCCGCCATTATTTCACACTTGCGGGTTGTTTTCGTTCCAAATGGGTGACCTCACGTCACGTCCTCGAACCATTTTTAAGCCCATAACGCAACACTTCCATGGTGTGACACTCCATGTCACGCAAGAAAAAAATTGCAAATCTTTTCCCGCGTGAACTATTTGTCTGCATTTTATTATTGCCGTACGCTCACAGCAATACAAGTACTAGCCTGCGAGCCCGGGGGGGGGGGGGGGGGGGGGGGAAACTCCCATATATCGTCGGGCGGGGGTGCTCGTCGTATCTGTGAGACCACACCTAGATTCCCCCCCCCCCCCGCAAAAAATCGACACAGGTATCCTGAACCCCGAAAACCCACTGAGCGGGTCTGGGAAAAAAACATCAGGAACAGGAGTAAAACATGTTGAGCTCCCCAGCAAATGAGATAAGTTGACATCGCCACTTTCCTGGATCTGCCAACTATGTCAAAATTGGAGGGTAACATTTTTCAGTATCGTTTTGGAATTTTTACAAAACCCTACCGAAACTTCCTGAAGGTGGACAGAGAACTCACTGAACAGTGTTTGGCCTTTTTTAAATATATTTCTTTTCTTCATATTTTTTCCATGCCTTGTTCATTGATTTTTATAGAAATTCCCACCACCCCCCGTTTCAGGTTTGGTTCAAGTTTTTCATACTCTTCATGATTTTCTTTGAAAATATTCTGGGAATTACCATAATAGTATGAGGCATAACACAGTAGGTCCAAACTTTTACGTGCACCAAAACAGGCCCCATGGTGACAGACAGACAGACAGAATTTTTTTATTTGGCATCGTATACAAAAAGTACATGGATGGGTAGTTCCAAAATAAAACTTATTTAAAAAGAGATATAATTATTACTATGTAATTATAGTGCTTTCCGTAGGAGGAAGCACTCATGTGATACATTCTTTGTTATAAGCCCCCCCCCCCCCCCCCCCCCCCCCCCCCCACACACACTTTGAAGTGAGCTCCGGGGGCCATCCCACTTTGAAGTGAGTTCCGCGGGCCATGCCAAAGCACAGCGCAGAACTAAGAAGTGGCCTCTGCTAGCTAGAAACATTGTAGTTTGCGTTTAAGGGATTTCCCAGGATTTGTCTGAGGATAGATAGTGAAACTCCTGCAACCCACACCAGATTTACCTATTTTTAATTTTATTTTCTAGATGTCATCCCTAAGTTAAATTTGTTTTTGTAAATACTGTACATCATTTATGAAATAGCAAAACAAATTTATATACCTAAATGATGTTAAAATATGAAATAAATTTGTATGATAAATAATATAACAAAGTATAACAAAACCCTACACCACAATCCTTTTTCTCCCATAACAAATTCCCTCATCTGCAAGTATCAATATAAATAATTATTCTAGAAATTATCAGTCAAATTATAAAACTTAGATGGAAGCATTATGGTTTCTGCTTTGATACAAATACATTTCTTATTCATGCATCCCAAGTATTTTAGCTAATTAGACAATAATATTCAAATTATCAATTACTGGTGTCATATTGTTCAATCATTGAAATAAAGACTAATATAAAACTTTGAACAAGGAAGCAAATATTGTTATATTTCTGCCTCTATATGTCAGTTCCGATGCCTATATCTTTTCTTGGTTTCTTTCTCTGCATTTTCCACATGTGTTTTCTTAGTCAGTTTTTTCACATTGTTCATAGCAAGAAATTCACCAAGAAGATATAGAATAACCAACAACACCCTGAACCACCAAAGAACAAATAAATTTGAAGCAGAGACATCTTTCCCAAGAACGGATAAACCCAGAAATCCGAAATATAAGCGATAAGGAATACCCAAGCCATGTACGAAGCTCCAAATCCAAGCAGGGTTGACAATCCGGAGGATTTTCTAGGATATATATGACTAAATAGCACGACCTCAGTTGTCACTTCTAGAACAGGAAACGAATGCATGTAATGGTTCAACCATCGTGGAATGACTTTAGACGCTTGTTCCGTCTGACAGGAGTGGGGATCCTTTAGATAAAGCCCCCAGAATAACACACAAACTGTTAACCCGATGGGAAAGCCAAACTTGCGAAGAAGAAATCGCTGAATGAGTGTAACTTTGAATTCCTTTGTTTCCGTGCAATCGTTTGCAAATCGGCGCTTACGGCGAAAGTGAAATAAAATCCCTGCAGTACCATATTTATGAATGTGAGAAACTTGAAGCGCCCACCAAACACTTTATAAGCCTCGAAGTCCATCTTGAGACAGTGGTAGGTGATTCCTATAACGTGATCAAGAAACAAGCTGTACGGAACAACAACCGCGACTTGCTTGACTTGTCCTCCATGTTTGTTTTTGTAATGATAGGCCCGACTCGACTCGGGATACCTGTTTCTATCGTCACACGTGACTAGGATCTCACGGCTTCACGGTGGCGCAAAGGATTATTGTAAAAAGAAACGTCTCTGTTCTGAGCCGGCCCGCCCGCGAAGGATTTATAGCCAGAAGTAATAATTTCAGCCGTTCCTCAGTCCCTTAGCTTAATGCTTAAATACTTTTTCCTACTATAGCTTTCGCTAATGTCTAGGATGGCGCCTTATAGCGGAGCTCCCGCGGGCGCCGAAGGCGCCCGCGTAGCGGAGCCCCATAGCTACATGCAGGAGAAGAAGGAAACATAACAGAAAAGTGTATACCCATCGACCTTGATTTCATGGACTTCCGGTTGTGTGTGTGTCCGTCGTCGCACAGGTAGCCCATCAGTTTGAGCGGGAAAATGAGCACGCGCGCGCCTTGAATTTATTTGCAAGGAATTTTTTTTTCAACCAGCGAAATGCAGAGAGAAGAGGCCTCTGAAGCAGGGAAGAATTTTCGACAAGAGAAGGAATTTGTTTTCTTGCTCTTCACGAAAAAAATGAAACGTTTCTGTGACAAGCTGCCTCATTTCAAGGTATTTTAGACTAAGTCCAAAAGTCAAATTTACTGCGATGAGGTCGAAACGTCGAGATGGATATGTCGATGAACACGGGAGTTTCACGAAGGAAAAAGAAACGAAGTCAGAGGGCGAAGAGTGTCTTCAGTAGGGGGATGAAAGTACCCTAGCCAACATGTCGAAACCTGAAGATAAAAGGCAGAGACTAAATACAACGGAAAAAAAGTGTCCAGAACATTTTCCTTCTCAGAATCTCAGAAGGAAAGATAGAACGACAGCGCGAGAAGAAAAACGAAGGTCGAAACTCAGAAGACTGTCGTCGTGCCGTGCAACGAAAAAATATTCTCAAGGTAGGTCCTCACGAAAAACTTTAAAATTCAACCGTAGTTTTATAAACTTTTTTTTATTAAACTTTTAAATTTTCGTTCCAAGTTTTCTCGCGTCCCGGCGGCTCGCTACGCTAGTTAGAAAATGATGAAAGTTCATTAAAAACGATGGTGGCTGTCGGGAGATTTACGTTACTTTGTTTGTTTGAGGATTCCAAGTGTAATACGCATTTTTAAGTGATTTTCAGTTTGACAGCGATTCTACTTCCGTTGCCATAGCTTTGAGCGATAATTATTGTACTTAGGGAGAATTTAGGTATTTGCTTGCCCATTAGGCAGCCATGTTGAATGAATAATTGAACGCCATCACTTTACTTTGGCAGGGACGTCAACCTTGCCGCTCGAAAAACCTTGAGACACCAAAATATTGGGCTTTTGGGGCAGGAAAAGACCTAATGTCTATAATTTTCGCTGTATTTAGCGTTCTTTTAAGGTCCAGAAGCAAAAAAAAAAAATCGTTTTTTCAAAAGAAAACCGGGAGACTCCCGGCAAAACCGGGAGAGTTGACGTCCCTGCTTTGGTCATCAAACAATGACTCTGCAATGCAATCTCCGAACTTCCGATTAGGCAATGGTACAGTAATTCTTGAGTTTATTAACCTGTTGTTCTAAGAATTTTGGAATATTTTATCAATTTCGCAGAGCCCTGAGGTTTGACTAAGGAGACTAATTGACTGCTTGATTTAATTTGTAGGTTTCCAGCTTATGTTTTTCTGGCTTCACAGTGTTTACCGCATATAACAGGCAAGTAATCATTAGATTATTTTGTTTCACTGTCGGATCAGGCACGAACATTTTCAAGCATATATCTTGTAGGTAGCGCAAGTTTATTTGAGATTATTTTTGTCTCCCAAATCATTAAAAAAAGTTAGTTTTTACATTGTAAATAAAGTGTAAGTACACTTTATAAAATCAGACATTCTGGGAACAACTGACAAAGTGCATCATTCACAGTTGAAGGGGCTGAAAATTGATTATCTTAATACAGGAAAAGAAACAAAATTTAGGCATGTTTTCTTAGAACAAGATATTTCTCCCTCATGATATTTGGCCTTTGTCAAGCTTCAGTTTAGATGCAATTATATTTCAGTTCAATAAAAACCTAGGACAATTCACAGATAGTTACTATTTGTCATAAAATGAAAAAAGTGAACCTACAATCATTTGTATCTGTGACATTGTAGCTTCATGTGATGTTTTTCATAAGTCATCTTGTGAGGATTAGCTTGCGCCCCCGGCCGGGCCCCCTGCAATCATCACACTAAGTGGAATATCCTCAGTAATGACTGTAGCCAAACACATATAAAATGTGTGGTTCCCAGGGGGTACTTGGATATAGAAATGGCTGGGGGTCCGACAGAGCTCCAAATTTCATACCCAAAAAAATGAGCCATAAATTTTAAACTGCCCGCCGGCCATAATATCCAACTTTCTTAGTCTAAAAAGGCCATTTAATACCAGCATAGACATGATGCTGTGCTCATGTTTCCTGGAAATAGCTTTAGCTTTCGATCAAACCCCCACCCCCCAAATACCTGGTAGAATTTTAAACCCAAAAAAATTCCTTTTACTACAAATTTCATACCCCCAAAAATATGTCAGACCTCTACATCACTTTTATATCAAGGTACCTCCTTCGTTATGGTTCCAGAAAGTATTCAAGGAAGTGCTTGGAAATTCTAGAGTGGTTGCGGGTCAATTTACCTGCCTTTTTTTATATACAAATACTCAGCTATTTTTCTTTTGAAATTCCAGAGGGGTGTGTCACTTTTCAACACACTTCTGTGGAGTGAGGGAGAGGGGACCACACATAACACTCAGGGCCGTAACAAGCCTCCAAAAACTGAGGGGGGGGGGGGGGGGGGGGCACAACATATAAAAAACCTCAGAGCAGTTTTAAAAAAAAGTTTAAACTCTTTTGCCCAAATGAGAATTTACCGCATGTTTGGGAGAACTTTGAAATGCAGGGTGCAAAATTGGGAGTTTTAAGGGTTGTTTGGGGAAAAACCGGCCCCGGTCCCCCGGCCCCAGTAAGCGCTACGGCCCTGACACTGTTAACGCACCATAAATCCTTGAATTAGTGCCTGCTGGACACTTATCCACATACAACATTCCTAAGCATATTTTTAATGATCAGAAGCAAATAATTTCTAAAATACTACCATATCATAAAATACTACATAAAATACTACATAAAATACTACCATAGCATAAGTGTGTCAAAAACTAATGCTTCTGTGTGTGTGCCCTTGTGCCTCCTGGGCAATCAAACAGAGACATGGTAATTATGGAATGTTAAAAAATCAACCTTGTTTCAATACATTCCTTTTAAAGTGGTGAATCTGAAAGTTTTAATGTTATTCATCCTTGGTTTTATGTTTTCATTATTTTTATGGCTTTTACAAAGATAATGGGACTCCAGTATGTTCCGTTACTAAAATGTATAATAATATCCATGGCTATATGCTTTCATTTGGTAAATAGACAGGAAAAGAAGATCTGTGTTATAGTTTCAACATTTTTTAATGGGTTCCTATTCTCTTTCAATTTCAGTGACAAAGCAGCAGCCAGAGATCGCTCTTGGACAGGCCATCCATGGCATAAGGCAAAATAATATTAACATAATGGCTGTGTACATGGGAGGCAGAACATAAGTGAGGGGCTGATAGACATTATGTATGGCAATGTGGGGGGTGGGGGGTGGGGGAAAACAAGAAAATATGTTCAAAAGTGGATGCCCCTCCCTTCTGAGCTTCTAGGCCACCCCCCTTACCATTCAGTGGAATTTTTAATAAATTAAAAAAGAAGGTGCAGCTGTATGAGTGGAAAGACCAAAATTGGCAACCTGTCTATTTAATTCTGAATTTCTCTGCTCATTCATGGTATACCATATATTGGATTGTACGGGGATGCTTGGCCCGAAAGGGGTAGGGCTTTCAGGCTGGAGGTATAAGAAAGGGGTAGGGTATTGGTATTTTCTGGAATGACATATTTTAGTAAAAATACACTGCTCATGTAATAAATGGGACATTGGGACACTTTTCTCTTTATTGCACTTTTATTCTTTGTTAGAATCATTCCATTGGGAGGGGTTAAGTATGCTATTTTTTCTGAAGGAAGCTTCTTTACCCTACTTCGACAGGCCAAGCTTTATTGTGCAAGTGTAGCAACCAAAGAAGACACTGTATACATATCAAGAGACATTTTTCTTGTAAAGCATACTGTGACAAGCTATCTACAATGGCAACCTTGTTTTTGTTTCATTAACACAGAAAAATATGTAACCGGGAGCTCCGCTTTTAGCCAGTGGCTAAATCTATATATTAAGGTCTTATAAGCGCCTTAGGTGGCGGGGGCCCTGACAGATCTTAGCGCCGGCAGGGCGCTTGATTTAAACAATTCTAAGGACGAGGCATTAGTTGCCTCCCTAGGTAGCAGGTTCCAAGTTCTAATAGTTCTAGGTCAGCGGTCGTGGTCCAAGATGGCCACGCGAATTCTTACTCCGAGATAACGTAGGGATTCATGTTAAATGTAGTTCTATTTTGTGCCTTATCTGTTTAAATGTTGCTTGGGATATGGCGGACCTATCAAAGAACAAACTGGCAGAAATGGAGGAGTCATTGAGCTTTTTCAATGATAAATTTGAACAACTCATGAAACGAGTCAATGCACTGGAGTTGGACAATCAAGAACTAAGAGCAGAAAACAACGCCTTGAAGTCCAAGCTTAATACAGTTGTCAATAAACTGCAGGAGCATGCACTCCACATAGATGAGCAGGCTCAATATTCACGTCGTGACTGCTTGGAAATCAAGGGTCTTCCTTATAAAGAGGACGAAGAAATAGATGAGCTTGTCAGGGACGTTGCCGAACTAGCCGGAGTCGAGTTGAACGAGGAAGACATATCAATCTCTCACCGACTACCAGCAAGTGAAGAACCCTGGACTGACCATGCAGGAGTAGTTCACCAACCAGGTCCGCCTCTGATAATTGCGAAGTTTGTCAGGAGAAGTGTGAAGGATGCAGTCTATCAAGCTCGGTTCAAATTAAAAGGCAAGACCACTCACAACCTGGAAAGCTACGACGATGCAGACGAGGATAACAATATCTACATTTCAGAGAGCCTGACACAAACGAGGAAGAAGCTCTTCAAAGCATGTCTAAAGGTCAAGAAAGATTTCAAGCTAGCTATAGCTGCCACCAGTAACGGGAAAGTATACGTAAAGACTTCAAAGTTCAGTCGTCCTGTTTACATTAATTCCGAATCTGATCTGGCCAAGCTGAGGAGTAAGCTAAGTACACCACCTTCCTAGTCTCCTACTGTCAATTCAATTTAATCTATGTCATTTCTAATGATGATAAAAGAAATCAATGGATTCATGTAGGAAATGTTCTATAGCTGTTAGGGATAACTGTAGGGCGATTCAATGCGACATTTGTCTAGCTTGGTTCCATCTAAAATGTACTGTATTGTCAGTCAAAGACTATAATTATTATTCAAAGACAAATGACCTTTGGATTTGTCTGTTCTGTCGATCAGATGTCTTTCCCTTTAATTCCATTGATAATTCGGCTCTTGCTGAGCTAGCCTTTAATTCTAATGAGGCTTGCTTGTGTAGCAATAATATTCTGAATCTTAGACTAAAATTAGATTCGTTACCTCGTTTCGACATAATGTCTTCCTTATGTAATCATTCTAGTTTATCCAAGGCTGATGTTGATCTACAGATGCCTTGTACTACTAGTTTTGAATACTATACTTCACATGATTTTCATTCAAGTGATGAAATCCAATCCTGCCTGTCTGACAAAACTTTCTCAGCTTTACATTTCAATATCAGAAGCTTGAGTGCTAACTTTGTATCCTTTTTCCAATTATTAGAAGATTTGGACCACCATTTTCCTGTTATTGGACTTTCAGAAACACGCATATTGCATGGATCTGACCCAATCTCTAATACCAACCTCCAAGGCTATAATTTTCTATCACAGCCAACCTTGTCTGAGGCAGGGGGGTTGGATTTTTTGTCAAGGAAAATTTGCGTTTTTCAATACGTAGTGACCTGTGTTGTTCTGAGCCTGAGTTTGAGTCTCTGTTTATTGAATTAGATACCCATAATCAGCATAATATTGTTTGTGGGGTGGTGTATAGACATCCTAATTCAAAACTTGACACCACTCTTAATTTCCTCTACAAAGCAACCGAGAAATTAAATAAAGAAAACAAGTACTGTCTTTTAATGGGAGATTTTAACTTAAATCTCCTGAACTATGAGACTCATTCTGACACAGAAGATTTTGTTAACACTTTAGGCGCCTATGATTTTCATCCGCAGATCCTCAAACCCACCAGAATTACAGATCACTCCGCAACCTTAATTGACAATATATTTTTTAATTCTCTGGAACACCAAGTTACCAGTGGCAATATCATCTCTGGGATAACAGATCACCTCCCAAATTTTGTTATCATAAATAAATTAGCAGCATTACCACATAATTTTAAATTGTACAAAAGAGACTTCTCCGCTCTAGACAAACAGGCTCTCATATCTGAAGTGTCCTCTACTGACTGGACTGGGGTTTTCCCATGCAATGATAGCGCCAATGTGAATGATATTTTTCAGTCTTTCTATAGTCACATTGCCAGGGTCATTGATAAACATGCTCCTATGAGAAAATTATCCAAAAAGGAAGTAAAATCTCTCTCCAAACCATGGGTCTCAGTAGGCCTGAAAGTTTCTATAAAGAAAAGAGATCAACTCTACAAGAGGTATCTCCTTTCTAGGGACCCTTACTATTTAACCAAGTATAAGTATTATAGAAATAGGATATGTCATCTCCTCAGGGCTTCTAAGAGAAATTATTACCAAAATTATTTTAATATGAACAATAGAAATATGAAGAATATCTGGTCAGGCATTAGATCACTGGTCTCACTCAAGCCTAGAAATGCTAGCATTCCTTCAAAAATTATATCAAATAATAGAACTCTAGTAGACCCCAAATCTATTGCTGAAGAATTTAATACTTTCTTTGCCTCAATTGGAAGCACACTCTCTGACAAAATTGCTCCTACAGATATTAAACCTGAATCCTTTCTTGGGCCTCCACTGGTAAATAGTTTCTGCCTCTTCCCAGTTACTTCAGTAGAAATTGAAGATGAAATTCGGAATTTAAATTCGTCGAAGGCAACAGGTCCTTTTAGTATTCCTGTCTGCCTGCTAAAAATTTTGGGGACTTGTTTGTCAAAACCACTTGAAATCCTCTTCAATCATTCATTTAGGAGTGGCTGTGTCCCAGACCAGCTTAAGTTAGCTAATGTTATACCAGTGCACAAAAAGGACTCAGTTAACCTCTTGACCAATTACAGGCCAATATCTTTACTGTCAGTATTTAATAAAATTCTAGAAAAACTCATGTATAAGAGGCTTATCGCCTTTATTAACAAATACAACATCTTGTATGAGAAGCAATTTGGTTTCCGCGAAGGGCATTCTACTTTACATGCTGCTCTACTTATTACTGATCGTATTCAAAAAGCTATAGAAGAGGGCCAGTACTCCTGTGGTATCTTCCTCGATTTTTCCAAAGCATTTGACACGGTTAATCACAATATTCTTCTGAAGAAGCTTTCTCATTATGGAATCAGGGGTATTGCCAATCAATGGTTTGCCTCCTATCTCTCAAATAGAAGACAGTCTGTTGCTATTGGTAATACCTACTCAGAAAATCTAAGTGTGTTTCATGGAGTTCCACAGGGTTCAGTGCTAGGGCCTCTCCTATTCCTCATCTATATAAACGACTTCTATAGATGTAGTCGCTTTTTTAATTTTCATATATTTGCTGATGATACAAACCTCTTTGCTTCTCATACTAGCTTACAAACACTAGAAAAGGGCATCAATGAGAATCTTACATTTGTGTCTAATTGGCTTACAGCCAATAAACTTTCCCTTAATATTGATAAAACCAACTTTGTTATATTTCATCCACCTCAAAAAGCCTCTAATTATGATGTACGACTAGTGATCAATGGACAGTCTATTAAGAAAGCTAAGTGTATTAAGTACCTTGGGATTCTCATTGACTCTCATCTTAGCTGGAAACAGCATATATTGCATATTTCAAAAAGGTTAAGCGTTGTGTGGGCATTCTCTCAAAAGTCAGACATTATGTAAATGCTGCCACTCTTTCCATGCTATATTATTCACTAATTTATCCTTTTCTAACCTATGCAGCTGTGACATGGGGGAACACCTACACAACCACCCTAAGGCCTCTTCTTGTCCTCCAGAAGAGGGCAATTCGATTAATGACTTTCTCGGAATTTAGAGCTCATTCAGATCCAATCTTCCATGCCCTTGGTCTACTTAAATTACCTGAAATAATATTTTTGCATAATGCACTCTTTATGTATGATTTCTATTCAGATCGTCTGCCCTCTGTTTTTGATTGTTTCTTCTTATCAGTCAACAGGATACATCAACACTATACCAGACTAGCAGCTAAGAAAACGTATTTCCTTCCTAAAATAAGAACTAATTATGGAAAATTTAACATCCGCTTCCTAGGCGCTAAAGTCTGGAACTCAATTTCTGAAGAATTCAAAAGTAAACCACGACCCTCTTTCAAGAAACTTTTGATTGACTCCTTCATCAATTCATATAATACTAACTAAGTTTTCACCATTCCTCCTAGTTATATATATCTAGATAATCTTTAAGCCACTTTCCCTTGTTCGTTTTGTATTAGTGTTTTTGTCCTGTATCTGCTGCCCGTGTATCTTGTTGATGTATCTACCTACAACTCTACAATTAATTTTTCCTATAGACCCTAGGCCGAGGTACTTGGCTCGATTAGTCCTGACTATTTCCAAGTGCCTTGTGCTCCATTAACCTGTAAAACAAACTCATAAATCCTGTATCTTTTTCTTACGAGTGCTAAATAAAGTGTTGTTGTTGTTGTTGTTGTTGTTGTTGTAGGAAAAAAAGAGTAATTATACTGTCAATATTAGACTGGAGTTGGAAATAGTGGTCTGAGTTTCTTCTTGAAGGTCTAGGATTAAGTACGATACATGGAGGAAAGACAATGTTCACTAAGTTGTTCCGGATTTTGTAAAAGAGACATAGTTGAGCGAGGAGTCTACGGACTTCGAGAGTGTCCCAGTTCAGGGATGCAACGAGTTCAGACGTGCTTGCTCGTGCTTGCCTCCCCCGCAGGCTTTCTTTGTTTCTGGTGTAGAGCACGCCGGAAATATCAGCTTGCCTTGTGACTCGCGCGCGCACGTTTGTATGCGATTCCTGCACACTCTCGTTTTGTTGGGGTTCCTGTGGACTCTGTATGTACACGATACGAAAGCTCTCGAAAAGCTTCTACCAAAAAACAAACCTCAAAACAACGTGCGCGCGCTTTGCCACATGTGTAGTATAGACGGCGCTCTCGTCCGCCGCGCGCCTAATAAAGAAACTAACCACCAGAAACAAAGAGAGCCTGGGGACAGGCTATCAGTCCCTTTGCCCCGACCATTTACAACACGTGTCGATGCCTTGCTTTAGTGTTTTCTCGGCCTAATGGGGAAGGGACGGGCCATTCCGATGGATGTCGATGTTTTCTTTGCTCCTCACCCTCCCTTCCCTCCCATCACTTTTCTAATGGTCCGAACTATATGATCCCTACTACTAAGATGAAAATGGGGTTCTAGACCCCCTACCCTACCCTTGCCGAATTCTCTCTGAAGCACCCCCGGGCTGGGAGTCGGGCGTGGGGGCTACACTGATTGCCATGGGATCAGGTTAGCGGGGTCAGTGATGCGTTAATTAACTTGTCACATGAAGTGCGATGGCTCTAAACCATAGTAAAGAATTAAAATGACAGGACACAAAGTGCTCAAAGCAAGCATTCAACTACAACTTTCTATTAAATTATCGGCGAAATAGAGCACGCTTTATGTTTGGGAGAGACACGACAAAACGTTGTAACACCACTATATAAACCTCCTTGATCGGACTCAATATCACCGATAAAGTCATAGAAAGTTGTGCTCTAGTAAATGCAGGGAACAGCCATTATTTTAATCCTTGAAATGTAGAGCATAGATTTGGACCAATCATAGCGCGTGTTATACCATAACTATAATGTAATGATAAATACAAATCATGTTATATCTTGTTAGCGGCTACAAGGGATGAATCATCTTTAGAAAGGACCATAACGTTACCCCCTCGTGAAAAGGAAAGAGACGAATTGAAAATGAAGACTTTTTCAACTGCGTCGCTCATCGTATTGGTTGTCTGTATTGGAGACTTGTGGGTTGAGGCGGTAAGAAACATGCCCTTAAGTCTCGATAGTCTTTTGGTAGTTCTAACGTTTTAGTTCCAATCTAGTCCATTCACTTAATTTTGTTTGTTCTTTTAAGCGCCAACTTTTCAGCTCAGTAGATTAGATACATACTCAGCTTTATCAGTTGAAAAGTAGCAAAGTATAGCACTTTTCAATAATTTTGAATCTGATTCATTTGATTGAATGATTAACACGAGGGGGATCTTGATTTTTAAGGATCTTTGTAACGAATTTAACGGTTCAAAATCATTGAACATGTTTCGATACGGTTTTCAGCATATCCAGCTAACATTTTTCCCGAAGTCATTTAGTCAGTAATGAAACGCTAAACTTGCATTGAACAACATTATAATCACCTTAATTAAACATGCATTGAAAAATATTTACGGAGTTTCGTCGCGTTCAAAAGCGTGTTCCTGAAGAAATATTGAACAAACATTCTCATCGTTTATCAGTATGTCTGTAGTACTATGTATGGAAAAACTTCATACAACTCTCTTCTATTTTAAAGCGCCAACTTCGAGAACAGAAAATCGTACATATTGTGGTCGTTGGCCATGATACCAAAAGAAAAAAAAAACATCTTGAAATGGAGTACTAAGATACATCTAGAACATCGTTAAAATATTACGGAAAAAGGTATGGACCCATACTTATTCCGTCACTTTATTTATCATTAGCCCATTTGCGAAGTTTTTCCCACAAGTTTTTTCCACACTGAATGACCACCAAACGCGCACCGAGACGATTGTATCCAGACAACTCTAGACGTAATAGAAGTTTTGAGAGTAGATTGTGTGAGCTGAAATGCAGTACACCTCCCCACCCACCCCCTACTGAATGTTCAACAATATATATTTTTATTTATTTCTTCAACTCGCGAATGGTTATATTTATTGCATAAATGTACTTGCCACCTGTGGTAGAGTAGGATTGTGAGGCTACCTTTTTATCAGTTTTTGCGAGATATTTGCAGTAAAAAAAATCTTAAAAAAATATTGTGGTTTCGGGTCAAACTCAACCCCCTCTCCCGCAAGTTTTTTTTTTCACAATTAATATATAAAGGTATGTCGAATAACACTTCTCGCCTTTTAATTGGTTATTTCCCCTTAGACCCGCGGTACGTGCGTGGCTGGCATAAATGGAAAAAATGGAGTCCCCGGAGTCCCGGGATTCCAGGCCCCACGGGCGTGATGGGGCGCCAGGCAAGTCTGGAAAGCCTGGACCCAAAGGTCCACTTGGCCCTAAAGGCGACACAGGTCCTGTGGGGCTCCCTGGACCCCACGGAACTTTGCACTCGAACTGGAAGCAATGTACCTGGCTAAGAGGAGATGACAGGGATTACGGACTTATTGGGGTAAGAATAAAAAAGAGGGCACGAGCTGCTCACCTAAGTTGAGCCAGGCCAATCCGGGCCGAGCTATCCGTCCCTAAGGGATGCCCGAGTATAAAATTTCAAACACTTTCTAGAAGAGAAGCTTTACCTCCGAGCACTTCACTATCTAAAAAGATTACTAGTTATAAAAGCCTTGATTCTGTAACGTTATATGTGTAACGCAACAGCGTCACGCGCTGTGACGTCAGCGCCATGCTTTCCGGTTTTGAGAGAGAGTCTTGTAGTTGTTGTAATCGGAGTCTCGCTTGGTACACGTTTTGGGTGGTAAGTAAAACTTTGTGGTTCCTATACCAATCTCCTTGGTTCTTAAACCATACTCAACGCTACAGATTCTATAAATAGCACTTATTTGTTCTACTGTATGGTGGCAAACTTAGTAAATCAACACTCTTAGTAATGAACTATATCATATAGAAAACTTCTCATTCATTCTTATCATTCTTCCCCAAAGAATGCGTGTTTATCAAAAAGCAAGAGCCCACTTCTCTGCGTGTCCAATTTGTCGGCCCTTTTCGCATTATGAGTTGCACATCGTGCTGCAAACGGTGGTACTTCACATTTAACGGAGCCGAGTGTAGCGGACCTGTGCCTATCGAGGGAATACTGTATATGCATTCCGGAGGCGGTGATCAGGAGATTTTCAGGGTTAGAGTGATCGAGGGGTACTGCACTAACATCCATCGTGGGAAAATCCGTATCGGCTTCAACGTGGGAAACTGCAAAGGTTATTCCAATGCCGATGCATACACTGGGTGGGGCATATCTTATTCGCGAATCATTATCGAGGAAGTGCCGGTGCCACAGAAGTGACAAGTCCGTCAGTAATCACATGTAACCACAGGCAACCGTTTCTCTGTATTACACTCTAAGCAAGAGGCAAGGACTAATAAGAAAATAGAGTAGAAGTAAAAATGGTCTAGCACTAGAACTGTTGTGGTTTGTTGTAGCAAGGAAAATATTAAAGGTACCCGAGCATTTTAAAACGTTCATTCATCAATAAATGATAGTTATTATAAATTCAAATCAATCTATTGACCGACATATGCCAAGCTCAAGATGGTTGTCAGGTCAATGAATCCGTCCTTCCTTCCGTCCAACCAACCAACCAATCCACCGACCGTTTCGAATTCTCAATTGCAAATGGACGATTCCAGCTAACGCACGCGCGCGCTGCATGTCGGTAGATGTGGGACATTTGTCGAACAAACTGTTAAAAAGCGCGCGCTGCATTCTGGTAGTTGTGGGACATGGCTATAAATGGAAGAGCCCGCGCGCTTATAGCTGGAATCTTTCCATTGAAATTCCTTTTTCTCTTAGGATATTAATTAGGATAATTCTAGAATGATACGCCATCTGTCCGTCCGCCCGTCAACCAAGCAATCATAACCAAGTTACTTTGCCGCTGAATAGAAATCAATGGCGTGTGCAATTGCAAATTGAATTTCCTTTTTCTGTTGGGACATTGATACACCCCTCTGTAACAGACCCGACGAAATCTAGATACCCGCCGAGTTTTCAGGCAAATGTCATCGGGTGAGACAAATTTTCGTCGGGTCAGCCGCTCATTTTGTCACCGAGTACACTCTTTCGCGTCATTTTCCAAAAGTTATTCTGTATCAGTGCTGCCATGAGCTTCCAGTCCTTTTTAGGGACCGGGGACGAGAAGGAGGGGAGCTCTGGGTTCGAGAATGAGCAATACACCTCTGCCAACATATATATAGGTCACATAAGCCAATCAGTCGTCCATGTGGGACGATAATTTCCTTATTGGAGGTGATGTGAATTGAGCATGTTCTCGTATCACGTCATACATGCCCACCATCGTGTATTATTTAGGGTTTCCATTACGACAAATAACATATCAAAAATAAGCCGTCGTTTTTGCAAAATGCCTATAAGGGGACTGGGGCGAGTCGCGCGGGTTCCCTGTGGATGCTCAAAATAGATCAGGTCTGGCAGCTAAGCTAGATCCAACATGGAGGATGCTTTAAAATATCGAGTCGCTAAAATGCCTGGTTCTTGCTCAAATTCAGTGTTTTTCTGGCAAAATCGCCGAAATTCTTATCAGAAGGGGATCTACCATCACTTCCGATCCAAATAAGGTAAATACTTCCAAATTTGGTTTTGGCCGTGAGTGCTTCAAAAACGACGGTTTTGATCAAGGTATTTTTGATATGAATAAATGTGCTTAGGTAGAAAAACGTTTACAATATTAGAGTTGCCACTGAGCATGCGCAAAATGTTTTCTTAATGTTATTGCTACAAGAGATCAATTCAAGCGGAGTGCTTGAAAATAAAACATTTCCTCAGTTTTGTGCTGCATTTTCAACGTCATGCTGCTTTGTTCCAATCACCTAATTTATACGAGATGGGGATGTTTGCGAATTTTGTCAGTGAGGCGATCGAGTCATGCTAATCGAGCGTGGAATTCAGCAAACGCCAGTCGAAATTGACAAGAGACTGTCAGTAAAAGTACAAGACATAGACAAATATGAATGAAACTGATGAAACTGAAAGGTGAAAAGACAGGTGAGAAATGGGAAGGAACAAGTCCAAGAAATGAGTCCCGAGTTCGAAGTCTTATCGAATATTCGAGCAAGACGTATAATTAAATAAAACGATCCGCCAAGTCACGTGATCTCCTCGATTGCTCATCGGTAGAATCCCATCTCTGCAAACTGAAGGTCCGGGGCTCGAATACCGGGAAGTCAAGGTTTGGATTTTTTTTTTGCGTTTTTTTCAAAAAGACGTCCCTGCTTTAAGAGACAAAACTAACACCCAATATGAAAATTAACACCGCATTGCTTTAACCGGTGACGTCATCGAAACAAGTCCCACCTCCTTTCTCATGATCAGCCCCCAACCTCGTTTCTATAGCGGCAAACGGGTTTCCCTTGGAATGCGTGCTGGGATAAGGTTGTACACGGCCAGCCCGTTCCACCCTGTAGAACATCAGCAAATAGCTTCCCGTACGCTCTGCGTACCTATGTTTTTTTTATGTATAGTATACAAATGCTCTAGGTTTTATTATTCATGCGCGCACTTATTGCGCGCCGAAATGACGAAATTATTATTATTCATTTGCGTGAAGCGCGGGCCAAATGACGAATTTCTTGTAGACTAGACGAAATATCAGAAAATTGCAATATTTAAGGCGCATGAGGCACTTTTTAGTAAAAGCTGGCAACAAGAGCTTTCTTATGTAATTTTTCACGCTGAATCCGAATTTTCTTGTTGCCATCCCTGATTTTGCATTTTAATGGGTGAAATTGACGTCATCATGATTGACAGCTGTTCGCGAACCCCTTAAAATAGTTTTGTCGCTATATTTCAAATTCGAATGAATATTTAACTTGAACAGGTTAGTTTTAGAATGTTCTATACGAAAAATTGTCGTATTATTCGGATATGGCGCTGCTGTGATATTCAAAATGGCGGATCCAAGATGGCCGCCATATCGTCAAATTTGATTTTTAGGAGCTATCAGTCTGGTAGTCAAAAAAGACATGGAATAAATACCTGGCAATGAATTCAAGGTATAGTCCAGGCATTTTATGGTTGGACCTGGAACTAATTCCCACAAAAGCTTTCTCTTCAGAAACCTGTTAGAATTAACGTCTAGAAGAACATACTAAAAGTCCCAAAAATCCCAGCACGGCAACACTCCGTTTTGCAGCTTTTGACGGAGAGGCTCTCTGCGTGCTACATGAAAACGAGGCTGAAACCGGAACTGCCCTTTAATTTGCTTAAATTTTATCAAAACTTCGACAGTTTCGAATAAAAACGTTAAATGTCGATAAAAACCACACTGACGAATATTCTTTATTTGTAACTTGCTCAATGGTCGCCAGTAAAGTGGCGAAATGTGAATTTTCGTAATTTAGCATCATCGCCGTATCTACGGTGGCATCTCAGTCCATGGCATTGTGATCCTGGCTCGTAATTGTGTAAATGTCACGAAAAGTCCAAGCGCATTTTCTATTCGACACAACTTCGTGTGATGGATATCAAACTTGTAGGACAGTAGGTCAGTATGAGGTAGCATTTTGCAACATTTAATACATTTCGATGCATGGCGTCACGTAGCTCTGCTTGGACTCTCCAAGGTGGACTTGGGCTCGGGGCAAAAAAACAACAACAACAGTTCCACTAGGTACTGGGTTTTCGCCTTTCGGCGGCGGTGGAGAATGGATGTCTTCATGATAAGAATACACGCGTCGTCGCCATCGGCTTAACGAGTGCGGAACCACTTCTTAATAACGCCGTAGTGCTGTTGTTAGCCGTTATTTGTGAGATCGCCAGGAAAACATCTCTCTTCATCCCGTTCGCAAAGGAAATGTTGCACCTTTGCCAGCTGATCGTCCGTAGTGGGTCATCTTATTGGTAGTTGGGCGTGTTAGCGGTACTTCTTTGGCAACGGGACTCGGTGAAGAAGGGCCCGCCAGTTAAATCTGGGCCAGTTTGTCCCGGCAGGTACAAAACGCAAGTCACAGGGTCACATCCCTCCCACCCACGCCCGTTGAAGATCGTCTCATTGCCAGATGTGGGATGTGGATGTGCGTGAACCGGTGACTTGACGATATTCTATTTTTTCATGTGCCATCGTACTTTCTTGAGTGTTCTGCGTATGCTAGTGCGACTCTCCGTCGGTTAACCGTTCGAAACCAATCTGCCCAATAGGCTCGCCAATTTTCCGGCCTAATAATGGTGTTTCTTTAAGAAGGGAAAATCTGACCGAGCGATGGAAGGTAAAAATGTTCTCATGACGGAGTTCTTTTCTATCAGTTATCGCTACTTATAACGATCTGAGGCGCGATTTCTGTGGCGATTCCACTGCGAAGTCATATCGCGCGGCGTGAACTGCGATGCGGGCGCGATTTCTTCATATCACCAACAAACGGACGAATATCGCAAAGCAAATAGACGGCCGTTCACACCGTGCGATATATGACGTCGACGATCTCCGCAAAATCGCCGCTAAGATCGCGCCGTGTGAACGGGCCTTTAGATTGCTTCTTAACTGCGATAATCATTTAATACTCGCATATCAAGAAAGTGCTGTCGTTTTTGTGGCAAATCCGCGCGGGTTGCCTGTGGTGTTCAAAACGTGTCACAGGCCCCTCGGCGGGGGGTAAAAACAAAATGGCGACCAAGAGATTGATGTTTCTCGAGTATCTGCAAGTTTTGGTAAATTTCCCTGCTTTTTTCGCTAAGATATGAGGAAAAGTACTTACAGACCTTCCAATAAAGTAAGGGGAATTTCCTAATAAGGAAGTTTTGCAACGTCGGCAAAACGACAGTTTTTGGCGAATTTTCTTGATATGTTACCATTCATCTTTACCATTCGTCTTTCGGATGAAACAATAACCGTGGTACCGTCCCGCCTTTAAAGTAAGCTGTACCCAGTTTCGGGGGGGGGGGGGGGGGGGGGCATTAAAGAACAACTGGGGACGTAATAAACCGTCTGGCAGTGTCCACCCCCAGTGTGGAAATGTGGGGGGATCCACATCGACTTTTACGCTGTCCATTTGACAGCATTCTCGATGCTGCGCACGCAGATGAGAACAATGCTTGTCTGTTTTAAATAACAAAAGCCGTCTTCGCCAGAACGAGTCGGAACAGCTCAAGGGTGTTGTTCTCACAACATCGTGAGAACGGTCAATAGCGCTGTACACAGATGACGTCACAATAATAAAAACTCAGACAAACAAATACACGTTTCTCCCATTATCTCAGTTTTCTCTCAAAAGAACGATACAAAATGAATTGGTAACTGGTAGTTCCACTCATTATAGCAGAGCTTGTATGCACTTACTCCTACCCTGGCTCATATTTCAAGCGCGATCCTTCTGAATGGGATTTCCGAGGGATTGTTTGTCTGAGTCTTGTGATTTAATTTTAGAATCTGTGAACAGCGCTATTGAATTATTCAATTAAAACTAGATGGCTTGGAAATGCGCGTGAATCAAAATCCAATAAGTTCTTGAATATCTATTCCAAAAAGTCTCTAATAGCAAAACTGTTACAGATTTGTAAGGATTCAGAATTTCTCTAGCCCAAGTCATGACATTTTATCGTGCACCGTTAAATAATAATTTTATTCCAAGCAATGTTGTAATGCCCTTTATTATATCCATTTTGAAATCACTGTCAATCCCTGCAATCTGATTGGCTTACAACAGCGCGATTTATTCCCAAATCGCATCCTTTTGAGTCTAAATCGCATCTTTTTCTCAGCCAATCAAAATGAAGCACCAAAATCAATCAGCCAATCAGATTTCAGGGTTAAAAGGCAGTGACCAATCAGATTACAGGAAAATAATGTCAGGAAAACCATCTTCCTGCAATATTTTGGGGAAATTCTCCCTTTCTTCTTCTACTTGAAAAGAAAAACAAAAAACAAAGACAAAACTATGTATAAACGTTAACTATTTACAGTACCTCTTTATCTGTCGATTTTCCAGAGTATGATATCAGTTTCACGACAATATGGAGGATTTTCAAGCGAATAATCCAGCACGTCTGGTGCAAAATTCCGGTCCCGAGTCCAGGAATCCGAGTCCACCGAAAAACAAACAACAGCAAATTCCACAAAATCAAAAGATGATGATTTTACATGCTTTCCGGTAGACAATGTGGTAGAAGAGCTGAAGTCTAAAGTGATCAATAAGAACACTTCCCAGTTAACACAAAGCTGGATGACAGTGTTTCGCAAATTCACAGCTGATAGTGAAACGATGCCGCCATCTTGAAAATCACCTTGCTCATATCTATCAAACTCCACTCTCTTCAAACACGAAGAACACTACCATCCACAGCCAGATGCAGCAAGTGATGAAATTTAGCAATAGAGCTCATGGCTTCCAAGCATACTTTGCAGCCAAGTTTTGGTTTTATGCCATCGCAAGTCAGCTTTCGCTCAGCAAAGTCACAGTTCCATCGCAAAACTAGTTCAATATTTCTACGTCTCCAACTCCACTCTTCCACTCCATCTCCAAGGCCACAATAAAAGCGACGAGCATTCCTTCCTTGTGTCAGACAATGAACATTACTTTGTTGAATTGTGTATGGTGTAATTTTAAACATGAGTGATCTCAACTCTGAATGAACTTTGCAGATTATGAGTGATTGAAATCGTTTTGTTTGTCACATGACAATTTCTGCATATAATGAGTTCGTTTTGCATACAATGTTATTGTGAGCCATTTCCGGTTACGAGAAAATAAAATGATAGAATCCTCTGGGCCTAGAATGTGATTTCAAAATGGATATAATAAAGTGGTAATTGAACTTCGTGTCGTGCAATTTTGGTCTGAAATCATACTTGTGATTTCAAATCAAACTCGCGCTACGCGCTCGTTTGATTTTGAAATCACGCGTAGTATCGCGATTCACCCTGCCACTCTGTGTTGTTGTGAGCCGTCAATATTTTGTGGTATTGACGGCTCAAAAAGAGCTAGCAAAATTCAACTTTTTTCGCACGAATTTATGTTTCATTTCATTGTCAATAGTTAGAAATAACGTTTAGCTATATTTCTAGCAATATCTTATGGCAGAAAGAGATTTTTTTCGCCGAAAAAGATGGAAAAATGTAAACAGAAAATGCTCGAGCTCGTGCGAAAAGCCCATGTGATTGCGTGAGATCGTGCGTAAATGTAATGAGAATTGAAATTTCAATCGACAATAAATAGCACTATTTCTTGCCATTTCCTCCAGAAAATCTTCAAGAATCGCGATACAATATTAATTACGATTTTGAGACGGCAATTCCACAAAATATTGACGGCGTTGGAAGAAAATATTTTCACGTATTGGGCTCTGTCGCTGCGCGACTCCGCCCAATACGTGAACATATTTTCTCCCAACTAGCCGTCAATATTTTGTGGAATTGCCGTCTCAAAATCGTAATTAGTATATATGATTTCAGACCAAATTGCACTCCACTCAGTTCAATTACCATTATTTATCCCTGCTTTCTTATCATATATTATTCCTGTGTGTGTAAGAGGAATATTCTGCATGCATTTAAACAGTCGTAGATGTATTTGACTCAGTGATAGGCTTTGAAATCAATAGCATAAAATCGAATCAATAAATTGAAAAAGTGTCAGTATAATTTAATACAAACGTTTCGGGCATGGCCCTTCATCAGTGTGTAAAAAGGCGGTATTCGCCATGCTAAATCCTAACGGAAAAGCGCGCGCTAAAACAAATAGCGCGCGCTCTCTAGATGAGTTCGAACAGTCAGAGATAGTGGAAATTGATGTTGAGTCCACGTGGGCTAAGAGTTCCCAAGTTAAAGATAAGTTCCATCTCCTGGTGTTTGCGATGGTAGTTGTCCCCGTGGCTTAAACGGAGGCCGCATACCCTAAGATTGTCAATAGAGTGCGATGCAGAGTTAAAATGTTCGGCCACGGGGAAACCAGGAGATTTGTTTTTGATACTGCGAAAGGTGCTAACTCGTTCGGGTAAAGAACGACCGGTTTCACCAATGTAAAGAGAAGTACAACGGGTGCAGCTGATGCAATACACATTCTCAGACCGACAGGTGAAGCGATCGTTGATGGTGTATCTGCTTTTGGGACCCTGTATGATAGTCTGAGAAGTGGTGTGTTTGCACGTCTGACAGCGTGGTCGGTTACACGGGAACGTTCCGGCATCCGATGATGTTGACGAACCGACACTAGAGTGCACGAGGATATCCCTGAGATTCTTAACGCGGCGGTAGGATATAAGTGGCGACTCAGGGAAAATCCTGCGTGTGTCTGGATCAGTGGTTAAGATGTTAAAGTTCTTCATGAGTATCTGTTTGGTAATGGCGTTAAAGTTGTTGTAAGTAAGTACCAACGGAACGCGGTCTGTGCTGTCCTCATGCCGGGATGCCGTAAGGGCGTCTTGACGTGTAACTGTTAAAACTCTGTTAAGGTCATTCTCGAGTTGCGCAGCTGGATAACCACGAGCTGTGAAGAAATGTCGCATCTCACTAGACTTGACGAGGAAGTCGTTATCATCTGAACAGAGACGACGGAGACGGAGAAACTGGCTGTATGGGATAGCCCGTTTTACAATGGCCGGGGTGGTGTGACGTAAAGTCGAGGTAGTTGTGTGTGTCAGTCTCTTTGTAGTAAATTGATGTCTGAATGCTGTGATTAGATATTCGCAACTGGATGTCGAGAAAAGGCAGTCCGAGTTCACTGATGGTAGAAGTAAACTCCAGGGCAGGATGAAATTGGAGACGTACTCTATAAATCCTTCAAGATCACGACGATCACATTGCGCAGCACCCACTACGTCATCAATATAACGCTTCTGAAGTTGAGGGAAAAAGCCGGTGAATTGCGTGCGGATTTGCTCTTCTACATATCCAACGAAGAGACATGCATAGTTAGGGCCCATTTTTACTGCCCATAGCAACACCACCAATTTGTCGATAGTTGTCACCGTTAAACTTGAAGGCATTGAGGGTGAGAACCAGTTCGGCGAGACGAGTAAGGGTGGCCGTGGGAGGTTCCTGCACCGTGCGTCTGTCCAGAAATCAATAGTCATAGCAAGAACTTTTACAGCCTGAGTAGGGACGGCTAAGTTGCTATAATTTTGTGGATTGCACTTCCTACCGAAATTCACTAACAACAACTCAGGCAGATTAAGGCATGGGTCTCGTCTTCTTTATCAAAAATGTGAGGGGGTGGTCAAAATGTTGTTTATGATGTATCTTGCTTCATGAAAATTTTTATGTTTGTTACTTTACATAAAATGATGACATCAGAACCGACCTTGCGTGTGTGACATTTAACCTTCTGGTGTCACGCAAGTATCCCTTTCATATTGTTTGGCTTAAAAGTCTGAGTTGAAAACCCCAATGAAACTAAACACCCTTTAACTTTTAACGTGTCTAATGGCAATGTCCTCAAAACTGCATCTGGATAATTAGGACTTAATCTATTTTTACTGAGAAATTAAAGAATTACTTACTCGACCAAGTCCCCTGAAAAATATAATCGTGAATATTTAACGTATTTTAGAAATATCTTCAAGTTTTCAGATGACAAGTTGTACATGTTGATGGCCTTAATCTATTCATAAGAAAAGGTTCCAAGAAAACTTGCGTTTAGCGCTCAGACTTTTGACAAATATGTTGACAATTCGAATTTTTGGTGTTAAGAAATGTGATAGGTCACGTGATGAGTTGATGAAGAGTGTACATGATTGTTATTGAAGATTTTATCCATACCGATCTTATGAACAAGTTATTCCCTTGTTTTGTGCATTTTCAAAAAGAGTTGACCACCCCCCTTCGTTTTAGGTCAAAATCAAGCATTGACCCATGCCTTAATCTACCTGAGAATCATATTTGCCTTTATATTATTCTCTTTCCACCTTAATCGTCAGTTGCTACTTTTTATGTATTGCAAAATCGTTTAAAATTTTTGTCTTTTATTTTTTTTAAGTTTAGGCTTTGAACGTGATGGCCTCAAACAATCAACATATATCCAAAAATGGCGGCCATCTTGGATCCGCCATTTTGGATGACGTTCTACGCCCATCAAGCTCCCTATCCCATAATATAGATACAGTTTTTTAATATAATTAATATATTTTTAATATATTGCCACTTATACATTTGAATTTCACTGGCCGTTAAAATTTGAAAAGAAAAATCGGCGAAAAATTCATTGTAGAGGTTTGTGTGACAGCTGTCAATCATGACGTCATTTCACCTCTTAAAATGCAAAATCTGCGTTGGCAACAAAAAAATTCGGATTCAGCGTAAAATTTCGCATAAAATGGCACTTTACTAAAAAATGCCTCATGAAGTACGATTTTCCGAAATGAAGTGATCCCCCAAAAACTCCTCTGCTCCCCCCCCCCCCCCCCCCCCACAGGCGATAAATAATAATAATAATAACCGGTCCCTATACTGTTTGGGAGAGACACGAAAACGTTGTAACACCACAATATCGGACTCAATATCGCCGAATAATGTATCAGTCAATTCCAGCGGTGACCATCCCCCCCCCGGACACCGTGGGGCATTTGCACACCAGTGCCTTCCCTGGGGTGGGGAATTTTGAAAATTTTGCTGGCCCCGGGTCGGGAATTATTTTTCCCCGGGGGAGGGGGGTGGGGAATTTTGGTTTTCTCATCTCAAGCGCGTCGGCTTTTGCGAACTACAACCCAGTTACAGAAAATAACGCCACATAAAATGTAATGCAGAGCATGGCCCGTATACACCACGTTTGGAGACTGACACATTTGCACATTTCACAGTTAACGTCTTCTATAGAGAAGAAACAGATTTCGCAATTTCGTCTCAGTGGAAAAACATAAAATGAATTGACACTATAAACAGAGTTCCAATTTCGCAAAAAGTCAAGTAACATAACTGCGAAATAGTTGCTCTGCAAATAGAATAAAGGTAAATTTCGCATTGAGAGATGCAGCTAAATGGCTACAACCGCGAATGGCCTAGGAATGTCACTTCTTTATTTATATTTTGTCTCACTTTCAGTGAAATGAGAACTCGTTCATGAAAGACGAGAAAACTAAAGTACATTTAAAAACGAATTGTAAATGCTCGGACAGTATAAATGGAGTTGAAGTTTTTGTTGTGAAGCTTTGTCACTCAGAATTACCGTCTTTTTCTCGTCCCGGGGGTGGGGCATTTTTCCGCTTTTTGTGTTAATCCCCGCCGTGGGGTATTCTGCATTTTTGCTAGCCCGGGGGCGGGGAATTTTCAGTTTTATTTTAGAAATGACCAAAAGCCGGTGGGGGGGCATGGTCACCGCTGGAATTGACTGATACATAAAGTCATAAAAGTTGTGCTCTACTAAATGCTTTCATTATAAAGCAGGGAAGAGCCATTATTATCCGTGAAATAGAGCATACATATTGGAACAATCAGAGCGCGAACTATATTGTAATGATAAATACAAATCATGTTATATCTTGTTAGCGGCTACAAGGGATGAATCATCTTTAGAAAGGACTCATAATGTTACCCCTCGTGAAAAGGAAAGAGAGTCGAAATTGAAAATGAAGACCTTTTCAACTGCGTTGCTCATCGTATTTGTGGTCTGTACTGGAGTAGACTGGAATGATCCGTGGGTTGAGGCGGTAAGAAACATCATGCCTTAAGTCTTTATCACTTTTAGGCTTGGTCCATTCTGTAGTTCCAGTCAAGTCCATTCAATAATAATTAATTTCGTTGTTCTTCTAAGCGCCAACTACTTTCCAGCGATATGCTCAGTAGATTATTTAACATCAGTTGAAAGTAGTGGCTAAAATATAGCATATTGAATCATTTAACACGACGGGGGCCTTGATTTTTAAGGATCTTTTTGTAACGAATTTTAATAGTTCAAAAACATTGAACATGATTCGATACGGTTTTCAGCATATCCAGCTATTCAAGAAATCATATATTTAGTAATTGCCATACGAAACGCTAAACATGCATTGAGCAACATTAATAATCTTAAACATGCATTGAAAATTTCCTGAAAAAGTATTGAACAAACATTCGATCGATCACATTTTAAATTTTATGAGATGTTATTTGGTTTGGTTGTAAGTTGTATGACTTTTTATTGTAGAGTCGAAAAGCGCCAACTTCGAGAACAGAAAATTGTGACATACAGTAAAAACCCGCATAAAAGAACAAGTGTTTTGAGGATTCAGACTGAGTAAATAAAGATATGATTGACAGCAGGTGGCCACATCAAGGGCGGACGTGGGGGGGGGGGGGGGGGGGGGGGGGGGGGGTGATTACAACAATTTCACACAGTTAGTTATAAACGAAAGAAGATGATTAAAAACTGGCGAATATTTCGGAGGACGATGCAATTACTTTTCGAATTAGGCTGTGTTCCTCGTATTATTGTAGCTGGTTATATTTGGATGTGTTTACTTATCGAATTAGGCTGTGTTCCTCGTATTATTGTAGCTGGTTATATTTGGATGTGTTTAATGTTAATTATTTGAACCTTGCTTATTAGTGCGCCCAATTGGAGATTTCAGAAAAAAAGAAAAAAACCCACAGAGGTTTCTCTCCTTTTTAACACCGACAAAAGATTTTATTCTGATAAAGAAATACCCTAAACAAGCAATCTTTTCAGTACAAATATGTACAATTTTTCATTTCTCTATGTGAAATCCAAATTATTATGACAACCCAGTTGTTTTGAGTTCATTTTCTTTCAGGCAGAAACTAAGTTTTGTTTCAAAGTGACAACATTGTTGTTCTACTATAGTAACCGAATTGTCCCTCCTTTGTTTTCTAATCTCTCTCTCAATTATTCTAATTGCGGATACAAGGCGAAAATCGTTTACCTCCAACACTTCCATGCCAGCTCTACCTTCAAACAACGTTCATCTACCAATGTATCGTTGTTCCCTTGTACCCTTGTTCTCATATTTCTTGTAAAAACCTTAAGATTAGCCACCCCCTTGGTCTGAACTCTGTAGTATATCCTTTGTACGAGCCCCCCCCCCCCCTTCTTAAGGGTCTGCATCCGCCACTGCCTCGTGGGTTCTTATGTGTAAGGTATCTTTTTCACCAAATTTCAGCCTGAGTGTTCTTAATCCACTTGTTATTTATGTGGGTTTTTACTGTATTGTGGTCGTTGATACCCAAAGGAAAAAAACATCTTGAAATGGTGTACTTATGTAAAGATGGTTAAATGTCATGTACCTCGCCGCCTGAACACGCCCATCTCTTGCTGTTTCTAGTCATTTAAATGTTACATCTTAACGTTTTTCGTAGTTTTACCTATGGGCCCACAGTAATTGGCTTTGCTGTTGTGGTGTCCCTGTCTACATGTCGTGCCAATTTAGTCTTTAGTTTTCCTCCTCGTACGTATTTTTGCTTTGTTTGCTGATTTCCTAGCATAATAAATAAACATCTAAAACATCTTAAAAAGTTATGGACCCATACTTTTTCCGACACTTTATTTAACATTTTTCGCCACACGGTGAGAGTACTCAAGTGTGACGTCATAAATTTGACAAATCTTGAATTTCCCATTCTAGTCGATCCACGAATAATAAAAGACAAAGTTGAAAGAGAATCGGATGCAAAAAATGAGGCGAATCGGTTGAAACGCGACCGAGATATGTCCACCCGGCCGAATACATTTTCTTTAACAACCACTGTATGTTAGACTGCGTTCAAAACTCTTTATGAACGCAACCAAAAATACAGTGATTTCTTAAAGAAAATTATGTATTCAGGGGGCCATATCTCGGTCTCGTTGCAACCGATTCGCCTCATTTTTGTTGTGTAGCAGTCTTTATTATGCCCTTTCCAAATCCAAGGCCAAGTATTGCTAAATCGAAAATTTGTTTCTTGTGACGTCATCACATAACTACTCTATGACCAATGGCTACAGCATAGCAGGCAGACCAAACGCGCACCGAGACGATCCTATCCAGACACTAGACGTAATTAGAAGTTTTGAGAGTAGATTTAGTGAGCTGAAATGCAGTACACTTCCCTCCACCTACTGAATTTCATTCAACTGATCATGATGTTTCATGATTCTTTTTCAACTCGCGAATGGTTTTATTCACTGCAGCGGGATTGTGAGGCTTTTCATTGTGGTCATTATTTTGCGCTAGACATTTGCGGTAAAAATTGGCGCATTTTCTTTAAAAAAATCGTTTCGGGTCAAACCCCACCCCTTAAATCGCCAAGACCCTTCTCAGTTTATTAAATCATATGGTGAAGCTCAGACAACCCAAATAATAGGCAACCTTTTTTTCTCATTAACACAGAAAAATATGTAACAGGGAGCTCACTTTTAGCCAGTGGCAAATCAAGATATTAAAAGTATGTCGAATAACACTTCTCGCATTCTCATTGTTATTTCCCCTTAGACCCGCGGTACGTGCGTGGCTGGCATAAATGGAAAAATGGAGTCCCAGGAGTCCCGGGGATTCCAGGCCCTCATGGGGGAAGATGGGCGCCAGGCAAGTCTGGAAAGCCTGGACCCAAGGGTCCACCTGGCCCTAAAGGGGACACAGGTACTGTGGGGCTCCCTGGACCCCACGGAACTTTGCACTCGAACTGGAAGCAATGTACCTGGCTAAGAGCAGATGGCAGGGATTACGGACTTATTGGGGTAAGAATAAAAAGAGGACAGGAGCTGCTCACGTGACTTGAGCCGGCCAATCCGGGCCAAGGGGCGCCCGAGCATAAAATGTCAAACACTTTCTAGAAGAGAAGCTTTGCCTCCGAGCGCTTATACTATCTAAATAAATACTACTAGTTATAAAAGCCTTTGATTCTAAAATAGCACTTGTTCTGATGGCGACAAACTTAGCAAATCACACTCTTAGTAATGAACTGTTACTATATAGAGGTTGGGGAGGTTGGGATCTCAAACTCCGGCCGGACCAACACTCAGGGTCTTTTCTAAATAATTGAGGAGAAGGTGCTGCCTTTGCACTAATATCTGCAAATGGTTAGACCTTCGCATCTTCTCGGATAAGGACGTTAAACCATAGGTCCCGTCTCTCACATACACACACTAACCGGAACCAGATGGACGTTAAAGAACCACGAGGACCGTCGGAAGTTGCCCAACCTCTGTGTCACAGAACTCATCATACTAACGCACACTCATGTTTATACAACTGGTTTCTATAGGATGAGTTATCCATAAATGTAAAGCGCTTTGAGCCGCGAGGATAAAGTGCTATAGCACAGTTACTTACTTACTTAGAAAACTTCTCATTCATTCTTTTCATTCTTCCCCAAAGGAATGCGTGTTTATCAAAAAGCAAGAGCCCACTTCTCTGCGTGTCCAATTTGTCGGCCCATTTCGCATTCACGGATGCAAAGGTTGCTGCAAACGGTGGTACTTCACATTTAACGGAGCCGAGTGTAGCGGGCCTGTGCCTATCGAGGGAATACTGTATATGGGGAATGGGGGTGGTGACCAGGACATTTTCAGGGTAAGGGTGATCGAGGGGTACTGCACTAATATCCATCAAGGTAAATTCGTATCGGCTTCAACGTGGGAAACTGCAAAGGTTATTCCAATGCCGATGCATTAACTGGGTGGGATAGATCGTATTCACGAATCATTATCGAGGAAGTGCCGATGCCACAGAAGTGACAAGTCCGTCAGTAATCACATACCACAGGCAACCCGTCGTTCTCTGTATTACACTCTGACAAGCAAGAGGCAAGGACTAATAATAAAATAGAGTAGAAGTAAAAATGGTCTAGCACTAGAACTGTTGTGGTTTTGTTGTAGCAAGGAAAATATTAAAGGTACCCGAGTATTTTAAAACGTCCATTCATCAATAAATGATAGTTATTATAAATTCAAATCGATCTATGGACCGACATATGAAGCTCAAGATGGTTGTCAGGTCAATGAATCCGTCCTTCCGTCCAACGAACAACCAATCCACCGACCGTTTCGAATTATTCTCATTGCAAATGGACGATTCCAGCTAACGCACGCGCGCGCTGCATGTCGGTAGATGTGGGACATTTGTCGAACAAACTGTCAAAAAAGCGCGCGCTGCATTCTGGTAGTGGGACACGGCAAGAGGAGGTCTGTCAGTCTTCCCATATGCATCGCTTTTGAGCCATATTATAAATGGCCGGATGACGCCGCGCGATTCGGCAGTTGAACAAGGAGGATTTTGTGAAGCTCACAATTTAAGCGCTCCGGCCTTTCTCAAAGAAAAAACGATCTTGCACCTCTGCTACGATGAAGCCAACGGAAGTATAAACTTCAGGGGCCGGTTCCTGAAAGATTGGATAAAGTTAACCACGGATAAAAGTTATCTGTTGTATAGGTTTTTTCAGGATTGATCTGTTGGATAAGCGTTTATCCACTGATAACTCTTAACTGGCCTTCAAGGAACCGGCCCCAGGTTGACAAGTTTCACGTGTCTGCATGTTAGCACCGTCTTGGGACATTTTGTTTTCCCGTCGTCGCTTGAAGAAATCAAATTTTGTTTGTTTACAAGCAGTGCAAAATAAAAAACATGCTTGCAGGATTATCTTCGCCAGCAAAACTGAAATATTTTCTTCCAATGTCGTCAATATTTTGTGGAATTGTCGTATCAAAATCGTAACAATTCGTTTTGTATAGCGAATTTTGAAGACTTTCTGGAGGAATCGCAAGAAATAAAGCTTATTTTCGTCGATGAAATCTCAATGGCGGTAAGATGTCGCCGAAACGTCGGACTCTTATGTCGTTAGTTTTCGCATGTATATGTTTATCTAAATCTGATTAGAAATCTCAATTCTCCTTAGATTAGCGCGCGCTCTCGCGGCTTTTCGCACGAGCTCTAGCACTTTTCTATTCACATTTTTCCAATATTTTTCATGATTTTTCGGCGAATAAATATATTTCTGACATTAGATATTGCTTAAATATAGCTAAGAAACCCTTCCGGACTTTGTATTGCAGAAATGTATCGCGTTTGAATCAATTTTTAGATGTTAAGTTCAGGATCGACCCCGTTTGCGAGTGGTGACGGCTACGAGCGAGACTTCGGTTTTCAACGTGTTTGCAGTGCCCACGAAGACCGACCGTTGTTTCGGTTGTCTACTTTCCAGTCCCAAATTCAACAAGAAATCGAGAGGGCAATTCTGATAATGAAATAGATTTAAAATCAAAGATATTTGTATAATACTCAATAAAATCAGAGGGCAATAGGTTAGAAATAGTAGATTTTGGTTAATGAAAAATGTAAACAAAGCCATCGCCTGGACAAAATGTCCGTGCAGAGAATTGACGGCAAAGTTGCGCCCTTGTTATTTTCCGCCTGCTTGACATTATAAAGTGAAAATTTAGCTAAACCACGAGTTCATTTCATAAACTTTTATGTATGTTTACCAGATTGCGTATAATGGTGCTCTTTAGAGATTTTTATTGAGGGATTCCACATCTGTTTTTCTCGCTTTTTTCCCGGGAACATTGTCCGTTTTGGCGGGTAGTTTCAAAAATGTTGCGCAGGTGCTCATGGGAAGACTGACAGACCTCCTCATGGACACGGCTATAAACGGAAGAGCGCGCGCGCTTGTAGCTGGAATCGTCCATTGAAATTCCTTTTTCTCATTGTTAATTCTAGAATGACACACCACCTGTCCGTCCGTCCATCAATCAAGCAATCATAACCAAGTTACTTTGCCGCTGAATAGAAATCAAATTAATGGCGTGTGCAATTGCAAATTGAATTTCCTTTTTCTGTTGGGACATTGATACACCCCTCTGTAAAGGGCGGTTTACACTTGCGATTTTTGTTGCATTTGTCGCGGCGATTTTTCTCGCGCGAGTTGCAATTCCAACTCTCTAGTGTAAACGAGATGCAAATCCGTGCGATTTTTGTGCACTCTTTTCTTCAAATCGCATCAAGTTGCAAAGAGTTTCGAACATGTTGAAATCTCCGCGACATCACGCGACAAATTTGCAGTCGGTCGTGCTTAGTTGCATCTAGTTTACATTAGCAAATTTAGTTGACGCGTACGTACGAGAAAAATCGCCGTGACTCGCGCGATAAAAATTGCAAGTGTAAACGGGCCTTAACAGACCGGCGACGAAATCTAGATTCCCACCGGGTTTTCAGGAAAATGTCATCGGGTTAGGCAAATGTTCGTCGGGTCAGCTAACTTTGTCACCGAGTACACTCTTTCGCGTCATTTTCCAAAAGTTATTCTGTATCAGTGCTGTATGAGTTTCTAGTCCTTTAAAATGCAGGTCTTTATAGATCGTTTTCAGCGTTAAATCAGATCTTTGCTCGCTAGATTAAAACACATTTCATTAAATGCATCTGAAAGAGGACTAAAAACTATGCAATTCTGCCAAGTTTTATCCGCATAGAATGTTTGGTATCCGAGATATACGCATTTGAATACCAATTTTATTTACAGTGAAATGTATGGCGCCGCCATCTTGGTGCACCTAAGTGGTGCACCAAGATGGCCGCCAAATGATCGACTGTCGCAAACGTATAGAAAAACGACAAGTATTCACCCAAATTCAGCTGTAATTTATAGATATTCACTTATATAACAGTCGGAATAGTTTAGATTGTTAAACCGATGAATTTGAAAAAAATTATGGCCTCCCAAAAATCGTGACAAGTATTGCGTGACAAAACTTGTTTTATTCGTATCTTCAAGGCAAACTAACAGATGTTCATAAAATTGGCATGGAAACTCGCTAGAGGTAGCTAGAAATGACACAAAAAGCACAAAGGGATAGCGATCATAGTTTCAAAGTAAGAAATTGTATGACGTCACATGAAAACGATCTATAGGTAATGCATTTATCAGCCTCTCTTTTACGTCTTTTGTATCGACATCAGTACGTACTCTTGGTAAACACCGGGGAAGGAAAAAAACGTCCGAGACAATTCAGAAAATTAATCGGGTCTCGGGGAGGCTAAAAATTTACTGTGTAGGGTCAAAATTTCGTCGGGTCTGTTACAGAAGGGTGTTTTTATACAATTGTTATTCTAGAATGACACACCAAATTGATCTAACTAAGCACGTCCACAAGTGTCCCCAACATGTACCGAAGGAGTTACGAAAGTCGAACCGATCGCAATAGGGGGTGCAATATAGCCAAGATAATCTTTATAGAGATTTAGAGATCGATAAAGTTGCCAGGAGATCTCTGTTCAGAGGAATTCGCTTTTAAAAATCTCGGCGGTGTTTGAAACAAACACAGCTCGTGTCTCGTCTAATATTAATCGATCAAGTTTAGTCAAGAGAAAATGATCCCCAGAGAACGCAACCCCATGACCCATCTGAGTGGCAGTAGTTCTAATATATAGATTTAGGCAATGCCTAAAAGCGGAGCTCGAATCATTACTGTCATCGCGGTATCGACTTTTTAGTTTTGATGACGTCATCGATGATGTCATACCGCATGACCTTGGTGGTGCTCACCCTTTCCACCAAATGACTTTACCCAAGTTTGGTCACCTAGCGATGTTACCTTCTTGAGATATTGACTTCTCTAGTTTCGATAACGTCATCGATGACGTCATGCCACGTGACCTTGGTGGTGCACCCCCTTGCCTCCAAGATAACTTTACCCAAGTTTGGTCACCTAGCGATGTTGCCTTCTTGAAATATTGACTTCTCTAGTTTTGATGACGTCATCGATGACGTCATCCCACTTGACCTTGGTGGTGCACCTCCCTTACCTCTAAGATAACTTTACCCAAGTTTGGTCACCTAGCGATGTTACCTTCTTGAGATATTGACTTCTCTATTTTTGATGACGTCATCGATGACGTCATGCCACGTGACCTTGGTGGTGCACCCCCCTTGCCTCCAAGATAACTTTTCCCAAGTTTGGTCACCTAGCGATGTTACCTTCTTGAAATATTGACTTCTCTAGTTTTGATGACGTCATCGATGACGTCATCCCACTTGACCTTGGTGGTGCACCCCCCTTGCCTCCAAGATAACTTTTCCCAAGTTTGGTCACCTAGTGATGTTACCTTCTTTAGATATTGACTTCTCTAGTTTTGATGACGTCATCGATGACGTCATGCCACGTGACCTTGGTGGTGCACCCTCCTTGCCTCCAGGATAACTTTACCCAAGTTTGGTCACCTAGCGATGTTACCTTCTTGAAATATTGACTTCTCTAGTTTTGATGACGTCATCGATGACGTCATCCCACTTCCAGCTGATCTGAGATCGTGACGTCACATGACGTCACGGGAAAACTGGGTTATCACCTTGCCCGCGATACTTGTCAGCGGTATCACCATTAGGCTCTCATGCTCAAAGAAAATAATGGCGGACTTCCAAGGGAGAACTAAGCCCATCCATTTCTCTGGCTTCGGAGGACCACATTTCTAAAGTGATTGTCCTAGTTTTCACTCAAAATGCTTACTTAGTAGCAGAGTTTTATGAATGAAAGAAGAATCCAACTTTTAACTTGCGATTTGTTGATTTTTGGCTGTTTGTTTTCTTGCTCCCATTCGTTCCGCACCCGATACCCGCCGACACTACGATCTCTCAGTTGCTGCTTACAAATGCCAACTCCAAAAGCCCTGACATAGAGCTTACACGTTGGTAAGGAGGTAATGGCTTATTCATAGAAGGAATTGATAAAAAACAGGTACTATATCTTGTCGAGAGCACTGTTTTCTGTACGAGATTCCTAGGAGGTATGATGCGAGGATGACGTTCGAACAATGAAGGAATGAATGTGAGAAACATTGGCTTCACACTAGAAGACGAACAAATCGTCTAGGCGGGCAAATCGTCTGAGGATTTGTTCGTCTTTGTACGTCTAGTGTGAATTCAGGTCGGACTTTAGTCGATTTGTTCGTCTATACGAACAAGTTGTCTATGAAAAATCGTCTTCCTAGACGGCCAAACAGACGAACAAATTCAGACGATTTGTTCGTCTGAAAATTTGTTCGTCCCGTTTTCACATCAGACGATTTGTTCGTCTACAGACGATTTGTCCGTCCAGACGACTTGTTCGTCTCTAGTGTGAAAAAGGCCATGGCGTAATCCTGCATCTGGTTGGTCTTTGTCTTTATATATAGCAAGCAAGCAAACCCTGAAAAATGGCACACTTCTGTACCTACAGCTTAAACAAAATCCGCTCTTTTTTTTTTTACTTCTTTTGTGGCTGTTAAACTTGTTTCTAAAAGCCAGAAAAGGAAAACACACAGTGAAGAGGCCTAATCAAGATTGTATTAACCCTGAACAAAGCAACATTAGACACGAAGGCAGCACTTTCTAATCAATTATTAGAAAAATAATAATGACCCCTGTACAATGTTTGTACTGTCACTGTGTTTACATGTAAATGAGACACTAATCAATCAAAGATAGTAAACAAACCAGTCACCATACAAACACTTTATTTCAGATACAAATACAAATCAATATTTTAAGTCTGAAATAAATGCTGATTATGGCTTCACTAGCAGTGCCGGGAATGGTTTCATTGTCATTTACCTATTTACTAAGCAAAAGAATATTGAGTAAATATCCGAAACCTGATTAATGTTTTTATTGTGCTTTGCTATGCCATGTGAAGCAAATGGTGTTATGGTTGTTATAACTCTGAAGTTTTTAAATATTCATGAAGCCCAGGGCACGGATGGCAGTGATGTCTGGATTTGTTCCATATACCTGATAACATGAAAACACGACAAATCAGGCAAATATTAACAACATAATAATAAAGCTCAGATGATCTGGAAAATTGACAGGGCTTTGTAATTAATAAGAGAGCATGTGTTGCATATTTTCCTGGTCTATGGAAGTTGAATCCCAAAAGTAGTTGAATTTTGAAAGCTATTTTGCTATTATTTAGATTTTGATAATCCTCAGAAAAAGCAGGAAGAACAACTGCAAATGTTTTTCGTTTTCCACAAAATGCCTATAGGCCCCTCAGACACTGCATTCCATGAAACTGTAGCTAAGGCTTCCAAGAATGTATTATTTGTTTTAGGCTGTGCCAAGCAGCTAGCAATTAGCCATGTTCTTTGGGGCTGTAAGTATAGCCTTCTTGGTTTCATACGAATCAATCTGACACTTCCATAGAACTTGAAATTAAAGGACTTTTTGCAGTCACAGTAAGGATGACATAGCTGGGTGGCTGTGGCCCATTAGAAGTGTACCAAGTACTATTTGGAGGTGCAAATGATTTCAAATTTGCTAATTGGGGACTTAGGGGGTCCATACATCCCTTACTTGTCCAAACATCTTCATACATTAGAAATAATAATAATAATAATCAACTTTCTTTCAAGAGAGTAGCATGTGACAAAAAATTGCTGCCCTCCTGTAGTTTTCATTATTCACCCTTATTCTATTAAATGTATCAGTTAATTCCAGCAGTGACCATGCCCATTTGTCATTTTTTAGAAAGAAATATGGCTGATGGGATGGGGGGGGGGGGGGGGATGGTTAAGAGCTCGGAATTGTGATTGCAAAGGGGGGTTTTGGAAGCTGGATTTCTTTAACCTGCCCAGAATTCTATATGCATGGGGGGGGGGGGGGGGGGTAAACCATTTAGAAATTCTGGATGCATGGGGGGAGGGGGGGGGGGGTGGTAAAAACTAGTGCCGCCCATGGGGAGGGTACCTTTATTTCTGGAATTGCCCATTTTAAACCACGGAACCCTCGTTTTATTGCTTAAGTATGTTCCCTGTATTTTTCAACTTCTAAGGGCTGGTTCACGGTCATCATAGCAACAGAAAAAAACACATCTTAGAAAATTGGCCATAATTTATATCACCTAGAAAATTTGGATGAATTTTTTTTACAACAAAAATGCACTCACATTCCACTGCTTGGGCTGTCACAATGATCAGACCCTTCCCTGCTTAGCAGAGGCCACTTCTATCTTGTTTTGTGTTTTGAAGTAGCTTCTTTTGCGCAGTTGAAACACACAAGAAATCATAAAAATTAAAAGTAAAAAGAAACGCGCAAGATAAAAAGTAGCCTCTACTCGCAGGGAATTCAGACTCAAACGAAAGTTAACCCCTGGTTGCTACAGACAACATATTCGAAGAAATATTCCGCTCTTCGAGACAGACATTTCGAAATGTCCTTTTTAAAGGAAAAACTTACATTGTAGTAGTCAGTAAGTAAGTATAGGCGTAGCCTTTGGCTAAGAAGTTCGGCTGACGCACTGAGAAATAACGGTTCAAGCACTGCAGCACCACTCCTTGAGGCTGATTATGATACCAATAACAATCTCAAAGTCTCCCCGGATCATCGAAGATCATTTCCATAGCTTCTTGCTCTTCTGGTTTCGCATTGTTTTGTACACAAAATCACTCGGAAGTGGAAGTTCTCCCTGCCAATCTCGACCTATCCAATCTCGAGCTGTTTTTTGAAGACAACAACAGAAATTTGCACCGTGGCATCACGCAAAAGTCCTGTGACTCATTCAGGCCTTGTCGAGATCCACAGCATACGAAATGAAGTCGCTCAGACGGCAGAAAACAGTAAAAAGAGAAACTCAATAAGCGAAAAAATGATCTCCCCTTCGAATTCTGAGTCCCACCATCTTGCAGGCCAGGTTACCAAGGGTGATAACCCAGTTTTTTCAAACTCCCTCGATTCTGATTGGCTAATATTTTTTCCCAGATCAGCTGGTTGACCTTGGTGGTGCACCTCCCTTACCTCTAAGATAACTTTACCAAAGTTTGGCCACCTAGCGATGTTACCTTCTTTAGATATTGACTTCTCTAGTTTGATGACGTCATCGATGACGTCATCCCACTTGACCTTGGTGGTGCAACCCCCTTACCTCCAAGATAACTTTACCCAAGATTGGTCACCTAGCGATGTTGCCTTCTTGAGATATTGATTTCTCTATTTTTGATGACGTCATCGATTACGTCATGTGGCGTGACCTTGGTGTTGCACCACCCCTTACCTCCAAGATGACTTTACCCAAGTTTGGTCACCTAACGATGTTGCCTTCTTGAGATATTGACTTTTCTATTTTTGATGACGCCATCGATGACGTCATGCCACGTGACCTTGGTGGTGCACCCTCATTGCCTCCAGGATAACTTTACCCAAGTTTCGTCACCTAGCGATGTTACCTTCTTGAAATATTGACTTCTCTATTTTGATGACGTCATCGATGACGTCATCCCACTTGACCCCCCTTACCTCCAAGATAACTTTACCCAAGTTTGGTCACCTAGCGATGTTGCCTTCTTGAGATATTGATTTCTCTATTTTTGATGACGTCATCGATGACGTCATGCCGCGTGACCTAGGTGGTGCACCCCCCTTGCTTCTAACATAACTTTAATGAACCCAATGTTGGTCAGCTAGCGCCGGGCCGGAGCTCCGTTAAAACTAAACACGAAGGCGACAAAAATAGAAGCGCGCGCGCGCGTGTGCGTTCTTGCCTATTTCCTGCCTGAATTTGGGATGCCTGTGTGCCGGGCGGACACACACACAAACACACGCACGCACACACACAATTACACTATACGTTTTATTCAGGAATGAAAAGAAAAAAATCATATCTCCATAAGGGAAGCTCCAATAACGACCAAACTTGGCAAAAAGTTGTCTTTAGATTCATACCTGTCTATTGTCAAAGTCACGTGACATGACGTCACTGTTTACGTCATTGAAATTGACAAAAACCTCTGAAACCACTCAAAAGCGACTTGATGGTTATACGTCTGAATTCTGATACCACTTTTCCTTATGTATGGTGCTCCGCTCAGGAGCTCCGCTAAAAATTGATTTCCGTTGGGAATTGCACGCGCATTCGAACTGTTTTCCGTTGGTTTAGAAGCGTGTTGATGCAAGCAGCGTATCAGCCAATCATATTACGAGAACAGCAACAGTGCAGCGTCACGTAGCTTGCTGGTCACACATGCATCCTCACAGTGATGTATGTTGCTAGGACACGTCCAATCAGAAGGCGCCGCTAAAAATAGCTCTCTGTTCTAAAAAAAAAGTGTCACGCTCTTCTGCCACTGTATATAAAAGATGAGAAAAAACAAAACAGCGACGCTCCCGGATCCTTAAGGATGTGGTCTCTGAAGATAAACCGCCTTGAAGAAGGACTGAATAAAGAGTCCGAAACGTTGGCAATAATAACTCTGTTAGTCTCTTTTTCTTTTATCATTCACTGCTCTTCTGGTACGGTCATGAAAGAGATCCGTGTGTTGGGGTTGCGTTCTCTGGGGATCATTTTCTCTTGGTTTAGTCCAGATCGAATAAGCCAAATCAGGGTTTAAGAATAACCGCGAGAGTCCTGGGTCGACGGGGAAAAACTTGACCGGAAGTAATTATGCTCCATATGTTTCACTGTCAAGATGTTGTGCTCTGGCGTTGTAATTCGCAGCTTTACACGAAAATGTCGAGCGCAGGACTTTAGATTAATCCTTTCTTCGCTAGAATCAAGGCGGTTTGATCCTGAATTATTTTCTGTGACTAGGATCTCACGGCGCGCGACGGAGGGAGGGGGGTTAGGGGCAAGAGCTAATGACTTGTTAGGGGTAAAGAGGGATGCTCGTCGGGAAATTGAGAAACTACCCTCAGCAGCGCTACTGACCGACCACAGGCAATGAAAGTGAACACCCTTAAAATACCTCATTGTTCAAAATAAACCCTAAAATATCAAAACCGCGTTGGTACTATACAATGGGTGCGAGTCGGGGCGATCGTCGAGGAAAACGTCGTAAATAGTGCGGCCGCGAGAGGTTCGGTTAAAGCAAAGAAGAGCGCTATGTCCGGTTTTTCGCTCGCTCTTACTCCCTCTGCCTTTCCTATATCATGCAGTGGCATGATACTTGAGATTGTTCACCTACTGTTTTGAGTGTCACGCGCTTTGCACGTGACCTTATGCTGTCGGTGAGTATCGTGAATTTGAGTCCTTCTGTTGGGTCATAACCATTTGCTCCTAGTAGGCGGTCGACTAACCGTTCTGCTCTAGCTACACCGTGCTGAAGATACCAAAAAAGGTATGAAATCTGCGGCCATGGAGAGCGCGCAGTTAGCTCGCAGAAGAAAATTAGAATTCGCGGCAATGAAACATTCAAATTTAAGTTAAACCTGCATAATAGCTTTCAAAACATTCAGTTTATTCCGTGATATCTCTTTTGATACAAAACATCCAATTTTAAGGTTAAATTTACCAAGTGCGGGATGCCATAAATTTCTGTGTTTTATGGTTTTATGCCCTAAAGAAACGGTGCTTCTAAAGTTAAGTGGTTTGGCTTAAAGCAATTGCTCTTAACATATAGTTTGACATGCATCTAGGTAACTTGTCCCAATAATTGATAAGTTGAAATGCTTTTATTAGTGCGCAGGAAGTTTTTACATTCATTCCTTAGTGAAAGGCTTAATTTGTGGTGCGTCTTCGACATCGACCTCGCTGATACATTTCTGACCTACGAATTTTCTGAAACTTGGCCAGATGAAAGTTCAAGTCTTCTAATGAGCATCGCCAAGATTTAAGCCGAAAATATCAGCAACATTCTTTTATGAGAGGGCACTAAAAACTATGGGGTCTTCTTTGTATTTAAGAATTGCTACTTAGATGAAAAAGATTGCAAAGATCAGAGAATTCGCAGCAAATCTAGAGTCATTTGTGCTTGATTTACAAAAAGAATTACTGGAATCGGCAAAAAACGCAAAAGTTATAGCCCGATATGTATAACCTGGTAATCCAGCTCTGGACACAGATGAGCGCACAAACCATTTCGAGCGAGTCACCTTAAAACCATATACAAATGTGAAGATTACCTATGCCAGGTTATCAATGTAAACCATCGTATAGCGATGACAAAACTGCGCGTAAGCAATCATAAGCTAGAAATTGAAGCAGGGCGTTACAAAAGGCCCACTACAAACCACCAGAAGAAAGGGTATGTTTTTTTTGTAAATCCGAAATGGAAGATGAAAAACATTTCATGTTAAACTGCAAAATGTATGATGAAAAACGAAGAACATTTTTCGAAAATTTTCAATCGAAAATGAAAATAGACTTTAAGAAAATCTCAACAAATGAAGCATTTATCCTTTTAACAGTGCTTTAATGCAGGGCGGCAAATCAAGGGACGCATCTCGCCTGGTGGCTAAATACGTTTGGGAATGCCTGAATTGAGAGCCGGCATCATCACAAAGAACCACTACACTTGTACATACTTTTATTAATATTATTGGACAAATGCTGATGTAGACATGTATACAAAGTACCAATAACCACATATCATGTGTATTCCAGGACGATTGCCAGTAAGGGACATGAGGGACGGACCATAGAAGTGTTCGATGTCGATTGCTCCTACACTACCCCCATCACTTTTCCAACGGTCCGTCCCTAACTAAAATGAAAAACGTGTTCTAAGGAATTTCTACCCCTAAAAAAAAACTTATTCTTTCCCCTACCATTGATTTCTCTCTGAACCCACCCTCGAGCGGGGGGCTAGTACAGGCCTGCTGATTGCCATGGGATCAGGTTAGCGGGGTCATTTATGCAGTAATTCTTGTCACATTGAGTGTGATGGCTCTAAACAATAGTAAAGAATAAAATGACAGGACACAAAGTGCTCAAGGCACACTAAAAGCATTCAAGTACAACTTTCTCTTATTAAATTATCGGCGAAACTGCGAAACAGCGCACGCTTTATGTTTGGAAGAGACACGAAACGTTGTAACACGACTATATTGCCGATAAAGTCATAGAAAGTTGTGCTCTACTTTAATGCTTTTATTATATAGCAGCGAAGAGCCATTATTTTATCCGTGAAATAGAGCATACATTTGGACCAATCATAGCGAGTGTTATACATAACTATATTGTAATGATAAATACAAATCATGTTATATCTTGTGAGCGGTTACAAGGATGAATCATCTTTAGAAAAGACTCATAACGTTACCCTTGTGAAAAGGAAAGAGAGTCGAAATTAAAAATGAGGACCTTTTCAACTGCGTTGCTCATCGTATTGGTGGTCTGTACTGGAGACTGGAATGGCAGCCCGTGGGTTGAAGCGGTAAGAGACATGCCTGATAAGTCTTTATCACTTTTAGGCTTGGTCCATTCTAGTTCCACTAGTATTCGCTTAATTTCGTTGTTATTCTAAGCGCCAGCTTTTCAGCGATGTTCGAGTTTCAGTAGATACTCAGATGAAAGTATGGCTAAGCACTTTTCAATATTTGAATCATTTAACACGACGGACTTTACAACGAATTTAACGGTCCAACATCATTGAACATGATTCGACACGGTATTCAGCATATCCAGCTTTTTCCTCCGAAGATATATTCAGTAAATCTATGAAACGCTAAACAATGCATTGAAAAATAAACGAACGCGAGTTTCCTCGCGTTCTAAAAAAGCTTGTTCCTGACGAACCTCTCGTATTACTCGTAAACGCGTAAAATCAGTGCCAAAAAAGTAGCGCTATTCAATATTTGAATCTGATTCATTTAACAAGAGGGCGGGGGGGGGGGGGGGGGGGGGGGGGGGGTGGGGGGGGGGGGGTGGGGGATCTTGATTTTTACGGATCTTTCTAACGAATTTTAACGGTTCAAAATCATTGAACAT
This sequence comes from Scolanthus callimorphus, assembly GCA_033964015.1. Classification (NCBI taxonomy): domain Eukaryota; kingdom Metazoa; phylum Cnidaria; class Anthozoa; order Actiniaria; family Edwardsiidae; genus Scolanthus; species Scolanthus callimorphus. The sequence continues at coordinate 152,843 of JAWWUD010000054.1, forward strand.
GATTCGATACGGTTTCAGCATATCCAGCTTTTCCAGAAATCATATTTTAGTCGTGATATGAGACGCTAAACATGCATTGAACAACATTAATAATTTTAAACATGCATTGAAAAATATTTACGGAGTTTCGTCGCGTTTAAAAAGCTGAAGAAATATTGAACAACATTCCATCACATTTTAAATTATGAGATGTTATTGTTTTGTTCCCCGCCTCATCGTTTATCAGTATATCTGTAGTTTGTATGAGTTATAGCGGAGCTCCTGCACGGGCCGAAGGCCCGCGCATGCGGAGCACCATACCTAAGGGAAAAACGTATAGTATACTATCGAGTTGATTTTTGAACGTCACGGGCATTATTGATCATTTTGATGACGTCATTGATGACGTAAGGGCACGTGACTTTGGTGTAGAGTTCCTCTTATGGTCTTTGAAACTTTGTCCAAGTTTGGCTTCTATAGAAGCTACCCTTCGGGAGATATGATTTTTTCTTTATTTTTCTGGTATTAAACCTATAGCGTACGCCGTCCGTCCGTCGTCCGTCCGTCCGTCCGTCCGTCCGTCCGTCCGTCCGTCCGTCCGTCCGTCCGTGTACACATGGGAACCCTGTGGTATGCAAAGAAAAAATTATATCTCCTCAAGGGAACATGCTGAGACTACCATAGTTGGGATATTTTGTCTATGCCACAAGGGGGGTGCTGTAACACGGACACGTGATGTGACGTCATCGATGACGTCATCTATGCTTGAAAAATCAATATCTCGTGAAGGGAAGACTCTAAGACAACAAAACTTGGGTAGTGTAGTCTAGGCCACCAGATGAGCAAAATGAGGTGGTCACGTGATATGACGTCATCGATGACGTCATCTATGCTTGAAAAATCAATATCTCGTGAAGGGAAGACTCTAAGACAACAAAACTTGGGTAGTATAGTCTAGGCCACCAGATTAGCGAAATGAGGTGGTCACGTGATATGACGTCATCGATGACGTCATCTATGCTTGAAAAATCAATATCTCGTGAAGGGAAGACTCTAAAACAACCAAACTTGGGTAGTGTAGTCTAGATCACCAGATGAGCGAAATGAAGTGGTCACGTGATATGACGTCATCGATGTCACTATGTAAACACAACCATTCTTAAACAGCTTTATTATTCTCTCATTTATCCACATATCACTTACGGAATTCTAATCTGGGGTAACACCTACCATTCTACCCTAAAACCTTTAATAACTCTTCAAAAACGTGCCGTGCGAATCATGACATTTTCTAAATTTGATGCTCACTCTTCGCCAATTTTCAAATCTTTAGAATTACTAAAAATTGACGATTTAGCTTTATCCACACTTCATTGTTTATGCATAATTACTATTCAAAAAACCTTCCGAGAACTTTTGATACATTTTCCAACCCTTATCAAGTAAACACAACTACAATACTCGTTTAGCCTCAAAATTAAATTATTACCTTCCAAAAGCTCGCACGAATTTTGGAAAATTTAATATAAGATTCCTAGGAGTTAAAATCTGGAATTCTATTGACAAAAATGACAAATTGCTCAATCGAAACCTCTTCAAAAATAAATTAACAGCCGACAGAATTGCAAATTACTAAATTTACTTTTTCCAATATTAATTATGCACCATCTCTGCATCCTATTTCGCTTTTTTTCGTACTTTTATTTTATTATATTTTGCTTTGTTTGTATACTTGTCGTGAAGTCTTCCCTGTGCTTTTTCCCTCTACAACACACAATCTATAGTACCATCAGTGTTTCCTTTTCTCTCCGATACATACATTACAATTTTCCAATCTTAAGCGCACCCTAGCTCGATTAGTCTAGTGCTACTCTAGGTTGCCTGTACAAACTATTTTATGTCAGATTTTGCACCTATAAACTACCTGCCTGCCTCTTAACTATCTCTTTTTATAACCAAATGTAACTGCAAAAAAAGTACAAATAAAGATTGTTGTTGTTGTTGTTGTTGTTGTTGTTGATGACGTCATCTATGCTTCAAAAATGAATATCTCGTGAAGAGAAGACTCTAAAATAACCAAACTTGGGTAGTGTAGTCTAGGTCACCAGATGAGCGAAATGAAGTGGTCACGTGATATGACGTCATCGACGACGCAATCTATGCTTGAAAATTTAATATCGCGTGAAGGGAAGACTCTAAAGCAACCATGTAAACCATGTACACATGGGAATCCCTTTCATTCACACAGAAAATTTTATAACCAGGAGCTCCGCTTTTAGCCAGTGGCTAAATCTATATATTAGGACTGTTTTGTAGAGTTGAACCTCTTGTATTTTAGGGACCGGTCATTATTTATCGCCTTGGGGGGGAGGGGGGTGGGGGGGCGAGGATTTTAGGGGGGATCACTTCATTTTGGGCGAGCGAAAGGGGGGGATCTCTCAAAGCCTGAAGCCCTGAAAGGGGGGACCACAAAAAAGTTTCTAAGTAGTCATTCCAGCAACTTCTCTACTCTAACATTTGCATTTTTGCACTTCACTTCACTCAATACATAATAAAAATTTCGGCGCGCTTGGCGCGCATAAACAATATAACCTAATATGGTCTTTGGCAACTCGCGCAACGAAGACACTACCTTCGCACCGTTCACAAGATCAAGTGTTATCTTGGCGAGGAAAAAAAATCTACCAAAAAGGCCCTGCAGTGTAGGCCTGGCGGGCAGTCACTATGTTCGATAGAAGACTAAGCGTGAGTTCGACGTTACAGGCATAGAAATTCGTCACTTGGGCCGCGCTTCACGCAAATGAATAATAGTAACTTCGTCATTTCGGCGCGCAATTGCGCGCATGAATGATAAAACCTACAGGATTTGTTTACTATACACAAAAAAACGGAATGTTCATCTACACTTTCTCTGAGGCTTGATGAAATGCGTTTATCAAAATTTGCGGGCGCGCTTCGCGGGCAACGAAAGATAAATGCGATCCCCTCTATCTGTAAATTGTCTTCTACTAGGTTAAACATAGGTACGCAATGCGTACGGGAAGGTGTCCAAGGTGTACAGATGCATGGGCGTTGGCAGAAATGGACTTACGGAAGGGCTGAGACACGAATTTAAAGAGCACAGGGAAAACTTTTCGCTGTGGATGTTGCATCATGCTGTTGTTGTTGACATTACAACTAAATGTTTGTTATTACTTTCATGCTGATCCTCAAGAAACATGGAGCCCAAGCTTTTAAAGAGCATATGACCCCAATCCAGTTTAATACTTGAGAAAGCCCATGGGAAAATACAAATAATATTAAGAACATAATAATGAGGTTATCCTGATTCGGAATGATGATGTCATCATGTTATGAAATACTTAACATCTAATATTTTGGTCTTTGGGATGTGAAAAATATTCATAACCCCTGGAATGTTAAATACATTACCAGATCTGGGTAGTACGTGTCAAACAAGTGTTATATGACATCTGGCTCTCGTTGAGGATTCTTTTGGACCAGAGCAAAGGAGACTTCTGTTAACTTAGGGTACATTTTGCCAGTTATGTTTTAGAGAAATCACAATTTTAGCAAGTTTTAGTAATTCTTTTAAAACACTACAAGCTATAGGTATACTGTTTCAAAGCAGTGGCTCACATTTTCTTGAACAATATTGTTTCTTACAAATTAACATTTTATTAGCTTGAGCTCTGATGGTCTTCAAGGGTCAAAATGCTGTTGAAGAATCCTCGTTGAGTAGTTGGTTCATGGAAAAACTAAGACCCATTACCTGAGACGCAGGAAAACTGCAGACCCCCTGGTGCCTGTGAGCCAAACTATCTGTTATTTTCCAGGGGGTCTGCATTTTCCTGGCTCCCAGCAGGTCTAATGGGTCTTTGTTTTCAGGTCTTCATTTTCCATACAACCCCCCTGTTAAGTTTGTAATATGGCAGGACTCGAAATTAAATTTATGCATAGTTTGACAATTTTAGACAATGCCCCCCAAATTTAGGCGCGTTAGGGCTAAAACGAAAAAAATCTAAGCATATTTACATTCATATCGGCTACAATTTCGAGCCCTGCCTCAAAGGTGGCAAGATCCAGTTTTCATTAGGGGGAGTTTACATGGGGAGCGATGTCACTCCTATGAGGGATAACTTATTTTGTTTTGTTATCCTCCCTATGAGGCATATCCCTTCCCATGTAAAGGCCCTTAGATGGCAAATAAACCATATTGTGATCTTATGGGTGTAAGTAAAAATAAAGTTACTATGTTGAGTTTACAAGTATTCTCTTTCTTTTTTTGTAGCATGATACATGTCGCCTAAATGAGGTCTTTGTCTTTATTTTGGAGTTTTATTTTGAAAGAGTTTCATGAAGGCTACATTGAAAACCAAGCTCTGAGACCAGCTCGGACAACAACAAATCCCAGGAACAAAATAGTCCACCAGTGGCGGATCAAGAAATGAAAAATGCCGGTTGATAATACAAAAAATGTACCAGACATTTCAAAACAAGGGGAGTGGCTAATACAAAGATATACCAGAAATATGAGAAGGGGGGGGGGGAAGGGGGGGGGGGGGAAATCCCCCAATCCCCCCTGTATCTGCCCGTCGACTTCTCAGCCAAACTATAAACTTCCAAGTATAAAATTTAGTTTTTATTTCGCCCCAAAAAAGTAATTGTATGGAAGAGATAGAGGGAAAATCAGCTAACAGTGTTTACATCCCAAATGGGGCATAATTATTAATGGCAACAGGATCATGTGATGATTCATTAGGCAAGTTACAATTGTTATGCATCCTAAAAAAAAACAATGGTAACCTCCCTAACGAATCACCGTTGCCCCTTTGTCTAATAGGGTTTTGTTACGGACAAAAGAGACCTGATCGTGTGCACATTGGTACACCCCCTAAAATTGTTTTGTACTACCCATGTAACAATTGTGCCAAGTTTAGTACCATTACCCCAAAAGTGCACGATAAAATCGCTAACAGACCCTACTATAAAGGGTAAGAGCTATTCTGTTATTGGTAAACTACTCGGTATAAACAATTGTGCCAAGTTTAGTACCATAACACCCCAAAAGTGCTCGATAAAATCGCTAACAGACCCTACTATAAAGGGTAAGAGCTATTCTGTTATTGGTTTCTCTCTGAAAACTCAAAAGAACAGTTTTATTTCATCGTGTGACGGAATGGCTAGTACATAAAATATTACAACACTGACAAACTGCGGTAAAAAGTAGAAATATGCAGTAAAATAATTTGAACTGTCAGGATGCCGTTACTATGTAGATGGTTGTTTTATCTTTTAACTTACATCTCAAGATCTCAAGGGATTTTCATTTCATCTCCGATCTTACACGCAAATTTCAGGAATTTTCCTGAAACATTTGAAACTTTTAGCGCTATTTTAGCTTACATTTGCCTTCGCTAAGTAAGAGAAAATTACAACTACGATCAATTTAGGTGTGCTTTTGATACAAAATATCCATCGGGGATACAGCAGAGCTGTCAAAACATATGAACCGGCGACCGGGCTACTTTTTGCCGAATGTGAGAAATGTTCGAACCACAAAATTTTGTTAAGTGCAGCCTGAAAGCTCACCTCATTGTTTGCTAAAAAAAAATAAAACTGGAATCGTTGAGTCTGAGTCAGAATTGGCTTGGCGAGGAAACTAAACTTGTTGCTTTGAAGCTACGAAATTTGCATCATGTCGGCCATCAGTTTTTCTTTGCAGCCTGCTAATCTTTTTGAACAGCCGCCTACTTCAAAACATTATATCGGGATATGAAAACTATCGAGGATGTAAAAATCTATCGGGCCTTATCGGGCCAGTGACTCTATTTGCATTTTCTGGTCTGCATTTTCCGGTCTGCATTTTCTGGTATGCATTTTGGACCTGCCGGTTTAAAGCATAAAACCCACCACTTTACGTGCTTCTCGGAACGAACGAACTTCGTCTATCTGTCAGAAATCCTGCTTTGAAAAGTGAGTTTAAAACTAAGATATAGGCTATTTTGCTTCACATTTTGTAAATGATTCAAGATGGCGTCTAAGCCATAGCTGAGTTGGACAAAATTGCCCCTCCCTCCCCCTGTTGCAGAAACAAGACCCCGCTTGTGCAGAGGGCAACATGGAGAGGTCCCAATACAAGTTGCATTGTAAATGGGTTGCGAAATCGAGTAATATGAAGTACCGTCCGCCAAAAAGAAAGTCCATTGTTCGCCATGACAACGCGCGCAGATATAGAAGCACATTCACAGTAGCACCAACTCAGGAAGCATATTTGTTTTACAAATAGCTTCAAAAGGGGGGGGGGGGGGTCACGAAAACGTTTAACTGCTCTGAGGGGAGATCACGTGAATCATTGTACTTATAGAGGGAGGATCACTGCATTTGACCTTGTATATTACCCAAAATCCTCTCCAAAATAATCTGACCCAGTAAGGCAAGTTGCCTAAAAAATTCGCAATTGCCTTCTCGAAATAATGATTTTTTTAAAGACTTTATTACGTTTTTGAAAAGATCGCCAAAGGTAGCCTTGGGGCTCGCTCAGAACATAGGCTCCCCAGGCTACTGATTTGTGTGAAGAATTAGTGTAACGGTAAAATACAGAGAATGTATGGACATGTAAATCACGAGAAAAATATACGATGGAAATTTGAAATCACGAATAAAAAACTGTTCTACAACACTACCTAGTTGTACTTCTCTTGAAATCTGCAAAAATTATGGGGATTGAGCTCTTTTCACTGTTCTTTCGCTCCCAATACAATCAAAAAATTTTCTGTATTTGCAAATTCTATTTGTACAGCCTCTTCGCGCCACTCCTACAACTCACGATTTTCAGGTACAAATTATGGAAAACACAATTTTCATTTCGCAGCATCAAAAATATGGGAAACAATAGATTATAACATCAAACAATCAAACGGTCAGTTTCTACCTTCAAAACCAAATTCAAGGAAAATCTTTTAATGAACCAAATATATAATGCAGTTTCTTTTGCCGCCATTTCGCTGAAAAATCCTTACTCAATACTCGATACCTACAATTACTTTTTTTTTACAACTCGAAAACAATTCGCTCCTTTGGACACCGCTCACATAAAAAAAATATTCCAAGTTCTCTTCTCCTTATTTCTTTTTTGTCATGTCCTACATTTTTTTAAAATATGTATTCCGTAAATAATATTTATTAGTGTGAGAAATAAAAATGAATTGAATTGACCAATGGCTACAGCATTCGCCTTTGTCACACGGCAGCCATCTTGGATTTTTAATACAGCGAAGCAGTGATGAAAGCGAGGCCAAGCGTGTAAGCTCACCCACGCATAGTCATTTCTGTAAGAAAAAATGGCTGCCGTGTGACAAAGGCGAATAGCAGGCAAACCAACGCGCGCCGAAACGGTTCTAGATACCTCTAGACGTAATTAGAAGTTTTGAGAGTAGATTCCAGGCCCGTAGGCCGGAACGGGGTTTGATGGTTCGAACGAACCCCCTCAAACCAAAATGTACATTTTACCTCAGAAACGAGCCAAGAACCTAAAAAAACGCACCAAAAGCCAAAAAAACGAGCAAAAACGAACCCCTCTGAAAAAAGTAAGGAAAACGAACCCTTTCAAAGATTGCAGCTATGGGCCTGGATTTAGTGAGATGAAACGCAGTATCCCTCCCCATCCCCTCTGAATTTTCAATTCAACTCATATTTCTGTTTTTTCCCAACTCGCGAATGGTTATATTTATTGCATAAATGTACTTGCCTCGTGTGGTAGAGTAGGATTGTGAGGCTACCTTTTCATTATGGCCATTATTTTGCGAGATATTTACCGTAAAAACTGGCGAATTTTATAGGTAAATCCATTACCCGACTCGGGAATTCCACACTAAATCTCACGCGAAAAATTGATATCGCCCGAGTCGCGATATCGATTTTTCAAGTGAGATTTAGTGTGGAATTCCCGAGTCGGGTAATGGATTTTCTTTGAATCCCATGGCCGGAGGTTTTATTCATTTAATAATTTACAAAAAAAGGCTTTACGCCCGCCAAGGAAGCCATTGCCAAACTGTTTCAATTCAGGAAAATGCAACTTAAAAATCTTGCTAGCGAAGCGTCTTCGTTGAACGAAAAGACGTTTCATACAGTGTTTCACAGAGTTTAAAACTTTAGAAAGTAATTGTTCTCGCTTTCTCGCTTGATAAATTGTAAATTTGTCGTGTTGAACTTTAATTTCGTGGGTGTCCTGTGTTTTCATTAAATTCTACTTTTGCGCCATGTAATTCCACAAAAATCTCTCTTGATTTCAGCCAATCAGCACGCGAGATAGAGTCATAGCATGGGATTCTCTTAATTATTATACATTGTACTCGCTATATCGATTCTGATTGGCTAAGAGCGCGCGCTTTACTTTGGGAATCACGCACTTTGAGGGTATCCAAGAATCAGCATGCTGATTCTTCAAGAATCAGCTAGCTGATTCTTGATACGCGCGCAATGCATCATAGGACTAGAGCGCTTCCCTATTTTAACAAGGCGCTTGTGTAAAATAAATTGCTTGACAGAAATAAAAGTATTTTTACTGAATCAATGTATAATAAAACAATTATTGAATTCGGTTTTTGTGATCTCCAGAATAAACAATGTCTCGCCAAGTGGAATCAGGCTGGGCCTCACGGCCTCGCCTGATTCCACCTGTCTCGACATTGTTTATTCTGGAGATCACAAAAACCTCATCCAATAATTGCTTAAAATAGGTTGGTGGTCTCGGGTCAAACTCCACCCCTTACATCGGGTCCCCCTAGAGTACCATTTTCGACCTCTCCCCCTCTCCCGCAATTTTTTTTTACAAATAATAATAAATGTATGTCGAATAACACTTCTCGCATTTTCATTGTTATTTCCCCTTAGACCCGCGGAACGTGCGTGGCTGGCAGAGATGGAAAAAATGGAGTCCCAGGAGTCCGGGGATTCCAGGCCCCCACGGGCGTGATGGGGCGCCAGGCAAGTCTGGAAAGCCTGGACCCAAGGGTCCACCTGGCCCTAAAGGGGACACAGGTCCTGTGGGGCTCCCTGGACCCCACGGAACTTTGCACTCGAACTGGAAGCAATGTACCTGGCTAAGAGGAGATGACAGGGATTACGGGCTTATTGGGGTAAGAATAAAGAAGAGGGCACGAGCTGCTCACCTAAGTTGAGCCAGGCCAATCCGGGCCGAGCTATCCGTCCCTAAGGGATGTCCGAGCATAAAATTTCAAACACTTTCTAGAAGAGAAGTTTTGCCTCCGAGCACTTCACTATCTAGAAAGATTTATAGCGGAGCTCCAGCGCGGGCCGAAGGCCCGCGCAAGCGGAGCACCATACCTAAGGGAAAAACGTATACCATCGAGTTGATTTTGAACGTCACGGGCATTTTGGATCATTTTGATGACGTCATTGATGGCGTGAGGGAACGTGACTTTGGTGTAGAGTTCCTCTGATGGTCTTTGAAAGTTTGTCCAAGTTTGGCTTCTAGAGAAGCTTCCCTTCGGGAGATATGATTTTTTCTTTATTTTTCTGGTATTAAACCTATAGTGTCCGCCGTCCGTCCGTCCGTCCGTCCGTCCGCCGTCCGTCCGTCCGTCGTCCGTGTACACATGGGAACCCTGTGGTATGCAAAGAAAAAATTATATCTCCTCAAGGGAACATCCTAAGACAGCCATACTTGGATATTTTGTCTATGCCACAAGGGGGGTGCTGTAGCACGGTCACGTGATGTGACGTCATCGATGACGTCATCTATGCTTAAAAAATGAATATCTCGTGAAGAGAAGACTCTAAAACAACCAAACTTGGGTAGTGTGGTCTTGGTCACCAGATGAGCGAAATGAAGTGGTCACGTGATGTGACGTCATCGATGACGTCATCTATGCTTGAAAAATGAATATCTCGTCAAGAGAAGACTCTAGAACAACCAAACTTGGGTAGTGTGGTCTAGGTCACCAGATGAGCAAAATGAAGTGGTCACGTGATGTGACGTCATCGATGACGTCATCTATGCTTGAAAAAATAATATCTCGTGAAGGGAAAACTCTAAAAGAACCAAACTGGGTAGTGTGGTCTAGGCCACCATATGATCGAAATGAAGTGGTCACGTGATATGACGTCATCGATGACGTCATCTATGCTTGAAAAATGAATATATCGTGAAGAGAAGACTCTAAAACAACCAAACTTGGGCAGTGTGGTCTTGGTCACCAGATGAGCGAAATGAAGTGGTCACGTGATGTGACGTCACCGATGACGTCATCTATGCTTGAAAAATGAATATCTCGTCAAGAGAAGACTCTAGAACAACCAAACTTGGGAAGTGTGGTCTAGGTCACCAGATGAGCAAAATGAAGTGGTCACGTGATGTGACGTCATCGATGACGTCATCTATGCTTGAAAAAATAATATCTCGTGAGGGGAAAACTCTAAAAGAACCAAACTTGGGTAGTGTAGTCTAGGCCAGCCCCATATGATCGAAATGAAGTGGTCACGTGATATGACGTCATCGATGACGTCATCTATGCTTGAAAAATTAATATCTCGTGAAGAGAAGACTCTAAAACAACTGAAAATCGACTGTACGCGACTTCAGAACTGTGCTACGCAAATGGAAATTTGTTTACAAAAAGCCAGGAGTACAAGACAATGTCTGAGCCGTATCTGAAGAAATCAGAAGAGTGTCTTCCTATCATCTAGAAGTCCAACCAAGATTTTAGCTCCGAGTAGAATGCAATATGGCTGTGCATTTCCTTGCGAAGTCATTCTTCATCTGGTCTCTCCATTTCTTTCACAAAGCCGAGGCGTTTTAATAACTGGGCAGTGACTTTTTGAAGAGTGAAATTAACTGGGAGAAGCCCTCATTTCCACTACGGCAGAAGCTATGAAGGGACGGTTTTATTTGTAGAAATAATTAGCAACACAAAGTCGCGTCTTTATGGCCGTCGAGCAATTCGTGGTTCAAAATTCCTGGATAAAGCAGTGTTTAGTGGGAGATGGCAGGACATTCACAGTTCCGAGGTTGTTTCTATACACGGGAGAAAAAACTACTCGGGATGAAGGTAGGAACTAAAAGTTCAAGCATTTAACTTTTGAATCCTAACTAGAAGGGCGGCTAGAACAAAGCCGGCGGCGTGACATTGAAACGCGAACTTGTTTTAGCTTCAAAATAAAATATGCATTTGACTTTGAGTTAATATGCGACCCCGAAAATCTCCAGAATTCCTTTAACTTTCTAATAAGGCTAACTATTGCTTGAGCCGTGTGTGTTGAGAAAAACATTAGGTTTCTGCACGCTCAGTGGCATTTCTTGAAATCAAAACAAGAACCACGAGGTAGCTAAAGAAAAGTGAGTTAAACAAACGCCTGTCAAGACTAACATATTATCATTATTCTGATTCACAGATAAATAAGAAAGCCGAAAAACGTACTGTATTGTATCGAGCGGCACACAAGAAAACACTGCTCGCTGCTGATCCCTGCTGCTGTACATTTGGCTGGCAATCAAAACTACTTTACTTGAGAAGATGGTGATGGAGCCGTGTTCTCTTTGCTGCCTTGGATCTTCGGCAACAGGACAATGACTTATGGTACTGAAGTTGTTTACTTTAGCCTAGTTTCCATATAGTCTTATCTGTCGTATCTGTCTCATCAGTCGACCATGAAAAAATTGAAAATTGGAATTCTCTATTTCATATCCTCTTATTTCATAGTGTACTACTCTGTTGCTGTTGTTGTTATTGTTTATTTATTTATTTATTTTCTTTATTGTTAGTTAATTATTCTCCTTTGTTTGTCTCTACCTTAACTATAACTCCTATGAATTGTAAATGACTATTATCTGCTTGACCACTGTTACCTAACTTGATTAACTCTGCTATTTTTAGGTAACTGTGATCCTCTAATTAAGTTAATACTTTAATTCATAACTTTTCTTGAACTGTATCCTGTTACTACAGAGGGCATTAAAGTATTGTTGTTGTTGTTGTTTCACGGTTGACTGATGAGACGTCAGATACGACAGATAAGACTTTATGGAAACTAGGCTTAAGGGTTTCTTGTGCACAGCAGAAGTTATTGAATTGGCACTGTCTACTATTTAGAGTGAATACATAAAACCTTATGATAATATGATCACAGTCTCGCATGGTGCAAATGATAAAGGGAGGGTCATTATTTTTTACGCAAATGTTGTCACAGGGCCATAGTGATTATAGCGTCAGGGAGGCCTGTGCCCCCACAGTTTTTCCCCAGTAAATTCCCCCACACATGGGTTAATTCTACATGCTGGGCTCTAAATTTCCACCGCGCATCGTGCGCAAGAGATTTTAAACTTTCCCTAAAAGCTGACTTAAGTTGTTTATATGTTGTCTCCCCCCCCCCCCCCCCCCCCCCCCCACTAGTTTTTTTTAGTGTTTGGAGACTAATGCTATGGCTGAACTACACTGAACTTGGCAAGATTTTAGCAACATAATGTACAGATGTATGTTAAACATAAATACACACATAAGAGAAATTATAAAATTCTGACTCCACCAATATTTCAACTGTACAAGATACTCTAATAGTATCACTCTACCCTACTTTATCTATCCAAAATATATTGGTCAGAATTTTTAAATTCTCTTGTGTGTAGTTATTATTAATTGAGAATTAATAGTCTGTTGAAGTTTAGGATATTTGTGAGTATGTTATGTAAAACATACGTACAGATGAAGTAACTTTCGGATTCTTTTCCCTAAACAAAAGACATAATCGAATCTGCTATTATTACATGAAAATGGATTTTAGAAAGTAATAAAAATGTCTTTTTAGCAATATCTAGATCCAGTGAATGATGGGGGAGGGTCACCATTAATTATGTCACCACATTTGGGAGGGCCAACATTTTTCCTGCATCTTGTCAGGGGAGGGTTTCCAAAAAAAACATGTACATGTAGACCAAAACAGAAATGCACCAGCCCTTTCCCCCTCTAGTTTATGACCAGTCCCTTAGTTGTAATTTCACAGTGCACACATAGGTTGGTTTAGACATAGCTTTTAATACTCTTGTCCCAGGGTGAAGTTTTCCGTGTTTTCGAACCAAGTTTGAAGTTGTATTTGGGTTATATTTTCAATGGTAGTTTGTTTATACTTGCTGCAGGTTGACCTCATAGGATGCTCTGTTTCTTGCTGAAACTTCACCCTGGGGACATTGACTAGGATTCTCAGTTCTATCAATCAAAGGCGGACCTTCAGGGCCTCCTATCATTGGATGATGAATTAAGCCCCTTCTCATTGGCAGCAGGATTAGTTCAGGAACAAGATCGTGCCAATCATCTCCCCTTGAATAATACAATGTGATCATTCGGGAACTAAACCTGCTGCCAATGAGAAGGCGCCAAACGCGGCATCCAATGATAGGAGGTCCCCGAAGCCCCGCCTTTGGGACTGACGTTTTTGATTGATAGAACTGAGAATCCTAGTGAGTGTCCCCAGGTGAAGTTTCAGCAAGAAACAGAGCAAGACTAGAATCACTGAGGCAAAACGAACTACCATTGAATTCACCCAAATACGACTTCAACTTGGTTCGAAAACACGGAAACTTCACCCTGGGACCAAAAATGGTATAAGGGAGCGTTCATAATTTATCTAGAGGGGGGCCTATGATGATTTCCCAATTTTTTGCTTTTCATTTTTGGAAGCCCCCCTTGATGATCTCAGGGATTCTTTCCTGACCCCCCCTCAAGAGATGTCAAATAATTAAAGAAAACTATCATAGCCCCCCTCTCACTCGACCGAGTGCACAAGTGTATGTGCAGAACTTACAAGTATCCACCCAAAGGAGTCTGCACCACATGATCTGAATTGGGTGGCAACAAGATAAACACCGTTAGCCGATCTGGTCTATTACAAGAGTGCACAAGCATATATTTCCGTCTACTTTTTTCTGGAAAAAAATGGTTGGCCCCCCCTATGCTTGGTTTTATTTTTGTTGGAAATTTTCTATAGCCCCCCCTAAATGATATTAGGGAAAAAGAGAAGCCCCCCCTCAAAATCATCATAGCCCCCCCTCTAGATAAATCATGAACGCTCCCTAACTTTCATTGAGTTGGTGTGATACAAAATCATGTAGCACCCCTATAAGTGATCCCATGGGAATTGATTTTGTTTTGATTAATTGCTCTAGATTTCCATGAACTGATGGAAGATACCTCATATGAATCTCCATCTTCATAATCCATAATCTCATTGTAATGTGTAATGCATGGTACATAGACATAGATAGTACTGACTGTGTGTGGTTTCCAGAAAATATCCCCCCCCCCCCTCCACGGAAGGGATTGGAAACGCCAGAGTAATTGGGGGTCAACTATCCTGACTTTTTCCATACAAATACTGTATTTTATTTTTTTATGATTTTTTTATTTATTTTATTTTTTATTTTTTGGTGGGGGGGGGGGGGGGGGGGGGGTGGGGGGGTACTTTTCAACACCATTCCATGGGAGGGGGATGGATATTTTCTGGAAGGTCCACACAATGCCAGATTATCAAATACTCATCTCCCATGGTGGGTTTTGCACACATGGAAGGTAGTTTTATTTATTTCAAGGGGGTGGGGGAGAGGGGTGTCTAGGAAAGGTGCAAACTAGGTGTCTAGGTGTCTAGGGGTCTAGGAAAGGTGCAAACCTCCCCTCACCTTGTTATACGTTTTGCTCCAAGGCTTCTGAGAAGACTATGCATCATGAAAAAAGTGTATATATAAAATAGTAGTTTAAGTTATGAACTAGGAGGTATTAAATGGACAATTAATTAAATGGAAAGTAACAAGCAAGAGAATGGTGTGCCCTCCCTGAAAAGCTTTCATATAGGTATGGCCTTACCCTTGTGCCTCCGTACCCCCACTCCCAACCACTCAAAAAAAATGTTCCTTCCCTTACAATTGGAATTTGCAATAAATGTTACACAGAAATTCAGTCAAATTACCAAAATTGACAAACAACTACAGTATTCTGAATTTCTCTGCTTATTCATGTTGGGTATTTCTGGGGTGAGACATTTTAATAAAAATACAATGAACACGTAATAATATGGTACATGTATGGTATGTATATGTTGAAATATTAAAACAGCTCATGACAAAGAAAAGCTTTTCTCTTGATTACACTGTTGCACCTTGTTAGAATTATTCAATTGTGAGGGGTTAGTACCTTTTTTTTACCTTTCTTTCGTGCTTATTTTCATCTGCATCTCTGTATACTGCACATTATTTCGAGACATTTTTTCTGAAAAGATTATTATAGTGACAAACCATGTACACAACCGGGAGCTCCGCTTTTAGCCAGTGGCTAAATCTATAGATTATCTCCTCAAGGGAACATGCTAAGACAGCCATACTTGGGATATTTTGTCTATGCCACAAGGGGGGTGCTGTATCACGGATACGTGATGTGACGTCATCGATGACGTCATCTATGCTTGAAAAATCAATATCTCGTGAAGGGAAGACTCTAAAACAACCAAACTTGAGTAGTGTAGT
Organism: Scolanthus callimorphus; assembly: GCA_033964015.1. Taxonomy (NCBI): domain Eukaryota; kingdom Metazoa; phylum Cnidaria; class Anthozoa; order Actiniaria; family Edwardsiidae; genus Scolanthus; species Scolanthus callimorphus. The sequence goes on from JAWWUD010000054.1 coordinate 168,351, forward strand.
CTAGGCCACCAGATGAGCGAAATGAGTTGGTCACGTGATATGACGTCATCGATGACGTCATCTATGCTTGAAAAATCAATATCTCGTGAAGGGAAGACTCTAAGACAACAAAACTTGGGTAGTGTAGTCTAGGCCACCAGCTGAGCAAAATTAGGTGGTCACGTGATATGACGTCATCGATGACGTCATCTATGCTTGAAAAATCAATATCTCGTGAAGGGAAGACTCTAAAACAACCAAACTTGGGTAGTGTAGTCTAGGCCACCAGATGAGCGAAATGAGTTGGTCACGTGATATGACGTCATCGATGACGTCATCTATGCTTGAAAAATCAATATCTCGTGAAGGGAAGACTCTAGAACAACCAAACTTGGGTAGTGTAGTCTAGGCCACCAGATGAGCGAAATGAGTTGGTCACGTGATATGACGTCATCGATGACGTCATCTATGCTTGAAAAATCAATATCTCGTGAAGGGAAGACTCTAAGACAACAAAACTTGGGTAGTGTAGTCTAGGCCACCAGATGAGCGAAATGAGGTGGTCACGTGATATGACGTCATCGATGACGTCATCTATGCTTGAAAAATCAATATCTCGTGAAGGGAAGACTCTAAGACAACAAAACTTGGGTAGTGTAGTCTAGGCCACCAGATGAGCGAAATGAAGTGGTCACGTGATATGACGTCATCGATGACGTCATCTACACTTGAAAAATGAATATCTCATGAAAGGAAGACTCTAAACCAACCAAACTTTGGTAATGTAATCCAGGTCACCAGATGAGCGAAATGAAGTGGTCACGTGATGTGACGTCATCGATGACGTCATCTTTGCTTGAAAAATCAATATCTCGTGAAGGGAAGACTCTAAAACAACCAAACTTTGGTAGTGTAGTCTAGGTCACTAGATGAGCGAAATGAAGTGGTCACGTGATATGACGCCATCGATGACGTCATTTATGCTTGAAAAATTTATATCTCGTGAAGGGAAGACTCTAAAGCAACCATGTAAACCATGTACACATGGGAATCCCTTTCATTCACACAGAAAATTTTAAAACCAGGAGCTCCGCTTTAGCCAGTGGCTAAATCTATATATTAGTTATAAAAGCCTTGATTCAGTAACGTTATATGTGTAACGCAACAGCGTCACGCGCTGTGACGTCAGCGCCATGCTTTCCGGTTTGAGAGAGAGTCTTGTAGTTGTTGTAATCGGAGTCTCGCTTGGTACACGTTTTGGGTAGTAAGTAAAACTTTGTGGTTCCTATACCAATCTCTTTGGTTCTTAAACCATACCCAACGCTACAGATTCTATAAATAGCACTTATTTGTTCATGGTGGCAAACTTAGTAAATCAACACTCTTAGTAATGAACTATACCATATAGAAAACTTCTCATTCATTCTTCTCATTCTTCCCCAAAGGAATGCGTGTTTATCAAAAAGCAAGAGCCCACTTCTCTGCGTGTCCAATTTGTCGGCCCTTTTCGCATTATGAGTTGCACATCGTGCTGCAAACGGTGGTACTTCACATTTAACGGAGCCGAGTGTAGCGGGCCTGTGCCTATCGAGGGAATACTGTATATGCATTCCGGAGGCGGTGATCAGGAGATTTTCAGGGTTAGAGTGATCGAGGGGTACTGCACTAACATCCATCGTGGGAAAATCCGTATCGGCTTCAACGTCGGGAACTGCAAAGGTTATTCCAATGCCGATGCATACACTGGGTGGGACAAATCTTATTCACGAATCATTGTCGAGGAAGTGCCGATGCCACAGAAGTGACAAGTCCGTCAGTAATCACATGTAACCACAGGCAACCCGTTTCTGACAAGCAAGAGACAAGGACAAGATTAAAAAAAGAGTAGAAGTAAAAATGGTCTAAACTAGAATTGTTGTGGTTTTGCTGTAGCAAGGAAAATATTAAAGGTAATACCCGAGCATTTTAAAACGTTTCGATTCATCAATTAAAGATAGTTATTTCATCAAATCGATCTATCAACCGACCACCAGATCGAAATGATTGGCTGGTCAATCAATCAAACCAACCAATCAACCGATACCGCTGAACAGAAATCAAGAATTGCAAATTGAAATTCTTTTTCTGTTAGGACATTTATACAATTGTTATTGGGCAGTCGAAAAAATGATGAGGACCTCAGTCACAACTACCCATCCTAGATTTTTTTAATTTGAACCACCCACCCTGGAATCCCAGTGATCCACCCTGGAAATTGCGCTTACCCACCCTGGAATTTCAAGCTCTACTTTGACCACCCACCCTGGAAATCCAGAGGTCCTCAACACTCAACAGGATGGGGGGGGGGGGGGGGGGGGGGGGGCTGCCTATATTAGAATGACACACCAAATTGATCTAATTAAGCGAGTCCAAATGTGTCACCAACATGTACCGAAGGAGTTACGAAGTCGAACCGATCACATTCGAATTATTTCGGGGGCTTTCGAGGTTAGCCGAAGTTGAATAACATGAGAAAAGACTTATACTACACGTTCAGTAGTATATCGTCCACGGTCATTGCGTTTTATTTCTACAACATAAGTTGCTCGAGCTTAGAAAAATGTTTTTTGTTGTCAAAAGTTGCAAGACATGGCCAATTTTCTTCTGGATCTGCGCCTTGCATGAGCAAACCTGAGCAAACACACAAACGTAGTGCGATGAAGTGGGTCAGCTCCAGTGTAAGAACCATTCCCTGAGGACACCTTTGTGTTTAGTTACTATTTAATCATGATTGGTTCAACCTTCGTGTCTATCAAACTCAGCTGGTGAGTTCCTACACTGGAGATGAGCCGATGAAGTGACAACTTTGTTCTTGAAGTTACCATGGAAACGGCAAGAAACCAACAAGAACCTCAAAGACACACTACGAAACATCACCGTGTGTGAGCTCGCTTGAGATCATATCAAGAAAACCCAGTCCTTTTTTTACAAATCTGCGCGAGCTGCCTGTGGTATTTTTAAATCTCCGATCCAGACCCTTTGGCCGAGGGAAAAAAAAAATGGCGACCAAGAGAATGAGGTTTAGTCGAACATCTGCAAGTTTTGGTGAATTTTCCTGCTACATTCCCTAAGATATGAAGAAAAAAGCCTTACAGACCTTCCAAATAAGAAGGTTTTGCAACGTCGGCAATTCGACAGTTTTAGGGGAGAGGTCAAAGGCATCCGTACTTCCGTGGGTGCCCATTAATTTGGGGAGGGGGGTGGGGTAGGTGCCGGAGCCACCTGTGTATGCTCCAACGCTTTCGTCGCAGCGAGAGGAGTCCATATGTAATAATAATAAAAATAATTCGTTTATTAACACCTTTTGCAGCTAGGAGCTGAATTACAGGTATGGCCAGGCAATTTACAATAAATAGTTAAATAATGAAATGTTCAATGTCAATCCACCTGTCCCGCGTATTTATGCGTGCAGAAGTTACCAAAGCGATCAGTGTTCGTACGAGTTAAATGGTGAGATAAAGCAGATCTAAGGTTATATCTAGTAGTAGTTGAAACGAAACAGGACTTCACAAGGTTAGTAACAGGGTTTTGCGGTTTTAGGTCTTTGATAAACTTACAGCAGGCTTCAGATCGCCTGTCCGATAGTGAAAGAATGCCAGCTGATACTAGAGCCGCATCATATGGAACGTGAGGGTATATGATCGCAAGAGCGCGCTTCTGAACCCGTTCAAGGGCCAGGCTTAAATATTGCGGCAGGTCAGAAAATACAACAGAAGAATATTCAAGGATGGAACGAATAAGCGCGCAATATACCGTCACAATATCGGGCTCCGCCACGCCACAACGTTTCAGCTTCCTTAATGCATATAGTCGGCGGTTGCACTTCTTAATTACATAGTCACAGTGTTCCCCCCACGACAAGTCGTTAGAAATCCAAATTCCGAGGAATTTGAAAGACTTGACACGCTCGATTAACGAACCACCGATAGCGAGGGGGGGACAGATGTAACTGTTGTAATGTAGGAAATCAACCGCCATGGATTTACACTTTTCGGATTTAAAAGCATGTTACCAATGGCAAAGCAATTTATGTCATTAACAATATTCCTGAAAACAGATGCAGAATTCCTAGGGACAATTTCTAAGACCGTGAGGTCATCTACGTATTTAGCCCTTGGTCCCCATGTTGCAGCGAGGTCATTTACCATGACAGCGAACAACAAGGGGCCCAACCGGGTGCCCTGGGGAATACCTCCCTTTATGAAAAGGGGTGGCGACTTTGAGGCCGAGACAATAAAATCAGGTACAATAAAATCAGGTACAATAAAATCAGGTACTCCTAGATCATGCTCTGAGAAAATTAGGTCTGAAAAAGGGGTATTGGGTACCTAAGGGGGTAGATGCCGGTACCCACCACCTCCCCTGAAAAATTGGGTACCAGTCGAGACAAGTGTTTTGACCTCTTCCCTTAGGCGAAAATGATATGCCACAGGGAGCCCAGGGAGCTGCTGCAATCAAAAGAAGTTTTATTTCCCAGTTCTTCACAGGATATCCCTGTGCAGATGGAGTGGTGCTCATCATTCTAAGCAGATACGGTCAGGTAAAATGTATGACAAGCGGAGAAAGAGAAATCACAGGACTCAATCATCGCATGGTCTGAGAATCAGTTTATATCGCAGTCCTGCTGGCCAATCTTTAAGATTCATAATGCGGTCACCGGATTTCGACTATAACGCGGGAGGCCGGTCCGTTTTCTTGCTCCGTTTTCAAAAAGATTTGCGTCCACACTTTTTATCGTTTTCGTATCGTTTTCGCCCATCCACACTACAACGCGTATCCGTACGCGTTGTAGTGGGCATGCTCCCGCGAAATTGGTCAGGTTTGCTGTGGTGACGTCATCGTTTTCACATAGCATCGTTTTCACCCGTCCACACTAGAAAAATAGCGTTTTCAAACAGCTCCGTTTTCAAATCGCTCCACTCTGGAGAGCGTTTTCGGTGATCGTTTTTGGCGTTGTATTGTGGACGATAGCCGTATCCGGAGCAAAAAGTATCCGTTTTCGTTTGAAAACGGAGTAGTGTGGACGGGGTCTCATAGAGCACGAAATAGCTGTAGCACACTAGAGTTTCTCAATCTTCCTCAGCAGGTTGAATAACGTGTGGAAAAAAATAGGGTGGGTGCCCCTGTATTTTGTTTCTGCCTTTCAGCCCGGGCTTTTCAGCGGACAAGGCCGACAATTTTTATTGAAATAGCTGTATATTATAAGACACTAGAGTTTCTCAATCTACCATAGCAGGCTAAATACATTTGTACTCCGCTCCAGTAGATCTAGTTGGTTGGCAATTTTTGCCAAAAATGTTGACAAAAAATTTGGGGGTGGCAATATAGCCAAGTTTATCTTTTTAGGGATCAATAAAGTTGCCAGGAGATATCTGTTCAGAGGAATTCGCTTTTAAAAATCTCGGCGGTGTTTGAAATAAACACAGCTAGTGTCTCGTCTAATATTAGGGGTGGACCATTAGAAATTGGGGGAGGGGGGGTGGCAGTATTTTTTCGTATGATTTTTTTTTCGGGGATCAGGTTGTGCAGGAATTTTTTTCGGACTCGAAGGCCATGTACGAATTTTTTTTTTCGTCGCAGACACACACACACACACACAAAGTGGAAAAGGATAAACCCACGAGGGGTATCTTGCGCATCGAGCACTACCTGTTCCCGTGGCGTTCCGTTCCCACAGGCCGTCTAAATCCGTATCAACAAAATGTTCTTATACTATATTGGTTCAGAAATGGATTAAGAAAATCTTGTTGCTGTATGTATAGATACAACAAATTTTCTTATGCTATATTTTTATTGGTTGCCGTTAAAAAAGAATGAAGCTGTTAAACGTTTTCGCCATCCCCCGGCCACTATTTGACATGGTACAGGTCTTTTTCTTCCGTTGCGCGCGAAGCGCGCTCGAATTTTTATCAAGGCATTTCATCAAGCCTCAGAGAAAGGGTACACGAACGTTCCGTTTTTTGTGTATAGTAAACAATGCCTGTAGGTTTTATTATTGATGCCGCAAATTACAAAATTATTATTATTCATTTGTGTGAAGCGGTCCACATGACGAATTTCTATACTTGTAACGTCGAACTCATGCTTACAAGTGTTCTTCTTTCGAAGATAGTGACTGGCTGCCAGACCTATCAGTGCATGGCATTTTTTGGGAGAGATTTGTTTTTCCTCGGCAAGATACACTTGTTCTTGTAAACGACGCGAGGGCAGTGTTTTCGGTGCGTGAGTCCTCACCGACTATATATTTGACGGCGCGCCGAAATTTTTATTAAATGAAGTAGGAAACATGCACAAGAGAAGTTGCTGGAATAACTACTTAAGACATCTTTTTAATGAGAGCCAAAGCCATGTCTTTGTAGGATTTTTATTTCCTAGCTTGAATCTCTGCAAGATTTTTTTTTTGGAAGGATTGGCCTTGCGCGAATTTTTTTTTGGGAATTGCCACCCCCCTCCCCCAACTTCTAATGGTCCACCCCTTAATCGATCAAGTTTAGTCCAGATCGAATTCCGAATTCAATATTTAAACAACTGAAAATTATGCACAATTGTGTCCGCTTAATTAAAATTACAAAAAAGAGAAATTTAATATCGCAAACAAGATATGGGACAACATTCTCGGTTCGAGTTTCGGAAAACACAACTGCTAGCACAATTTCTATTTTATTTCATAGATGTCAGAAATCAAACACCGTTTACTGAATCTGCGCCAATTAATCTCTCTATAAATCCAACAGAAAACGTCAAAATTCACGAAATTCTGTTGACACAGGTGGAGTGAGAAATTTGAGTATTTTGGAGTTATTAAGGCAGATACATTCAGCAAATACCGGAATCACAAACAATTAGTGTATTGCTAAAAGAGAAATTAAATATGTTAAGTTTTCAAAGAAGCGAGCGCTTTGATGAAATTAGTGAATTGCATCGAATTTGTTAAAACGCACATTAGTGCGTTAGCCGATGTGAGACGCGAAAAAAAATCTTTGTTTTAGCTGTTTGATGATTTATCGCTTTTTATTCAGTCTTTCGACAGAATAATTAATGTGTAAAATGAAACCGACTAAAACGGCTTCAAACTAAGCAAGCTGGTAACTTCGAGGTTTGCCAACAAGTTTTTATTATTCAACACGATTAAAATGAAAATACGAAACGGCATCATGTGCGATGTACGTTTTTCATCAATCAAGTTGTAAAATAAACCTTCCCACCTTCGCCCAAAGTCGTAAAATTATGATATAAGTGTTGTCCAGCTAAATACTTTAGTTTGTGTCTTTTTAATTCTTCCTGAATCAATAATAAAACCGTTTTTGGACCTTCCTCTCAGTGTTTCTTCCGATCACCAAAACGTATTTCGCATTCGAGAGAGTACATAATTCATTGATTACCAGTGCGATACACTTTACTTAGCTTACACAGAAAAACAATCAACGAAATGTTTCTGATTGTCCCACTTTTCATTTCGCTTAATTGAAAACGTGCAGAAAAGGTTACGGGTGATCACTTTGAATAGAAGCTGATGTTCTAGGGAGTTAGAAGAGGAAAACGTATTTGTAAGATATAATTAATTCAATTTGCTATAAAGTGTCAAATGTAAGGCTAATAGGCCTGGGAATGTCCCATGTGCGATTTCTGGTGTGTGCCATACTCAGTCGATAGCTTCCGAGTTCTAGTTAAGCTTAATTCGTATTTGGGACTATAAGATTGTCTTATTATTAGAGTTTTCCTAGTAAATGACTCAATAACTTGATTCTCATGTGCGTGGTATTATACTGAAAATCACTTTGTTCCCACGGAGGGCTTTTTACTCAATTTTAGCAGCACTTCCCTTCTACCCCGTTTTTCCAGCTTTATCAAAGTGCTTTATAGGAAATAAAAGAATGGAAGTTTTTACAAAAAAGGAGTTTGAAGCTCAAAACGCATAAAGCTGTAATCCCAATGGTTGATCTTTTTTCCTCTTGCAGAACTTGGACTCGCTTAACGACAATTTTGAGAACGTTCAACAGCATTTCAATTTTGATGAGAAGGCGACCTAAACGCAGTCAATACTCTGGTTAATTTACATTGAGTATTTCATCGCTTTCTAGTGAAAGGCAAATTAATAAAAAGTCGTACACTTTATAGTTCATGGTGAAAATACAGAAATGGCTGTCTGCACGTTTGATTTAGTCAAATTTTAAACTACCCCCGATTATATATACCGCCGTAGTATACGTGACTCTTCGTGGATGGGGGAGCCAAGCTAAGCTACTGTTAACGGCCTGGGGTTTTCCTGGGCACTTTTTTAGTTGTAAGCACATCAATCTCCTCGAAATCTAAAGAAAGATCCTTATTGATCAAATCAAAAACGAGATCAAGATCAAGATCTGAATTTATAGTTTCTATTCGTCTCCAATTCTGGTATGGATTTATTTTCGATAAGCAAAGAAAACAAAATTTCCCAAAAATTGTAAGCACGGGCTTACCTGGGCGGGCAGGTACGATCAAGACGGTAATCATAACACCACAATATCATGAGCACACTTTTTAAACGACTAATCTTTTGCATCAAAATTGAGAATATTTTGGCATAGACTTTTAGTATAATTGTTATGAATGGCAACAGCCTGGTATTTGGGAGATCTTCTTATGTCAATTCAAGCGCCGTTTATCAGGAAACACATGCAGAGGACGAAGTACTAATCGACTTTTACAGTCGAGATTTACACTGCTGCATTAGCAGTGGTTTTGAAAAATCTGTATATATCTTAGTGCGCATGTAATAAGTTAGACTGCTTGCAGCCCCTTCTTCGGCGAACGTCCGTAAATCGAGGGAACTTTTTTCCTTGCGGCGCGCTTCGATTTGTGCATCTCTCCCTCTCCTGGGTAACTCGACACTGTAAACAAATTGAAGCACGTAGCGGGTAAAAAACATTCTCTCGATTTACGGACGTTTGCCGAAGAAGGGGCTGCCAGCAGTCTAGTAATAAGTTAGACTTTCTTAAAAGTCGCTTAAAACGATTTACGAGAGGACGACTTGGAGCAAGTCTAGTAATAAGTATTTAACTAGAGTATCTTTTTCATATAAACGTTTATTAATTCCGGACTGGGTATATCGCGCGCATGCTACTGCTTTAAAAACTTTTAGAGTTCTAAGTTGAGGAAAGGGAATTTTCACTTCTTCGTCACTTCAATTCTACATGATGACAAATAAGCCGTTTTTAAAAACTGTTTTCAGAACAGAAAAAACATAAATAGATCAAAGTGATATTTTCCAATAGCGAAAGAGCCCCGACTTTTTAAAAACGCAACAAAACGACAGCAGTAGGAACAAAAAAAAATGACAGTGTAATGATATGTTCACCGTTCGCTATATATCAGCAATTTGCCGTAATTTAAACTTTGATTTCATCCTTCTGCTAAAAGTGTAGGTAAACTAGTTTCCAGCCCAATATTCCAGGTTTGAGTATGAATACATAGAAAAAAAGGTTCACGAAAAAGCGCCAAAGGATTACATGTATAATCCAAACGTCCAATATTTTGACGATATTTTTCTTAAATTTTTTTGCCCCGGCCCGTAACGCAAATTCACCGTTTCGGTTTTGGGTATGCGTTTTTCTGTCCGCCATTCAAACCATCTAAGCCAATCAGGTCCTTGCCTCATTGTTTTGCCTAGAGCAGTTGACTGGCTTTCTGTTGTAAAACCATTCGACTGCATTAGGGGAAACAGAACAGGCACCTGAATGGCTTGCTGGTTGTCTGACGCTACAAAAAAAGCAAAATCAACCAAGTTTTGAAAATTCACAGCGCCAAGCAACAAAGGAATACTTTCGAGGACGTAAACTGTCTTAGCGGCTGTTTTGGGGGAAATAAAACGATCAAACACGAACTATCTTCAAGGCGTACTTAGTTATCCAATTTTCATGTTGGGTGTACATTTTCCCCTGTGGTTGCACCTTAAAAGGGTGGTTTTCCTTTTAGGTGGAATTTTGCGCTGTATAACCGCTCATGTTCATAGCTTTACATTTTTCATAGTGTAGGATAAATAACGTCAAGAAATGTAAAGCGCTCTTGGATTTTTAAGAAATAGCGCTATATAAATTTTCATTATTATTATTATTTATCGGTCGAGTTTAAAACATTTGAGTAGTAATATATATAAAGAGATGCTGTAATACATAGAGATGAAGCAACTGGTACAACTGTAAAATGTAACTCTGCCTCTCAAATGTCCAACTGTTTGCGAGTTTCTTTGCGAATAAACCGCTTGTAGGATAAAGATAAGATGTACAGTTTAACTTTTGTAAACCAGGTCCAACGGCGGCAATAAGAAAGCACACCATTATGTTATCCCCAACTTTTATTTGAAATTCACAAATGCATGCATACTAGCTATTTCGTACACTGTACACTTTTTTCTACATGCAAATTCTAAACTAGAAATTTTTCCGCGGATCGTTTTATTAAACTTGAGCGATTGAGTTAGTTGAGTTATTTCTATTTACAGACTCGAATCTATAGATTGAATTTATACAAACAAGATTTGATATGTTTGAATTGACTAAAGTTAGCGAGTTATGAACTCGATTGCTCTTTCGGATTTTTGAAAATTATACATTTTTTATTGAATTCTCTTTCGTTTATTAGTGATTATATAGATACTGTTCAATGCTGATTTTTTGTATAGATGCATTCCTCATGTTCTTTAGCTTTTTGACGGAGCACGGCGATGCTCGAAGACCGTCGTTTTTCAAGAAAATGGCCAATCCTGAATAATTATACTCAGCCCCATACGGGAGAAAACATTGCTTGGTAGAGTTTGAGATATGGGGTGACAGATTGGTGATTCTTGTTTTATTTCACTAGGAATATCGAGTTCCTCATTTCTATCTTGTCCTTCTTCTTCGATTTGTTCTTGTGAAGTTTCTAATTGTTTCGGTGCTGACGACTCGTGCGTTAGCGCAGCATTTTCTTCGTTCTCACTCTCTGTATTTTTGTCTTCGTTTTCTTCAATTTCTTCTTCGCAGCCTTTGCTTTTTTCGCGTTTTCTCCACTTTGCTCTACGGTTTGAAACCAGACCTGAATAAAGATGGAACAATAAACGTAAGCGTTATTAACTTAAAAATCTACCATTATTTCAACAAAATTATAAACCAGCTCCCTTATTAAACTCATAAAAATATAATTCAATTACTGCGAGTTTCATATTTTTGCGAACTAACACCGACCAACACTAACCACGGTTTGGCTTCCGTCAATCAAACGAGTGAACAGCTCTGGGTGATTTCACGGAGGCTTTTATAGATATTGTGATCTCATAGGAGCTAGCTAGGCTTCATAACACAATTTTTTACTGTGAAATGCAAATCAAACTCAGAAAACATGCGTGGACTTGACTTAAAAGGTTTAATTGACGGAAGCCAAAACGCAGAGATTGCTGGCGTTCGGAAAACGTCGATGGGATATCATAGAAAATTTAAATTTTTATTGAATTCTTCCCAAACCTTGCAGTTATTCAAGGCAAACATTCCGTTATCACTTGTGTAGCAAAAACGTCTTGGTTTCCCTTAATTCTAAATAAATTATCTTATTTATTGTTAGAAAGAAACATCTTTTGTCTTTTAACCAAACAATATTGTTCGACGGCAAATGCTTTATGGACACGAGTAATCTTTGTCAAAAAAAATCTTTATAATTTTTAACCCCCAGGCAAAAAATAGTGTATAATAACAAAATTGTATATAAGATCAATTAAAACTGTTTTCCACTTATTACTGGCTACGAAAATATCAGAGGAAGATAGAAATTGAATTAAAAAAATTGTAACATTTTAGGGAAGAAGATATTTTTCATTGTTCTAGAAAAAATAAAGTTGGATTGAATTTAGAAATGCTATAGTGCCGTAACAAAGCCGTTTCTTATACGTATTAAGTGTTGTTGGTGTAAAGTTTCCTACGGGAATTAAAGGCCTGTTTTTGCTTAACTCGTCTCTTGTTGCGCTTAATAGGAGCTATTAACGCGTTTTTCCGCTCACTACCGAGAATTGTAATTAAATTTTGGGTGCGTTTTATTTCATATTCTATTTCCTAACCGATGATATAATTGCATTTTATGAAGACTTGAGAAGTGGTGTTAGGCTAACACTCTTGACCAGTAGAGGCAGACTTCACCAACAAAGGACTACTTTCGAGGACGGAAACTAAAAGAAACTGTCTGTCTTAGCGGCCGTTTTGGAAAAAATAAATCGATCTCATCAACATCTTCAAGGCGTACTTATTAATCTAATTTTCAAGTTGGGTGTGCATTTTCCCAATGCGGTTGCACCTTAAAAGGGTGGTTTTCTTTTTGGGTGGGAATTTGCGCTGTATAACCGCTATGCGTTACATTTTTCATAATTTAGGATAAACAACATCAAGGAATGGGATATAATTTTACCCCTTTTTACTTGGAGTAAATCTATCGTAGCTATCGTTAAGTCCAAATAATATTAACATCAAAACATTGCAGCCGAGTTTTTTTTTAGCAATTTTGATAAGACACGAAATGCCACATGACGAAATGTATCTTTGAGTATAGGCCGAAATTCTATGATTAACAGGAACGCTAATGGTTAAAGGCTGGGCCGACAATTTCAGGATTTTGAAATGTTCTTTAGCCAGCTCCAAAAATATATGAAAATACCTCAGATCGACTTGCTAGTGAATGGTTTACCAGGACGAAGATAAATTCTCCTCGAAAGAAGAGTAGAAGCTTTAAAAATTCAAATACACAAGCTTTTTGATCTAGCTATGTTCAGTTATTGAAACTAAAACGTGTATAGAAGTGAGACACAAGAATTGTGAATGTTCTTCGTTCAGGGGTTCTTGGTCATTCTAACTCGGAGGTTCAATTTATGAGGCTAGAAAAGCTTGATTTTTGAATTGTATGTGGGCTCGATTTCTGTTGACTGGACAACTTGAAGCTCGCGTTTTTACATACCAGGAAAATCGAGAAAAATGCTCGGGCTCGGATTTGAAAACAGGGGGCTCTGGAAACTCGACGAGACCCGGATTTAATCCTCATATATCCCCTTTTATCCTAAGCTATGTTTTTGCGTTTTTACCAACTCTAAGCCTCGACGTTTTTATCTGAGGTTCTCATAAAAAGAGTATATTATTATTACCTGTACTCTAGCTTCGGTCAAGTCTAGTCTAAGTGCAAGGGCCTCTCGCATGAACACATCTGGGTAGTGGGTCGTTTCAAACGCTCGCTCTAGTTCTTCAAGCTGCCAGGGACTAAATTGGTGCGAACTCGCATCCTTCGAGGTTTTCGCGGCCTGAAGTGATCTAACAAACGTTGACCTGAAAATAAGTAAATTGTTATTAATAGATAATAAAATTAGTTTTTAAAAAAACTTTTTTTTTACTCTTTCTATTTCATTTGCTGCAGATTGGCTTCCTAATAAATATCGAGAAGCACGATATATAGAATCCGAATCTAGTCCGAATTTAGATGAATTGTTTTAAAGTATGAATTTTCGAAACAAATGGATTATTCGAGAGGCCCTAGAAATAAGGCGAACTCGAAGGATGAACTCGAATAATTGAACTGTAACGAAACTTTAAGCGAAACGCTTTTAACTTTCACCAAAGTGTAACATAGTTGAATACTTGTGGCGTAACCAGGCAGCGAAATGTAAAAATTCGCGCATTTTGTATCCACGTTCCTTTTGATTTTTTTCTAAAAGCAAAAACACGGCAGCAACTAACTGAATGTTGAATTACTCAAGTTTATGGAAGCAAGAAGTGGGAGAAATTCGATTTGAAAATAACGTAAATTGAGACCGAAGTATCAAATACATTATCGCGACGTTTTATCAAAACAATCATTAGATGTTTCAAAGAAATAAAGTTACTTTTATTGAAAAACAATAAACTTATCTCTAACTCTCTGTGTTTTCGTAAAAAAGCACAATCGAGAAAATCTGATAACGCTACAATGACAAACGATTTCTCTGAATGATAAGATCGCATAGTTCTTAAATCGCAATAAAATTTTAACAAAGCTAATGAGCTTACCTTGAAAAGCCGATAAATGCTGGGCTGACTCGAGGTAAGGGTTGGAGTGCGAGTAGAGATAGGACACATCGTACGGCCTCGCGTAAATTTGATAAGTTGGCAAAAAACTTGGCACGCAACAAGATTCAAACGGATGGCTGGAGCTAGTGGAGCCTCTCTGCGGTACCACTGCATATAAAGGTGATTGATAACATTTTGGTAATTTAGGAACTTGAGGTTCCATGCTTTAAAAAGAGTCCACGTCGAATTTGTGAATTCTTTAGGAGGGGAAGTGTTGCAGTGACTGCTCGAGATCGTATGAAGTGATACGTTGATTACACGGTGTATTTAAATGCTGGCCATAATATCTTCTAATGGAATTAGACAATGAATTTTAATGCGTTCTTTGCTTGTCCCACAGCTAGAAAATCAAATAGCTATTCAATAAACTTTCCTTATGTGATACAATGCCCATTTAAGAGTCAGCCTTTTTGGCAGATCGTTTTGTGATTGGCCGAAGTTGAGAAAACAATAGCTTGATACTTAGAAGTTCTCCAATTAAATTGTCACATGACGCGAGAAGTTTTGCCTTTAATTTGACACAACTGTTTGTGAAACCAAATATTCCCATCCCAAATAGGTTAGGATTATTTCAGAAGCGCTCTCAGATTGGAACTCAAGTCCACATTGGATAGAAACCGCAGATAGTTGAGTTGTGTTCGGTGCTTTTTGTCAATGAGATTTTGGTTGCTATTTGAGAATAGAAAGACTTTAAAACTTCACCTGTTGGTTGTACGCACAGCTGCTACAACGCAACTTCTAATAGGACCATATACACGAGAGGTCGATAAGTTATTCGTTATTTAATAAAAACACTGCAAATTGAGATGGGAAAATCATTCAGTTATTGGAAAATGCGGGACATAACTTAAAAATACATGAAAATACTATTTTCGATACAATTGCTTTCAATTGTTTTTACGTCGACATGGTTTAAGTAAAAAGCTATGTTAATGAATGCTTAATTAATTTACAATACAAGTTAAACTGCAGTTAAGCCTTTTATGTTCGACATCATCTCAAAGAACGGCTAAAGTCTACAGTATTTAGTTAAATGTTTCAAGTCAAGTGGTTGCCCCTAATTGCCAAGCAAGACAAAGGAACAAATCTTAGGACATTTAGTTTATTTGAAAAATGTCACACAGATATTCTAAGTTGAAAACACAGACTCAGAATTAATATGAATACAAAATACGAACGCCGAAATAAGCTACTGTTTTCACATTGAAACAAGCATTGAATTTGCTGGTCTTCAGTCTTAAATTTGTTGTAATGTCTTTTTCAAGCTGTTTAAAAGATTGATAAAAGTACTTTTTAATTAAACAGCTCACGAGAAGTTACGACTTTTCTTAAATCTTTAAACCAAATCAAAAAGATATTTTATGCGCTTTATCTTGGGAATACTACTTTAAAGTAATCAGAGAAATGTTCTCAAGACTTATGAGATGAAATTGCTAAACAATCTTATCCATGAAATTCGAGTGACACTAATAACTTTGTAATAAAGATACGGGTTCCAATCCCCTACAATTGCTGTTTTAAAGTACACTTCTAAACTTTAAGCGACTTTCTAATAGTTCAGACATCAATTTTACTTATTTTTTAAGTTAAAATTGGAAGACAAACTTTTAGGAAGTGCTTTTGAAAATGTTTTTAATGATTTTAAAATTGTAAAATGTAAAATTCTATAACAAAATCTTGATACAAATTTACGGACAGGGATTTATGGTTTTTGTGCCTCATTGTGTGAATAGAAATTAGAGGATTTGCAACTCGAAGCGGGAAAATAATATCTGAAACCCAAGTTCTGACAATTAGCCTCAAAACTCTGCCAGCTGAGTAAAGTGATACAAAGCACCGAAGCATATGAACGACAATTTCATTCAACTTTTACTTTTAAAAATAAGTGATTTTTATTTGTTTTATCAAAAGTGTGCAGTTGACTCGGTGGTTATTTTTCGACGCTAAAACAAAAAAACAGAGATGCAGCTTAAAAGTTAGTATTGCAATAACTGATACATTACTGCAATTTTCATAATTCTGCCTGCACCAACTAACAAACCGCGGTTTGGCTTCCGTCAATCAAACGAGTGAAGCCAAAACGACGGAAGCAAAAACGAAGTTTTGGCAATGGCGGAAATGTAAAGTAAGAGTTAATGCAGAGGTATAGAAATCATAGTACATGTATAATCGGTATATTACAATTACAATTACAATTACCGGATACTCGTTTATCCAGAACAAATCAAGCACGTTTATAAACGTCACTTTTGATTCTATATGCCTTTTGCCTTCGATTATACATGTATTCCTCAGGGTTAAAAATTAAAAAACTTAAATAGTCCGTATTCAGTAGTCAAGATCAGTTTTAAAAATTTAACTTTTGACTCTAAGCGCCCACACTAGAACTGTCTCTTGTTTTCGTTGTTTTATTTAAGCAATTTCACAATACAACATAGGTGTTATTTTCTAAATATTTTTGAGTCATTTACGTTTATGAAAGAAAACCTTAGGCAAGACAACAACACTTTGAACAAGAACAAAAACTACCGATCTCAAAATAACACAGACGTAGAACCGTGTCTCTAAACGTCTGCAATGACCTATTTTCGGACCAGTGTCCACAAATACACTGCTTTCGCTGACATTGGTTTAATTAGAGGAAGTTGGCGTTTTTTTTTTCAAGATAAATTCACCTTAAGCTGACTATAATGATGATATCTTTGTATGAAATTTCCCCGGAATTTTCCTAACTTTGGCGTGTTTTTGACTTTTCCTTGTATCATTTTTGTTATAAAAGTGTAACTGAATGAGAAAATCCCAGTGTTTGGCCTCAACTCAGCTCCCATTTTATTATTCAACTCGAAATCCTATTTGTGCCGGCAGGGCGACTTTTCTTGAATCGTACTTCCAGTTATTTTGAAATTGGATCGCGCGCGCTCTCTAATTGGGCCAGTTCACAAAAAATAGTCAGTTTGGGTTTGAACATGGATGCTACATAACAGGACGCTATGCTGTCCGATTAAGAAGAAAATTGAATTCGATCATCAAATTGTTACTTAATCGGATAGCATGGAGTCCTATTACATGTACGAACATGTAGAAAAAACTTAGTGTGGAAGATTTTTTTTTTTTTTTTGCATCACATATATATTTAATTACTTATATCTGGGTCCTAGACTTCAAATTTAAAAATCAATATAACCTTGCAATAAAAAGTTTTTTTTTTGTAGGGATATCTAAAAACATAACTAAGATTACTCTTCCAAACCCCCTTCGTTATAATAAAATGTCTCACGATATTTCTTAAAATAAGGCAGAGTGAATTTTGGAACCCAGATAAAATCGGATAAAATTGAGAATTTTAGATTTTTCAAAACTAGATTTTTCAAAATTTCTCGTCGGACGAAACATTATTGATAGTGCAAATTGATCTATCAAATGCAAAATGTTGGAACACTTTGTCGAGAAAACACGCTCTCCCTGCCCTCCCTTCAATGTTGATCAAAATTGTGTCCAGTATTATTTCTCGCTCAACATAATAATAATAATAATAACTGTTTTTAAAATACGCATTTTGCTGAACGCCTCAATGCGCTTACATTTCAAGAACTAAAACTACATTGGGAGGGGAAGGAAGGCCTAGTGTTCCAACGACTTATGCATTTGGTTGTATCAAATGCAAAATGTTGGAACACTTTGCGGAGATTACACGCTCTCCCTGCCGTTCCTTCAATGTTGTCCAAAATTGTGTCCAGTATTATTTCCCGCTCAACATTGGGAGGGGAAGGAAAGACTAGGTGTTCCAACGATTGATGTATTTGGCTGTATTTTTACGAAACACTTTTTACTACGAGATAAAGGTAGTTTTTTCCGAGTCTAACTACAGCTTTATGAGTCAAGTCGATTGCCCGTGAGTGGCAGAATATTATCAGCACTGGCCAGAGATCTCCTTTACTAACTATGTAATCAACGACCATAATGGCGCAAACAAACCATTTCTGCACTTCTCTTTTGGTAATGCAGAATCTGCGCATTAATTTCCCATTGAACAAAGACAGAGCAGGCAGGTTAGTGGATTGGAAAACCAGTTCGGCTTAGTACGTGTTGCTATAGCAACGAAACAACGAAACCCCGGGGGCGAGCGCAAAAATCGGGTGAAGGGGAGGGAGGAGATTTTGCGCTCGCCCCCGGGACCGCGCGCCTCAAAATTCCAAGATGGCGCCCGATCATCGAACCGACCTGGTTTTCCGCGAAAAACACGCAGTACCGCCTGCAAGCAGGCTACCTTGCTACAACCTTGCTGGCTGGGGACTGGCACTGAAGGTGCCAAGTTGAAAAATGGAACAGATAAATCTTACCAGCAACTTTTAACATTTGGTTTAAACACCTCATAGCAAAATGAGCCGTTTACAGCTAAAACCATTGCGTCGCGACCCACATTTTCAAAAACATCCAAATCATTTTTGGATTTTTGACTTTGCCGTTCCGCCAATCAAACTTTGTGAGCCACTGGAAACTCTCGCCCTGTTTCGCCTATACAGTCAACTGGCTTCCCTCTGAAACCAGACAAGTCGCGACGGAAAGCCAGGCGACTGCACTAGGCGAAACAGGGCAAGAATCTGATTGGCTAATAGGATTTGAATTGCGGAACAGCAAAGCCAAACACAAATCGATGTTTTGAAAACGATTTTCGCTGTAAAAAGCAGTTTTTCGCGAGCACAAATGATTTGGACGTATACGGGGCATAAATCCCCTAGCTAGCTGGCTGGAAACAATTCATGCAATGTTTGCTTGGAAAAATGCTTAAACGTTTCGGGAGAAAATTGTCCAGTTTGGGAGCCAAAATGGCTGAATTACGGAAAGAACTACAAAAATGTATTTGAAAAATATAACACTACAAAGACTAATGATAAATTGATAACTTTCTGTGCTGTTCCAGATTTGGTGGGAAGTGTTGATCGTTCTACAAACGTCCTTTTCAAAATATTATCACATAACGTAAGATTTCTGCTTGTTGGCGATAGAGCGGATTTCACATGACCGTCGTGATTTGTTATGTAATTGCGATTGCTCTGCGTTCTCATTGGCTACTCGTTTTCTCAGCCAATCAAATTCTTTAGTAAATACAATTGTGTAATTACTTAGTAATTGGTTCGGCTTGTGATTGGCTGAGAAAAAAAAAGCCATTTAGGAGCAAGTGGTGATTTCTCTCGATTCTCATTGGCTAGTGATTGCTCAATTGCAATTGCTTTCACGACAGTCATGTGAAATCCGCTCTAAAATGTGGTTGTATCCACTGTGTATCTACCCTTCCTGGATGGGAAAAGTTGGAGCTGTGTAGAAAAAGGATTCACCGAAGGTGCCACCTCGCAAAAAGAGATAAAAATTTCCAGCAACTTTTAAAATGATTCATATCTACAAAAGAGAAACATCTGCACACAGAAAAAGAGCCGTTCAAACGCATTTTAGGATAGGGTACTCCATGCCCCGCATATCGGCTAACTACCCGTGTTATTAGAAAAGTTACCGTCACTGGGCAACCCCGTTTTATGTTGTTGTTAACAACCTTCAAATTGCAGGT
Organism: Scolanthus callimorphus; assembly: GCA_033964015.1. Taxonomy (NCBI): domain Eukaryota; kingdom Metazoa; phylum Cnidaria; class Anthozoa; order Actiniaria; family Edwardsiidae; genus Scolanthus; species Scolanthus callimorphus. Next base: position 188,022 of record JAWWUD010000054.1, read on the forward strand.
AGCTTCCAGTTTTTCCCACAGAAAGCAAATAAAATACTACTTTAAAGTGACGTGGGAAAGTCCATAGCTTCAGTTCCCAGAATTGTGAGTTGAAGTCACAGTATAATTTTAACCACGGGTACCAGAAACTTAAACAAACAACATTTATTTCTCTCTCAATTTGTGTTGTAAATCGCCGTAGTGTTTGTTAAAGTATTTTTAAAGTATTTTTAAAACCACGTCTAATATAGATAAAGGTATACACATTTGAATACGTGGAACACACTGTCTTGGATGCGTGAGAGAAATCACAAGAAACAAGAAGTGGCCTTTTTGCTACCGGGTCTTCAATTGAGAAGTGAACCTTGTTCAGTCAATAACACGTCTTAATTCATTAATGTTGAACAAGCACCTATCTTTTACGTCATACATTTCTGTTCTTTAATTTTCAATATGCAACACAATTATATAAATTTAAATGAAAAAACAAACAACTCCAAAAATAAAAAGAACTTGGATTCTACTCCAGATTACCCTTTTCGACAGCTTCAGAGTTCAGATAAGATCAGTAATCAGTAACCTTGTTTTACATGCTTAGAAATGACAAAATACATTGCTTACTAAAAAAATGTTGCATCGCGACCCACGTTTTCAAAAATTGGATTTGACTTTGTTGTTCCGCCAATCAAACCATCTGAGCCAATGAAACTCTTGCCCTGTTTCGCCTAGTGCAGTCAACTGGCTTCCCACTGAACTAAAACCAGACAACGTCGCGACGGAAAGCCAGGCGACTGCACTAGGCGAAACAGAACAAGAATTCGATTGGCTCACAAGATTTGATTGGCGGAACAGCAAAGCCAATTTTGAAAACGCGGGTCGCGATGCAACGATTTTAGCTGTAATCGCATTTATGTTGGTGTTCCCTTTAGTATTCGTAATTAGAGTTCTTTTCTCCAAAGCAGTAAAAACAACACCAAGTTAAAAAAAATGAGGAGTGTATGATATGAGAAGTGTTTTTAAACTTAAAAGTTTTAATGGCTTTTTCTGTCTCGTTTATCCAAGCTAACGTTAGCAAACTTAATTCAACAAAACTGGATCTCATTAAAAAATCAAAATGAAATTAAATTGACACTAAAGAATCAGCGAAGTTGAAAAATACCCCTAATTTGTCACCTTTATGAAAGAGAAATGGTTTTTCCATGTCAATAAATGCAGGTTTTATTGACTCAAATGCTCTTCAAAGAAACATTTTCGTAAGAGTTTGTTTTTGCAGAGTTTCGGTTGTGTGCTGATTTATAAACCAATAAATGTTGGCGTGTAGGTGTTATGTGAACAGCCGAAATATCTAAATACAGGAATTCTTCAAACTTGCAATAATCCATATCGACAAAGCGTAATGAAATTAAAACCTGAGTCTGCCTGAACCGCGGTGAAGTTATAGACAAATACTGTTGATTGCTTACCTTAAACTTAGAGGGTGCTATGAACTGGTTTATTAATGTATTGGTTCACGAAATTGAGGTGTCAATCCCCCGTAGCATGATTTTCTCCGCGGACATCTCGTTGTTATTGCCATGGTAACGATGTCACGTAACTCACCGTCCGCCATCTTGGATATTGTTTAGCGCCCGTGCAAGTATATAGAGAAGATGAGAATCAGAAATTTCTTTTCAGCACAATGTTTGTCGCATTAGTATTTCTGTAAAGCTAATTGGAAATCTAGGATTAATGTTTTAATATAGACAGTTTTTCACAAGAACATATATTTCAAAACACTAAAAATCGTTTTTTAGGTAAGAAATTCCGACTTGTGATTTTATACCGTTCAATCTCACCTTTTCATGTGTCTTCAGAAAGTCTCAATATAAAATCCAAATAGCCGCTACTCAGTCACGTGATTAGCGTTGCGATAGCAACAAAATATGCTAAAATATGGCTCGTTTTGAAATTATTGTACTGACCAAATCTGATGATGATCCATAGTCACGGCGAATTTCTGCAGAAACCTGAAACAGGAAAGCTGGATTTCCCAAGGCACATGCATGGGAAGTGTTCGAAATTCACATGGATAGCCACGGGAAATCCGAACACTTCACATTCTTCTACCATGGGAAATTCAGTTTTTCCGATGGATGAGTTTCTGCAGAAAGTCCCTGTGAGTATAGAACACGAGTTATATGACGAATAATTCCTTTTTCAGGCAAAACAGTTTTGAGCCATACCAACTCAAAGCCGGTTTACATCAAGTTGCAAAGAGTTTCGGACATGTTTGAAATCTCCGCGACATCACGCGATCAAAAATTGCGGCTGATGGTCGAGCCAAGTCGCGCCGAGTTGCACAGTTTACAATAGTGATTTTGAGTTGACGCGTACGTGCGAGGAAAATCGCTGCGACTCGCGGGACAAAAACTGCTATGTGTAACGGGCCTTCATTGAGTTGTGAAGTCCAACTGTACGGTTATGACCCCGTTTACACTAGGGCAAATTGTCCCGGATACATTACGAATCCGGTATCATTTGTCAACGGAGACGTTTTGCCGTCTACACACAAATTTGTCTATCCGGGATCAAACTATCACGGATTGGGGTCAAATCTCCGGAGACGCGTCTACGGTTTTGAAAGTGGGATCATGTATTCGGGTACATTTGTATCCGTGGTATTTCGTAGTGTACACGGTTCGCATATCCGTATACTCGAAAACGCGTCTCCGTAGAAATTTTCGTCTCCGGAGATATTTGCTCTAGTGTAAACTAAGTCTAAGTTCTCCGGTTCTAACTGTGCGTTCTAGTCATCGCGCGATTAACATGAGACCGATTTATAATAATAATAAAAATAATTATTTATTCTGATATTGCGCAGTCTAACATGCTAAAAGATATTAGTATATACCAAATCAGTGAATAGTCATTTTCGCGCGCTCTGATTGGTTCCTCAACTAATAGATATCTAGTAGATATATAGCTCGTGTTTATTCGATCAAAGCGCGCGCTCTGATTGGTTCTATCATGGTCATGTGGCGGGCTATATATTCCGCGCGGGCTACAATTTAAAAACTTGTTGCCCGCGCGGGCGACATCGCTAGAGCGAGAAATTTCAGCGGACTATTTTTACCGTATTTTCTTTTTGCTATATAATAAAACACTGACTACACCCTCGGGAAACAGCGAGTTTTGTTTTCCCTCGAATCTCGATGTTTCCCTCGACTTCGTGTCGGGAAACATCGAGATTTTCGGGAAAACAAAACTCGCTGTTTCCCTCGGAAGCAGTCATTAAGTGTATACTATTTACGGTTTTGAGAAAACTCTCAAAATGGCGGCTCGTTTGGCGCGCGATATTGCGTTTGAACATTTTAATCGCCGTATTTTATTCTACTGATTTGGTATATACTAAAACAACTATCCCCCTCAGGGTCGGGTGAATTTATTTTTTACGGCCACTTCAAGATGGCGGCTAGCTAGTATAAATATTCATTATGATTCACATATTCTCGTATATCACATATTCACATATTCTCGAGAATATTGACCTGCGAACTCTCTCGTAGCTCATGTGTAAGATGTTGGGTTATGAATATGTAACTTACACAGGGTTGAGGGTTCGCACCACTATGAATATTTTTTCCTTTTTTCTCAATAACTTTCCTTAAAAATTTCTAAGTGCCATAAAGTGGGCGTAAATAAAAAAATCACCAGGGTCGGTGCCTTAAGCGGTGAATATATATCTCGACGCTTCGCGTCTCGATATATATCCACCACTTTTCACCTCCCCTTCGGGGGATAGTTGTGAATGATGGAATCATTTTTTTCCCGTAGATTTATAAGCAGGAAATTGCAGGAAAGCCAAATTCGTGGGTTGACTGGCGGAAGAGAAAAATCAATAATCCAACAACGTTTTGAAAATTGACAGTGCGAAGCAAACAGTAAATGGCTGATAAATACAGAACTACATTGAATAGGAGCCGTACAAAGTCGGCCGCTTGGTTAAACCAAACAGCGCCTACAACATGCTTCGCAAATTAATATAAAACAGGGATTAAAGAGGTTCAAATAGTAATAAAATTCACGAATGTATGTTTAAAAGCGCTAATCTAATGGCATATGATCAATCGATGCGCTATAGGAAAGTCAGGCATATTTTTTAATTAAAAAGTTTTAAAGGTTTGGCATTTAGTTGCCATTAACAAATTAGCCGCAACTTAAAAAGGCAATTCACTGCAAAATAAATAACTTTAAAAAGCTTAGAAAGATAAGCCACTTAACGCTAGCAGGTAGTTTTAGAAGGCTGAACTACTATTAGCTAAACTAGAGCTAATAACTATATGACAACACATGTTTCTTTACTAGAGTGAGCTATTACAATTGGCGCGAAACCTTTTTATCAAACTACAATATTGCCATATACAATTATATGGTTTCAATAACTCTGTTACTAATGAGTTTCCAGTTTGCTTCTTTGACTATACTGCGATGCTTCATAAAAAATAAAGCTTATATCACGCAACAACTTCACCGCTTTGAACATGCCCCAAACTCCTCCACGTTCCAATTTTGGTCCAATTTTTTTAATCGCATTAAATGAAATCCTGTATTTAATAGGTTGCTTCAGTACTTTGAACAAGTGAAATTTCCGACTCATAGACTGGGATTTCCCATGTAAATCGCTATGCCCGCCTCTGTTAAATCTGTAGCAACGAACTGTAGTTTGCAAAATTGTCACAGCGCTGCGGCAAGCTCACTCTTTTGCCTTCTCTGGCCGTGTGATCATCCGGAGTCAAATTTGCTGTTGACTTGTGGTCTGCTAAAATAAGCCATTTAAATTGTTTTGACTGAATCGCGAAACACATTATGAATAGAAAATGTTCCTTTCAGCGCTAAGGGACCGATCGTTTATTACGTCTACGGGGGGGGGCGGTGGAATTTGGGTGGGGGTAAAAATTTAGAAGACATGGATTTTAGGGGGGTAATTTTTTGACACCCTCTCTCAAAACAGGGGGTATTTTTTTCTGAGACACTGTGGTTCAGTGTAAATAATAATAAGTACACGCTATCGCGTCATGGCATACAGCATTACGCCATGTGGCAAGTACGCCAATTTCACAATTTCGGCGCGCTTCGCGCGCATCGGAATGTACAATATTGTTTTTGAGAACGTGCGCAATGGAATGGCTACGAATGTATTTACAAGAAAATGTATCTTAGCCAGGAGAAAAAACTAACTCTCCCCAAAAAGACGCTCTGCAGTAATAAGCATCGGGGCTGTCTCAGTTAGAAAAAATAAGGCATTATTATTAGGCAAGGTGAGTTCGAAGTTACGAGGATAGAGATTCGTCATTTCGACCCTGCTTCACGCCCGTCATTTGCGATCTTTGTTTACTACACACAACAAATGGATTGTTCATCTACCTTTTTTTTAGGTTTGGTGAAATGCGTTCATGCATAAAAATTAGGGCGCGCTTCGCGCGCAACAAAAGAGAAACTAACTTCTGTATTGTCTTCCATTAGTTCAAACAGGGGGATCTGGTTACAGGGTGGGGGTAAGATTTTTAGAACATCGATGTTATGTGGGGGTTATTTTTGTATCGCCTTTTTAATGAGGGGGGTGCGAATTTTAACATTCAATAAATTTAGAAAACCACCGCCACCCCCGGGGACGTAATAAACGATCGGTCCCTAATGGTCGGCAAAAGTGAGATCACCTGAACACACAGGTACTTAACTTGTATTCCACAAGCAATATTTGAATCGTTTGTCTCTAATTGATGTTGTCTTTTCGTGTTAGATCATAGTACTTTGCTTTCTATGGGGAATACACAAGTGTATAAGACGTTCCCGATTTCTTTTAACTCATTTTATCAGCTGTGCAGGCTAGATAATGCTCGGTTGGCGATCTTATGAGAATTCCTCGGGTTAGCTCGTGTTGCCTTGAAAATGAAACGGGATTAGTTCAATCAGGATTTAAAAGTTTCATAAAACACCCTACAAACAAAGTAAAATAAACTGAAAGTAAAAATTATAATTTCTTTCTATTAAGGTGGCTCCAACGACAGAGCGGAAATGACCAAAAATGAAATGTCTAACTTCGCCATATTTTAATATATAAGCTCAAGATTCGGTATACAAAGAGTTTCTATGACCAAAAGCATAATTCCAAATTTTCAAGAAATTTGAAGAATATGAATTTTAGATATGATTGAGCAAAGTTTGCATAATTCCTGATCAAAGTACCAATTCTATATACTAATTACGATTTTGAGACGGCAATTCCACAAAATATTGACGGCTAGTTGGGAGAAAATGCGCGACTCCGCCCAATACGTGAAAATATTTTCTTCCAACGCCGTCAATATTTTGTGGAATTGCCGTCTCAAAATCGTAATTAATATTGTATCGCGATTCTTGAAGATTTTCTGGAGGAAATGGCAAGAAATAGTGCTATTTATTGTCGATTGAAATTTCAATTCTCATTACATTTACGCACGATCTCACGCAATCACATGGGCTTTTCGCACGAGCTCGAGCATTTTCTGTTTACATTTTTCCATCTTTTTCGGCGAAAAAAATCTCTTTCTGCCATAAGATATTGCTAGAAATATAGCTAAACGTTATTTCTAACTATTGACAATGAAATGAAACATAAATTCGTGCGAAAAAAGTTGAATTTTGCTAGCTCTTTTTGAGCCGTCAATACCACAAAATATTGACGGCTCACAACAACACAGAGTGGCAGGGTGAATCGCGATACTCCCATAAAATGGCACAGAAACCAAAGTTTAAAGCCTAATATCTCAAAGACGGATCCATTAGAAAAAAGTCATTTTTGATATTTTGTTTCCAATAAGACAAGGAGTCTGTATGCAAAAAATCAAGCTTATCTGAGCTAACCTGACCTTATTATTTGAAATTTAGTGATCTAAACAGGTCATTTCCGCTCTGTCGGCTCCAACAAAGTAAAAGCGTTTTTTAGATATTTTTTTATCTTGCTCGCTACACGTCAAAAATGGTTTGTTATTTTTTAGTTTTGGATATGTTTAAATTCAGCCATAGAGGCTTTAACAAAGTGCTCAATTTATTTTTAAGAGCTGCATTTACTTATGCGAGGAGATATTGCAGCAGCGGTATTTTTTATAAACAACCCTGGCCTCCTGCCCTCGAAATCGTCGGGCGTTTTTCTGAATATCTCAAAAATGATCAAGAGTTTTTTAAGGTCTCGTGAAAGGTAAAAAATGTAAAAATCCATAATATGACTTTTTTCCTGAAATTCATTTGATACAGTCCTAAAGTATATTTCTAAAATCTCAAATGACGCATCAACTGTTTTCCTAGGCATTCTTTTGTATTGCCGGCCACACATTTTCTGTAATTTAATTAACTTTACACGCTTTTTCTAGGTCAAATTTTCACCTTCGCGCGAAGCTCCTGACCTCTCACGATTTACGATATCGGCGTCAAATTTTCTGTGTCGTTAGGAAATGATAACACCTAAAAAACCGTGTGAGGGAATTTTTTATTTTTTATTTGAAAAAGATTGATAAATTTTGCGGCCACAAATTGTAAAAAAATACGACTTTCAACTTCGCGACCTAATATTTTCGTAAATATGCGAAATATCGAAAATTGCAGTATTACATTTCTCCGAGACCAAAATCCGACAAAGTGTGAAATTGTGCTAATGGTCTGGAGCTTCTCAAGTAAACAAAGTAGTTTTTAGTTCGGGATCTTAAAAATACACTAACAATTTAAACTTCACTAAACTAAATAACTTCATAAGAGAGAGCAATCTTTTAGCTTTAAAACGATATATAGCTGATTATCATAGCATAAATTACGACTCGACGATATTTTTTTCCGTAAGCACGTCGAACGGCATTGTTTGATATGTTTTATGGAAACTATAATTCGGGAGAATCCATAATCTCTCTATGGGATTCAAGAAAACTTCATTGCTCGACTCGCGAAATTCTATAGGTAAATCCATTAGGCCAAGTAAAAAAAAATAACATGTTTATCGTCCGGACTTTCCCCAAAAAGTGTCCATGCGGCCCTTTTTATTTTTTATTTCTTTTTGCTCCATGTTGACGCCTTGTTTTATTGGTTTATGCCATATTTTGTGTACAAAATGACTACGACTATTTCATAAACTATTCTTAAGGGCAATCTATGTTCATATAAAGAATTTCCATGTTCATTAAAGTCCCATTTCAAAGCAGTTTCTAACCGCTTGTGACGTTTGACTTAGTTTCGGATACAATTTGTGAAAAAAAAAAAGATGTGGCTCCAAAAAACAATGCGGGCGGGGACGATAAACATGTATTTTTTTTACTTGGCCTTACCCGACTCAGAATCGATTTTCGCGTAAGATTTATTGTGGAATTCCTGAGTCGGGTAATGGATTTTCTTTGCATCCCTGCCGGAGGTTTTATTGATTTAATAATTTACAAAAAAGGCTTTACGCGCGCCAAGGAAGCCATTGCCGAAAATGCAACTTAAAAAAATTGCTGGCGAAGCGTCTTCGTTGACGGAAAGACGTTTCATACAGTGTTTGACAGAGTTTAAAACTTTAGAAAGTTATTGTTCTCGCTTTCACGCTTCATAAATTGTAAATTTGTCGTGTTGAAACTTAATTTCGTGGGTGTCCTGCGTTTTCATTGAATTCTACTTTTGCAGCAATGTAATTCCACAAAAAATCTCCCTTGATTTCAGCCAATCAGCACGCGAGATTGAGTCATAGCATGGGATTCTACGTTAAATTTCACTTGAAAAACAATATCGCACTTGCGATGTCGTCATTGTGATGAATTTATCTAAAATAATATAAACTCACTTACATTACTACATAAAAGCTTGGAGTAATATAAATAGAGGATATTACCCTGTGGCGCGAAGATGTGAGTTTTATTTTCTAGTGGCAAGAACAATATTTTACGAATGAGCGCAGTGAATGAGTAAAATGTTCTTTTTGACACGAGAAAATAAAACTCATATCTTCAAGCCACCATTTAATTTTCTTTTTATTATATAGACAAACCAGAAAAAAATATTCCAAATTGATTGCCAAGCACTTTTGTTTTGACCGATATCCTCACTAGTGAGGATATGGAAAATATGTCACTCAAGTCCCGGATGTAGCTTTGTATGAGATCTACAAGTGGCGTATTTCCCAGTAAAATACTCGTGTCTATATAATAAATATACCACCTATATCACACTCGACATGACATGAACATAACGGTCCAGTATCAGATTCAGCACATCCATATTTATTTCTAGTAAAACTGCAAATAATTGAAGCTTTTTTGCCGACATCATTTTGCACATTTGTTCTATGAAATATTCGACGGGATCGATCCGGCCATGTTAAAAGTCTTGCCCCGTATATTTCTCAGATAACAAACCTATCTCGGTCAAGAACTCTTTACCAGACTTTGTAGTTTTACTAATATGGCTGTGCCAAATTTGATGTTGAACTCGTTTGGCAATAAACTAAATCAAAAGCTCATGATGTGAGCTTTTGACTAAATACAGCTATTTCAATAAAGGTTGTCGGCCTCGTAAGCGCTCAAGCCTATGCGCCCAGACCGTATGGGCAGTCTGGGTAGTCTGCTGATACTTCACTGTTCTGATTGCTAAATCCTCCTCCCTGGTTTCCCTCGCGCCTGTTCTCACAAGATCAGCTGCGCAAAAATGTTTTTTGTTGTGATGGCTTCCCTCTGGATAAGGCTTACATAATAAAACTGTCACGTCATCGCCGATAAGGACGAACGGCGCCCAGTGCTTGGGATCCTCGTATCCGTCAATACTCCTGACGTCAAGCATCGCCTGTTGCAAACAGCTGGAAGCGCTTACTCCTCGCTTTAGATGGCCATAGAATCTTGTCATGAAAGCCAAATTGGCTTCGTCGTTGATGTCCCAGAGGGCAACAAGAACAGAGCGCGCTCCGGCGGCTACAAAAGCACGCGCCATACCAACCACTCCCTCTGCTTTGATCTCCCCGCGACCGCTGTAACAACAGCTCAGCACCACAAGCCGCGCGCAAATGCCAATCTCCTGAACCTCATCCATCGTCAAGATGTAATCCTTTTCCACAGGGATCCCGCCCATCCGGGCTTCTGGAGCTGGAGCTAGGATGACGTCGCCATTTGCATCGTCGCCGTGCGCGGCAATGTGAATCACTCCCACGTCTTGTGTGAGTTTTTTCTTGATCAAATCCTTAGTCGCCTCAGCGCCGATAATCGCCTTTACATCTAGAATCTGACTGATGATTTTTGCTTCTTTTGAGGCATACGGTAGGTCCGGCACCTCAATAATCTCACCTCGGAACCACACGCTGCCGACTCCAGGGTTTCCAACTACTAGCGCACCTTGCTGACAGTGATAGTCTAGAGGGCATTCTTGCAGCAGCTTGAGAGCAGTTAAAGAGGGTGCCACCCTAATCCGTTTCCTTTCCACCAGAAACTGACAAGTATCTGGGTCACGTAAAGCTGCGAAGGGCAATTTGTGTAAAGCCCCGTCTGGAACTATTATCACTTCGTCTCCTGTCAGCTCATCCTCTAGAAGTTTGGATAACAGAACATTGTGGAGCAGCTCAAAAGGCGCAAGGTCTGTGTGTGCAACTGGTTGATGGCTGTCTTCAGAAGAATGTGATGGAATGTATTGCACATTCGTTTCTGGTACTGCACCATGGGCCTGTCGGAAGTTATCTACGGATCTGTCCTCGCATTGAACTCCCTGCCTCACTCCGAGTGTATCATAAGCAGCGTTCATAGCTTCCTCTAGAGTGGATAACGCGCCGGTAATATCTATCACGCTAAATGCTACTGATTTGCTATTCAAAACCCAAGTATAAGACTTGCTAGAAATCGATTGGTCATGGTAGAAGAAACATACCGACGGGCTCGTTCTAGTATCTAAAGTTATCTGAAAATCGGCTAATTTCGCAGCAGGTGGAGAAACTAGTTTAGGAACGGCTTTGTACTTGTTACGCAAAAGATCACCAATTGCACGAGCTCGTCCCCGCTCACTCACGAGTAGTGCATCTTCTGATCTACCACACTGAATAAGTGCTTCAATAAGTAACAGGTGAGTGACTCGGAACTTTTCAGCGATTGAGATCTTAAACTTATCATTGTCCTTCAAACGGTCAAAAAGTACTTGCCAACAATCAAGCGCCTTGTATAGAGATGTCCAAATCTCGCTTGTTCCGATGACTGATTGGGTAATTGAGTGGAATAGATGTATGAGATTGCACCAAGATTATGCTGCGTAATGCCCTCACAGTCCTTGTCACCAATATCAATAGCAATATTAAAGCCTTTTGTGTAGTATTCAATCGCTCTTTCGTAGTCCTTCGTAGCCAAGTACGTATTTCCTAGATTGCTATAAGTACGGCTCTCGCCTCCCTTGTCACCAATCTCGACAGCGATTTTTAAGTCTTTTTTATGATATTCCATAGCCTTTGTGAATTCTTTCAACGAATAGCAAGCATTTCCCAGACCGCTGTATGCACGGCTTTCACCTGTCTTATCACCAATCTCAATGGCAATCTTCAAGCGCTTTGTATGGTACTTTTTGGCATTTTCGTGATCTCCTGATAAAAAACAGATGTTTCCTAGGTTACCGTAAGCACTTCCCTCGACTTTTTTGTTTCCAATCCCAATGGCTACATTCAAGCACTTCGTATAACACTCTTTGGCTGTTTATAATTTCCCAATGACTCGTACGTATTTCCAAGATTCCCATAAACACTGCTTTCAATTCTCTTGTCTTCAATTTCAACAGAGATATCTAAGGCCTTCGTATGGTATTCTATGGCCTGTTTGTAGTCTCCTAGCGACTGGTAAGCGTATCCTAAATTGCCATAAGACACTCCCTTGCCATATTTATCACCAAGTTCCATGGCGATATTCAAGGTCTTTGAATGGAACTCTATGGATTGTTTGTATTCTCCTAATGAACGATGGGCATTTCCTAAGCCACAATAAGCTCTACTCTCATCGCGTTTGTCACCAATCTCAATAGCGATACCCACGTTCTTTGTATAGAACTCTGTGGCTCTTTTGAAATCCGCTAATGAATAGTGAACATTACCCAAACCGTTATAAGATCTTCCTTCACTTCTCTTGTCCCCAATCTCAATTGCTAAATTCAGGGACTTTGTATAAACGTCTATTGCTCTTGCATAGTCTCCCAAGAAATCATTGACATCTCCTAGGTTTGCATAAGCTCTAATCGCTCGTTGCCTGTCACGAATCTCAATGGCAATATGCAGGTTTTTTCCATAGCATTCTTTAGCTTTTTGATAGTCTCCTAAAGAACGACAAACATCTCCTAAGTTATAAAACGCGTCGGCTTGCCCTCCCTTATCTTCCACTTCAATAGCAGTATTCAGAAACTTTCCATAGTACGCTATGGCTTTTTCGAAGTTTCCTAAAGAACGGTAATCATTTCCTAAGTTGTCATAGGCATTGCATTGGGCTATCTTGTCACCAATCTCATCAGCGATATTCAAGAGTTTTGTATGGTACTCTATGGCGCTGTTGCAGTCTCCTAAAAAAAAGCAAGCTTCTCCTAAGCGCCCATAAGCGTGACTTTCAGCTGTTTTGTCACCAATCTCAATAGCGATATTTAAATGCTTTCTGTGACATTCTATTGCATTTTTATAGTTTCCTAGCTTCTGGTAAGTATTTCCCAGGTCATTATAAGCTGCCAACTCGCCTTTCCTGTCACCCGTCTCTATAGATGTTTCAATGAGCGATTTATAAAGAAGCACCAGTGAATCCTCTTGCTCGTTAGACTTCCCCTCTGAGGTCTTCGTTGTCGTAGAGGTGCTATCCATTCACAAGCAAGCAGCCAGATCTGAAAAGGCATATATTATTTTCAATTGAATCTAATTTGTTTTTCTAAAAGAAGACGGTTACATCTAAAATCTCTAGCGGACGTTTCTAGTTATTACGTCCGCCATCATCTTTTCCTCATCGTCCTTGAACCAACATTTCGTCACACTGCCTCCTTTTCCTACTGCATCTTTATCACATCAACACAGTCTTATTCCTTTTTCTCAACTTATTTCTCGCTCCACTATCTGGTCACCCAACCACCTTGTCCCTCCCAATCACACCAACACTGCCTTCTTTCTCCTCCACCTCTTCCTTACACCACCATCTGGTCACACAACAACTTACTCCCTCCCAATCACACCAACACTGCCTTCCTTCTCCTCCACTTTGTCCTCGCACCACACAACCACCTACACCCTCCCAATCACAGCTGTCTTTCACCTCCTCCACTTCTTCCTTTTACTACCACTTCGTCAACCAACCAGCTAGTCCCTCCAAATCGCACCAGCACTGTTTCCCTACTCCTCCACTTCTTCCTCACACCACCAACCCGTCACACAACCACCTAGTCCCTCCAAATCACATCAGCACGGTCTTCCTTCTCCTCCACTTTTTCCTCACACCGTCACCTTGTCACACAACCACTTAGCTCCTCCAAATCACATCAGCACGGTCTTCCTTCTCCTCCACTTCTTCCTCACACCACCACCTCGTCACACAACCACCTAGTCCCTTCAAATCACATCAGCAGTATCTTCCTTCTCCTCCACTTCTTCCTCAAACCACCATCTGGTCAACCAACCACCTACTCCCTCCAAATCACATCAGCACTATCCTCCTCCTCTTCACTTTTTCCTCACACCACAATCTGGTCACATAACCACCTACTCCCTCCAAATCACACCAGCACTATCCTCATCCTCTTCTCTTTTTCCTCACACCACAATCTGGTCACATAACCACCTACTCCCTCCAAATCACATCAGCACTATCCTCCCCTCCTCTTCACTTTTTCCTCACGCCACAATCTGGTCATATAGCCACCCTCTAAATCACATCAGCACCGTCTTCCTTCTCCTCCACTTCTTCCTCACACCAACACCTCGTCACACAACCACCTGCTCCCTCCAAATCACATCAGCAGTGTCTTCCTCCTCCACGTCTTCCTCACACCACCATCTGGTGTCACACCACGGGCATCAAGCTACCGCCATCTTTGAATCCCGGGTTTGAACTTTTGTTGTATAATGAATTTTGAGTCTTCAAAAATTTTGAGTCTTCAGAAAATACATTTTTATAAAAGCTATTACGAAAATGTAAAATATTTCTTAATTTCTATCTAGCGGGTCTGTCACGCTTTGCCTAGCTATGACGTCACTGACTTTTGCTCGGGCGCCATATTGAAAGCACAAAGCTTATAAGATGAGAGCAAGAAGTAGCCTTGAGACGAGGCTAAATGAATCAATAAATTTTCAATAAACTTTGAATAAACATTCTTTATTCAAACACGCCCTTTGCACCTCGCAGTTAAGTAATGGTCCATATAAGAACTAGGCAAGCGAACGGCGAAGCATGCTGGAATGCAATTAATTTCTAGTGAAAATATAGGCAATTTCATTGGCTTAGACATGAAAATCAGTAAATTCACTATGCTAGAAAAACTTGTCTGAGGATTTTCAGGTATATATAAGCACATGTGGTACTCACAAACAGGATATGCAATTTGTAAAGACTTTGTATGCAGTATGTGGGGAACCTAGTGTAAAATGCTGATTCTCACTCCTTTGTTCTTCTTTAATCTGATTGGTCTAGAGATTTTTTGTTGCCATATGTTCTCAAAGCAAGTCGAAATCTATCAATTTTTCACTTTTATTATGTTACTAGTCATGATACCTTTCTGTAGTAAAAAAAATGGGACATATCCTACGTGGGGAACCTTCAATGCCGTAGAACAATGGAGGTATGCCTAGTTCTTGCATGGATGATTAATACCGTCCGCTGGGAGAACATTTGACAGGTAGGCAACGCCGATGTGAAGCTGAAGCTGGGGCTGAGGCGATATTTCGGGCGATATTTTCGCGTAGGTTTACTTCAAACTCGATTCAAACGGTGCAGGGGCCGAAAGTAATAAACAGCTTTTATTTTCCATAAATTAGCATCTCACAAGAATGCTGTCTGAAAATTGTCAGAGCGTCAAAACATAAATAACAGCCTGATATTTTTGATTTGCATTTGAATCGTTTTGGCTACAGGTCCTTTTACTTTCAGCCCGGCAATTGATCTCGGTATTTTTAAATCAAATGTAACAAGGCTCCTTTTCAAGCGCGTGTTCCATTTACTACCGAAACAGGTAGAGCGTTTATTCGGCTCGAGAAAAAACGCTCGTTTCCAGACAAAAACGTTGGCGAGTCTGATTGCATTCCTTCGCACGAAATCAATCATGCGTTGTCGCTGCCAAAGAAAATCGTTAAAAATTTGGGAAATAACATACTGATTTGTATTTCTTACCTCATAAAATTAGTAGAAAACACGAGCAGATGGCTTTTTTATGTTTTAAGTTTGAAAATTTTCCAAATTAAAATATTTCAGTTGCACGCATCGTTGACCTCAGTAAAGGAATTCAAACTACATCGTGAATGTTTTTGTCTGGAAACGAGTGTTTTTTCTCGAGCCGAATAAACGCTCTACCTGTTTCGGTAGTATATGATTGTCAGCACTCATTTATAATTATATTTGTTATTTTATTATCTTACTTTTATTGTTTATACATCTCGTACTATAAACTATGACCTTAAATTACCTGCAGAATCTTGAAAAATACCTGAAAACTTTACTTTAATGAGATTGAAACACGACATACAAACAACTTCACATTTGGACAGTATACACATCCGTGAGATCATTAATTCTCTTCCGGGTTGGAGGAAAATGCTAGAAGAAATGACTGACTTGTCTTTTGCGGCTTCATTTCTTGAAACAAATGCACTAGCACTAGTTTATCCGTAATATTTTAAGACGCGGCTAAAGACGAAGTGTTACTTTGATTGTTGGTCAATGCAATACATATACAACCTTGATGTAATTTTATCTAGTACTTGGTCTTATCGGGGGGGGGGGGGGGGGAATAGGGGTCCTCAAATCCGCCGATCCGTTCAATTGTTTATGAAAATCCGCCGATCCGCACAAAGTTTCGCCTCAATTCAAATCCGCAACGTTTGATAATTAAAAAAAAAGTTTAACCGTACCGCTTACACACGAACATCTCTCACTGAGGGACGTGTCATTATTTAGCGGGGGGAGGGCTACCATTATTTTAAGCAAGGCTAAAAAAGGACCCTCCCCTTACCACATAGCAAAAGAACTATGATCCTTGCCACATTTTGCTCTAAATAAATGCTTGCCCTGTCAGATAGACTCTGGGCCGAGTGATGCATAGTCTCTTTCATTCCTCTTAATAACAGAAAAACTTTTTTCTTACTTCTGTCAAAGCTAAGGAAACGATCTACCGTCAGAACTATTAAAAGTTTTCGTGATCCCCCCCGTCCCCTATTTCATCTAGTAGAAGACATTTTACAGAAAGAGGGTTACATTTTTCTTTCGTTGCGCGCGAAGCGCGCCAACATTTTGATAAACGCAAAATGTTGATAAACAAAGTACAATGACAAAAACCGGCTCGAGCAAACCGAAAGAGTAGTGAAGTTTAGCATTTTTTCTCGGTGCCTTAAAATACTTCAATGAACTCAAGACTTGGAGGTTCTTTGGTATATATTCAAGAATAATTTACGGAAGTATCAAAAACTTTTTCATATGAGATTTGTGTCAGAGGCGAAAAGTGTAAGTTTTATAACAAACGGAAGATTTATAATAGAATTTCTCAAATTTTGCAGTTTCCTTGAACACATGCCAAACAAAATCGGAAGCATTCTAAGAAGTGAAATTTGGCTGGTACATTGCCTTGGGTTTGTAGATTATTCGGGCGGCAAGGATTTCTTAATTCCGCAGATATTAGCCATTCTTTTTCAAGGAAATATTTGCGGCATAAATAGCTTTGCCATTTTGGAGCCTGAAAAAGTCCGTTCGAATAACATAAAACCGGCCCAATGAATTCTCTCCAAACTTGCTGTGATTAATGCTAGGTACTCAGGGATTAGTGTGACGGGTGTCATTTTAAAAGTTTAGGTCGCGCAACGCGTCTGATGGCTGCGTATTATAAACAAGGGTGTGGTTATAACGTTGCTATAGCAACTCCGATCACAACAAAATGCACACTACAACAAAGTTCAAACCCTCCAGGGTAACCATGTGAAAGTTCAGACCGGTACAGGTTTTTGAGCCTGAACAGCAGGCAAACAAAGTTTGGTGGTGGAGAGCAGAAAAAATTGTAGGCAGCCTCCTTAAGGTCTCTGTAAACCCGTGAGGGGTGTCTTCGGAAAAAAATTCTCGTCGCGTCGCAATTTCTGCTATGATAATCAGCTATATATCATTTGAAAGCTAAAATATTGCTCTATCTTATGAAATTGTATAGTTTATCGAAGTTTAATTTTTTCTTGTATTTTTAAGATCCCGAACTAAAAACTACCTTGTTTACTTGAGAAGCTCCAAACCACTAGCGGTTTGTTGCATAATTTCACACTTAATCGGATTTTAATCTCGGAGAAATGAACTGCAAAACCGTGTCAGCGATTTTCGATATTTTGCATATTTACGAAAATATTTGGTCGCGAAGTTGAATGTCGCATTTTTTACAGTTTGGTGCCGCAAAATTTATCATAAAATTTCTTTGAAGTAAAAAATTAAAATTCCCTCACATGGTTTTTTAGTTGTGATCATTTTCTAATGACACAGAAAATCGTACGGGGTCAGGAGCTTCGCGAAGGTGAAAATTTGACCTAAAATTAAAGTGCTAGAAAAAGCGTGTAAAGTTAATTAAATTACAGAAAATGAGTGGCGGGCAATACAAACGAATGGGCAATGGAAGCCTAGGAAAACAGTTGTCGCGTCATTTGAGGTTTTAGAAATATACTTTAGGATTGTATAAAAAAAAGTCATTTTATGAAGGTTTACATTTTTTACCTTTCACGAGACCTTAGCATACACATGATGCCCGACCGATTATGATTCCCGGAAATAGCTTCAGCTTTGCAGTATCTTGATTATCAACTAGCCTGAAGTTTCAACCCCCCAAAAAATACCCGCGGATCGCCGTGGTGTTTGCCCTTTTGACACACTTGAGACTCCTGGTGGCAGACAGACAGTCAGGCAGACAGATATTAGCTCAATTAACTTCAGAAAAAAGGTTATCCCCTGATCAGCTTTTTGAGGTTATCATTAACCCTCCATCCAGCCAAATTTTTTTCAAAATATGTATTCAATTGTTTTGAAAAAAAGGAAGAAAAATTTTAACTACTACTGTTGAATAATTTTTTGGGCCAACACATTGTTCTTTACAAAGTTCCTAATAAAGATTGTCTATGTCTATTGCAAAGTAATCATGGGATTTCTTTTTTATTTGGGGGGAGGGTAATTTTGGAGCAGGGGTGCTCGTCATACCTTAAAGGGCCCTGGTACCTTTTAGGGGTCTCCCATAATTTTTGGTTGGGATGATTGTCGTTGATTTAAGGGTTAAAATCGTGGGGTTTAGTTTGGAAAAGGCAAAAACATCTGGAAAAGATAAACAAGGCATGTTTTAAAAACCTTGTGTGAAAGAGAGTCAGTACTTGATGATCAACACTGCACATTTTAAAAAGGCAGCATTTTAATCAAAGCTGGAAACTTCTTGATGGGTATCTTTTAGGGTAACAATTATTTGAGCCACACCCTTTTTGGTATCTTTTAGGGATGAAACTGAAAATTCCCAATGATGATCTCCACGGCCAAAACATGTGGGGTCTGGCCATGGGACACTAGGACATATCACTTCTAGCTGTGGGACTTTTCAGGGAATGTGAGAGAATGTTATCTCATCTCTCCTTTTTAAATTATATTCTGTATGATTCTGTATGTAAGATTAGAAAGTTTGTGTGTACTTTGTATGCAGATTACAAGCTTTGATACTATAAGAGAAAAGCACAATGAAATAAATAGTATTACTACTATTATCATTATTGTTCAGAGGCGGATCCACTGGATTTAAAAAGGGGGGTGGATAGGAGGCGGACCAGTTTTTTTAGGGGGGAGGGGGAGGGGTTGGGGTGAGGACAGAAAAGGCTCTTACAAAAATGCCCTGAAGACGGTTTGCTGACTGCCCCCTAAACTATCTAATACATTAACTTGAGACTTTATTTGTTATATTATTTAAAACAAAAATATAGACTTCTACTTTCTTTTACTCAAAAAGGGGGGATGGATATCCACCCAATCCACCCCCCTGTATCCGCCCTTGCAAGGCCGTAGCTAGAAATTTTTGACTGGGGGGGCAGGCCTTGGTCATTCTTTGTTTTTGCAGTGGGCAAGCAGGGTTTTCCCCACATGTTGACACTAAAAATTTTACTTCGCTGGGGGGGGGACTGCCCCCTCTGACCCTATGCTAGCTACGGCCCAGCCTTGTTGTTACTTTTTGCATTTATTTTCAGCATTTATTTAATGCTGCATCCAGAATTTCCAAAATGGTTTACCCCCCCCCCCCCCCCCATGCATATAGAATTCCGGGCAGGTTAAAGACATCCAGCTTCGAAAAAAAAAACCTTGCAATCAGAATTCCGAGCTCTTAACCCCCCCCCCCCCCCCCCCCCCCCCCCCCATCCCATCGGAATTTCCAAATGCCGCCCTTGGGGGGTACCTTTAATTTCTGGAATTGCCCATTGGATTGTTTTATGGGGAGTATAAGTCCCATGTTACTTGCTGACCGTATTAACTGCTGCACCTGCAAGCTTCAGGAAGATCCTGGTAGTATAAATTATACAGACAAAATAACAGTTGAAAATTCATACCAGTATACCCCCCAGGGATATCAACTCTCCCTGTTTTGCCAGATTCAAGACTTTTCGCTCCGTCTCCAGGGGTTTGAACCGCCGTCTACTACACTACTGACTGCCGGCAACTGTGAGCTGTATAACTGGTCAGTTTCAAGAACAACACTAAAGCAATAGAATACATGAATATGTAAATTATCTTGCCCTCAAAATGCAGGAAAACGCCTTTTCTGCTACTGTCGACATGTCGACATGTGACGAACCTGGTGCGAAATGATCGCGCGCGAGGTGGTGGTGGCGTTGCAATCTATTTGAAAGAAACTATTTCGTTTAGAAATCGGTCAGATCTGACAGTTGATTCTTTGGAAATGATATGTTTAGAAATCCACCGCCCGTTTAATAAATCTTTTTTCTTTTGTTCCTGGTATAGACCGCCAAATTCAAGAATGGAATTGTTCGATGATTTCCAAATTTTCCTGCAGCGATGCGGTAACAGGGAGTTAATTTTAGCGGGGGACCTAAACTCAGACCACATCAAAACACCACTCGAAAGCCACACCAGAAAACTCAAATTTCTATCCTCGATCTATCAACTGAAACAATTAATAAAGGAGCCCACGCGAGTAACGCTAACATCAAAAACACTGATTGATATAATACTGACGAATAACAAAGAGATTATATCGAAATCTGGAGTAGTTCGCACCGGAATATTGGATCATTATTTGGTTTATGGTTGTCGTAAATTTCGGGCCCCTAGATCATACCCGGTTGTAAAAGAAATAAGAAACTTTAAGCACTTCAATTCGGAAAATTTTATCTCTGATCTTAACGACATACCGTGGGAAACGATAAATGACCATAGTGATCCAAATACAGCATGGAAGGAATGGAAAGATAATTTCATGAAGGTGCTAGACTGGCACGCGCCCAGTCAGAACAAACGGATTCGTTCAAAATCCATCCCATTGATAACAAAAGAAATTAAGAAATTAATGAATGAAAGAGATTTCCATAAAATGCGGGCCGCTAAAGATGGCTCACATCTCCATTGGGATAAATACCAAACATTGCGAAACAAAGTAAACATGGAAATTCGTAAGGCCAAGTCAAAATGTTTTAGAGAGAAAATCGATTCATGCCCCAAAAATAATCCTAAGGAAGCATGGAAATTAATCAATTCTCTGACGGGGAAAAATATTAAGTCTACAGCTGTTAATGATCTCCTAACAAATGGGAGTGTAATTTCGAATAAGGATGACATTGCTGAAATTTTCAATGATTATTTTGTGAATATAGGCCAAAATCTTGCTGCCGAACTAACTGAGGAAAATTCGGACGGGACTGCAGGTCCGGAGGAGTATCCTGATAGAGACATTGCATTTGCTTTCGAGGAAATTCCTCCAGAGAACACTTTGGAATCTTTAAAACGTCTTAAAGTATCCAAAGCGACAGGGCTTGATAAAATCCCCGCGAAAGTTCTCAAAATTGCAGCAGATGTCATTGCGCCATCCCTGACTTCAATATTCAATTTGTCACTTACCACTTCCGTTTTTGTCGATGAATGGAAGTGTGCTCGTGTGACGCCGATTTTCAAAAGCGAAGACCGTCGTATGCCGGAAAATTACCGCCCTATATCTGTCCTACCAATAATTAGCAAACTTTTTGAGAAATAAGTTTTTAAACAGCTATACAAATATTTAAGTAAACATTCGATTCTTTCGGCCTTTCAATCAGGCTTCCGCCCATTGCACTCCACTACGACGGCCCTTATTCAAATGTGTGATGAGATATACAATAACATGGATAATGGAAGACTTTCAGGTATTGTGTTCCTCGATATTCGAAAAGCTTTCGATTCAATAAATCATTCTATACTTTTGAATAAGATAAAGTCGTATGGCATCTTAGGGCCCAGTCTAGATTGGTTTTCATCTTATCTTACTAAGAGGACACAGCAGTGTTTTGTAAACAATGTATTGTCCACTCCAAAAAACATTGTATGTGTTGTTCCGCAAGGTTCAATCTTGGGACCACTGCTGTTCCTCCTGTACATAAATGACCTTCCAGACTGTCTTAATACCTGTATGCCCTGTATGTATGCCGATGACACTCAGATTTTTACGTCTTCTGATGATGCACTCGGTCTTACGGACAAAATAAACGACGACCTTCAAAGTGTCTACAACTGGCTACATACAAACAAGCTTCAATTTCATCCATCCAAAATTAAATTCATGGTAATAGGATCGAGGTATAACATCAACAATAAGTATGACCCAACTCAACCAGTTCATATGAACAATAAAGTAATCAGCCATGTAACTTCTAATAAATGCCTGGGTGTCGAAATTGACAATACACTTTCTTGGGCGAGTCAGATAAATAATATTTGCAAAAAGGCAAGCTCAGGAATTGGCATTATACGACGTCTAAAACCAATCCTACCAAAGAGCTCTCTGGAAACTCTATACAGGGGCCTTGTACAACCACATTTTGACTACTGCTCGCCCCTTTGGGACATTTGCGGGAAGGGCCTTAGGGACAAACTGCAAAGTTTTCAATCTCGGGCTGCACGTCTTATCACTGGGGCTAATTATACGATTCGCTCGAAAGACATACTTGAGGGGTTGGGTTGGCAATCCTCAGAATCAAGACGAAAAAAAGCAAAATTGATCATAATATATAAAGCGTTGCAGGGTCATGCACCAACTCACCTGAAATCAAGACTCGTAAGAGTAAGTGATTGCGATAAAAAATATTCATTGCGAAATATTGATACAGACCTAGCACTTCCAAAGCCAAGCACAAATTTTCTGAAATCCAGCTTCTCCTATAATGGCGCCATGTTATGGAATTCCCTTTCAAAAGAGGCCAAAATGGCTAAATCGTTATCTGCTTTTAAACGTCTGATAAATAGGGATGTCGCTGCTGGGCTATGCTAGGTAAAAATTTGCAAACCATATTTATATATTCATATTTAGTCACACGCCCCACATGGAAATCAGCGTCTGTTTTGGTTTTTAACTCTTGTAAATAGACAGTTGTTGTGGCCAGCGTGCCTAAATAAAGATGTATGTTATGTTATGTTATGTTAAGACCCCCCCCCCCCGGGCTGAAAATGCTCAGGACTTATGTATCAGTCAATTCCAGCGACGACCATGCCTCCCCCCCCCCCCCCCCCTGCGGGACACCGTGGGGCATTTGTACACCACTGGGTTCCCTGGGGTGGGGTATTTGGAAAATTTTGCTGGCCCCGGGGTTGGGATTTGTTTTTCTCTAGGGGAGGGGAGGTGGGGAATTTTGGTTCTCTTTCACAATCTTTTAGCGTGTTGTTTTGTGGAACTACAACACCAGCCCTGACCAGTTATAACTATCAATTGGCGTTACAGTGTCCCAGTTACCTCCCAGGGAAGGGGGGGCTTTTTGAAAAAAAAATTCCTGCACAGCAAAATGGTGACTAAAACCCTTCTTTTTTATTGGAAAAAAAATTATCAACGCATAACGGAGGTATAAAAAAAAATCTTGCACTGACAAAAAAGCACCCCCCCCCCCCTCAAAAGTTAAATGGTCGGCCCCTTAGGAAAGGAGGAAATCACTGCTCGCAGGGTAGGTTGACGTAGTCGCACAGTAAGTAGGACGGGAAACGCTACCCCAATGACTTAACTGCCTTTAGCTGATTTCCTCGATACAGAATTATTTATGCAGTACCGATTGTTTTAGTAATCATGTGTTGTTTGTTATATTCGTCGGCATTCACTTTACCGGTGTCACTTGGATGAGAGGTTGGCGTTTATACATTGTTTTTATGTACAGTCTATGTGAAATTTCACAGACATTTCAAGGCGCAAGATTTTGAAGTCCCTGCTTTGACGTTCCAGTACCTGTCAGGCCAACTTCATCTTAACATTCTTCAGATTGTAATATCTTGAAAAGTATGATCCTGCATCCCCCATGATTCGTTATAGCCATACAAACCTCTGTGTGCAGTACGAATACAAGATTTAATAAACGCAGGAACGCGACAAGCAAGGCCAGATGACCACAGGGATCCTGAATTGCCATCGTCGTGCTACAAGGAAATTTCCTCCAAAGCAAGGGAATATAACCCTGTGTGGGGTATAGAAAGATGAACTCCACTGCTATACTGGGCAAATTTAGTGTTTTCAGAAAAAAAAAACGGTTTTTCTGCACCTGGTGGTGTTAAATATTGTCGGCGCGGGAGACCTGTGTTATCCAGAATGCCTTGCGTGCCGTCAACACTGAAAAGTTCAATCACATCAATCAGTGCAGTGTGAAGTTAATTTCCTTGCAAAATTCATGAAATTTACCGTTTAAATAACCAAGAATGAACACTAGCGACTGGCAAACAACACGACGCACCATTCGAGGGCGAAATCAGTATATGTTTAACAACACACTGCATAGCGATGTAGAGTTTTCGGTGATCAACTCAGGCGGTGTCACCGTCAATATTCCGGCACACAAATATGTGTTGGCGATTGGTAGTCCTGTCTTTGAAGCAATGTTCTATGGTGATCTTGCCGAGAGTAGTCGAAATATCAGCCTACCTGACTGCACTGCTGAAGGGTTAATAGAACTATTTCGCTATCTGTATTATGATGAAGCGGATCTGACAGAGGATAACGCTATGGATGTCAAATACACTGCAAAGAAATACATGGTGCCTGTCTTGACACAGAAATGTACCCAATTCTTAGAGAAGAACTTGCAAGGTGATAGGGTATTGCAAGTCTTGACTCAATCAGCCCAAGTTCGTGACATAGAAGTACAAGAGATATGCTGGGAGATTATTGATGCGTGTACTGAAGTGGTTGTGACAACTGATGCGTTTTTGGATACCACATTAGAAACATTGTATGATATACTTTCAAGAGATGGGCTTTCTATTTCTGAGTTAAAGCTTTTTCAAGCTGTGATTCATTGGGCTGAGCACAACATTGGAAAGGAAGTTGAAGAGGGCAAACAAATTTCCAAGAATGATGTACTTAGCAAAAGACTTATCCACCAGCTCAGATTGCCTTTGATAAAAGGAGATGACTTTATTATACATGTTCTTACTGCAAATATTTTGGAGATTGTTGAAATCGTTGAAATAGCCAACTATCAAAGAACATTAGATAAGTCAGTATTGAAAAACTTTAAAGCTGAGGAACGAAAAGGGCATACACGACGACAGTATAGAACTGTCACTTGCAAAAGATTTGATGCTAGCCAACTTTATGGCCATGAAAACATTGAACATTCTATTATCTTTACTGCTGATAAACAGCTTTGGCTAAAAGCAGTTGGTATTTATGGTTTTAAAGAGTGTCAATACACAATAGACTTTTCACTTTGTGA
This sequence comes from Scolanthus callimorphus, assembly GCA_033964015.1. Classification (NCBI taxonomy): domain Eukaryota; kingdom Metazoa; phylum Cnidaria; class Anthozoa; order Actiniaria; family Edwardsiidae; genus Scolanthus; species Scolanthus callimorphus. Next base: position 213,109 of record JAWWUD010000054.1, read on the forward strand.
TGACAACAGGCCAATTGTTCAGTTGGATCAGGAATACATCAGATGCTCTAGCCATAGCTCAAACCCTAGCTTTGTCATAGAAATGCCAAGCTGGATCTCCATTGAACCATTTAAGGACTACACATTGCAGATGAATATGAAGGGAGTGACTTGTCCTTCTGGGTTTGGCAACCTAACATTATGTGGTTTTAAGGGCTTGGCTACAGTTGACTGTGAAGGTGTCAAGATTCAGTTTAAGAATACAACCAACAAAACAGGTACAACCGTAGAGCATGGCCAATTTCCACAGCTTCTGTTTAGCCAGGAATTAAAAGCACCTAAAAGACGCATAAAGTAGAGTAAAAAGTGACAAGTTTGAACTTCTGCTTTCATCAAAGGCAAGTTTGTATGAGAGAACAAGGTCAATCTCTAGGGGACTAACCAATAATTATCAGGAGGGGGCATGAGGGCCCCAGGGGGATACTTGGATATACAAATGAAGGGGGTCCAATGGATTGTAAACTGGATGCATAAAATTGCATATGATAATTTGCAGTATACAAGTGCATACATTTAATTTGTTTTTCATCTCGGAGCTGCAAATTTCATACCCCCCAAAATACCTGAGCCATAAATTTTATGCACAAAGAAATACCTGCTCCCAGAATTTGATACCCAATTTTTTTTAGCCTATTGTAAAAAGGATATTTAATATAAAGCATAAACATGATGCCGAGCCGCTGGAATGTATCAATAAATGTACCTTGATGATCAACTAGCCTGTCAGAAGTCCCCCCCCCCCCCCCTGCAAATATATATTGGCCTTGATTTTTTTGGGCATTGGCCAATTCGACTCAAGTGTCAACCATCAAGAGATTCCTTCTTCTTGGCTCAACGAACAATAAACAGAGTCTAATTGATTTTATTTATTCAATGCAAATTGATAATAGTTATCCGCTTAAATGCCTTTTCAGGGCTTTCAGGTGTAATGGAATGAAGCAATATCAACGAAACTCTAATACCTCCGGGCTAAACTTCTGAACGGAATAATATACCTTCAACATCTTCAAGAAAAATCAACTAAACATTTAAAGTCAAAGAGATAAATTTATTATATATATATATATATAAAAATATCACGATGACTAGACCACTCAGGGAGGGGGGGGGGGGAGGGGGTAGATTATATGACGCTGACAGTTGCCCTAAAATCACTTTTTGCACTCTGTCGTAATTTATATACAGCATTTAAAACAGATGTTACATTAACGTTACACTTGTTTGACATACTAGTGAAACCAATCTTAACATATTGCAGCGAGATATGGGGCTTAGACGGCAAATACAATGAACTCCGAGACCCAATAGAACAAATCCACATATTATTTTGTAAGTAATTACTCGGTGTCAGCAAGAGGGCAGTAAATAAGGCGTGTAGAGCAGAGCTAGGGCGCCCCCCTCTGATTGTTAACATTAAAGGAAATACACTATCCTTTTGGATGCGACTACTAACGCTAAACATGAAAGCAAACTGGCAAAAATTGCATACACAGATATGTTTGAGAGTTCGGCAAATAAAAATTGGGCATCACAAGTCAAAAACCTACTATTCCAATGTGGCCTTGGCTACATCTGGGAGACCCTAAATCATGAACCCCCAGAAGAGGAAGAAATTAGTTATATAAAACATATAATGAGCCAGAGACTGCAAGAAATAGAGCTCCAAAATCTATATTCAAGCCTTTTCGATGAAGAAACCAGGGCTCAAGGAAAAAACAAATTAAGGACCTTCCTTCAATTTAAGACAGAGTGCAAATTTGAAGAGTACCTATCAGATGTAAAAAACATAGATCACCGGAGGGCCTTAACGAAACTCAGAGCGATCATATTCTTCAGATCGAAAGAGGGCGTTACAGCAAACTCTATTTAAAACCTGACCAAAGACTCTGCCCGTGTTGCAATGTCATGGAAGACTAGAGACATTTTCTAATTGAATGCAAAATTTACGAAGAAAAAAGGACGTTATTGTTTAATGAAGTTGGGCATCAAAACTTTTTCAATTTGATAAATCCTCGCCACGACAAGGAGAAAATCGGAAAATATATACACGATTGCTACGAATTAAGAAAATATACTTGCAAAATGACTCTTTTATTCTATATATTGTTCAGGGTTCCACCACCCATGTACACTGTGCCCGGTGCCTGAATAAAAATGTCTTGTCTTGTCTTGGTGACAAATGTAATACTGTAATACTATTACTAGTACTAGTAGTATCTATTTAGATAGTGGAATGCTCGGAGTGAAATGCTCTTCTAGAAAGGGTTTTGTTTTCTAGTGTCTAAAATGAGGCCAATGAAATTATTTAATAAAACATTGCAAGAAATTTGATGCACGGTTTAAATGGACTTATCAATATTAAATCCCGGTTGGGGGTGGAGGGGAGGTTGGGCTTTGTGTGGGGGTTTGACAGGTATTCTTGGTCCATGGTGTGGACTTTTACCTTCAAGGCTTGCCCTTGCTCAATCCAGATAGAGGGAAATTGGACACTTGAAATACTCTGGATGTTCAAGTTAGCATGCAGACGGGAAGGTATACCTATCATGTTTAGTGAGATGCAAAAACCCAGATGTATTATCAAGACAAATCATCCAACCTGATCAATTATGTGTATATTATCATTCTTTGGATCATTACATTTTTAAACCTCCCCTTAAAAAGATCCCCTCCCCTGGAATTTCCACACTTAAATCACACCCCCTTCCCTGGAATTTCCAGTCTCATAATGGACCCCTCCCATGGAATTTCTATTTTTGATGGCAACAAAACCCCTGGAAAATCTATTTGGGCATAAAATGTCCCTGGAAAGTCACCCGTTTTACCCCTCCCATGGAATTTCCCATGGAGTCAAATACACCCTCTTCTGGAAAATTTCCAGTAGGTCCTCAACCCCCTGGTGTGGTTTAAAAATGCAATCAGCAGTTATAAGCTTCTGCTCTGATCTCCTTTTGAAGTTTTACTTTAAATGAAAAGGCTAATTTGCGGTTCCGGAAAATATCCATACCCCCTCAACGTAAGCTGTTGAAAAGTGACCCCCCCACCTATCAGGAATTTCCAAAAAAAAAAACAGTATTTGCATGGAAAACACCAGGTAAATTTCTTGATGGGTATCTTTAAGGGTAACAAATTATTTGAGCTATGCGATGTTTGATTTCCTACGGTCATCCCCAACCAAAAGATATGGAAGTCCCCCCTGGGGGTATTTGGTCATCAGAATTGTTCCTTGACACCCAAGGTATTATTAAACCCTGTGTATTTCAATTCAATAGGGTCAAGGAAAAGTAATGTACGGGCAGTGAAATGTGCAATTATTGTGTAGAATAAAGGAGAGTTGTGTCAAATACTTTCTCATAGGTTTGGAATGTTAAAAAAAAGATATTGACAAAAAGATTTAAACAGAAGTCAGTCCTCTACACCATGCCTGGGCCCCCTCCCTTACCATTGAAAGTTGCATAAATTGTATACATTTCGAATAGTGACATTATGATATAGTTGTATCTGACCTGAAGGCTGCCACAACAGCAACTTCAATGTTTTTGCAGCTTTTGCAGGAATGTTTAGATGTCTCTATAGGGATGTCACTCTGTTTAGTTAAAAAGTTCTCGTTCGAGCCAATATTTCTGCAACAAAGTGACTTGATTTCTACAAACACGCGAGCTTCTCCCAGTACTATAACAGGGGCGTAGCCAGGGGGGGTTCCAGGGGTTCCGGAACCCCCCCTCTCCCGCAGCGGAACCCCCCCTCTCCTCTGTTCTGGACCGACTTACTACTAAAATTGTAAATATTTAATAGACAACAAGTAAAAGCTCCAATAAAATGTAGCAAATTTCTTCAAACGCTAGTTTTTCCCCGCGATCAATATTTTTGGCTGAGTTTCCTGTGGCGAGAACGCAAAAAAAACACGTCCGATTTATTGGAGTACTTATAATGAGCGAAAAAGGAGTGCAGGTTTCTATAGTAACCAGAAGAGTTTTGAAAAGGACAAGAGGCAGCCAAACCATACCAGAACCAGAGAAGCGGGAAGCATCTACACAGTGTGCGCCGGCAAGAGGGAGCTACAATCGCAGCAAGAGTGGTGAGGTGTGGACGAACGACGATCTGGTGGTCTTGTTGTGGAACAAGGACTTCCTTATTAGTTGGATGCAAGATAAAGAGTTGCTAGCTAAGAGGCAAAATTGCCCCCAGTGTGAAGCAAGTATGACACTCGTGTCGTGTTCAGACAGATCTGAAGGATACAAGTGGCAATGCAGGCAGCAAGGAGGCAGCAAAAGACACAAGGTTGAGATGTCGATCCGGGCTGGCAGTTGGTTCGCAGGCAGCAACATGACACTAGAGGAGATGCTGAAGATTACCTACTGGTGGTGCCAGGATATCGATCAAGCCCAGATAAAGCATGAACTGAGATTGGCCTCTCACTCCGCTGTTGACTGGGACAGTTTTTGCCGAGAAATCTGTGAAGTGACTTTGATGAATCGCAGAGAGAAGCTGGGAGGAGAGGGATTACGTGTCCAGATAGACGAGAGCAAGTTCGGAAAGAGAAAATACCATAGAGGCCATCATGTAGAAGGACAATGGGTATTTGGTGGGATCGAGGAAGGAAGCAGAAAGTGCTTCATGAGTGCGGTCGAAAAGAGAGACGAGGCCACACTGCTGCCGCTTATCCAGGACCACATCAACCCAGGGACCATTATAGTGTCGGATTGCTGGAAGAGCTACGTAAATCTAAAGAACCATGGCTACGATCACAAGACCGTTCACCACTCAGACGAGTTTGTTAATGCGGATGGCGACCACACCAACAAGATCGAGGGTCACTGGCGTCAAGCAAAGGCAAGCTTCCCACCATTCGGCATAAGAAAGTACCAGTTCTCGTCCTACTTGGCGGAATTCATGTGGCGTTACATGAATAAGGGAAAAGATTTGTTCACAGAGTTCCTGGGTGACGTGAAGGCGCTTTACAAATTGTAAACAAGAAACAGCGGCTGTTTTCAGCCACCCATAACAACGGCTCTTTTCAGAGCCACACACATTTTAAAACTCATGACTTCATTGCTTCTTAAATACATAGTAATATGTATGATCTTCTTAAAGGCTTCAATAAAATATGACGATGATATATTGCCGATGATATATTGCCGCTGCGAGTGATAGTTATATTTGCATCAGTTGTGCCTACGCAAAATAATCTGTCCGCCGTCTGCAGTTTAACATATCTTGCCAGTTTAAAACAAGTCAGACACCGAAATTAAAAGTCATACGCAACCACGGTGCCAATATTTTAAAATATGTTACACCGACATTAAAATTCACGAGAGTATCTTCGTTCTTAGATAATTCGGCATATTCGACAAATCCGTACTAGATAGTTCGGCATATTCGACCCCAGCACCGCTGACGACGGTTGTTAAAAGTAGCTAAAAGTATCTTCGTTCTTAAATAATTCAAATTCGACCACGGCACCGCGGACCACGGTGCCAGTGTGATAAAAGTATCTTCGTTCTTAAATAATTAATATTCGACCACAAGTATCTTCGTTATTTCATATCTTCGTTCTTAAATTATTCATATTTCGACCTCAGCACCGCGGACCACGGTGCCAGTGATTAAAGTATCTTCGTTATTAAACAATTCACATTTAAATAATTCATATCTTCGTTATTAAAATTCATATTTTGACGTCAGCACCGCGGACCACGGTACCAGGGATTAAAGTATCTTCGTTATTAAATAATTCATATTTCGACCTCAGCACCGCGGACCAGCCCACGAGAGAAGTGGTTAAAAATAGAAGACGGGCATTCTGCAGTCTAGCCACAGTTCTAATGAGTATACGGTATTTCAAAGTATATTTGGGGGAGATAAATTTAGTCACGTGACAACTGAAAAGCGAAGAATTTCTACTCTTCTGATTCCTTTATCCTGAATTGTTAGGTTATGCGCGTTGGTTTTGTGCAAGCCAGAAGGCGGTTTGACGATTGGAAATCGTTAGCGAGAGTTCGCAGAATTATGAAAATCGCAGTAATGCTATCTGTTCTTAAAACGGCAATCTTCCTAATTTTGCCACAAAAAATACTTCTTTTCAGATTCTTAAAAATAAACACAAAAAGTCTGTCGCTTTTTACGAATCCTCGCGGGCTGCCCGTGGTATTTTTAAAATCTCGATCCAGGAGATAGCGTGCGTTGTCGGGTTTTCTGCGAAAACGCGCGGGCTACCTGTGTTTTGTCCCAGGCCCTTTGGCGGAGACAAAAACAACATGGCGGCCATGAGTACAATGTTTCTCGGATACCTGCAAGTTTTGGTGGAGGAAAAGTACTTACTGTCCTTCCAAATAAGGTAAGGGGGAATTCCTAATAAGGAAAGCGGCAAGTCGACAACGTTAGACTACAAACGTCTTGATGTAGCTAAAAAAAAGTGGTGACCAACAGAACGATGTTTTTCGAGCATCTGCAAGTTTTGGTGAATTTCCCTGCTACAGTCCCTAGCTAGATACGAGGAAAAATACTTGTCTGATAAGGTAAGATGATTTCCTTATTAAAGGCCCATCACCAACCGGGAGCCTTTGCGGACTCCTAGCCAAAACCATGGATCAATTTGAAAATAAAAGAAAATTGGGCGCAACGGCTCCCGGTTGGTGATGGGGGCCAGGGATTCTAATGGGTTTGGGGCTAGTCCCCCCAAACCCAAAATGTGCTTCAATTGCTTTAATCTATTTAAGGCAGGCTTATGATGGCACAGTGATACAACTCGATGAACTAACATTTCGGAGCTATATTTTAGTACGGGGAGATACAATACCAGAAATTCAAACTCCTTTCATCTACCTCTTTACAGAACCAATATTAGACTGTTTGGCATTCGCTTTCAAGGTCCGAAACTGTTTTTAAAATTCCCTACATGCTGAAGTTCAAAATGCTTCAAATATTTCTTCTTTCAAATCGAAACTAAAAACATTTCTTTTTTAAAACTTAGCCTTTCCCTTTGTATACTTACATGTACTTATTGCTTTCGTGGCGTCCTGTGCTTGTCTTGTGCCTGCTGATTTTTATCCTAATTCATACTTTGTCTTTTTGTATTTTGCACGACCTTAGTGATCATTATAGCGGAGCTCCTTAGCGGCCGAAGGCCGCAGAGCGGAGCACCATAGGTATCGCAGGAAGAAAGGAATAGCTCAAAGTAGAAACTCAGGTATACGATCGACTTCATTTTTCATGGTTCAGCGGTATTCCCATTTGGGTATCGCGGGCGCGTCCGTGCGTGTCGGTCTGCGTGCCCCATCACATGTAAACCAAGACCCGTTTATATTATAGTTTGTATTGTCTTTTGAGGGAGCCCATTCTCATAAGCCTCTTGGTTTATCCTAGGTTTATCCTTTGTCTCTATTATGTTACATTATTTTTGTATTTATATGTTATGGCAAAAAAATAAACAAACAATAAAACAAACAAACAATACGGGGTGACGTCACAAGGCATGTCACGTAACTAAACAGTAAATTGCTTTTCCGATGATGGAGAAAACAGAACTTCGGTGAAAATGGGCAGTCGCAAAAAAAGTCCACACCCCCCCTGTTGAGGACCCGAGTCACAGCTACCCACCCTGGATATTTTTAATTTGAACAACCCACCTTGGAATTCCAGTGATTTTCTCATGACCACCCTGGAAATTGCGCTTACCCACCCTGGAATTTCGTATTTTAAGGGTGCCCACCTGGAATTCCAAGCTCTACTTTGACCACCCACCCTGGAATTCCGAGCTCCATTTTGACCACCCACCCCGAAAATCCAGAGGTCCTTTTTTTTGCGACTGCCCAATAGCGGTGATGAAACCTCTTCCAAGTGAAAGCATAACAGCAGCGATGGAGGCAACATTAAAGGAGTGGCTTGAAAGCTACAGGCCAATACGCCATAGAAAAGTAAGGTGCGAAATCACAAAGGACAAAGCTGGCGCCTTGCCTCCGGGTGTTTACGCTTCAAAACTCGAGTTTTCCAAAGATCGACCTACAATTCTCGCATATCAAGAAAATTCCCTTAAAAATTGTCGACTTTCTTCAACTTCCTTATAAGGAAGTATCTCCATACCATATTTGGAATCCCAGTAAGTTTTTCACTATTTTTATTGACGTAGAATACTTCAAACTCAAACAGAACTCAAATATACTCGAGAAAATATGTTCTGTGCATTTTCCGCTGTGTTTTTCACGGTCAAGAACCTGGAAACAAGGTAGACGAGACACCACAGGAAGCCCGGTCTATCTCTAGAAAGACGACAATGTTTTCTTGATATGGTTTTCATGTGACGTCATCAAAAAGCTAACTTCTAAACCAAGAGACCTACAGAGATGTCCTTTCTGTGATGAATATAACTCTATTCAAGGATTTGAAACACGAAATTTCGGCACCTTCTGCGAAGTAGTTCTCGAGATATCGCCAAAGCTATTTATGTCACGCAATACCAATCACGTATTTTGAACTTGCCGTATTTCACTCGATTTGCACCGTTCTTAACTTTTTGGCATGTCAGCATGTTATACAAGTTTATATCTTACCATTCTGATACTATTCCTATAATTTGGATTGAAAACAGCGTCGTTTTGGAGACCCGAGTAATTGGCCGCCATTATGGAGCCCATCTACCGGGGCTCCAACATGGCGGCTCCATACAATTACTGTACAAAATGGCGCACATTCACTTGCTAATATCTCGCTCGGAAAGTGAGCAATCGGCCTAAAATTTACCCAGGAAACATAATTTTGTATATTCTTTATAATTCTATTAGGCATCCAGTGTTTAGGAGCTAATTTAGAGAAATAAATTTCGTCACGTGACAAGTGAAAACCAAGAATAGCACCGCACCAATTACAATCCAGCCGGTATAGTGGGCATAGCATAAGTTTTGTTGACAAAGATAATGTAAACAATATGGTTGAGGTTCAGATTGACGAGCATGAATCGGACTCTGATGACGACGACATGCATACCAACAAAATACTGAAATTTTAACTGACTACCGACATGCGGACCCCCCATCCAGACCCTGTTTCTCGGTTGACCCAGGCCTTAATAAACTCGAGAGGAAGTTTTGTAACGTCGGCAATTCGACAGTTTCGGTGAAATGTTGATAGGACAGGTTCTGCCTACAGGTTCTGGGGGTGTACTCCACTGATTATTGGGTAGAGGGTTCCGCCAAGGTCTCCAAAACCTGACCCCACCAGATACCAAACATACTCGTTTTTTATATCCTATCGTAGACCTACGGTCAATAATTTAGCGCCGGTAGTAGCGCGGCGTTGGCACGGCAGATAGTGCCGTTCCTAAAATGGCCTGTAATGGGAAACATTACGCCCAAGCCGAGGAGGTCTATAGAATCAGTCGGTAGACCGGGGTCCACGAGCACCCCCCTGAACTAGGAGTATAACCAAGACAAACTATTTTGAATCCTTAGGATGTCTGAAAACTGGTTTTAGATGTTAATAGCTTGAAAAAGTGTCCAACGACCCAATTTTGCCAGATTTGTTTTTTTAATTACATCTTTTTGTTATTTAATGAGATTCTTTTGTTATTCAATGAGGCAATTTTATGGACTGTAGCACTGTTCAGAAAAGCTCTTTAGATTCTAAATCTATACTTTTACGACAAGTTAAATCTCTGTCAGCCTTTTCCCGTCGCATACGCATATTATCATTTTGGTATTTCCTCTAATAGGAAAAATACTGACAGGGTCTTATATCTATCAGCAAGGAACGTAACATCTATAAAACGGTCATGTAAATTGTACATATGTGCATGTTCAGTCTATTGATGACACTATATAACAGCAAAAGGCCTGGTTTCCATATAGTCTAATCAGTCGACCGTGAAACAATTTAAATTGGAATTATTCTTTTGTTTCACGGTTGAATGATACGACAGATAAGACAGAGAAGAACCCGACTGAATGCTTTTCTAGACCGCGCTACAGTCTATAAAATTGCCTCGTTGAATAACAAACTAGAATGCAATTAAATAACAAACATCTGGCAAAATAGGGCCGTGGGACACTTTTTCGAGGTGTTAACATCTAAAACCAGTTTCTAGACATCCTAAGGATTCCAAAAAAGTATTTACTAGTTCCGGAGACATAAGATGAATGCAATTTCAAACGGTTCGTTTTGATAGTTTTGCATTTGAAACGGCGCGTTTGTATGCAATAAATCCGCGATAATAGTCCGGCGGATTAGAGCAAATTTTCGAGGAAATTGCGCATTTTACGCTAAAGCCCCAATTTTTTGCCAGGTGATAGTTATCGTTGTTTTTTTAAATCTTAGATATGGAGGCACGCTGGAATTCTTTCGTAGCGAAAGCTAGAGAAGTTTTAGAGTGAACTATTGTTTAGCTCAATAGCAGCCATTTTGAATGCTTTGTTATTCAAATGAGGTTTAGAACAGCTTTGTGAACATTCAAGTTGTTCTCTAGACTACACAGCCATAGCAGCTCAAAATTTGCTCATTTTGAACTATGGATTTAGCTGACTGACTTCGGCTGAGCGTCTCCTTAGAGTTTTTGGTGATCTATTAAATGTCACGATCAGTTTATTGTGAATGTTTCTATTGTAAAACAATAGTCTGACTGAGGTTTGATGAAATGTTTCAAGAATGACCAACAAATTCTAAAAAAGATCGAGAAAATTGGTACCTCATGTGTCAAATGTGTAAGACGAAGCTTGTCTCTAAAATTTTGGCATGATATTTCTTCCTAGTACTGTGCTATACTCTATAAACACGGACGATGGAAGATTTCACAAGTGCCGCAGAGCTCATGAATAACAAAGGATTCAAAGATGGCTGCCAATGGCAAAACAATGGTTCACATTAAAACTGTTCTAGCTTTCGCTACGAATAAAATTTAGCGTGACTCCATATCTAATCTTCGACAAAATACTGAAAACTATTGACATGCAAAGTCTGGAGTCTTTAGCCAAAAGTCCGCAATTTTTACGCTAATCCGCCGGACTATAACCTCTCCTGTGCGGCTTATCTCCGGTGTAATAACCTGTGAGTGCGCACGAACTGCGTCACAAAGCTTCCTTTGTTTGATAGAACGAATCAGGATGAAATAAGAACTGAACACAAAGGTGTCCTCTGGGAATGGTTATTACACCGGAGTTAACCCTCCTGTGTCAGTTCTTCTTTGTGTGGGTCACGCAGCGCTCAGGACGCGATGCGTGACCGACACAAAGAATGAGCTGTGCGATACCCTTGAAAGCCTTGTGTTCAACTCTTGTTGAACAGACTAGCGATACCCTTGAAAGCCTTGTGTTGCGACTCTTGATGCCTTTCTTTATTCGTTTCTATTTCTGACAAAGTAAAACAAAATGTCCATCCAAAATGCCCACGAAGAGGAGCGCCGCCTGCTAAATGTTGCTCATCCTCAGTCAGAGGGGACTGCTGAAGGACAAAGTAGATCGCTATGGGAAGACTGCAATTTGAGAAAGGTTCTACGGTTCGTCGCCCTGTCAGTGATATACTTTCTGACTTACGCTTGTTTGGCTTTTTTAGCAACTTTCTTCGCTCCTGAGGTAAGCCCTGACTACAAGGACGTCAACTCTTTCAGTTTTGCCGGCAGTCTACAATATTTTCCGCTCCGTCTCCCGGGAAAAATTGAAGACGATTTCTCCTGGAGAATTTCAGGAAATTTCGCCATTTGAAGGCAGTCTCCAGATGTTTGAAGTCCTGGGGTTGACGTCCTGTGACTGTGTTTTGCCTGTCGAAGTTAGCCAGCGGAAACAGAAAAGCACAAGTCAAGTTGCGGAAAGTTTACCAGGGTCCCAGGCTGAAGATTCCATATTTTCGAACAAAGTTTGAAGTTGTATTTGGGTTATTTCAGGGGTAGTTCGTTTTGCCCCAGTGATCCTAGTCATGCTCTGTTTCTTGCTGAAACTTCTAGCAAGTGTCCCCAGGGTGAAGTTTCAAAGAAACAGAGCAAGACGAGAGTCACTGAGGCAAAACGAATACCACTGAAATAACCAAAATACGACTTCAAACTCGGTTCGCAAAAACTTCACCCTGGGACCAATTCGTACCCTGGTCCCAGGGTGAATTAAATTCGACAAGAGTAACTTAATGAGAAAGGTTCTAACTGTTCTGACATTCTAAATGTTCAGCACAAAGGTTGCAAACTCAAAACCTGCCCTCCAAGCCCTCCAATTTGAAAAGAAGAGGTTCTAAGTTTATTGCGATGGGCCTTGTATGGCTTTGCTCCCAAATTGTTGCACTCTCTCGTAGTAACTCCTGACTGTTATCTGACGAATACTACGATTTTCATAATTCTGTGAACGCTGACTTTACATTTCCGAGCGCCAAACTGCGGTTTGGTTTCCGTCAATCAAACCTTTTAAGACAGCCGCATGGACTTGTTTCTTTGGTATTTTATGGTGAAAGTTTTATTTTGAAGCCCAGATAGTCATACCCTTGATACAAGAGTCTTCAAGCTTTATTCCTTTACAAAACGCATAAGTTATACGGCAAAAAAGTCCGCGTTTTCCAGTAGGTTTGAAGGTGGCAAAATGTCCGTAAAATTCCAAATATTCTTGCATAATCTTCACGTTTTGCCATCTCTGGAAAATATGACATTTTCCGTGGAGTTTTCCTTGCATTTTACGCGTCGTTAAATTCGATGTCATCCCTTACGTATTATGTCGGGTAAATCTTAGATATTCCTAGCGTTTCTTTCGCATTTTCTAGAACACGAATATTCGAAGTGTACCGTCGAGTTTTCCCGGCGTTTGCTTGGAAAGATTACGCGCGTAGTCTAAACATTTTCCTGGTCAGAAAACGCAGGGAAAATTAACCCCGTATAGTAACCCCCTTTGGTCGCGTTTTCCTCGCATTTTCTCGAACAGGAATATTCGAAGTATTCCGTCGTGTATTCCTGGCGTGAACTTGGAAAGATTACGCGAATAGTCTAAACATTTTCCTGGTCAGAAAACGCAAGGAAAATTAACCCCGAATAATAACCCCCTTTGGTCGCGTTTTCCTCGCATTTTCTCAACAGGAATATTCAAAGTGTTCCGTCGTGTTTTCCCGGCGTGAACTTGGAAAGATTACGCGAATAGACTAAACATTTTCCTGGTCAGAAAACGCAAGGAAAATTAACCCCGTATAATAACCCCCTTTGGTCGCGTTTTCCTCGCATTTTCTCAACAGGAATATTCGAAGTGTTCCGTCGTGTTTTCCCCGGCGTGAACTTGGAAAGATTACGTGAGTATTCTAAACATTTTCCTAGTCAGAAAACGCAAGGAAAATTAACCCCGTATAATAACCCCTTTGGTCGCGTTTTCCTCGCATTTTCTTGAACATGAATATTCGAAGTGTTCTGCTGACAGGAAGTGACGGACGTGATGTTAGTTGGTTCCACGCTACTTCAAGGTCTCATGACCCCGGAAGTTGTTATTAGCGAATCACAGTTCATGTAAGAAAACATAACACTAGTACTCCCGGTTTGGACCAATCACAAGCGGTGTTTCATCGACCTGCATTGATTTTCATTGGACCAAACAGTTTTGGCCCTCTTTTCAAATCGTGCTGCTTGCCATATAATAATACACCGTTATAAGTAGTCTCAAAAATAACACATTTGCTATACTCCCTTCCGTCTAAGCTTTCAATATAATGGCGTACAACAACCCCGGTAATTTCGGGTTGACATTTACAAAGCTAAAGGAGATCACAGACGCTGCTAAGATCTAATAGAAATATTAGTCAAATGACGGTGAGAAACAAAAGGGTTCTTGAAGATAGCTAGAACTGAAGCGGTCGGACTGTCCACTGGGAATCATCAGACTAACGAGTTATTAAGAGGCTCGTAGTCATAGCCATGGAAGTCAGGATCAAAAAGACTTTGAAGGCGGCTAAGTTAACCGCCGAGTGGTGAACCGCTCTTGGAAAGAATACAAGCTATCAAGCAATAACGAACTCACGCAAGGTTAGCGTCCTTTCAAGCGCAAATCGATGGAAGGTCCGCAGATAATACCAGATTGATCGGTTAGTATGAACATTCTTAACATAACTAAACGTTTGTGCCAGTTTGATTTAATGGAAAAGCTATTAATTTTATCATACTGATACCCTGGGTACCAGAGTCTCACTCGTTTACAAAACGCATAAGCGTGTCAGTAAATGGCTGATTGCATTTTTAACCGCACCGGGGGGGTTGAGGACCTCTTTTAGAAAGACCCCCTCCCCTGGAATTTCCACTCGTGAAACAGACCCCCTCCCCTGGAATTTCCAACCTCATAAAGGACCCCCTCCCCTGGAATTTCCATTTTTTCTGGCAAAATACCCCTGGAAAATCTATTTTGGGCTAAAATGTCCCTGGAAAGTCACCTTTTTTACCCCTCCCCCTGGAATTTCCAGTCTCCAGACACACCCCCTCCCGTGGAATTTCCAGAGTCCAAAACAACCCCCCTGGAAAATTTCCATACGTCCTCAACCCCCCCTGTGCGGATTAAAAATGCAATCAGCCAATGAGTGAAGCTTCGAGCCTCTGGTAACCAGGGTATCATATTGATGGCCGCTCTATAAATCTTAGAGCGGTTTTCATCCGGTTGTGAAACAAAACTAGTAGTCAGTGTTTAATAGTGTCTACTAGTCATAATTACAAAGGAGAATACAATAAAAATGACTTTCATAGTGTAAAGTAGTGCGTGTTTGTTAGTATCTATTTCACAGTCGGATGAAAACGACTCTAAACACGCTGTGAATTTGCATAAGTGTATCGCATGACTTATCTGCTCTGGAATGTCGAGAATGTCATAGCACCTTACTGTGCAATTATTTTCCTGCAAAGCGACTTTGTTCTGAAATCTCAAAAATGTTAGCACCATCAGCTGGTTTTCAACAACAAACATCTAATGCTGTGATCATACCTGAGTTGTTTACTGGAGTAGCCAGATTTATTGATTTATGTATTTGTTTTTGTTATAAATGTTAAGAGCGAGTTTCTGTAAATATCAACCAAGTCGGGAAGAGTCGAAAAAATCAAAATTTCCCAAACTTTGCTTCAACATAGTCTGTGATGAGGTGTCTTCGGCGCTGAAAGAATTTTTTGATTTAATTGAAATGTCGGTGAGAAAACCCGGATTTTTCATTTTTTGCCCAAAAAGGGGTGAAAACATGGTAATTTTTGCCCCAATTTAACGTCTCCTTCCAGAACAATCGCAAGTATTTATCAAAATACCAAGATATTTTCTAAAAAGTGCATCATGTCTGCGTTCGTTTTAACTTTTTTGCACAAACATCCGTTACACATACAATATTTTTTAATATTTTTGAAAAAGTGCATGTTTTCAATATGTAAAAAATATCCAGATTTGCGACCGAATATCGCCCATGTTGGGACGAGTTCGAACATACAAAAGGTATCATAGAAAAGGGCATTCATTCACCTTTCAGAAAATACAAAAACATTTTTGTGCAATTAAAATGGCGAGCTTCTGCAAACCCTTAAAGATGACGGCCTAATCGCCTAAAATAAGATAGGTTTTCAAAGGTATATATAGAATATTTGTCTATACCACGCATACATTGTACATTTTTGACGAAAAATTACTAAAGTAGCTACTAAATACATTGAATTATAGCAAAACATATTTCATTGTCACGTTTGACTAATTTTACAGCATTTTAGTGATGTTTGCACAAATGAGGGGAGGGGAGGCCAGTAGGCCACCCACCCCCCTCTGAGGTTTACTGGCTAGTGATATTTTCGAGAGGCTTTAGAATTAGGACATCAAATTTTCAGTAGCTGAGATGTTTCTACTGCACAACGTTTGTTGGGAAGGTGTCATTTCGTTCCCATGGTAGCGAGTATAACGTCAAAAATGTCCAGCAATTTCTTTCTCCGCGCAGGCGTTCGATCAAAATGTCCAATATTATTATCGGGTTCAATACTTACTACTTAGCAATAGGTTACGGAGGTTTTCAAGACAAGATACCTTGACGGGATAGAGCACCCTTAATTTGCATAAAAGTCGACAATTTTGTGAATATCTTTTTTCCATTTTTTAATTACTTTAATTGGTAATGGACTTAACGTTAATCTAATACTAAACAGCAGTTTGACCCAATTCGTTGATTTTTGTAAAAAAAATATGGTAAAAATTATTTTCAATGAAATGCTTTTTGGGTTATAGATACGTGTTTAAATTATATATTTTAGCATGCGGGTTTCTCCAACTCTGTTTGTTAATCATTCTTTGTTTGTGTAAAACAATGTCATTTGAACTGATGCAAACCAAAAAAATATCAAACTAACAAATAAAACAGTCCATACATTATTAGGAGCTAGCAGAAACATATAACTTAGTTGAAACATGTAACGGCGAAGCAAGCTGTGGATTATTCGCGGTTTGTTTATGACCATATTTGGTCAATAATGAACTCTCGACTGCTAACCCAAGCAGGTTTTCTCTTCATAATATTTCATTTTTCGCTCAAATAAAGTAGAACAACAGTTGTAAGTGATAACATATCAAGAAATGTGTCGTTGAAATGTGTCGTTTTCTAAAATTTCCTTATATGGAAGTTTCTACATACCATATTTGGAAGTCCAGAAGTTTTCCTAGCTTATTTCTTGCCCTAAATTGTCAAAAAGTTTGCCAAAACTTGCAGGTTTTGGAGAGAATCGCTGTTCTTGTAGGCCGCCATCTTTATTTTGGCCCCAGGAGCCCGGAAATTAAAACACAGGTAGCCCGCGTCACGCACGGGTTGGCATTGACAAAAACGACACATTTATCTTGATATGATATGCTAACATTTAACATCTTGAAGTCTTGCAACAACATTATTTTCAAAATCTGTTCAATTGTTTATTCTTTTGATATTCCGCAGCTTGGCACTAAAGCAATGTATGTTCGTTACACGTTTCAACTCACTTATATGTTTCTGGAGCTAGGAAATGCCTATGTGTATCTCCACTTTATTATCCACGGTAAAAAAATATCACCTTCATTTTTTTAGCACCTTCAAAAAATTTCCGTCAATCTTCAAAGAAAAAAAACATTTTCTTCAACTTGTAAAAATAATTTTAGCGGAGCTTCAGCGGAGCCCCATAGCTACACGCAGAAGATCAAAGCCTTCCTATGTGATCAAAGCCTTCCTATGTGATCGGCAACAGAGAGTCAGAATGGAGGGGAAACTCTCGTCACCTATGATTCACTTCATTACCGCGAACATAACATCTAATTTACCCCGACCTGCTCCCAGTCTGACCTGGATAGCTCAGCTGGTTAGAGCATCGGATGTACAATTCTGAAGGTCGTGGGTTCGTATCCCTCTCGGGGTCAGAGATTTTTTCTCTTTCTCCGCTCACTAGGGCTAACGCTCAGAAGCACACATGGGGACCATTTCATTAGCACGTTAGCTTTCACACAAGGTTAATTCCTTATCTCCACTCTCGTCACCTATTTCTCCTCGTGGGGGAATTCCCCAAGGAACTCGTTTGGCACCATTGTTGTTTGCAATTTTGGTAAATAGATTAGCGGAGGAGTGGAATACTCGGTTAAAGTATGTGGATGATGCCACTGTTGTAGAGCTCATCCCCCGTAATTCCCCTAGCTATCTGCCTATCGTCGCCTCTGATATCAATAAGTTTACAGCCCAGCGGAATATGAAGCTAAACGCAAAGAAGTGCAAATAAATGGTTATCGATTTCCTGCAGTACAAGTCGACTATTTTAAGTCCCTTGCTGATTGGCGGCACAGTTATTGAACGTGTTCCGGCGTATAAGTTGCTTGGTGTGCAGATATCTGACGATATGTCTTGGAACTTACATTGTGAGACTGTGTACAAGAAGGCTGTCAAACGTCTTTACGGTTTACGGGTCTTAAAGAAGTCTGGGATGTCTGTAGAGGATCTTGTATCCGTTTACAGTTCCATCGTACGATCCACCATCGAGCACATCGGTCATAAAGCGCGCGGAAATCGGCACCGTCCGCATGTCCTTGTAGCCAGCGGTCGCGCGCGTGAATGTACACTTTGTTATTCAAAATGGCGGATCGATTGTCGAACTCTTTGTGGACCACTCTTTGTGGGTTTTGGGATAAACATTTGCACGTACAGTGATGCAGGTCAGGAGAAAAAGGAAACAAAAACTAGAAGAGTATTTTTGGAGATCCCTTGGTGCCTTTTTAAACAAGGATCATCCTGAAATTGGCCGAAGTTGTGGCGAAAACAAGTCCGAGTCGGCTAACACTGTTAGTAACAGCTCCAGACAATATTCGAACTGTTGTTTCATCCTTCGATAACAACCAAGAACGTGAACTTAAATCTTCTGTTGGTTGATTTAGAGGCGTTTTGTTCATCAGAAGTAATGTGCGGCGGTCTGCAGGAAAGTTTGTTCTCGCCACCAAGGATTTTTTATTGGCCACCTGTAGGTCCCTAAGGTTTGCTAAAGAAGTACTGGATTGTTGTTCACTGAAAGAAAAGTCGCTGGCAAAACTAAAGTAGACCAGATTGTGAAACTGTATCTGTACAGCCCTGTATATATTGCTCTAGAAATCGTGCCTAGAAGAACGTAGATAATATTTTTCCACTGTCACAGAATATTTCACTGCAATATTTTTTTTCTCATGCAATAATATTTTGTTTGTTGGTATTTGTTTCCATGAATAGGGACTTCACTGAGTAAAACAAACGTTAGTGACAGAGCTCAATTTTATGAATGAATTAATGAATGGATTAACTCATCTGTACAGGTGTGAGATACAGGAGAGTATATCTTGAGAACTAAGTGCTGTCAGGAGACAAACCAGAGCTTTATATATAACCAAAAGACTTGTTGAAAGCATGTCAGATGTTCCTGGGGTGTGTGACTGTAAGAAAGCATGACACTTTCATCTTATCACACTGTGATTCACAAGACTCCTAGCTTGAGTAAAAATCTTTTTTTGGTGTCTTTGAATTATGACTGATTAACTATTTTACTGGTGTTGTGGCTTGCTAGTGCACTGTGATAAAATTTCTTCAAAATGCAATTTGAAATTTCACTAGAAGAGGCCATAAGACATCATTAAGTCTATTATTGGGGAAGTTTTTGTGTTGTGCTTCAAGAAAGAAATAATAGTCAAGGGGGTTTTAATAACTTTTCCTTTGTTCTCGTGAGAATTCTGGAAGAAAATGACTGAATGAAATCTCTCAGTTCCTCTTGGGTGCAATTCTTTTTGCCCAGCACTGCATTCTTAAGAATCTGCGTTTAAGACATAAAAAGTAAGCTACTGAGTGTAATTCTGGTTTTGGTTGTCCAAGGACAAAAATATTTTTTTGAAAATATGTCTGTCAAGTGGTAAATTTAATTTTCGAAATCTACTTGCTGCATCACTCAGGCAATTTCCTTTAGGGTTAAAGTGGGATATCAGCAGAGGTGAGCCAGTCCACAGTCAACATAGAAATTACATTATACAGAGTTGTTGATGAGGCAGATGTACGTATATCGAACTCCCAAGGATCCTCTTAAGGAATTCTATTCCTTCAATTTCATTGAAGATTTTATTCCAAAAAAGTCTAACAGAAAATTAAAACAAATGTGCATGTAATCTCTTTTTCATCATTTTTATTTATGCTTCCTACAAATGTTTACTAAAAATTGCTTGCTTATTTAATAATTTTATTACAAACTTGATACATTTGTGGTTCAATGCCTGAACAAAAGGTGTCCTTCAAAACAATTACCAAGCAGTCACCATAACAATATTTTATTGTTAAAATATTAGTCACAGTGACTGGTCAAATATCTTTTGCTTGTCATGAAACTTTGTTCAAGGATAAAGAGTGTATTTGTTTTATTCCAGTTAACTTCTGTGGATACCAGAGAAAGAAAGGGGAAAAGCTCAAGGAAACATAACAGAGCCACACATCAATAATTTATGCAGACAATGAACTCTAGGTCATATTAGAATGTCACTTATTTTGCAGTTCAGTTTTGGTTTGAATGCAATGAGCAAATGCTTTTAATGGTCTGTCAAGTTGTCTAATGGTTGTAATATGAAACAAAATGTTTACAAAATGTTTATAATCTGATCCATGATATCACTGAACAGTGAAAATGACTATGTGGTCACCAACAGGGTGGCCCCAGTCAAACCTTGCATCACACAGTAACACTTATGGGCTTGTATATATGTAGCAGCATTTCACTACCCTAGTCAATCAGTGTTTAGGTTGGCTAATCAGGAGTCATTTCATGAGCTGCATGCCCTGCGGTATCCCAGAAGACAAGCCCCAAAGCACTGGTTGCTGTTTGATCTGTCCTAATGGCCAATAACACTGTCAAGGGAGATATAAAATCATAATATTACTATTTTATAGTGCACAGTACTGGTGTGGCTTCCCTTCATGGTGGGGTACTCCCTTACAAGAGCTCTAAGGGATGATTGCTGCTAAACAACATCCCAATTTTTCCTTCAGTAGATAGAATGGGGTATGCATGGTTAACAAACTTCTCTCTAAAATGGGATTTGATAATAAAGACCTGCACCCACATCAATTTGCTTTCTTGGGGCACATTTTTTTTTTTAATTTTCAAGTCCCTTGATTACATTTGATACCACTATTCCCAGAATCCTT
Source organism: Scolanthus callimorphus (assembly GCA_033964015.1). Lineage (NCBI taxonomy): Eukaryota > Metazoa > Cnidaria > Anthozoa > Actiniaria > Edwardsiidae > Scolanthus > Scolanthus callimorphus. The sequence goes on from JAWWUD010000054.1 coordinate 233,746, forward strand.
TTCATAGTTCCTTTTGTTTTGCTCAGTAACAACATTACCTTGTAGCTTTTAAGGGAGCTCAAACTTTTCAATAACAAATCAAATTGAAGAGCAAACTGGCAGTAGTGGTATCAAGATGTTATAAGGGGCATTGTGAGTTTTAAACAATTTATATTATCAAAACAGGTAGAGTTTCAATCACGCCGTTGAAATTTCGAACCCACGGGTCACTGATTTGTATCATGGGATGACCAAAAATGTGACATACGACTGAGAAAATGATCATGTGACTGAGTACTGACTGTTTATTGACTGAAAGACATCAAGCCTAGGTCACGTGATAGCTTTTTAGACGTCACGTGATAGAAATTTGCTGCCGCCGGGCTTGAAATTGAAACAGCTCGATTGAAACACTACCTGTTTTGATAGTATAAAGCCAAGCATACTATTGTTGACCTGCTCAGAACAGGCCTGGGCCCGTTTCTCAAAACGCCCGGTAATTAACGGGCCCGTAAAACTTATCGGGAGAGTTTACGGGGAAGTTTATCGGGTACGAGCGAGCGTTTCTCAAAGCTCCCGGTAACCTCCCGATAGTTATCGGGGCCCCGGAATCAAATTTATAATTTCCGGATATTACAAATAACTTACCCCAAAAATCCATGAATTAACGAAAAACTCAGCAATTTGTCGACACTAGATTACAAAGTGTACCGCTAAGTTTGTATTTCCAGCGAAAAAAGTAAAGAAATCAGCTAAAATGTACGAAAACAAGAGCAATTTGTAGTGCAATTGTGCACTGAGATTGAACATTTGTTTACATTCTTGCAATCAACACGTCAAACTGATTGACAGCTAAGCTGTCAAACGAATCGTTTTGATTGGTTGAGAAGCGAGATGGTCGCATCTGATTGGCTAAAACTCTCCCGGTTTATCGGAATGGCGGGAAAAACAATCCCGGTAAGTTTACGGGAAACCTTGGAACTGCAAAGCGAGAACTTTTCGAGGCAAAACGAGACAGGCCAGAAAATGGTTAGTTTTGAAGGAAAAAGAGGTAAGTTTTCGGCAATTTTAACTTGGCAGAGTCTAGTTGAATAACTAAGCTTTACCTAGAGTGAAAAATTTCAGGAAAACAAATCAATTTTCGACCTTATTTAAGACTTCATTTGCTTCCCGTTAATTAACGGGAGGTCAAGAGCTCCCGTAAAAATCGGCCGATTTAACGGGAACTTTTACGATTTCGCAAATAACGGGAGTTTTGAGAAACAGTCAAAATATATCGGGAGGTGTTAACGGGTAGGTTTACGGGTCCGATAAGTTACCGGGCGTTTTGAGAAACGGCCCCCAGGTCTCAGTTTGGGTACAAATAATAGAATATAGTACAAATAAACTGAATCTGGGGTATCATTTCTTGTGAAAATTGTTTTTATAATGGATTCCACATTAAATTACAGGTCATAGTGGCTATAATCCTAAAACAAGTGAATACCCCTGCCCCTATTGGCATTACATGTTCAACAAACTGTGAGAAATACTAGATACAGTATCTAGTATTTCTCACAGTTTGTTGAATATTGTTTCTCACTGAATTCTAATCAATTGAGGCAGAAAATTTAACATTTGAGTTTGCCTCTCAATGCCCAATAGGCTGGCATTTGGTGTCTATGCACTTCCTGAACTACTTTGATAGACAGAAATAAATATTGGACTATTGAGGAACAGAAAGCATTTCTCTGTACAGCTTATAATATGATTAATAATTCAAGATACTTTTTCATTTTTAGCCCATGAAACTTTAGCATAAATCAGGTAGGCTTCTAGATAACTCAAGTAATCATTTGAACAGCCAAGGCAAGGGCTGATGAACTGAAACCACCTGATCACGATTTCAGAGCGCGCGAGAGACAGAATGAATTGATATACACATCTTTCAAATACAAAAGATGTTATATTCAGCCCTCGAATAACAATTATAGTGAAAGGTCATATTTTGATCGACTGACGGTCACGGAAGCATTGCAGTATGAAAAATCCCTGACCGAAAAACTACCGAAACAACGAACTCGCGCGTAGTAAACAAACAGCGCTTTGTTTATTTTTCGATACCATACCAACCACTAAAAATCACCTGAAAGTTAAAAATATATACAATCGCTCTTCCTTTATGCCTCACCTTTTCTCCTCGGGTCGTAGTTTTTACCAAGATTCAATTTCTCACTCTCTTTGTCTCTGAGCAGCTCACCAGCGCACTGTTAATTCTTGTCTTCCAAAACCATTTGTACAAACACAAACCGTCCATTTTTTTCCGGGTTCTGGCCATATTTTGAAGCAAAATGACTTTTTAAAAACTCAAAAATGAGCCTTCGCGCAAACAAATCGAGAAAACCAAAACCATACGATTGTAGAACAACAAGTGAACTATAGGTGAATGTCAATTTCAACGTTTCAAAGATAACACTCAAAACGGTATTAACTGCACAGAAATACCGATTTTTTCTGTTTCAGGTCTTCGACATCAAAACTCGATAAAACAACCAAATTGAAAAAATCAAAACAAGCGCGCGAAAGCCCTACAAAGATGCTGAAGGTCTCGTTTGAAAGCTCTTCCTTCCTTCTTTCCGACTGTCAAATCAAGATGGCGATCAATGACATAATAAACCCGTGGGAGGAGGTGAAAGTGGGGGCTGTCAAACTTAATGTATTTAGTTACCAGTCTCCCCAAAATAACCTCACGGCCAAAATGGCGACTGTGGACAAAAGATGGTGCCGATTTCCGCGCGCTTTATGCCTACGTGGAGTACGCTTCTCCTGCTTGGCAGCGCTCCCCCAGTATTTAAGTAATTTATTAGAGAGTGTACAGAAACAGGCCATGAGGGTTATTTTTCCCGGCATTCCATATGATGAGGCGCTAGAGTTGGCAGGTCTCGACCCGTTATACTTACGGGGAGATGATGCTTGTAAGAACTTTGTAATTAAGTCTAAGAACACTATTCATATTTTACACAAGCCAACGGTGCTTCAGCGCACACACAACTTGAGGTCCGGACTTCAGTCTGTCTAGCCCACACTAGGCCGAACAAATCGGTTTAACAATTTTGTCTCTGTTAAGTATCAAATGTTGAATTTGTAATTTATTATATTTGATTGAATGACCTCTCCTGTAATTCAGGCTCCGCCTGCAATGGGTTTTGAATTAAACGATTGATTGATTGATTGATAGAAGAAGAAGAAGAAGGAAAACAAAGTGTATATGCATCGACCAGTTTTGTCATGGACTTCCGGTTTGTGCGCTCGTCCGCTCGTCACACAGGCAACCCAACAGTCATCAATGACGTCATCATACGAGAAAAGGTTTATATCTTTGGAAGGATGAAACATTTGTGACAGTTGAGATTTTATCTCAATAGTAATTACCGGACTTGTCTTTTATTTATTTCCCTGTAGTAGTTTTTTTGTACTTGCGCGCGCACAGGCGATACGGTCAGCTGATTGGCTGAGTTCTAGCACTGGCTGAGTTCTAGCACGTGACTTGCAGTCACAATATATAACAAGCAAAGTTTACAAGCTTTTTGGGGTGCTATGCCAGGCTTCGGTTAGTGTGCTATGGTGGTATTTTTGAAAGGTTAAGACAAGACATTAGATTGTTTTGATTTGTTTTGTGCTAGTAAGAGCGAATTAAGCTAGTGAAGGATTTGTCGGTCTAGTCTGGAAATGTAGTTTCAAGTATCTTGTTTACTGCCTGTAATCTCATCGGGAGATGCATATTTTTCTATTCACTTCATCCATTTCCATATTTTGTAAATAAATTCAGTTTCATAGTCCACTTTTTGTGTGCAGTTTTTTCTTTCTCTGGCGTAGGGACTCCGGCATCAAACTTCCTGTGTTACAAATTGTTTCCACTTTGATAATATACAGAGGATATTACATGGTCGTGCGTAGATACGAATGTTATCTTTACAACTAGTTTCTTCAGAGTCAAACATATTTTCTTCAAAGTCAAAATGCAATTTCAAAATCTGCTTGGCGCATATTCCGCTGACACAGTTAATGCCAGGGGGCGTGTCTGCCTTTAAGCCAAGTGAGCACTGGCTTACATTCTTTTACAAATTGAAAATACCCGTGTATTTATTTATTTTTCTAGGCTAAAATTAATTGAAGCTATATTTTTGCTAGATCTATTGTTGTTTGGTTTGTGATAGTCATTGCCAACCTGTGAGAAGTTTATTAGGAAATAAGTGCTGAATCAGCAAACTAGAACTCACCGTTTTTGCCCTGTGTTTTGATTATGTTGCAACCAAACTGAAACCTTTTTAGTGGACAACTATTTGACCAGCTTTCCACAAAATCAGCACAAGGGCAGGCAAATATATCCACAAAAATGTCAAATTTTATGCATTTAAGGTTCTCATTCCCGTCAAGATTTTTTTAAGGATGGCCGATGATCGAAATTGATTTGAAAACCTCTGTAACTTATTGCTAGGTAGTAAGTCTTAAACCCTGAAAATTGTGATTGAAAGCCAAAGAAGAAAGAAATTGCCGAACATAGTTCTGACCTGAACATTTGATGATGCTCTAACTCGTTACCATGGTAACGAAATGACACCTTCCCAATAAAAATTGTGCGATGGAAACATCAACAGCTACTGAAAATCTGGTGTTCTAATTCAAAAGCCTGTCGAAAACATCGCAAGTAAACCTTAGAGGGGGTGGCCCTCCCCTCCCTCCCTTGCACAAACATCACTAAAATGCTGTAAAATTAGGCAAACGGGATAATAAAAAATGTTTTGCTATAATTCAATGTATTTAATAACTACTTTTGTTATTTTTCGTCAAAGATTTACAAGGCATTGCGTGGTAAAAACAAAATATTCTGCATATACTTAGAATTACTTAAATACTTAGATTATCCGACGGAAATTATGTAAGGAAAATGCGGGAAAACGCGAATTATCCGGCAACATCCTACAGGGATAATGTAGGGAAAACGCGAATTATCCGGCGAAAATCCGACAAGGATAATTTAAGGAAAACGCGAATGTTCTATTTGGGAAAACGTGAGAGGTGATAACTGGAAAACTCACATGTTCCAGGCGTTTTCCTCAAACAGGAAAAGTCGCATAATGCTGAGTTTTGCCAAGTAGTAAAACGTAACAGGTAAACGGCACGTTTTCTGCCTCGGCAAAATTGACAGGAAAATGCATGGGAAAACGCGCGTTTTTCAGATGGATAAATAGAGGAAAACGCCAAGATTATGTTACGTTTTTAGCGAATTTTCTTCGCATTATCCGAACGGAAAATGCGGACTTTTTTCCCGAGGGAAGCGAGGAGCTTCTGCTGTTTCTGGCCTCACGGCCTCCAGTCACGCGTGATTTTAAATGTCTTTGTCTCAGCTGTCAAAGTTTGATGGTTTGATGTCTGCTAGATACGCTTCGACACAGCTGTACACAGTCTGATAGAACACGACAATAGTCAATCTTTTCGTGGCTTCTTGGCTTACTACTATTTGCGTCCATCAAAACCTGCAGTTTCTCTAAACTGTCGTTGGCTCAAAAACCTCCACTGAGCATTCCTCGGTACGTCTGTTTGCCCCAGGATAGGGGAGTGGGGCATCCCTGCAAAAGTTTCCCACCCTTTGGTGTCAGTATAGGCAATACTATATATTTGACCGACGACCGGTTAGCGCAGTGGTATAGCGCCGGGCTTATGTGCGGGAGTTCAAACCCCGGCCGGGCCAACACTCAGGGTCTTTTTCTAATAATTGAGGAGAAGGTGCTGCCTTTGCTCTAATATCTGCAAATGCTTAGATCTTCGCGTCTTCTCGGATAAGGACGTTAAACCATAGGTCCCGTCTCTCACACGCACTACACTAACCTGAACCAGAGGGACGTTAAAGAACCACGAGGACGTCGGAAGTTGTCCATCCTTAGTGCAGGGCTTACAACTTACTACCCATTACACTGACCAGGGAACCTCGTAATTGGAGCCTCGCTCTGTGTGGATTTCTCGGCCCTCGGGCGAAGCTGAATAAATAAATTTTCTCAGAAAAAGTTGTGGCAGAACAGCAAAACCTAAAATAAATCGAGTGGGGATAAAGAATTAACCTTATGTGAAAGCTGAAGTGCTAATGAATATCCAAGTGTGTGCTTCCTGAGCGTTTAGCTCTAGTAAGCGGAGAAAGAGAAAAAATCTCTGACCCCCAAGAGGGATTTGAACCCCACAGGTGTTATGGAATTTTTAATGAGGACATTTAGTTGGTGCATGCGCAGATCCAACCTTTGAAGAACAAAGAACTCATTACGTATGCAGGGATCACAGCAGAGATGGACCAGACACAAATTGGAAGATGATGACGGTCTGATTATGGCCGTATTTTTCCTCATCTAGTGGGAAGTTCAGCTTCATATCCCGAACCATGTAAGTCGAGTATTCAACTTCACTGTGCGAAAGTAATTACAGCGATCAGCATTGTTTTTGCTTCAGTATTTATCGCATCGCGTTCGAATACTTGTTCTGACGAGGTTTGCAGAATTGCAAAATTATTCGTCATACTTTAAGATATACTTGGCCATATCTTTGTTCTCGACATTTTCCCGAAAATGTGATTGCCCGCCGCAGTTAGTACATGCCTTTAGCGGCTTAAAATCAGGTGAGTGTCATTGGCCGCTAGCTAGATCGCGAGAATTACGTGCTTTCAGTTAGACATTGTTTTGAAAATCGAATGCAATTTTCTCATAAATCTATAAGTGGCAAGTATGAAAAGAATTAGAAAATTGATTCGAGAACACAGATTGTGTTTACAATATCTAGAAAACTGGCAATTAAATGCTGAAACCTTACTTTTTTCCAGCATTGGGAGGTAATGATAATCGGTTTTTTTGGGAACAGTTTAAAAACTCAAAAATATTGAGGGGTTGAAAGAAGCATGAAGTTGACTTTTATTTTACTCGGTTGTGAAAATGAGCTGCTGAAGCAGCCATCTGCTATGCCTTGATTATGCTGTTCTAGTGTACAGCTGTTTTGACATTGGTTTTGAACGTTTCTGATCTGCAGTGCAACCAAAGTAACTACATTATGAAATTAGAGTAATCTCAACATTCACATATTTTTTTAGACTGTAAATCAACTATTTTTAAATCATTATCTATTTTTAATTATTGGTATATATTATTTTTAATTTATATTGTTTTTAGGCATGGCCCCACAAGCTGTATAGCTTTAATTTAAACCATGGATAAATAAAGTTGTTGTTATTATTATTACCTCAAGGTGTCTCTCATTATTTTTGATCACCTTGTTCTCAATGTTATACATGTCTAAAGAGTTTGTATTTATCTTCTCATGGAGCTTACATGCATATGAAGAGTTGGACCAGTGCTGATCTGTTCACCACAGAACTCCAAACTTATTATGTATCTTCTGAGGAACAGGATTTCATTTATTGCTGTAATCCTGCTGCAGTAAACAAGGTGAAACATTCATGGGAGGCCTTAATAGCAAGGAAGCAAGGCAATTGGCCATCCATGGGGGCCAGACGCAGATCCAGGGGGTTCATTGGTGCAAATGAACTCCCACTCTCCCAACGAACCGATTTTTGGGGGATCGGTTCGCTAAAGACCTTTCATTTCAAGAGTGGTTCTTTTCTTTTATGTGACCCAATGTATACCAGTATATTAAATTCATGATGTAGCAACCACGATTTCGCCTACTGACAACAGAGAAGGATTGGTATTATAGAATGTTTCTTCATGTTGCACTTCATTAGCAAAAATAATCTCCCCTTAAAATCCTGGATCCGCCACTGGGGCCTTTTACATAGTGAAATGGCACCAAAATGTGGCAATTATAAATAATTTTTTTGAGGAAATGGTAAGGGCAATAAGACCAGTGAGCCGTCCTGTACCCCTCCCTCTCATTCATTTATACATTTACCCATATACACTGCACATCTTTTGAAGGGCTGTGCATATATAAATGATGACTAACTGTATATGGCGATTATAAGCACATTTGAATTAGGAGACATGCTGAAGCCCCATAGAAGCTGTGTTTGCTTGGTTGGTTATTATTAAGCCCCCCCCCCCCCCCCCATGAGAGTGATAGATTCTATGAACTCTGTAGTTATGAAAAGGCTTTGAACTCAGTACGGATTATAACCAGTCCAACTTAGTGCTGGAACCCTCCATCTTGAGAAATCCTGGATCTGCCCCTGTACAGTCACACCTTTTAGGTGGACTGAAATGCTAATTTTGCGTGAACAACATGAATACAGTGGCCAATGCTACATGCCTAGATTGTCTGATAATGTGACAGTTCTGGAACAAATTGAAGAGATCATTTAATTTCCTGGCCATGTCGTAAAAGTCTTTGGTAATAGCAGCAAGGGGTTTTTCTCTATGATGTAGCTAATAACTAGAAATGCTTAAGTCTTTGGTTTACTCTAGCTAACCAAAATCTTACTAATCTCAAACAGTGTTATCATGTAAAGCATTGTATAAGGTCAACTTGGAAACCAACTTTGTTGAAATTACTACTGTGAAACAAAGTTAAATATTTTAGATTATATTGATTTTATTATTTATAATACATCATTCTCACCCAGAGCTCCCCAGCTTGTCACCGCTGAGGGGAAGCTCTGGAGACAGCCATTGACGCATGCGCAACATTTGATACAGAGCCATTAAGAGAAAGATCCCTCTGTGTATGCACCAACGTTCAAAGCCAGCCAATCAGCGAAGGCCCTCAAATGGATGTCACCAGAGCCTCCCCTGCCAGGAGACGTGGCGGGGAGCTCTTTGTAGGAGAATGATGATACATGTGTTTATAAAAAGGCAAACCCCTGAGAGAAAGTGCAGGAAAGTGGAGAGGTTCATGAGTGGTTAACCTAGGTTCTAGTTCAACACCCCCCCCCCCCCCCCCCCCCCCCCATGCAGGCAGAAAAACCTCCCTCCCATTCAGAATTTCCAAATGCCTCCCATCTCCCCGGGGTACATATGTTTACTGGAAATGCCGAATGCTTTGTTTCAAAATGATAATCTTATTTAGCCTGCTGGCTGCCACATACATTTTACCTTGCTATGACCCTGCTAGCAAACTATAAAAATCAATACAACTTTGCACTCACCAAAATAAGGTGTCTGCATGCTCAAGCCAAACATCCCAGACTCAGATCTTGTCAAAATAATTATGCGGCCAGTTTGATCTTTTTCAGATCTTTTTTGAATGTTTCATTTGCTATCGTCTTGTCAGCCACATAATTATTTTATCAAGATTTGGGTCAAAACCAGTATGGAATGTTTTGTGAGCACTTCCAAGCACCACTGTTTTGTCCTTTCTCTCTATTTGTCTTCGATTTTACTGGACATTGCATCCATTTTAGATCCAGAGCCAATGCTGTTAGTGTTTTCAAAAACATTTCAAGGAAAATGGCCAGAGTAGTAAAATATTTTCAGTAGTTGTGACCCCCCTTTCCCAAATGCTGGCTATGCCACAGACAAGCTTTTCGACATGGAACATTGAGTACAAGGTGATCACAAGTAATGACAGCAAGGTACCTTAACAGCTGACATTTACTCTACTTTCAGAATAACTGACTGTAGGTATTTTCAGTGGCAGATCCAGTTTTTTTGAAGAGGGGTTTTTACGAAGCTTTTGTCAGTTTCCAAGCAAGAAATTCTATTGCTTCCAATATATCGATAACATAATGCAATAAATTGTCCTTTGAACTTAATTTTGTTACATTAGTTTTCCTTCCTTTCCCTTTTTGCTACAAAAGGGGGGTGCGCACACACTCAGGGGTGGATCTAGGGTAAACTCTGACTGTAGTGCAGTAGTGATTTATGACAACTGACAAAACAAACATAAGATCTCCCTGAAATCTGATTGTTGCATTTGCTGCAGTTGCAATATTCTAAATCCGGCCCTGGTACCACTGCACATAGATGAGAAACCATGACAACCAATGTCAAAGCAGCTGTACACTAGAACAGCATAATCAAGGGATTAGCTCAAGGTTACAGATGGCTGCTGCAGCAGCTCACATTCATACCAAATGAAATAAAAGTCAACTTTATTATGCTTCTTTCAACACCCTATATTTTTCCAGATTTTAAACTGTTCCCACAAAACCCGATTAGCATTACCTCCCAATGCTGGCAAAAAAGTTTCAGTATTTTATTGCCAGTTTTCGAGACATTGTAAGCAAAACCTGCGTCCTCGAATTAGTTTTCTAAATCATTTCATACTTGCCACGTACATATTTATGTGAAAATTGCATTCGATTTTCGAAACAATGTCTAACTTGAAAGCACGTAATTCTCGCGATCTAGCTAGCGGCCAATGACACTCACCTGATTTTTAAGCCGCTAAAGGCATGAACTAACTGCGGCGGGCAATCACATTTTCGGGAAAATGTCGAGAACAAAGATATGGCCAAGTATATCTAAAAGTATGACGAATAATTTCGCAATTCTGCAAACCTCGTCAGAACAGGTATTCGAACGCGATGCGATAAATACTGAAGCAAAAACAATGCTGATCGTTGTAATTACTTTCGCACAGTGAAGTTAAATACTCGACTTACATGGTTGCGGAATATGAAGCTGAACTTCCCACTAGATGAGAAAAATACCGCCAAAATCAGACGGACATGAGCTTCCAATGAATGAGTTTGCCGGTTCCCAGTCCCTCTCGGTTTTATGATCCCCGCGCAAGGTCTCATGGGATCGCCTGGGGGCAAACAAGCGTGGAAGCGAGGAAAGCTTTTGTAGCGCCAAACTTGAAATTCCTTGCCTAGTTGAGCTGTAGTTTCCTACTAAAAATGTGGAATAAATATAACAGAGAAGAAATTGTTGTTTATGGAGACGGAAACTGTTTTTATCGGGCCATATCGTGGTGGAATGACACAAATAACGACCGAAATCACTCAGGGATAAGGAGCCTCTGCAACCAGGTAATGGCGAAATTTCCTGATAAATTCCAAGCGTTTCTTTTTAACTCTCCAACGATCGCATCCCATCTTGCTAAAAGTGTATGCTCGGGTACATGGGCAGAGACAGTTGACATTGTTGCTTGTGCAACTATTCTTCAACGTGCTATTTTTGTATACTCCATGAAAGACTCGAAATGGAATCGTTTTCCACCTGTACTAAGATTGGATGTTTCCTCTCCTCTCCTTACCTCTAAAGCATGTCAGTGTCCAATCACTCTCGTCCTACATGATCACAACGCTGCTATTGCTCATTTTAACCTCCTTAATCCTGTTGGAAGTTGCTGTGCGACTCCAGTCCCCTTTAATAGGGAACAAGTTACTGCTAAGCCGCCAAAGTCTTATGCTTCAGCACTTAAAAGTCACAACGCTACACCAAAGTCATCTACAAAGCTGCCTAGCACTAAAACTAAACTGGCATCTGCAACTTCTACATCTACTTCACAATCTGGGTATGGAAAAACTACTCCAAAGTCATCTACAAAGCTGCCTAACACTAACGCTAAACTGCTATCTGCAAACTCTACATCTACTTCACAATCTGCAAGCAAAGCTACTACAAAGTCATCTACTAACCTGCCTAACACTAACACTATACTGTCATCTGCAAACTCTACATCTGTCTCACAATCTGCTAGCAAGCTACTTCAAAGTCATCTACTAAACTGCCATCTGCAACCTCTACATATACTTCACAATCTGGGTATAGTAAAGCTACTCCAAATCTGGCTAACAATAAACCATCGACAATCCCTGCATGTACAAGACGTACAGCTACTTCACAATCTTGGCCTAGTAAGCAAGCTGAATTTAAAAGTCTCCACAAAACTATTTCAAAGTCAGCTACAATCTACCCCATGCTAAACCATCTACAACCCCTGTAGCTACTTCACAATCTGGGTCTAGTACATGTAACCAAAAAAATACATATTTTCCAATGTCATCTACAAGAGTGTCTCAAAGTAAACAATCTGCAACCTGTACAACCACCTCACAATCTGGGAATGGGAAAAACACCAACAATCATGCAACACTACTAAAAAATCATTTGCAAATCTACCTCCTAATGCTAAACAACAATTTGTAAACCAGAAACTAAAAAGCAGCCAACTAATACAACATCCCATGGATCTCTCAAAATTGAAGACATGAATGTAAAAGAACTGAAGGATTACATACAAAAAAGAGGTGTCACTGTCTCGGGTTACAGAAGACCAGAACTTCTTATTTTAGCTAAAGCAGTCTATGGCATGAAATTGGATATTGATCCTGATTTTGAACAAGATTCAGTTAGTCAGTGTGTCAACAAAAGGTTGACACTACCAGGTGGCCAGATTGTACCTGATCCATTTGAAATGACAGGGCTTTCAAATGACTTTGCCAACCTACCTCCATTTGGATTAATGGATATATTTAACCATCTAATACTCAGCAAAGCTGATTATGACAAGGAGAAGCTGGCATCATTTAGATCTTTTGATGAGTATACCCTTTTTCAGGATGGTTATGTAAGATCTCTTGGGGTAAAAACTATTGAAGATAAAGACGGCACTATCTTTTCCATAATTGTTGGTGAGGTGATTCCCACTCAGAAGGAACTCACCCAAGAGGGTACAAAACATTACAAACTATGGTTTATTCTTCACCCAAATGGATCAATATACTCAGCATTTTGCAGGTGTAAAGGTGGAGCAGATCAAGGTTGTCGCCATCTTGGTGCTGCACTCTATGAATTAGATGACTTTCTTTCAAGCCGACAAAAATCTGTAACTTCCCAACCAGCTTATTGGAATCCAAAACCAGCCCCCCATCACAACCTGTTCCCTTCAAAGAATTGAAGATTTCACATTCCCTACCAAAAAAAGGAAAACGCAAAGTGACACCCTGTGATGAATCATGGGTGGACTCCTTTGATCCCAGGCCAAAAAAGCACAGGACTGAGATTACTCATGATGCAAAACTCAAATTTGCAGATAAGCTAGCTGAGATTGACCCTGGTCACCAATTCTAAATTCTTACCTAGTAATTCAGACAGTGCAGCGGTTGAAAACGTTCAGAAATGTGATTTGTCCATTGCACAGTTTTATCGAAAGCACAATCATTTGTAAAAGGATCGAGGACATTTCTAGCAACAATGTACATGAACATGCAAATGCATTTTGCCAGACACTATCCCTAGGGATCAGGAGAGAATATGGTCAATGAAGCAACTATTGGACAAAGGGAAAACAGTTAATTGGTATAAGAGATGAGACATCTAATGGTGACAGGAACTACAGTTAAGTCTATTTACACTAGACAGAATACCCTAGAGAAACCCCTGACTGGAACTGATATCAGTACAACTGTGAAAAACTTTCTGTCTGAAACAAAACCCTGTTAATAATGCACCTGAGCAAATCCAATATGGTGTAAACAAAGAACAGAAGCTAAAAATAGTTTCTTATTAACTGAATGCCAAAAAACATCAGAAGTTACATCTAGAGGAGACAGGACTTCTAGTAAGCAAGCAGTTTGGGTGGCTTGGTGCAAGTTTGGATACCAATCAGAACACTGTAGTTGCTGCCCCCAAGAGTAGTGGAATTTAAATGTCCTTTTAAATGGAGCCAAAGTGACCCAAAGTTTGCATTTCTATCAAAATGTTGGTGGCTACAAGGAAGTGATGGGAAATATCTCATTAAAAAAAACACACATACTATTTCCAAGTTCAAGCTCAAATGGCAGTTTCAGGACATATTAAATGTGACTTTGTAACCTATACGAAAAGGTATCTTTGTGGTTGAAATTAAGTTTGATGAAAAGTTTGGGCTGTGGTTGTAGCAAAGTGTTTCTTCATTCTATGTTCAACAGATCATCCCTTCCCTTCTGTTGCAGCTGGTGGAAACAGAGCATAAAATGTAAAAAAAACTCACTAAGCCCTAGAGACAAAAGTTGTGCAGAATAGATGGCATGCAGAACAGGATTTTATACCAAGTACATCATTTTAATGTACTTTGGAAGATGTTAAATCAATAAAACGAGCATGAACTTACAGTACACCACATTCTGCATTTTATCCTTGATTGTTTATCACAGGAAAATCTTTGATTACAAATCTTGGAAAATATTTGGCAAAGAGAATCTGAAATTGGGAGTACCGGTTGCCTTGCTTTCCCAAATATTTGTCAATTCAGACTCTGTAGCTGATATTTTTAAAGGTTGGGTATGATGGAATGTTTCCAGTGGCTTGCACATGTACAAGCCTCTCTTGCCCTTAGAAAATCAAAGAATGAGTATTGGGCATATAACTGGGATTCTATGGTATCAGTTCCCTCCCCATCCAGGCCTTGAAATTAACCAAAATGAAAAATCACAATTAGCAATTTGTTGAATAAATTTAGTCACAAAACACCAAAGTTTCAGTCCCAAAAATGAAGGTTAACCTCAGAAAATGAGTACAAACCTGCTCAATATTTGCAAGCTGAAAATTGTTATGTGCACAAAATAAAAGATTCAGGTCGCGTTGCAATCATTATGTTGCACTTTCAAGCCCCGCCCTCATCTTATCCTACAGCTTTCACAGAATGGGTATTGTTTCTAAATTAGTAAGTGCTGCACATACAAACACTATCTATCTAGCATGGCTTCAGAGTGAGAGGAATCACTCCACTGATTATGCGGAACTGCTTCAGTTTTTAGAATGTACCTTTCGACATGGCTGCGGAGTGATGCAATCCGTCTAGTATGTGTAGTACCCTTTGCAGTCAGCCTAGGACCACGGACAAAGGCAGGTGATATAAATAAACTTTTTTGAATGCTAACAGTCCCGTATTAAAACCCTTTATCAGCCATAACGGCATCACCCTCCTCCAACAGGTCGACAAGTCCTGTTACTCTTCTCACAATTTGTTTGTCAGAAATCATTCAGCCCACAAATGGAGGAACAAATGAGATTCACTCCATTTGGTGTAATTCCTACTAGAAGCTTTGCTGTATTCCAATGTTTGTATAGCTGCTCCATGTATTTTTGTGACTTGATGGCAGTTTGGGTTTTTGTATGTAAAGCTCAAGGCAATCAATTATTACTCTAAGATTGGGATATTTTATTATATCTCTTGGCAGCATTTTCTTATGTCATTCTTGTCAGGCCATGGAACAAGGAAAAGCCAGTTCCTCAGACAAAAAGGTTATCCATGTATTAAAAATCCTGGAAACTTGCCCTGACGAAATCCCAAACATGTCAGAGAGGAAATATATACATCAAACTTCCTTCTTGTCCTGAGTAGAGTAAGAATTAATTCCTCCCAAATGGAAAGTTCCCTTTTCATGCCTCTTTTTCTCTTACTGGGGATGGTAGTACGAACAGATCCTTCCAGTATCGCATATCTTTGCTTCTCCTCCAGAAAAATCATAAAGTAAGTCTAGTTTTTCCCTCGTAATTCCAGTATATCTGTAACCGTTGTTGGATTGTGTGATTTTTCCAATAAATAGCCTTCGTCTCATTTCACTTTCAGTTTCATCAGTCTGGCAGTACTATCTTGGGTTTGTGGAATATCTCTTCTCGATCTTGATTTCCTTGTACTGTCACCATTGACAACTTGATTTTCGTTAATATCGTATGCAGGACGGAAGTTCATCCCAGAACTCAAGCTCTCTGCTACTGTGATCGCCATCATCTTTCATCTCCATCTCTGACGTTTCAGTCTTCAGTTTGGATGTACCGTGTTTGGTCTCGTATTTTGTTTTTCTTCTTTTTGGGTTTACTAGGTTCAATGTTTGATCTATCTTTAGGCCGGAGTCTTTTCCTCCCTCTTGACTCGGATAGCCTTTCATATATTCCGTTGGTAGGGTGCCAGTCTCACTCCGATAACCACAACAAAATGATTCGAGCAAACCTTGGTCGTAGGGTCACTTTGAAATCAGACCGTTTTATTTTCTTCGCCCAGGCATCAATTTCTTCGTCGTTTCTTGGCGAGTAGAATCGCAGAACTCCGACATGTGGTTGTTTTAATTGCCTCTCCGGATAACGGCCGATCATATATCACACACCCCAAACTGCACAGTGATCTCCGCCTCCCATTTGTTTTCAGATTTGGTGCTGCAGATCGTGAAAACAGGCTGATTTTCTCCATAAAACATTGCTTTAAAATGGCCGACTTGGAATAGATTAATAGATTTGTGGGTTTTGTTGCCCCCAGGCGATCCCATAAGACCTTGCGCGCGGATAAAAAAATGGAGAGGGCGTCCATGTCTGCTGTGATCTGTGCATACGTAATGAGTTCTATTTTTGTCTAGATCTGATCTGCGCAGGCGCGAACTAAGTGTCCTCATCAAAATTTCCATAACGGCTGTGAACCCACCAGACCTCCGAAATCGCCCCAAGGGCATCCAGAGCACTTCACCTTGAAAAACTAAAGAGACAACATAAGTTAATTGAGAAGATTTTTCCGTTGCATTTCGAATCAGATAGTTCCTTTAGATAGTAAAAATATCCGAACCACTTGCACTCGGGCTTCTAAATGATCTCGGGATAATGCTTTCGATCTCGGAATATTGTGGCAATATACCGAGATAGCGAACCAATCAAAACGCGCGATCTATGGAGGTTCCCGGTGTAGTATATACTAATAGATGTTAGCTAAATATGCATATCAATAAATTTCGACAAAAACTGCCGAATTGCCGACGTTGCAAAAACTTCCTTATTACAGGGTCCTGAAGGGGGTCCCAATCCGTTCCCGCTCTTTTTTCGCAAATCCCGTTCCCAGTAGGTAAAATCCCGGTCCCGGTAGGACCAGTCGGTAAAATCCCGGCGCACGAAAACTGTGATGTTAAAATTGAGATTCTTGCTTTTATCGGTACTTTTATCGTTTTATATCTCTTTGTCCTGTATGTTTTATTGTCATGCACGCCGCAAATGACGAAATCGTTATTATTGCAACCAAATGACGAATGCTATGCTTGTAATGTCGATTTCTTTCCAACATAGTGATTGTCAGCCAGGCCTATCACTATTAAAGCTTTTCGTGATCCCCCTATTTGAACATGGGAATATTTTACAGGAATTTCTCGTCTTCTGTTGCGCGTGAAAGCGCGCCCTGTTTTAATTGATAACGAATTTCATCAAGCCTCAGAAAAAGGTAGATGAACATTGCATTTTTTGTGTATAGCAAAATAAAGCCTGTAGTTTATATTCTTCGTGCACGACGCAAATTACGAAATCGTCATATTTGCGGCCCACGTTTGTGTACCGTCGATCTCACGCTTACGGGCTTCTTTCGAACATAGTAATTGCCTGCCAGGCCTATCAATGGAGGGCTTTTCGCGGGGCGTTTTTGTTTTTCCTCGCTAAGAATACAAATGTTCTTGTAACGGGCATTCATTTAAACGGCACGAGCATATTGTCTTTCTAGCGGGAGAGATCTCAACGCAATATTACATGTTTCTTCCTTATGCGAAATGTTAACTTATTGAAAGAAGAAAATACAAAAATGCAAATGAAATTGCTGGAATAATTCCGCAGAAAAATTTCTTGTGATCCTCCCTTCCAGGGCTTGTTTCGAGAGTTCCCCCCCCCTTTCGCCACCCCAAAATGAAATGATCCTCTGCCCGTATGATATCTCGTCCTCAATTTTGATACAAAGATATATCATAACGATTCTATTCAAAAAGTGGTTCCCCCGTTTTAAAAATGCCTATGCCAAGTTATCAACCGTTGACCGAAGCCTCGCAGATTCCGAGAACAAAAGCAAAACGAGGGTCTAATTTAGAAGGGGCCAGAAGTGAAATTCTCTTTTCAGGTAGCCTGCTGTTAGGATAACAGTCTTAAAATGCGAAAAATGGTATAAATTGACGACTTTTATTAGGATACACAGGATATACAAGAGAGATTTGAAAAATCTCGTTCCCGTTGAAGCATCTTGATTCCCATTCCCGATAGACAAATCCCGTTCCCGGTAACCCCAAATCCCGTTTTCCCGGCCTAAAAAAAAGGCGAATCCCGTCACCCGTTTTACCCCTTCAGGACCCTGTTATTACCATGTGGGAAATTTGGCCCCTTATTTGAAAGTCTGTAAGTTTTTTCCTCATATCTTATCCAAACAAGCGGACAATCACCCAAAACTTGCAGTGCTCGAGAAACATCGTTCTCTTGGTCGCCATTTGTTTTTTGTTCCCGGCCGAGAGCCTGAGATGTAGGCACAGACAGATTCTGCTCGGAAACTTTGAGCAACTTTTTCAATTTTGAGAACTTTTCAATTCTGAGCAACTTTTTTCAACTATGAGCAACTTCTTCGCATTTCCGCTATTCCTATTGAATTTTTACAACAAAATGGCAATTTTGTGATACCTTTGCCATTTCAAATCAAACACAGAAAGAAAAATCTTGCTAAAAAGATAATAAAAAAAGTACTTTCTTCACCTTGGGTCGCTCACTGCTCACAGGTATCTTCAAGATATGGATGTCTCGTTGGGTATCACATTCCAAATATAGAGCAGAAGCAAAATGGCGGAAGACCCTATTCAAATTGCTTCACTTCACTCACTTTAATATGTTGGTGCTACCTTAATATGTTGGTGCTACCTTGCGGTTGTTTACATTGAAAAAAAAGTGCTGGGGGAACATGTCGTCTACACCAGAAGCTAGAGCAATATTTACAGACAATTGGGAGAGTGAATTTCAGTCAACTATTGTACGGGGATGAAGCTAAATTTGTAAATAGTACCTATGAGCATATAAGGGAATGAAATATGAGGTGTGCATATGCCTGGTACATCGCTTGGGCTTAGCTAATACTGCGGCCGGTATTACTCTCCTAATTGATAAACACTTATTGAAAGACACAGTCGTCAATTTGGCGCCTCTTTTTCTAATGTTTGCCATCCCAGGTGTCCAGTATTTTAGACACGCTCCCTTCGGAGTAGTCGTGAAAATTTTCCAGACACAAAACGAGCCGCGCGTCTTTGGACTTTTTCCAGTTGTGTCCACTAAGTTGCTAGAGAAAAATGGGCTGAGGTGACATAACCATAAAAGGGCTTCCTTATAGTTTCTTTCAAAAATAGTAGTGCAGCAGCTATTATGTATGAGTTGTGATCCCCATTTTTTTTTACTAAGCCAACAGAATGGCGGCAAGGTGAGTCTCTTTTTAAACAACCGTATTGATTAGTATAATTATGTCATATGGTGTTTAGAATATAATTGCCTGATCTTATGGAGATGTTGAGTTGGAGTGATTCTTTATCATTTTTTAAATAAATCATGCGACAAGCGTGAAGAAATGCTCTTTTTTTGGGAGGAGCAACTTTTTTGATTCTGTGAGCAACTTTTTCGAATTTGAGCAACTTTTGAGCAACTTTTGAGGGTATTTGCGGCAACTTTTAAAGAATGTTTGAGCAGAATCTGTCTGTGCCTACTGAGATGAGACTTGAACACCACAGGAGGCAGCCCGCGCGGATTTGAATAAAACGACAGAATTAATTTATTATATGACAATTTTTATAGGCACGTGAGCGAGGCGTCAGCGACACCGTCATTGGTTCATATTTGGTATGTACCCTCTCGTGGCCTTCATGACTTCAATGGTGTATGGGGCGATACTCGTAAGTTTATGTTTTCTACGGCGGTTTCACAGGAAATTTCTGTAAAAACCCATCCATGGGAAAAGCTGAATTTCCAGGCACACGCATGGGAAGTGTTCGGGATATTCACAATGACGAGTCATGGAAAATTCGAACACTCCCATTCTTCTACCATGAAGTTCAGCTTTACCAATGGATAGATATTAGCCCAGAATATTTTGCATTTAGTGTATAACACATTTGTGCATGTCTTCGCGCCTGACCTCACAGTTCTAAAATATTCAATATCATCTTTGTCTACGATGACCGGATTTTATTTTTAGCAATTTTACCGACATACCGAGGCCCCAGGAATCCCTACGCCCCCTGTTTAGCCGTTTTTAGCTGTCAATCAAACATAACGCTGGATTAGGCAGCTTCAGTGGGGTCGAAATTGATTGCCATATCAACACAAATGGGTTTAAGCTATCTTTCGTCTCCTTGCCTCGAACTCTAACTTTCGACTGATATTCAAGAAAATTGACTTACAATTTTCTTGCGTAAAACCACCAATCGTAAACAGTGAATTTTGAGGTCGCGTAGCAATGCATACGGTGGTAAGCGGTACCATTCAACAGAACGTACAGCAACTGCTCCATATTAGCTTTGCATTTGGGGTATGTACAGCCCCTGGGGGGAACTCCCATATGTTTTGGTCGGGGATGATGTTTCGTATCTTTTAGGGGTTAAAATCACGGGTTTTGGTCTCTATTAGGGTAACCGTGTTTAGGGCTCTAAACCGGCGGCAGACCGTCAAGAAAGAGAGAGCACTTGGTTGACAAGACGATAAATTAGATAAAATACGGCAGCATCTCAATCAAAGACGGACATTTCTTATGGGTATCTTTAGAGTAAAACATTATTTTTTACCACGTCCTTTTTTGTGGTATCTTTTACGGGTGAAACTGAAAATCTCGACATAGTTAGTCCCCGACCAAAAAACATGGGAGTCCCCCCCCCCCCCCTCCCCGAGATGTAGACTGCTGGGGATCAAATATTCGATCGAGGAGAGAACTTTCATCATGATCTACAAAAGCCAATCAGAACACAGAATTAGCGCGATTTCGTTTCACGAAAATCACGATAAATTTCGAAGTAATTGCAGATTGAATTTGTTCTAGATTCCCATCTTGGGCGCCAGATTTGTACTCCTCGCGGGCCTTTTTCTTAACGGCAGCGCACATCTCGTACTTGCGTGAGTATTTATTTATTACTCTTGGTTTCTTAATTGATTAGGAAAGAGGTCAAAACACTTGTACTCGACTGGTACCCAATTTGTTCAGGAGGGGTGGTGGGTACCGGCATATACCCCCTTAGGTACCCAATACCCCTTTTTCAGACCTCATTTTCTCAGAGCATGATCTAGGGGTACCTGCTTTTATTCCAAATATGGACTCCTCTCGCTGCGAGGAAAGCGTTGCAGCATTCACCTTTTTAATATCTATTTTATTTAAGGAGATACTTGTTCCTAAAATTTAGCTCTGAGAGGTAGGTGGCTCTGGGCCTTCCCCCTCCCTCCCCACTCCCCCCTCCAAATTGGGTACCAAAAAAGTACGGATGTTTTTACTTATTCCCTTATTAAAGGAAATCCGCCAAGAAATCGAGTAATTTTGACACAAAGTTAAACAATGTTTAGAGGAAAGGAATTGACCGAGAATTCCCAAGGAAACCTGAGAAATAAATTTTCAAAGTTTGTGGAGGAATGTTGTTGGTTGTTGATGTTCATTTCGTGGTGCTTCAACCTATATACATTGTATGGATTGGACAAATTTCAGGATTCATTTTCGATGTTTGGTGTTGTATACGAAATGGGTAATTAGATCAGATCTCAAAAACGTTAACAGTAAGACTACACTATGATTTAAATTATTTTGTTCCAAGAATTGCTTCCAATCATTACTCGATTTTCAAATGGATTACGCCTTTTAAGGAGCTCTCGCTTGCTTGCTGGCCACTTCTACTCTGACAAGAAAATAGCTCAAATCGCAATCCAATTCCATCCTCTTGATAACAGGTCAACCAGCCTAGAATTGCATTTGTCTAAACATTTGAAAGGCTTTTCTGTTAATCTGGAGGATTATTTTGATTACTACTGGCAAATGTACATGTGTTTTCACGGTTACAATTTTAATAAAGTTAAAAATAGAATTAACAGGCCCAATATTGGGACCATATGGTTGCCAATGGCGACCAGATTTAGCGTCCGCAGTGCCATTGCGATGCTGATTTCCACCATGTTTATTTTCAGAGATCAGAGGACATCATTTTAAATCACGGCAATTACTTTTCGCGAAAAATTCAAAATGTTGATTCATTTACTCCTGTGCCTTACAGGAAGCCAACCACTGGTGATGGAGGCTCCTGTTGATGGGCTCCCTTTGCTTCGGACGCCCACCAATAGGTGATGGAGGCTCCTGTTGATGGGCTCCCTGTGCTTCGGACGCCCACCAATAGGTGATGGAGGCTCCTGTTGATGGGCTCCCTGTGCTTCGGACGCCCACCAATAGGTGATGGAGGCTCCTGTTGATGGGCTCCCTGTGCTTCGGACGCCACCAATAGGTGATGGAGGCTCCTGTTGATGGGCTCCCTGTGCTTCAACCTAGACTATCTGTATATGTATAACTGTAACTGAGCCCTTCTGAAAAAAAAAATGAAATTCTTTGAATGACTCAGGTTCGTGACGGTGTTGCCGAAAGGAACGGTGTTCGCTGTTGTCTGTTTCCTCGTCCGTACGGCAAGTGCATTAGGAGGGTCTGCTTGCGAGAATGCTGTGTTGGCTATCATGTTAGGAGAGTACAGGAATAATATCTCCACTCTCATGGTAAGTTCATGAGGGTCACATATCACAGGGAGGGTCACATATCTGCAGAACTCCAACCATGGGAAAATCTGGATTTCCCATGTAGAAGAATGGGAAGTGTTCGGATTTCCCATGGCTATCCATGTGAATTCCGAACACTTCCCATGCGTGTGCCTGGGAAATAGAGCTTTTTCCCACGGATGTTTCTGCAGAAATTCCCTGTGTATGAGCCCCCTAGGTATATGCGCAGATTTTCAGCGTGACACGTGCTCTTCTATAACGCCGCGGAATGAGCAGAATATAGCACAGATCATAGAGAGCGAAAGCCGTCGATCGACCGCCTTCCGGGGTTCGTTCAGGTCATGGTTTCTAACCTCGGCCGAACCAATATTGAGGGTCTTTTCTAAATAATCGAGGAGAAGGTGCTGCCTTTGCAGCTCTTTGCTCTAGCATCTTCAAATGGTTAGACCTTCAGGGGCGTTGCTAGGGGGGGGGGGGACCCCTTTGGGACAAAAAATACAGTAAACGTTAAGGAAAAAATCGGTTGTGTCCGCCCTCAGTGTCTGTGCTTACGACCGCTTGGCAGAAGTTGACGCCGTGAGATCCAGCGTAATTCTCAGGTATATTAAAGCACGGGTGTTTTTCAAAAAAACTGCGAAAAATACTGAAAAAAATTCCCTAGTGTAGATAAAATGTCTTGCGTAGAATGTTTTTCGTTAAGGTTGCTCTAGCCGGTGAGACGTTTCATTTGATGTATTTGGTAACCATGTCAACGGGTTGCGTGACTTGTAAGAGCGTGACAAAGCCACAATTTTCTTTCAGGTCTCTGCATTCGGCGGGGGTCATACCAATGGTTTCCCAATAGGTCTACCAATGGTTTCCAACGAGGCGTGCTGGCCAAGTTATCCTCATTTTAAGTAAATGAGAGGTATCAAATTACATCATCACAAATATAGCTATTCGAAAAAACATTTCCTGGCAGCCTCGTTAGATCAATAATCTACATACACTAGATAACAAACATCATCACACACTCAGGTGAACGATTTAACTTATATCCCCATCGAATGCAGAGGCCATTTTCTAAGAAATTAAATTTAAGGTCAGAGGTCATACATTTGTTGCCATAGAGACCAACATTGGTGAAAATGATTGAGAATGACCAGGTGTTGAAATAAAATTGATTGGATCCCTCAGAGGCATTGGTTTAGAGATAGACTAGCCCCTCTTTTTTACGACCGCCATTTTGGATTTGGCTTTCACCCAGGCCTTAAGTTACCTGAGTTCAGTTTACTGGCTGCAAGTCTATAGAGAGTCGGTTATTGTGTGGTATTGTTACCAATTCTATTTAAAAAAAAAACATACTCTATGGAGTTGTTCCGCGTAAGAACGTTAGAGATGTAAATGAGGCGAGCCTTTTGTTTCCGGTTGACCAGAATCAATTGGAAAACAAAAGGATCGCTTCATTTGCATCTCTAACATTCTTACACGGAACAACTCCTATATATTCGTGATTTTTTAACGTTCCTCTGGTTATGGTTAGTGTACTAACAGTGCACGCATAACCACTAAGTACGTTCTGCGTCCCTGTGTCTGCTCTATCTGTAGTGATTTTTTAACGTTCCTCTGGTTATGGTTAGTGTATTAACAGTGCACGCATAACCACTAAGTACGTTCTGCGTCCCTGTGTCTGCTCTATCTGTAGTGATTTTTTAACGTTCCTCTGGTTATGGTTAGTGTACTAACAGTGCACGCATAACCACTAAGTACGTTCTGCGTCCCTGTGTCTGCTCTATCTGTAGTGATTTTTTAACGTTCCTCTGGTTATGGTTAGTGTACTAACAGTGCACGCATAACCACTAAGTACGTTCTGCGTCCCTGTGTCTGCTCTATCTGTAGTGATTTTTTAACGTTCCTCTGGTTATGGTTAGTGTACTAACAGTGCACGCATAACCACTAAGTACGTTCTGCGTCCCTGTGTCTGCTCTATCTGTAGTGATTTTTAACGTTCCTCTGGTTATGGTTAGTGTATTAACAGTGCACGCATAACCACTAAGTACGTTCTGCGTCCCTGTGTCTGCTCTATCTGTAGTGATTGTTTAACGTTCCTCTGGTTATGGTTAGTGTATTAACAGTGCACGCATAACCACTAAGTACGTTCTGCGTCCCTGTGTCTGCTCTATCTGTAGTGATTTTTTAACGTTCCTCTGGTTATGGTTAGTGTATTAACAGTGCACGCATAACCACTAAGTACGTTCTGCGTCCCTGTGTCTGCTCTATCTGTAGTGATTTTTTAACGTTCCTCTGGTTATGGTTAGTGTATTAACAGTGCACGCATAACCACTAAGTACGTTCTGCGTCCCTGTGTCTGCTCATCTGTAGTGATTTTTTAACGTTCCTCTGGTTATGGTTAGTGTATTAACAGTGCACGCATAACCACTAAGTACGTTCTGCGTCCCTGTGTCTGCTCTATCTGTAGTGATTTTTTAACGTTCCTCTGGTTATGGTTAGTGTACTAACAGTGCACGCATAACCACTAAGTACGTTCTGCGTCCCTGTGTCTGCTCTATCTGTATCTCTATCTTCACAGGGGGTGATGGAAATATTCGGAGGCTGCGCAAGTATGATCGGCCCAGTAATAGGAGGAGGGTTATATACGGTAAAATATATACTAGTTTCCCACCAGACTGTACTACATCTTTCGGTCCTTTCGATTTTTCAACTCGCCGCCGCACAGATGACGTCACTAATTAGAAATACACGTTTCTCCCATTTCCTCAGTTTTCTCTCTAAAGAACGATACAAAATGAATTGGTAAACTGGTACTTCCACTCATTATAGCAGAGCTTGTATGTACTCCTACCCTGGCTCGTATTACGAGCGCGATCCTTCTGAATGGGATTTCAGAGGGATTGTTGTCTGAGTCTCGTGATATAATTTTAGAATCTGCGCGCAGCGCTATTAATCGTATGAACACCTTTACATTTACCAAGTGATGAGTGGGTGATGTACCACCACTTGATTAACATTTGTGTGCTAAGACTTCGTTAGAATGGAGCAAAACAATGTAGCTCACCAAACTCTCAAAGTTAAAGAGCCAAGGTCAGCCACTCCTTTGTTATTGTTAAAAAAAGTAAAAGTAAAAGTAAAGTAACCGTGCTTATATAGCGCTTATCCGCGCGGCTCAAAGCGCTTTACATTAACTGATAACTCATCCAATAGAATTGTTTTCGTTCGATATAAGAAAACGAATAGACCTCTTTACCTTGGGCTTAACGTTGTCCAATTTCAGATCACGCGGCACTCATTTGAATAATCTTTCTTTGTTTGGGTTGCTTCCATATTCATATATCCTTTGGTGCGTAGCAGAAAAGAAAGAAAATGGGAATGCCACGGGATCTGAAATGGGACAACATAACGCCCAAGGTAACGAGGTCTATTAAGTTTAGAAATATCTTAATAAACACCTAAAAACAAAGTTTCAGATTTGATTTACCGAATTTACTCGAGAACATTCCTCTGTGTTCTCTAAATCAGCCGATGGAAATGGATGCTTTCTCCGAGTTGGTATGTTGCTATGCTGTCAAATGGCGACTGACACAGGCTCTTTAACGTCCACAAATACTGATTTCGTAGTACATGATGAAGAACGTTTTGTTATTCTTTCCAGATTGGTGGCTTTAAGACTCCTTTTCTTAGTATGGGATCCGTGCTTCTGCTCTTAATTCCAGTCATATGGGGTGTATTACCAAGAACAGGTAACAAGTACTAGTCAAATCCCACTGTAGTGGTCTAGTAATAAATCAATGCTTTTCTGGTTGGTTGAGCTAGGTATGGTGAAAGGGGCTGCAACACATCAATTCAGTACATTATAATGTTCCTTATGCCAGGACGAACATTTTAAAATTTAGTTTTTTTTCCACGTGCAATACGGCTGTAAGAGTCTAATATACCATTGCTCTTCGCAATAATATGGCGGCCTTTGAGGCGGCAGTAAAAAGTCTGTACATCGCAATTACAAAATAATGCGCTGTGCAAATTATATATCATATGAGAGGTTGCACTATTAAAGCATGAAGTAAGGACACACACCTTTTTGAGCCCACTGAACGGTATTGTTGGCCTGGTTGTCAAATCCCACGGTTTCATGCAGAATTCTCTGACATTGCGCGTTTTCCCTGCCTTTTCCAGGTGAGTCAGAGTCCTACTGGAAGAGTTTTAACACCACCTCTTTTAAAACGAAGGGATGTGGCGCCGGGTGCTTACACTGGAAAAACGGACTGGAAAAACGGACTGGTCAAATCACTGCGATTTTCATAATAATAACAGTAAAATTTTGATATAGCGCCATTTCTACTAAAAATCCTCTGACATTGCGCGTTTTCCCTGCCTTTCCAGGTGAGTTAGAGCCCTACTGGAAGAGTTTTAACACCACCTCTTTTAAAACGAAGGGAAGTGGCGCCGGGTGCTTACACTGGAAAAACGGACTGGAAAAACGGACTGGTCAAATCACTGCGATTTTCATAATAATAACAGTAAAATTTTGATATAGCGCCATTTCTACTAAAAATCTTCTGACATTGCGCGTTTTCCCTGCCTTTTCCAGGTGAGTTAGGGCCCTACTGGAAGAATTTTAACACCACCTCTTTTAAACGAAGGGAAGTGGCGCCGGGTGCTTACACTGGAAAAACGGACTGGAAAAACGGACTGGTCAAGTCACTGCGATTTTCATAATAATAACAGTAAAATTTTGATATAGCGCCATTTCTACTAAAAATCCAATAGCGCTTTACAATAAATGTTCTAACTTAAATAAAATTAAATCAACTAAAACTAGCGGTTTCAAATGAAAGTAAAATGCTGCGAGCGCGTAAGCGGCTGCTTCTTGTTGGCGTAGAAATGCTATATTCTCGTTGATTGACTGTTGCCTATTGTTGCCGTGTTTTACTGCATTTTGGGCCTTTTAAGTAGAATCTGAAACCATTGCCACAAAGGTGGGAGACGTTTGCTTTGGCAAACAGCTTAACCGAGGAATTTGGGAATTACAAATAAACATTTGTATATACCGACTGTAGAGCTGTTCGCAAAAATTACATTTCACTGCAGGTCTTCAGCTATTCGAACAGGAGGACCAGGAGACATGAACCAGATAATCTGATGCACTTTGGCACGCGACTGCAACTGCACATAAACAAACACTGAATAAAACCCAACTTAATCGTGAAAATATAACGCTTCTCTTGCAAAGCACAACACAGATAGCTAACTGCCTCGTACCCAGGCGCGTTCCAGCGGATTTTCGGCCGAGCGAAACTAGTAACGAGTGAAGTGCGCAGGGGATCATGGGAAGGGTAGCCTTCCCGTGGTCCTTTGCGACAGCGCCCAAGCCTTCCCGTGATGCATTGCGCGCCTTTTCCTTTCGCGGATCG
This sequence comes from Scolanthus callimorphus, assembly GCA_033964015.1. NCBI lineage: Eukaryota > Metazoa > Cnidaria > Anthozoa > Actiniaria > Edwardsiidae > Scolanthus > Scolanthus callimorphus. The sequence goes on from JAWWUD010000054.1 coordinate 261,530, forward strand.
CCCGCGGGTTTTTGCGCTTTTTTGACACATCTGAGACGCCCGGGTACGAGGCAGGATAGCTAAAATAAACGTACATCTCATCGTTGTGAACATTTATTTGGTCTCAGACGTACCTTAAAAGGCATAAAATGCAGTAAAACCCGACATTACAAAAACGAAGATGTTTCGCCGGGCGATATCGGAAGATCTCATGGGTGAATGCTATTTCCTGTCTACATCCCCCATCGCAAAATGTGTCGTCGTGATTGTGAGGCTCAACAGCCGTCCAGCCGGTTGAGAAGCGACCTCGAATAAAATCGTGTTATGCAAATCGCACCCGGCTGCAAATCTCATTATTCGTAGCGAATATGTTGCTGCTCCTACCGTCGCAGCAAATATAAAAAAATAAAAATAAATAAAAAGATAAAAATGCTTACAGTGTGATAAAAACTATAAACGATGAAAACTTCAAAATTTATATATATTTATATGTTAAAAACGCGCCTAAATAGTAATGTTAAAAACACTCAGTGATTTAATGTCACGTATATCATCAGGCAGGGCGTTCCAAATGGAGGGAGCTGTATAAGAGAATGCCCTTTGGCCATAAGTCTTAAGTAGAGTCTGCGAACTCTACACCGACCATGACCGAGATACGAGAATAATTGTGGTTGCTTGCTTCTATTACTTAAAGGAAAAACGCCAGAACATGAATAGCTTATAATCTCAAGCCATGTCAAGCTGTGTTCAAACAGTTTAACTGAAATAAATAAACTTCATAGTCGTACTCAGCCAGATTTGATATTAGGAAAAGATGTTCTGTAATTTACCTCACGCAGAAATGCTTTTCTAACATTTCTAGGCGCCTTCTTGGCTTTGGAAACTGTAACTCTTCTACCAGAGGAGATCACTGCTGGCAGGGTATAACTCTTCAAACTCATGACTACACAGTGCATTTGTGTTGTATTTTCGTCAAAGAATGTTGAGATTTTCTTTCAACATCACCGAGCAGAGAAAATTCGCGGAGAAGATCCGTGACTCTCTCCCGCGTTAGAATCCATTTTCACAGGCGACGCAAACAGTAGCTAGCTAAGGCACGAGACGCTCCATTCTGATTCGGGTTAACTGTTTCAATACGTCTGGCAAAAAGTTATTTTTAGTCGCCTGACAGAAGCCGTTTCACAAAAAATAGTAACAAGACCCCCAGCAACAGGCGCTGGATTTACTATTTTTAGCATGCAATAGGAGCAACAAAGTCGCTAAATATAGTATCATCTCTCGGCGGCAACGAACGCCGTCGTTGGCTTGTCGAAGATCAATCGATGAAATTCGTCGCTCGCTCGCAACGGAGATTATGCAAAACGACAGATGATTCTGGAAAGTCTAACTGAGAGCGGCAAACATAACGTAGAAAATTATGTTTAGCGCATATAGGATAAATAAATGTAGAAGACCAGAATAAAACAAATTAGAAGCTATCAAAGCGACTAAGGACAAATTAAAGTAAAGTCGCTCAAATCTGACCGTAGCATTTGCTTCGGTTGCACTGGTCTAAATCCGCCCCTGCACCGGTTCCAAATGAAGAGACCACTAACTATGCTTGCCGATTCTTAGACTCAGAGACAAGAAAGGAAATACACGATGATTACGCTACTACCGTGTCCCGAGCTCTGAGGATTCCTGGAGTGTTACTAATGAGTAAGTGAATATGACTCAATTCTGTAAGAGCCTTCCGTCCCGCTCCCCAGAGATAAATCTGGCATTGTTCAAGAAAAACCTTTTGCAAAACCTTCTTTCTAGGAACTCCCCTTACTTTATTTGGAAGGTCTTTTAAAATATTTTCCTCCTAGATTTTGCCAGTTGTTTTTTCACGTTTTCTAAGGTTACAGGATACATTCGCTGGGTGTGCGTTTTCAAAACCTTGTCGCGGCGCAAATATTCATCGCATCGCCATAACCAATACATCATTTTAAAGATAAAATGTGAAATTCATCTGCTGTTAAGCTTTTGTAGCAGTTTCATGAAAATTATTTACGGCGCACAGCAAAAACCGCGTTTTCGACCGCCCCTGATAAGGCCTACTCCGGGTCTTAAAGTCGCGCCTATAGTCGCCTGAAGTCCCCTATAGTCCCCTATAGTCCCCTATAGTCCCCTATAGTCCCCTATAGTCCCCTATAGTCCCCTATAGTCGCACAAAATTGCTCATGGTTTTTTCAACTATTGTCAGGTAAAGTTGCTCAAGGCTGTCTCCCCCACATAAGGAGGGTATAGAAAAGTGACCCTAGAACCCCTCTGGAATTTCCAGAAAAGATCAGATAAATTGACCCCACCCCTCCAGGATTTCAAATGCCCTTCCGTTGGGAGGGGGGCGGGGGATATTCATCTGGAACCACACAATGGCCTATTCTGGGATAAAAACTAGCTTTTGGCAAACACAGAAATTTCAGGAGGAAAATGATTGTGAGAATAGCCAATAATAGAACATTTTGGAACAAGAACAAGAAAGCAAGAATGGGCAATAAAGGCAAAACAAGGTGAAAAAAGAACAGATTTGGCAAGCCAAACATGAAATATGGTACAAAAGCATCCATTTACTTATTTTTCAAGAAACAAACTTATTCTTGTATTCTTGAATGTAATATGTAATTATGTAATGCACCTATCAATGTTTTGCCCCAGGGTTGGGGGGGGGGGGGGGGGGGGGGGGGGGGGGGGGGGGGGGGGGGGGTTGGGGGGGGTGGGGGGTGGGGGCAACCCCACGGGAATTTGACATTTTTAGCTTTTGAAATGTCATTTCCCCACTGGAGCTCCATTAAGGATCAGACTCCCGTCCCTGGAGATCCCAGACCAGGTAAAGGCGTTCATAGATACAAACATCAAGAAGGTCTTACCTTCATTCTGCATCGTTCTCCACGAGAAAAGGCTGAGGAAAACGAGAAATATTGTCTCAAGGTGGTTTCTGGGTGTTCCCTCCACACTAGTCCAGTACATTTACGGATAGACCTAGAACTAATTGCAACAGAAGGTCTCTCTTCACAATTCAATAGTAATTACCATCATAAACAGCATACTAAAAGTCCTACTGCATCCGTGCGGGTGGAACGCCTCCAAATTTAACAGTTTAGAATATGACTCTTTTCCTTTAGCATGGAAACGAGGCTGTAACCGGAAGTTGAGTTATTTCGCTGGAAACCGAGCAATTATTTTATCTGATCTCAAAGAAATAGATATTTGTGTCTTCTTTAACATCTTCTAATATATGTGACTCTTTTTGAGTATTTTCTTCTTGAGACTAGTCGTTTGCTTTAAGGGGCGAGATACGCGCATTAAAAATCGTAAGGGAAATACGCATATAAATAGGAGTTTTTATTTCGTGATATTGCTCGTCCTAAACAAGAATTTGAAACTGACAGATGCAATCTCGCCTTTTGATAATCATAAAAGTAATAAACTGACATTTTCTGAATTCGTAAGATCGTCTTTATCATCTGCTGCTCATCTTTTGGCTGCCCAGGTGCAAACAAAATTTCGATCAAAGTTGTGCCGCAATTAGTGGAAAAAGTGGTTTATTTTGAAACCTTTTCATGATTATCAAAATGCAGTTTTGATTGCGGCCAATTTGATCACCCTGGTGACTAACTTCAGGTCTGCGGTAGGGCATACAATTTTGACCGTAGGTCTACGGTAGGGTATAGAAAACGAGAATTTTTGGTATCTGATAGGGTCAAGTTTTTGAGACTTTGGGGGAACACCCCTATCGAAAAGTCAGTGTAGTACATCCCCGGGTGCGTGTGTAGTTTACACTACACGGCTGATGATAGAGCAGATTTCGTACGACTGTGAAAAGTACCGCGAAAGAGTTGTACCGCGCCGCGACCGTGTCCGTATCGCGACTACGCGGTTTCGTTCGGTATCTACAGCAGGCCAGGTTCCGTACCGCCACCGCGACAGTGCATGCCGCCCGTGTCAAGTACTTTTCACAGTCATACGAAATCGGCTCTCGACACCGCGGCTGTCAAGGCGTGCACGTGCAGCAACCTCGCCATCATACTACGCCACCCATGAATCCCCCCTCACAACACCTATCCACATAACAGTATCAGAACCTTGATAGCATTTTGGCGCTTAGTGTCAAAACTGAAAGTGCTCTCAATATTGCGGACCAGCGACTGACGCCTGACTTTGGGACTAGGGATCTCCTTTTCGGCTTGCGTGATATTTTGCGGTCGGCAGTAAAAACGGTACTCACTGGAGCGCAAGCACATGACGCAAGTGCAGGAAGCAAGCACCGGACGCAAGTGCTAGACGCAAGCGCAAGGCAAGCGTGAATCATAGCGACGTAAGCGCAGGCCTAAAATCAGCATTGATTAGTTGCTTGCGCTTGTGTTCACCTGATTCACACTAGACGCAAGCCCATGTTCAAGGGAACGCGACGACTTCTTGGTCATATGCTTGCGTCTGCACTTGCGTTTTAGTGTAAACCGCAAAAGGGAAATGTTGAGTGCACTTTGGTTCCAGTTAGAACCAGCTCTAAATGTTCCTTGTGAACATATTGTGCCGGGCATGTTTAAACGGTTCTATTTTATTCCTTGCTGCATCATTGATTCCCGCCCTGTCTGGTAAAGTTGCAAGCTCAATTTACACGGAAGGGATTTTTTAGCACGGCTCGGATAAAAAGTGGTACGGGTACCAATTTTAATGGCACGGCTCGGGTGTATATGCGCTTTACTACGTGGTGAGGCATTCCCAGAACCATAAACTTTATCAACATCCCTATCTGTAAGGAAGTGTTTTATATTCTGATCAGTTGGTGAAGCAAATGGATAGATTTTGCATTATGGTAGTAGTAGCAGTATATTTATTTACATAATGCACAGTGCACACTAGCGATTTTTTGAAACCACTAAATGTTATTCGCGTGATGTTTTATCTTATGTCGTTATGTCGCAAGTGTGCATCAAGCTTAAAGCCGGGATAAATACGAGCCACGAAATCCCTCAACTTGTCGCGCAATTATTCCGTTGCAAGTTGATGATCCATGTTGCGCGTCTTTCATCTCGCATCACAAGTTGTCCCGCAACCAAAACATTTGCTGCAAATTGTAAAAGCTTATTGCGCGAAATAGAGTGCGGGTCTACTTTGAGCCAAATTCTGGCATTGTTGCTCGTTTTTTATCAAACACACAACTTGTGATGACAAACGTAGCGCGACAAGTTGAGGGATTTTGCGCCTCGTATTTCCCTGGCTGAAGGCACAATGTTCGTCCCCATTGAAATGATCAATAGGTAAGAGAAAGTAAGAGAGTTTCATTTTCTACGTAGAATAGTGAATACCAGGCGCATTCACTATATTCTACGGGCAACCAAAGAAAGTTATCTTCAATTAGTTTGGAATGCAGTTCAAATGAACTGAAATACGTACCTAGTATAATATTTGTTGTTATTAGGTGTGTTCTCTTCGAAAAATATTTTATTTCACTTTACTAAAATATGAATCTTCTTCTGTGATAAACAAATAGCATATTTCGAGAAAATATTTTATAGATCGCGCGCGGAGCATTTTAAACTGATGCGTGTAATCTAATTAGAATTAGTTTTCGAAAGACTCGAATGTGCAAAATATGAGATATACCAAAATATGAGATAAAAATATACTCAAACACCTATAGCTGGAAAATATGTAGTTCACTGCTATCAGAAATATGAGCTGGCGGCTCGTAATCAGATCTTATTTACATGAGACTGCCTAAATATGATTGCTGTTTCATTCAAGTGTAAATTACGACCCAGGTGAAGTCACAGTAGCTTGATAAAGAGTCGAATTATAGGAAACTATTATAGGAAAAATAACGCAAATAAAGTAAAGAAATCCCGAATTTGACCTGTTTTAAATAAATGAAAAATTCTGTTGACTTCTTGATTAAAGCGATGTGAGTTCATCGGCTTAGATTTAGTCCGGTCAATTTAGCGTTTAACCTGGAAAAAAATGCAACATGGGATTTTTATACAGCAAATTCTCAGGAACATATGTGAGAAATACGTGTCCAAATTTTGTGAAAATCCGTTCCGGGGAAGTTGGTTAAATTTGGGGTTTTCCGTCTGCACGAAGGAAAGCCCGTTGTTTTCGGTGGCACTTAGGGAAGCGGTCAAAACATCTGTACTCGACCGGACCCGATTTTATCGCGGAGGTGGTAGGTCCGGGCTGTACCTACCCACCCGATTTTTCAATGCCCATTTTCTCCATGCTCAAGTAAGGGGTGTTGGATTTTATTGCATGGATGCGTTGCTCTCGCTATGAAGAAGACGGTGCTGGGCTAATCTTTTGTATTCATTTATTATTTTTACGAGATATTCGCAGTTAAAAATGGCTATTTTTTCCTAAAAGAAGGTTGGCTGCGATATACACCACCCCATCAGGTCCCATTCTAGTACAGATGTTTTGACCACTTCCCTTAGGGACTGTTCGTTAATTACGTCGCAGGGGGGGGGGCTGGTGGTTTTATAGGGGGGGTTAATTTTGCAGAACGTTGAAAAATTTGGGGGTAAATTTTTAGAACATGCGAAACTTTTGGGGGTGCATTTCAGTGTCATGCAATTTTCAACGGAGACTAGGATTAAGATTGAGTGCAAATTGCGTGAAACACAGAGCACTCCGGAGTGTCCTGGGCCAACTAAAGATTTCCTACTAAAGATTTATGTCGAACTTCTCCTCTCTTTTGTTGCCAGTTTTAGAGCTTGTTCTACCCGTACATCCTCTTCAACAATCATACTTAGTTAGACGCCATTTTGATACTAGCTTACTAAAGTCGATTAGCGTGCAGGGGGAGGGGGGTAAAATTTCAAATAGCCGTTTTTCGAAGGGGGTAGAAATTGAAACTACGTTTTTTGAATGGGGGTAAGTTTTCACAAACCTACGAGCAGAAAAAACCACCAGCCCCCCTGCGACGTAATTAACGAACAGTCCCTTAGACAATGCGAAAGCGAACAATTCGAAGTGAGGGCTATTGACTGTAGAGCCGTAACTCGGTGTGATATTGAACGAGATATCGAGCAATTGCTTTCTATTGCATGTGATTGCATAGATGTGAATTTGTGTTTGTTTATAACCAATTCTGCAAATAATAACTAATAATCCTGCGTTTTGACAAATCCCATATGATCCTTGTATTTCCCGCGTAGTGATACACTAAAGTTCGAATGTTATACGCTAAAAGAAATAATTGTTCATAGCCGTAACTCATCGCTCAGAAATTAGTTGTTTCAACCGAAAACCTTATTAAATCTTCCCCTGTTTCATCTCTACAGTCTATAAACATTCTCCCAGTTTCTGTGTTTTCAGTGTTAAGTGCCGCCGAAAACAAAAGGCGCCCTTGACGTCGCCGGTAAAACCAAAAATTAACCAACTTCCCCCAGCCGGATTTCTACAAACTTTGGATATGTTATTCCTACATATTTTTTAACAATTAGAACCAAAAATTTCCCATGTTGCAATTTTTTCCAGGTTCGGGGTTTTTCAGGCTAATTTGACCGGACTAATTGCATACGCTTCTGTCGAACTCCATTTTTTGCTCAAATACCAAGAAATACAATGTTAGGTTGTTAAACAGGTTTTAAATGTTCATACTAAGATATTTAGACCTGAAAAAGATAAATATGGAAGTGTTCTAATGTTTATTTTCTACTTTTGTTACCACGCGGGCTTTACCCTGTGACACAAGATGGCGGCCATTCAAGATTTCGAGCACTGTCTCTAAAATCGAAATTTCACCACTTTCCACTACTAGGACTAATTAGGACTTTTGATAGTTATTCAGCATAGAATTCTGTGTCGAAAACCGTGAGAGACCTTCTGTTGCAATTAGTTCTAGGTTCACCCCATTTTTTCGATAGATGTACTGGACTACACGGGATAAATCGACTTATATTACGAACAACAACAAACTTTAATCTGAGTTCGCATTTTCAGCCCAACAACATGGCTGATCCCTCGTGGACTACAACAACTGCGCGCGCAGCGCATTCTGGGACTTGGTGCCACAGGCAACCCGCATGAAACTAAGTACAATAAATTGTCAATTAAAACGTTCTAGAGTTCGCCGGACCGAACATACTCCTCCCAGTGAACTGACACAGTTCACGACATCTAAGAGGATGCGGCGCACTCTTCGAGTAAGCACACCTTAACAGCCGGCCGAGTAACGAGCCGTTCGGCGTCTTGAGTTCCACGTAACGTACTCTTCCGTCCTTTCCAGGAAGCACACGAGTAACACGCGCCAAAGACCAGTGTGATCTAGGCGAGTCCTCATCCTTTACGATCACAAGGTCACCTGCATTCAGGTTCTGTCGCTCCTTGTTCCACTTCTTTCTAACCGTTAACATGGGAAGATAATCCTTTCGCCAGCGACGCCAACCATGTCCGCAATGGCTTGGGACTGTCGGCTGTTGACGCTTGCGGCTGTTGACTTCGCGCTCTTGAACTCTCCCGGTGGCGAGTTGGGACAGGCCCTACCAATCAAGAAGTGGTTAGGGGTGAGGGCCTGTAATCATCGGGATCATCGCTGACAGACGTAAGCGGACGACTGTTTAAGACTGCCTCCGTCTCGACCAAGGCGGTGTGAAGTACATCCTCGTAGAGACATGGTCACCGATCACCACTTTCATTGCTCTCTTTACCTGCTTCACCATCGATTCGAACACTCCGCCATGTGAGGGGCGGCCGGTGGGTTGAAACGCCAGGTAATCCCTTCCTTTGATAACTCATCCGTTACCTTCTCTTGGTCGATTTCTGCGAGGGCTTCAGCAAGCTCTCGTCGGCGCCGACAAAGTTCGACCCATTATCAGATTGCATGAGTCGGGGATTCCTCGTCTTGCTCGAAACCTCCTCAAGGCGAGTATGAAGGCGTCAGTACTAAGGTCTCCAGGTAGTTCTACATGGACCGCCCTTGTAGTCATACAAGTAAAGAGGCATCCCATCGCTTCTCGGTGACTCGCCTCTTTTTGACACTCATTGGGCCAAAATAATCGACAACAGTACTGCTGAAAGCAAGTTCCACACATCAACAACCTGCTACTCGGTAGGGACGCCATTAGCGGAGCTTGAGGGATCGCCCTCCGTCTCTTGCATAGCAAACACTCTTTGATTACCTTTCTTGTAAGACTCTTCCCATGAAGAATCCAGTACTCCTGTCTCACCAGCGCCAGCGTATGCTCTCTGCCAACGTGTCGGTTGCGCTGGTGGAAATCCTGGATAATCAGATCACTAAGTGGATGTCCTGATGAGAGGACAATCTGGTGTTTCTCCTCGAATGACACCGGAGCATTCTTGAGTCTCCACCAACCCTTATAACACCGTCCACTAAGATTGGTTGGAGTGAAAGAATACGACTGTTGGATGGAATAGGGCTGCCGTTTTGAAGTGCAACATATTCATCAGGGAACATTTCCAACTGAGCAACACGACAAAGGGTCAAACAAGCATTCTTCAATACGTCAGCATTCAGGGTCTGCGTGTTAGCTCGTGGAGGAGGCACAGTCTTTCTCATCTTGCAGACGAGGATTGACTTGAACAGGAAACACCATCCATATACTCGCACAAGTCGCCGGAGGGTAGAGTACTTTCCCACTTCACATCAATGGGAAGTACACTGACACTTGACGCCAGAATGGAGGCCTTGACTTCAAGGTCGCTTTCTTCGACTGGTTCTGGATTCGCACTTGGCCACTCACATGGCGGTCTGGTAAGGAAGTCTGGCCCCGCAAGCCAACGAGAATCCGGTGTCAGGTCTTGCAGGGGTGCACCTCGAGTGCAGTCGTCGGCAGGATTTAGCTTACCGGTATATGGTGCCATTCTTCAGGCTTGCAAGTGGTTAGAATCTCCGAAACTCTATTTGAGACGTAAGTGCTAAATCTTCTAGTGGTGTTGTTGATATACTGTAGAGTGGTCTTTGAGTCAGTCCACAGATGTACACTGTCGACGGGTAGATCAATCTCACTGATTACCTACTTCTCAGCCTCGCTCCGATAACTGCCGCTTGCAGTTCCAACCGCGGAATTGTGAGAGCTCTCACAGGAGCCAACCTCGTCTTCCCAATAACAAGCTCTCAGCACCCGGTCACCAACCGTCGCACGTAAATAGGTAACTGCACATAGGCTGCCTCTGATGCATCACAGAATACATGGAGCTGGATGTCTTGGGTTTCCTGGTGGTGGAAGCCGTACCACCTTGGGACTTGGATTACCAACGGGGTCTTCAACCCATCCTTCCATGACTGCCAGACACCCTGTAGCTCTTCGGGTATGGCCTCATCCCAATCTATCTTGCAGCGCCACAGCTCCTGGATGATGAGCTTTGCCTTGACAACATATGGGCCGCAAGGCCCAGGGGGTCGAACACACTACTTGTAGCACTGAGTACTCCTCGCTTCGTGTCCGGAAAGCTGTCCTTCAAGGGCTTCAGACAGAGCAGGTCTTGTTCAAGACACCATTTCACCCCAAGCGCTCTCTCCTGAGGCAATGTCTGCAAGTCCGGTTGACTACATCACAGGACACTTCGCTAGATGGCAATGACCGAAGCACATCACGGCTGTTCGAAGCCCACTTAGTCAAACGGAAACCACCAGTTGCTACTACTTGAACGAGTTGATTAGCTAAGGTCGCCGCCTCTTCTCCGGTTGGTCTTGAGGTTAAGACATCGTCCATGTAAAAATTGCGCTTAACAGTTTGCAGTACATCCTTAGGAAACATACCGTCTTGATCCTCTGCTGTTTTCTGTAACGCAAAGCAAGCTGAGCAAGGTGAGTCGACAGCTCCAAACACGTGAACCGTCATCTGGTACACATCTGGGGGCCTTTCTTCAGGTTCCTCCATAAGAAACGAAGGGAGTCTTGGTCCGCCTCCCGGACTCTGACTCGATGAAACATTTTCTCTATGTCTCCCATTATTCCGAATTTGCCACACCGGAACCTGATAAGCACGCCTACCAAGTCATTTATCAGATCTGGGCCTGTCAGGAGACAGTCTTCAGTGACACATTGTCATACCTTGCTGCCGCGTCAAAGACGACCCGGAGCTTTCCCGGCTTATTCGGGTTTTGCACACAGTGATGTGGAAGGTACCAAGTTCTTGCAGTTTCCTCCCCCGCTTCTTCATCTGAAAGCTTCCGACAGTGACCCTTGCTCTCGTACTCTTCAAGTACACCTTCATATGCTCTGGCCAACTCTGGGTTCTTCTTCAATTTCTGTTCCGTACTATGGAACCTGTACATCGCCATTCTGCGATTCTTGGAAGTACCACATCTTCATTCTTCCATAAAAGACCTGTCTCATAGTGGCCATTCACCTTTTTCACCGTCATATCTAGTGCCTCCATAGCATGCCTGTCTTCAGCAGATAGCCCGGTGTCTGCTGAGTCTGATCTGCCCCATATGAATCCGTCTTCCAAAACTTCTCGATTTGGTTGCTTAGCAACACATTCTGATCTATCAATGTCAAGTTGGAATTGATGACTGGTTGCTGAGGGTGGCCAACTTTAACCGAACAACGTCCACCCCAGAGGAGTCTGTACCACAACAGGCTCACCAGGTCGACCCTGCCGCACATCCAAGTGTACTAAGAGATGTGCCATATCCGAACCAATCAGAAGTGCGACATCACTTTCGTCAAGAGACGGAAGTGTGACACCTTCCAGATGTTTCCACCGCACCGCAGCTTCTTCTCTTATATTATACTTGGGTATATCGAGCTTGTGCACTACCCAGGCCCCTTCAACATTAATCTCCTCGGGGTGATCGTGTGATGACAGCTTAAAACTGACCCGCTGCATGTTACATGGTCTCATGTCTGACCCAACAGTGTTAAGCTGCAGCAAGTGTGTATCTCCTTTGAGGTCAAGCTTGTCTGCCAGGTCCTTACGTATCAAAGTCGAGTCGCTACCGGCATCTAGGACTGCGACAGTCTTTATCACACCCTTTGGTCCCATGACCGACACTGGGATCAACTGCAGGGAAACAAACGATCGGACACTGAACTGATTTGTGTTAACCGTGTGTTGTTGCTCTTCTGACTTCGATTCATCTGCCCTTTCATTGTGGAGCAGGGTGTGGTGCTTTGAACTGCACCCATCCTTGAGACACCGTCCATTACTTCGACAAGCATCCGCAAAGTGGCCCCCCTTGAGGCAATTACGACATAATTGCTTGTTGTATACAAACTTCCTTCTCTCTTTAAAGGGCTTGGATTTGAAAGAGTCACAGTAAACAAGGCGGTGCTTGCTTTCACAAAGATGCACTTATCTAGATCAGGGGGGTCAACATTGGGTGGGGCCGATGCTGTATCAACACCAGTCTTTGGGGTGGCCTGGGTTACTTGAATCCCAACACTGTTGGGATGTAACGCCTTGATACCTGTGTTGGAAGGCCTTGGCCGTGGGGCCTGGGTTTTGAGTCTTGCTCACGGACATAATCTTCAAAGGGGTTGACATGGCATCAACTCTCTTCTGTAGCCACCTTTCAAAGTCTATGAGGGTCACACTGTCATAGTTCCCTTGTAGGTGCTCATACCATTTAATGCGCATCCCTTCTGGAAGCTTTAATGCTGCTCTGCCTAGATACTCAGGGTTGTGCAAAATCGCGGTCTGTCCCAATTTTGCACACCACGCACGCACGCCTTGACTTTATAGTGGAAAGATCTTAGGGCCTGTCTGTCACCATGAACAACATTTGGCCCATCAACCATGCTCTTGAGATGGGCAGCGGCAACTCGGTGATTATTGCCAAACTGTTGCTTTAGCATTTTGAGTGCGTTGGCATAATTACTCCCACTAACACCCAAACTCTCACAGCCATTTTAGCCTCCCCATCCAAATTCTGGTACAAGTATGCCATTCTATCAAATCTGTGAGCGTCGCTTTGGAGTGTACTAAATCTCTAAATCGTTCAATAAATGCAGGCCAGTCCTTTGACTGTCCTGAAAATCTGTTTAGTTCGATTGTGGTAAACGTTGCTGTTCCTGATTGCGCAAGATCGCGAAACTGGTATCGACACTACCACTGGCTTGTTCAATAACAGTTTCATGACCGTCAACCAATCTTGCAATAAATGTGTCAACATAATCCCCATTCAGAATTCCAGTGTGTCTCTCACTGTTAGGGGTTGGGATCCCCTTAATATTCAAGGAGTTGATGAAGCAAAATGATATCCAATATCCCAATGGAGGGCAGGGGTGGATGGGATCCCTGTGGTAGATAGGGTACTCTGATGGTGGGACTCTGGTTTAATTGCTCAAAACTCTGGACATTGGGTATATGAGTGTGTGTTGCCATGGTAACATGGGGTCTGGGCTCACCGACCATGTCATGATATTTATTAGGAACACTGTTCATTGCTGTCTGAACAACAGGGCTGGCATACGGTGTTTGATATGTAGTGCCTTTGAGGTGGTAATGGGATACGTGACTAGGAGTCAAGTTGACCTGATGTTGGGTTGTTGACCTGATGTTGGGTCTCTCAAATGACCAAATTCAGAATTTACCAGGTAATGGGGCTGTGATGGTCACAGAGGGTAACGTGGTCTCTGTGGTCTGTATGAGGGGCCCAATGGGTGGGCTGTGGTGTTGGACACTTGAAAGGGACTTATCAAAACACCATGGGAGACAGATGGTGCTTGGCTCAAGGGAATGTCATCATGATCTATTTTGACTTGTTCAGCAGGATCATATGGTAAACCAGGGTTACTTGACACAAACTGAGCAGCTTGAGCTTGACCCACAGTTCCCGGGGTAGGGAGACTTGTTTCATGGACAAATGTTGGGGTCATAGAACATGGAATATTTTGGATTTCATGAGATGCAGGTGTTTCAAACATACTAACAATATTGCCAGGGGGTGAACTTCAGCCTGTTGGGGCTTTAGCTACAGTATCAACTGCATTTAGTGTCATATCAGGTACACTGGAGTTCAAATAAACATCAACAGTATTAGGTGGTTCGGAAACAAAGGCTTCTTCTAGCTCAGCCAAAGCACTTCATTTTGGCTTGGATCAATTCATCATCCCTTTGTTGCTTTAGTTTCAGAAATTCTAATCGTCTCCTTTTACTGTCAAGTTCGAGTTCTCGTTGGAGTTGCTCTTCGGATTGAGCTTTTTCTCTCTCTATTCTATCAGCAATCTGCTGAGCTTTCAATTTGGCGAGAGCGGTTTTCAATCTTGCCTTGGTTTTTCGACGAGACACTCGTAGAACTCACCTCGGTTCCAGCGTGGGATATGCTTTCGTGCAATGGCGAAATGACTGGATCACTCATCCTAGCTCGATGGACCAATATGTTCCCTCCACACGGGATAAATCAGGTACACTGGAGTTCAAATAAACATCAACAGATGGCAATCGAGTCAAATTTGCAACCCTGGGGACTGCAACCGGTCTCCCGGTTTTCACTGTAAATGATCTCCCGGGAATCACATAATAATTACATAATACTATCTCCTAGAGATATAAGGATGGTTTACCTCATATTTAGTCAACAAAATATCATTCACAGATCTCAATAACTTTAAAAAGGCTTCTTTTTTTTTTCAAATGAATAGGGAGTTCTGAACTGGTGAAATTGTTTTGGGTGAAATGGAAAAATGAAAATAAGTGAAAGCAGACAAGATAAGACAAGAAAGGTTGTGTAAAGGTGGGAAAGGGCAAGAAGAGGCAGGTAGTTGCTAAAGATCTTGATCATGGTCATGATGATTTTGCTAAAGTCGCCCAAAGTTGCCTATAGTCGCACAAAGTTGCCAATAGTCGCCCAAAGTTAATAGCTTTTTTTTTTGTAAAGTCGCTCAAAGTCGCGTCCCACAACCTCGGATTTTGCTTAAGTCGCCTATAGTCGCTGTTAGTCGCCCAAAGAAACAGTGACTTTAGGACCCGGAGTAGGGCTCTGATAAACGCTTTGATAGGCCACGGCAGTTTACAGGCTTGGCAAATCTGACTGTGCAATATCAATCAGCACATTGTTGTCTCTAAAGTGTGTCGGCTTTTTCAATTGAAGGCTTTGTTTAGGAATGATCGAACGATCAGTTGATCTTGTGTTTAATACTTAACTGGACCCTATCGTGACGAATAATTTTTTGAAATACTGCGAAATTCACAAAGCCCGGCACACTTTTGCTCCCCAACCATTTATCTATCTCATGGCAAAATTTCAAAGCATTCCGTTAAAAACCTGTTGGTCTATTAAAGCATTTATACACTAGATTTAGCGAAATCTTAGAGGCGAGTTTTGTGTAAACATAAGAGGGATTAGTGACGAATCTGTCATCACGCACTTCACTTCCAGCGAATCACGGCAGGCACCCCCGGTGTGCCAGCAAGGACATACTTTTTCGCGCGGAATAGATAATGAGGCTTCTTTCCGGTCTCTTGTATTGTCAAAGCGAACATTATTATCGTCTTGGAATTCGAAATCAAACGGTATGGTTAAGCCGCGTCCAAAACCGAGTTCTAAGAAGTGCCCAAACTTTGAAAAGGGAAAAGCGAAACCAAGCAAAGCGCGCGCCGAGAGAAAACGACAAAGACAAATCGCTTTGGCTTTCAGACGATTCTTTATCAAGTCCAATATCTTTATTCTCGAACTTGATGCAATTGGTGGATCTTCTGTCCGCTGTTCTTCGTCTTCACATTCTCCTTGGATTTGGGTTGATCGAACCACGAGCCTTTGTCAGACAGAGCGAGTGTTGTTATTTCATGTTCTCCTGAAAGCTTAAAGATTTGGCTTTATTTACTCCTTTCTCACGCTTTGAGACCCAAGGACTGCGGTTAAGCTTTTTCGCTTCCCCATTGTTGAGAATAGAGAATTTTCCAAAAAATCGCTTCTACACGACATGTACACTTATATACTAAACCAGAGAACAACAATGTGTGACAAAATATGGCGGACCATAACAGTCACCTAAAAATGTCCCGTATGAGAGAGAGTAAAGATCAGGCCTCGATGAGGAAGAACTGTGATTTTCGAAATTTCGCAAATAGAAGGCCGCGAATGTATCCTGTGACCTTAAAATGACCACAACATATTTGCCGAAATTTTGGTCTTCTCGCGGTACTCTCAGATTGTTTGCAATGCTAGGAAACACCTCTACCCTTCTACGGCCTTGTCGCCATTAGAGACGTATCACCAGAGAGCCTGTGTCATTCGCCATTTTGACAGCATAGCAACATACCAAGTCGGAGAAAGCATCCATTTCCATCGGCTGATTTACAGAATATAGAACAATTCTCGATTGAATTTAGTAATCAAATCTGAAAGTTTGTTTCTAGATTTGATTAGAGATTTCTACACGCAATTCATCTTCTAATATCAACTAAAACAATAACAAGGAGTGGCTTACACGGGCTTTTTAAGTCCGGGTATGCGAAGCATAGAAGCGATCTTTATTGTGACTTCCATCACCCCTCGCTCGCTCACTCACTCCAACGATTGGGTAATGACTCCTTGTTACTTTGATAATTTTGGATAGTTTTGAGTGTACGTGAATTCCTGGTGAGACGATTCAGTACAATAAAATAAGGTCGAAACAGCGGCTAGAAACGCACAACAAAAAACTTTATCTCAGCACTTCTCTCGGCAAGATATATAGAAAAGCGGAAGGTGCGAGCTCTGCTATGCGCCGTGCTACGTTTTGCTGGAGGGAGGAAGACCAAAACACGTACTCGCACGGTTGGGATTTTTCGGCCACTAGATGTGTCGTTATTTTTTCAACTCGTAAATTATGTAAATTGATTACAGTACTAACTGAATCACTTCAGCAAAAGGTGGGGAAGAAAAAACCGCCACCCCACATTATCTAGACTATACACATATATACTATACTCAACCTTGCGGACTCGCTTCGAACAATGTTGACAAGATATGATCAAAACAAGTGGGCTGGAGTTGGGGAGGCGGTGGGAAAAACCTTGAACTGAAGAATTTTTGGTTGAAGGCTGTCGCTGTTTCTTCCAAGAATAAGCTTAACTAAAATGCTAGTCAGCCGATACATACAGGAATGGAACCACGTGAGTGCTCTGCCTTGATTGGCTAAAACAATTGCTTGGTATTTTCCCACTGACAGCCCGCGCGCCAGCTTGTCTACCAACTGACAGTATGAACAGATACGTGCTCAGATAAATGCCATTATCTGTGCCAGATAATATTTGTTTTTATCCCTGAAACCATTGCCGAGGCTGTATATGCTTCAGACATCGCTATGACAAGATTGATAGATGGAAGATAGTTTATTAGAATTAAAATTGTCAATTTTGTCAATCAAATAGGCAATACACTACAGAGTGAGCTTTTGATCGGATATTTTTAATTACAGGTTCCAATTAGCGATATCCGAAACTGTTTTCCTGTTCTTGGGCCAACCTTAGCGCCTTACGTCAAACAGGTGATTAGCATAAAAATACGAGCAAGCAGATAACTGAAAAAACAACTAACAATTCCAACTAAACAATTCACTCACGAAAGCAATAAACAATTAGACAAACACAACAAACAACATGTGCGAGGCAACAAACAAGCAAACAATCAACTAATGAAACAGACAAACAAAACAAACAAGCAGGAAAAAGGAACATACAAATACCACAATGAAACGCGCATACCTACCCTGGGGACCAGAGGCTGAAACTCTGCCCTTTCGCGTTTGTGTTGTTTCTCGGCAAACTTCGCTTCGCTCCTCGTGGCAAAGTCTCGCTGCGCGCGACCTTGCCTAAAATTTTCTCGCTACGCTATTTTAATTCATCTCGAGCCTCTGGTTTCCAGGTAGCGCATACCAGACAGACAGACAAACCATTAGGGACTGGTCATTATTTATCGCCGGGGGGGGGGGGGGGGATTTTGGGTAATACACAAGATCAAAATGCAGTGATCCTCCCACTCATATCAAGCTTTCGTTGCTCATTTCAACCGCTCGACCAGAATTCCGGGAGTCTAGGAACTATAGATAACGTGACTTGTAGGTCAAGTGTGTGTTTATTAGTGTCCCGCCGAAATAATTGCCGTAGTTTTTCCCTGTTTTACCCTGAAAACTAAATAGAACAGTTTATTTCACCTTATGAAGGTATGGTTATAACATAATTATATTAAAACATCGAGAAACTGCGATAAAAGGCAGTTAAAGAATTTTGAACTGCCAGGATGCCGTTACGATGTAGGCGGTTGTTTATCTTTTACATCTCAAAGGGGTATTATTTTCGTCTCCAATCCTACACGCAAACTTCAAGAATTTCCAGAAAAAGAAACCGATTTGATTCTTTTAGCAATATTTGCTATTTGGCTAATTAACAGAAGAAAACTACAACTACGATTCACTATATTTTAGGTGTGCTTTTGATACAAATATCACGGATAAAAGACGTTAGCCACTTGAGCTCGTTAATAGAGACTGACCTCGAGGGCAGGGAAACAGCACGCGTATCTCCCAAATAAGGAAAATACTTCCTTATTTGGAACACGGCCTTATGAGCAACATTTGTGGGGTAAAAGCTTGATATGAGGAGTACAATGGTTAACGTGATCCCCCTCAGAGCATTTAAACGTTTTCGTGATCCCCACCCCGACTCTATTTGACCTAGTAGACGACAATTTACAGATAGAAGGATCGCATTTTTCTTTCGTTGCGCACGAAGCGCGCCCGAATTTTGATAAACGCTTTCATCAAGCCTCAGAGAAAGTGTAGATGAACACTCCGGGTTTTTTGTGTATTGTAAACAAATCCTGTAGGTATTAGGCGCTGAAATTGTTGTTATTCATTTGCGTGAAGCGCGACCCAAATGACGAATTTCTATGCCTGTAAATTCATTGACTTACGCTTACTCTTCTTTCGAACATAGTGACTGCCCGCCAGGCATATCACTGCATGGCATTTTTGGTAGAGTTTGGTTTTCCTCGCCAAGATACACTTGTTCTTGTGAATGGTGCGAAGGTCTTCGAAGGTCTTCTTCCCCCCCCCCCCCCCCCCCCCCCCCCCCCCCAGGCGATAAATAATGACCGGTCCCTTACTCATTAAGAGGACATGGTCACAATTGAATGAGTTAGTTTAAGGAAGCAGCGTGTAAAATATCAGGATATTGCGATGAAGGATTGCTAACATTTGGGCGAATAAAAATCGCAATGTTAGAACAATGCTTGGAATCCGATTTCAAATGCATCAAATTTCCTCATGTAAGCTATATTTAGAATCCGCAAATATCTTTGCAGTCCTACATCGAAATAGCCTCAAAGTTTCACCAAGTCATTTTAAAAGCATTATTTACAAATCTCAGTTGTTATTTTTATAGTTGGTGATATGAAACATTTGATGCTTTCGGTAACCGTTCCTCTTTAATGTAATTTTTTTTCTTGTCACACTCACCATATATCAATTAAAGTACATTTACGCAGATTGGACTGAATGCTATACATACCGGTCTCCTGTTCTCCATGGCATCTCTCACCTACATAGTCTCAGCACCTCTGACTAGCTGGATATGCAAGAAAACGGTGAGGATTGCTGCTATTGATGTTATTGGATGAGGTTTTTGTGATTTCCAGAATAAACATGAATGTCGAGACAGAAGTGGAATCAGGCGAGGCCGTAATAGTCCGGCGGATTAGAGCAATTATTCAAAGAAATTGCGCACTTTAGGCTAAAGCCCCAATTTTTTGCCAGGTGATAGTTTTCAATGTATTTTTAAATCGTAGATATGGAGGCACGCTAGAATTCTTTCGTAGCGAAAGCTAGAGAGGTTTTAGAGTGAACTATTGTTTAGCTCAATAGCAGCCATTTTGAATGCTTTGTTATTCAAATGAGGTTTAGAACTTAGCTTTGCGAACTTTCAAGTTGTTCTCTAGACTACACAGCCATAGCAGCTCAACATTTGCTAATTCTGAACTATGGATTGGTTTGACTGACTTCTGTTGAACGTCTCCTTAGAGTTTTTGGTGATTATTAAATGTCATGACCAGTTTATTGGGAATGTTTATAATTTATATTGTAAAACAATAGCCTGACTGAGATTTGATGAAATGTTTCAAGAATGACCAACAAATTCTAAAAAAGATCGAGATAATTGGTACCTCATGTGTCGAAAGTGTAAAAAGAAGCTTGCTCTGAAATTTTCACTTGATATTTTCTACTTAGTATGTGCTATACTCTATAAACACGGACGATGGAAAATTTCATAAGTCCCGCACAGCTCATGAATAACAAAGGATTCAAAGATGGCTGCGAATGGCAAAACAATGGTTCACATTAAAACTGTTCTAGCTTTCGCTACGAATAAAATTTAGCGTGCCTCCATATCTTATCTTCAATAAACTACTGAAAACTATTGACATGTAAAGTTTGGTGTCTTTAGCCAAAAGTGCGCATTTTTTACGCTAATCCGCCGGACTATAAGGCCCAGCCTGATTCCACTTGGCGAGATATTATTTATTCTGGAAATCACAAAAACCGAATTTAATAATTGTTCTATTATACATTGATTTAGTGAAAATACTTTTTTTCTGTCAGGCAATTTCTTTTACACAAGCGCCTTGTTAAATAGGGAAACATTCAAGGGCTGTAGTCCCGTGAAACATTGCGCGCGTAGGATCAAGAATCAGCTAGCTGATTCTTCAAAAATCAGCATGCTGATTCTTGGAGACCCTTAAAGTGCGTGATTCCCAAAGTAAAGAGCGCGCTTTTAGCCAATCAGAATCGAGATAGTGAGTACAATGTATAATAATGTGCGAGATCATTTGTTTTAAGGGGAACTTGTCATGATTCGCGCATGCCTAGGGGAGCGATATCTGAATTATGAGCAAAACTAATAAGACCATCCTATCAGATAACTATTTAAGAATATGTAAAGCTAAAAAGCATGATCGGATGGACTGAGAAGTAGCGAGATTATATGCGATTATATAGGTTGATAGGTTTTTAGTCTTCGCTGGCTGTCGTTACGGGACGATGCTTCTTTGATTTGAGTGATGCGCAGAACAGATGCGCAGTTGTGTGACAGGTTCCTTCTAAAACCCCGTCCACAATACACAGTTTTCAAACGAAAACGGAACCTTTTTGCTCCGTTTTCAGAAAGATTTGCGTCCACACTTATCGTATCGTATCGCTTTCGCCCGTCCACACTACAACGCGTATCGGTACGAAAACGCTCTTATGTATTCAGTGCGCATGCTCAAATAAGCTCAACGCATGCGCATTTCAATCTGTCGGCCCGCGAAATTGATCGGCTATGCTGTGGTGACGTCATCATTTTCAGATAGCATTTTTCACCCGTCCACACTAATAAACAGCGTTTTCAAACAGTTCCGTTTTCAAATCGCTCCATTATGGAGAGCGTTTTCGGATTGATCCGTTTTCGGTGATCGTTTTCGGCGCTGTAGTGTGGACGATAGCCGTATCCGGGACAAAAGGTATCCGTTTTCGTTTAAACACGGTGTAGTGTGGACGAGGTCTAAAGCACGAGCTTTCATCTCTCATTCCTGGCTTTCACGTGACGCCATGAAATTTCTAAATTCTAAGATATACTTTATTTAAGCAATAAAAGTACTTTCCGCGTGCTCTCTGGTTTCTTACAAACACGAGGGGGATGTTGGGAGAACTGATCAAAACTTGAAAGACATTAGCCGCAGGCGAGTGTCTTTCAAGTTTTATCAGCTCGACCATCATTCAAAATGCGCACATTCACAATATAAAATGGGTGTTATTTTCTAAATATTGTTTACAACCGGGTGAGTCTTCACACAAAGATTCATCTGAACGTGTTTCGTATTTCATGAGCTGTCGCTGAAGTTTTATGATGAAATACTGTTCTTCGCAGGGAATTTCTGCAGAAACCCATCCATGGGTTTCGGATTTCCCAAGGCTATGCATGTGAATTCCGAACACTTCCTATGCATGTACCTTGGGAAATTGGGCTTTCACGTCGGGCTGTAGAGGCCCCGAATTGTTTCATCTTGCGCTCCACTCGTGAGTTTTTATCCAATCGTCACACCATTTGGCATGTCAATAGTACTCATGAAATCAATGAAAACTGTCATTTTAAATTTTTGGAATTAACGGTTTTTGGCGGGGAAATGACGTCATCAAAACGGTAAAAAAAATTGAAATTGCTTACTCCAACGTTTTTAGTGACTCATTTGAAAGGACACGAAAAGATTAGTCCAAAACTGAAAACATTTTTGACATAGCTCTTTTGGCTGTGAAGATATTAATTTTTGAGTTTTGAAATAACCGCCACTTTTTCTATTTTTAGTTCAAGAATTCAAACTTTAAAAGCCTATAACTCCACAACCAAAATAGCTATGTCCAAAAAATTTCGGTTTTCGACTAGTCTTTGCGAGATCTTTCAAATAAACCCCCAAGAAAGACAGAGTATGCAATTTCAATTCTTTTTGCTGCTTTGGTGACGTCATTTCCCACCAAAAACCGTTAATTCAAAAAATCTAAAATGACAATTTTGTTTAGTTTGATGAGTTCTATTCACATGCCAAATTGTGTGATGTTTGGATAAAAACTCACAAGTGGAGCACAAGATGAAACAATTCGGGGCCTCTACAGCCCGACGTGTTTTCCCATTGGATGGGTTTTTGCAGAAATTCCGTGTGTCAAAAGCCCGAATCCCCTGAATCCCTGGTAGAGTAAAAAAGTTTTATTATGGTACGGAAGACTGTTTAATTTACATTAATTTTCTTTCTTCTGTTTCCACAGCACGCTTTCACTAATGTTATGATATTCGGTTCCAATTTGTCTGGCCTCGGTCTTCTTCTACTTGGACCGGCACCCTTCCTGCCGTTTTTACCAGAAAAGTAGGTCATAATATTCTTGGTCAGTAGCCCTATACGAGATTTTGAATTTCCTGCGAAAATTTAGTTATTTGGTAACAAATTATGTTCCCTTTCTGATGAATGGAATCAGGGCTGCCATCGAACTGTGCGTGTTAAGTAATGGTCCGTATAAGAACTAGGCAAGAACGGCAAAGCATGCTGGAATGCAATTAATTTCTATTGAAAATATAGGCAATTTCATTGGCTTAGACATGAAAATCATTAAATTCACTATGCTAGAAAGACTTGTTTGAGGATTTTTAGGGAGACATAAGCACTTGCGGTACTCACAGGATATGCAATTTGTAAAGACTTTGTATGTGGGGAATCTAGCGTAAATGCTGATTCTCACTCCTTTGTTCTTCTTTAATCTGATTGGTCTAGAGACTTTTTGTTGCCATATGTTCTCAAAGCAAGTCGAAATCTATCACTTTTTCACTCGTATTATGTTACTAGACATGATAACTTACTTTAGTATAAACTAACTTATGGTCTATTACAAATCCTGCATTCTGATTGGCTGAGCTACTAATGGTCTATTAGTGATAGACCGTACCTGGCAAAACCACCACCTTTCTTTGCAAGAAAACATGATTTTTTTCAACATAAAATAATGGTTTTCATTGCCAAAACCGACCAACTAGTTGGTTTATACTAAAACAATTAGACCTCTCGTCCTCATGTGCTATGATATCAATAGACCATTCGGCCTTAGGCCTCATGGTCTATTCATCATAGCACATTCGGCCTCGAGGTCTAATTGTTAAGTAGTAAAAAAATAGGACATATCCTAAGTGGGGAACCTTCAATGCCGTAGAACAATGGAGGTTTGCCTAGTTCCCTCTAAAAGGTACCAAACATGGCGTCGCTTAGCTGATTTTGACCCCTCTAAAAGGTACCAAACATGGCGTCGCTTAGCTGATTTTGACCCCTCTAAAGGTACCAAACATGGCGTCGCTTAGTTGATTTTGACCCCTCTAAAAGGTACCAAACATGGCGTCGCTTAGCTGATTTTGACCCCTCTAAAAGGTACCAAACATGGCGTCGCTTAGCTGATTTTGACCCCTCTAAAGGTACCAAACATGGCGTCGCTTAGTTGATTTTGACCCCTCTAAAGGTAACAAACATGGCGTCGCTTAGTTGATTTTGACCCCTCTAAAAGGTACCAAACATGGCGTCGCTTAGCTGATTTTGACCCCTCTAAAAGGTACCAAACATGGCGTCGCTTAGTTGATTTTGACCCCTCTAAAGGTACCAAACATGGCGTCGCTTAGTTGATTTTGACCCCTCTAAAAGGTACCAAACATGGCGTCGCTTAGCTGATTTTGACCCCTCCAAAAGGTACCAAACATGGCGTCGCTTAGCTGATTTTGACCCCTCTAAAAGGTACCAAACATGGCGTCGCTTAGCTGATTTTGACCCCTCTAAAAGGTACCAAACATGGTGTCGCTTAGTTGATTTTGACCCCTCTAAAAGGTACCAAACATGGCGTCGCTTAGCTGATTTTGACCCCTCTAAAAGGTACCAAACATGGCGTCGCTTAGTTGATTTTGACCCCTCTAAAAGGTACCAAACATGGCGTCGCTTAGTTGATTTTGACCCCTCTAAAGGTACCAAACATGGCGTCGCTTAGCTGATTTGACCCCTCTAAAAGGTACCAAACATGGCGTCGCTTAGTTGATTTTGACCCCTCTAAAGGTACCAAACATGGCGTCGCTTAGTTGATTTTGACCCCTCTAAAGGTACCAAACATGGCGTCGCTTAGTTGATTTTGACCCCTCTAAAGGTACCAAACATGGCGTCGCTTAGCTGATTTTGACCCCTCTAAAGGTACCAAACATGGCGTCGCTTAGCTGATTTTGACCCCTCTAAAAGGTACCAAACATGGCGTCGCTTAGTTGATTTTGACCCCTCTAAAGGTACCAAACATGGCGTCGCTTAGTTGATTTTGACCCCTCCAAAAGGTACCAAACATGGCGTCGCGCCGTTGATTTTGACCTCTCTAAAAGGTACCAACAAGACGTATTTTCCCTCGTAATTTTCTCGTATTTTTACGAGGGAAAATACGTCTGAAATTCAGGCTACCAACAAGTGTGATTTGATTTGCCAGAACGGACCTCTAAGAGGTACCTTCTGGAAAAAATTACACGTTTTCGAAGAGCACGAAAGAGCACCCACGCCGGACCCCCGCACAAAAAATATGGGAGTCCTCCCCCACCCCACCCCCCGGGCCGTGGACCATAAAGTAAGTAAAATTATAACCGTGGAAACACATGCACATAGAGTACTCAAGTGTGACGTCATAAATTTGAGAAATCGTGAATTTCCGATTTTAGTCAACAAATAATGAAAGACAAAGTGGAAAGAGAATCGGATGCAAAAATGAGGCAAATCGGTTGAAACGCGACCAAGATATGGCCACCTGAATACATAATTTTCTTTAACAAATCACTGTATTTTGGACTGCGTTCAAAACTTTATGAACGCAACCAAAAATACAGTGATTTCTTAAAGAAAATTATGAATTCAGGGGCCATATCTCGGTCGCGTTTCAACCGATTTGCCTCAATTTTGGTGTGTAGCATTCATTTATTATGCTCTTTCCAAATCCAAGGACAAATATTGCTAAATCGAAAATTTGTTTTTTTGTGACGTCATCACTTGACTACTCTATTTGCCAATCAAAATAATCCTCCAGATTAAAAGAAAAACCTTTCAAGTGTTAGACAAATGCAATTCTAGGTTGTTTTGACCAGTTATCAAGACGATGGAATGGGATTGCGATATAATTGAGGTATTTTAATGTCAGAGAACTGGCCAACAGCGTGCGAGAGCCCTTTAAACCCATATTATCGCTCTGAAACAGCTAATTTAGTTTAATTGGTAAGCCTGTTGGAGTGGATGGAAGCTGCTATAGATAGTCTCCTGTTTTGGTATTATGTCCTATCATTATCTGCAAATCTATTCATAGCGTCTCAAACGCTAGGTCATAAACTTTGTTTTATCAGTACCTTTTACTATACATACGTTCCGGCTGTTAAGGCTCAGAGGAAACTTAAACAACTCAAAAACATTCAACAAAAGTTTATAACTGAAAAGAAACCCGATCAGGCCGACGCGAACTTTTTTTTTGCTTTGACGAGATTCTAATTTGAATTTTGTGGGCGCCGCCATCTTGGAAAGGTGACGTCACTCTTGTGCTATAAATCATATGTATTGGCTGATTGCATTTTTAAACCGCACCGGGGAGTTGAGGACCTCTTTTAAAAAGACCCCCTCCCTGGAATTTCCACTCGTGAAACAGACCCCCTCCCCTGGAATTTCCAACCTCACAAAGGACCCCCTCCCTGGAATTTCCATTTTTTTCTGGCAAAACACCCCTGGAAAATCTATTTTTGGATAAAATGTCCCTGGAAAGTCACCTTTTTTACCCTCCCCCTGGAATTTCCAGTCTCCAGACACACCCCCTCCCGTGGAATTTCCAGAGTCCAAAACAATCCCCCTGGAATATTTCCATAGGTTCTCAACCCCCCTGTGCGGATTAAAAATGCAATCAGCCATTTCCATGAATGCACTGAAAGAGGCTTTGCTCGCTACACTTATAACCAGAATAAGAGCACCAAGAAAACAATGTCTATTTTGAGATGATAAAAAGAAGAAAATCGATTTCGGATAAGCTGTTTACGACGTCCTTATAAACGTCATGCATAATTTATAACACAAGAGTGACGTTAAGATACCAAGATGGCGGCGCCCCTGCCTATACCCAGGCACGTTCTAGTGATTTTCGAGGCGAGAGCGTCTGGGAGCGAGCCAGCGCGAAAGGCATCATGGGAAGGGCGAAGTTTGAAACTTCCCATGATGCATTGCGAAATCGAACCGTTCCCAAGATGCATTGCGCGCTTGCTACCAGAACACTCGCAATAGGCTTTTCTCTCTGTTTCTACCAAATAGAGACGCCTAGGGACGAGGAAGAGCAAGAGAGCAAGATGCATTGCGCGCTCGCTATCAGAACACTCACAAGAGGCTTTTCTCTCTGTTTCTACCAAAAAGAGACGCCTAGGGACGAGGCAGAGCAAGAGAGCAAGATGCATTGCGCGCTCGCTACCAGAACACTCACAAGAGGCTTTTCTCTCTGTTTCTACTAAATAGAGACGCCTAGGGACGAGGCAGAGCAAGAGAGCAAGATGCATTGCGCGCTCGCTATCAGAACACTCACAATAGGCTTTTCTCTCTGTGTTTCTACTAAATAGAGACGCCTAGGGACGAGGAAGAGCAAGAGAGCAAGATGCATTGCGCGCTCGCTACCAGAACACTCACAAGAGGCTTTTCTCTCTGTTTCTACCAAATAGAGACGCCTAGGGACGAGGCAGAGCAAGAGAGCAAGATGCATTGCGCGCTCGCTACCAGAACACTCACAAGAGGCTTTTCTCTCTGTTTCTACTAAATAGAGACGCCTAGGGACGAGACAGAGCAAGAGAGCAAGATGCATTGCGCGCTCGCTATCAGAACACTCGCAAGAGGCATTTCTCTCTGTTTCTACTAAATAGAGACGCCTAGGGACGAGACAGAGCAAGAGAGCAAGATGCATTGCGCGCTCGCTACCAGAACACTCGCAAGAGGCTTTTCTCTCTGTTTCTACCAAATAGAGACGCCTAGGGACGAGACAGAGTAAGAGAGCAAGATGCATTGCGCGCTCGCTATCAGAACACTCTCAAGAGGCTTTTCTCTCTGTTGCTACTAAATAGAGACGCCTAGGGACGAGGAAGAGCAAGAGAGCAAGATGCATTGCGCGCTCGCTACCAGAACACTCGCAAGAGGCATTTCTCTCTGTTTCTACTAAATAGAGACGCCTAGGGACGAGACAGAGCAAGAGAGCAAGATGCATTGCGCGCTCGCTACCAGAACACTCTCAAGAGGCTTTTCTCTCTGTTGCTACTAAATAGAGACGCCTAGGGACGAGGAAGAGCAAGAGAGCAAGATGCATTGCGCGCTCGCTATCAGAACACTCTCAAGAGGCTTTTCTCTCTGTTTCTACTAAATAGAGACGCCTAGGGACGAGACAGAGCAAGAGAGCAAGATGCATTGCGCGCTCGCTACCAGAACACTCACAAGAGGCTTTTCTCTCTGTTTCTACCAAATAGAGACGCCTAGGGACGAGGCAGAGCAAGAGAGCAAGATGCATTGCGCGCTCGCTACCAGAACACTCACAAGAGGCTTTTCTCTCTGTTTCTACTAAATAGAGACGCCTAGGGACGAGGCAGAGCAAGAGAGCAAGATGCATTGCGCGCTCGCTACCAGAACATTCACAAGAGGCTTTTCTCTCTGTTTCTACTAAATAGAGACGCCTAGGGACGAGACAGAGCAACAGAGCAAGATGCATTGCGCGCTCGCTACCAGAACACTCGCAAGAGGCTTTTCTCTCTGTGTTTCTACTAAATAGAGACGCCTAGGGACGAGACAGAGCAAGAGAGCAAGATGCATTGCGCGCTCGCTATCAGAACACTCACAAGAGGCTTTTCTCTCTGTTTCTACTAAATAGAGACGCCTAGGGACGAGACAGAGCAAGAGAGCAAGATGCATTGCGCGCTCGCTACCAGAACACTCTCAAGAGGCTTTTCTCTCTGTGTTTCTACTAAATAGAGACGCCTAGGGACGAGACAGAGCAAGAGAGCAAGATGCATTGCGCGCTCGCTATCAGAACACTCACAAGAGGCTTTTCTCTCTGTTTCTACTAAATAGAGACGCCTAGGGACGAGACAGAGCAAGAGAGCAAGATGCATTGCGCGCTCGCTATCAGAACACTCACAAGAGGCTTTTCTCTCTGTTTCTACTAAATAGAGACGCCTAGGGACGAGACAGAGCAAGAGAGCAAGATGCATTGCGCGCTCGCTATCAGAACACTCTCAAGAGGCTTTTCTCTCTGTGTTTCTACTAAATAGAGACGCCTAGGGACGAGACAGAGCAACAGAGCAAGATGCATTGCGCGCTCGCTATCAGAACACTCACAAGAGGCTTTCCTCTCTGTTTCTACTAAATAGAGACGCCTAGGGACGAGACAGAGTAAGAGAGCAAGATGCATTGCGCGCTCGCTATCAGAACACTCACAAGAGGCTTTTCTCTCTGTTTCTACTAAATAGAGACGCCTAGGGACGAGGAAGAGCAAGAGAGCAAGATGCATTGCGCGCTCGCTATCAGAACACTCACAAGAGGCTTTTCTCTCTGTTTCTACTAAATAGAGACGCCTAGGGACGAGGAAGAGCAAGAGAGCAAGATGCATTGCGCGCTCGCTATCAGATCACTCGCAAGAGGCTTTTCTCTCTGTTTCTACTAAATAGAGACGCCTAGGGACGAGACAGAGCAAGAGAGCAAGATGCATTGCGCGCTCGCTACCAGAACACTCGCAAGAGGCTTCTCTCTGTTTCTACTAAATAGAGACGCCTAGGGACGAGACAGAGCAACAGAGCAAGATGCATTGCGCGCTCGCTACCAGAACACTCGCAAGAGGCTTTCTCTCTGTTTCTACTAAATAGAGACGCCTAGGGACGAGACAGAGCAAGAGAGCAAGATGCATTGCGCGCTCGCTACCAGAACACTCTCAAGAGGCTTTTCTCTCTGTTTCTACTAAATAGAGACGCCTAGGGACGAGACAGAGCAAGAGAGCAAGATGCATTGCGCGCTCGCTACCAGAACACTCTCAAGAGGCTTTTCTCTCTGTTTCTACTAAATAGAGACGCCTAGGGACGAGGAAGAGCAAGAGAGCAAGATGCATTGCGCGCTCGCTATCAGAACACTCGCAAGAGGCTTTTCTCTCTGTTTCTACTAAATAGAGACGCCTAGGGACGAGGAAGAGCAAGAGAGCAAGATGCATTGCGCGCTCGCTATCAGAACAATCGCAAGAGGTTTTTCTCTCTGTTTCTACCAAAAAGAGACGCCTAGGGACGAGGCAGGCGGCGCCCGCTAAATTCAAATTAGCGGAATCTCATCAAAGCGAAATAAGTGGCGTATGCCTAATTGGGTTTACTTTTCTGAGTTGTTAAAGTTTCATCTGAGCTTGAAAAGGCTAAACTGCCAGGATTCCTTTTGAATTCCCGCCATTTTCGCGCGCGTTGCCATACAGGAAGCAAACTGAAACATTATTGTATCTAGCATTGTAACTAGGTAAACGTCGATATTAACCTATTAGTAATCTAATTTGGGGGCGCTAAATCAAACTTCATTATATTTTCTTGACGGCTTAAGGACCTGGGTCGAGATTTAAAAAGCACAGGTAGCCCGCGTGAGTTCGTTAAAAAAGACAATACTCTCTTGATTGATCTTTTAAATAGGACAATTTGGCTGATGTGCATTGGTCTCGTATGTTGTGGCGTTGCTTCTAGCTGTTACTTGGTGCCGTGTGTGCCTTATATGCAAGAAAACTGCAAGTAAGTGAAGAGGCGAAAACAGTGGTACGGGAAGAAAAGCCTTCCCACACATGATCCGGTCCGGAAATCTTCTTTAGAAATTTGAAGACGATCAAGAGCTCTGGCATAGTATCGTTTTCATCCTCGAACCAAGAGCTCCCCAGCTCGTCTGCTCACAGGGGAGGCTCTGGGGACATCCATTTGAGGGCCTTCGCTGATTGGCTGATTGTGAACGTTGGAGCATGCGCAGAACATTTTTTCTCAACAGCTCTGCATCAAATCTGGCGCATGCGTGAATGGCTGACACCATAGTCTCCCCTGCGTGGTAACGAGCCGGGGAGCTCTGGGTTCGAGAATCGATCGTTTTCAACTCTGCCTTTATATTTCACCATCCTATACTAATTTAATTATTCCTTTGTGGGTATCCTGTGTACCCAGCTCATAGATGTTCGTCAACATTTACAACGTGATCTCGGGATTTTAAATGATCGGAGGTGGAACCTGAATAATGAATAACGGGTCACTTACGAACAAATGAATAATTGCGTCGAAAAGTCGAGGAATAATGAATAAGAAGTTCCTATAATGAATAATGGTTGTGTTAATGAATAATGAATAACGCCTAAATAATGAAAAGCAATAATGAATAATTGAAAAAAAATATATCAAAGAATAAGGAATAAACAAGGTCCACTTATTCAGCTTCCTCATGTAATTCTAAAATAGCATGGTCAATCAAAACGCTACCTCAATAGCCTAGTATGAGAGATAAAGCCTACTACTCATGGATAATCCTACCCATGGATAATCATAAATTCGAAGCCGATGAACATTTTATTACAATAATCATTTCACTCACGAGATCATACCGACTTTTCTACGAAACAGGGAAGAAGGCTTGGCTCTGGATCACAGCACGGACTCGCTATTCTCGGGGTTATTCACATGTGCTTTAAATCTTGGGTATGTACTTTATGTAAAACAACGGACCATTCTGGATGCTCCGTCCAGACTCTGGACCCCTTTCCCTGTTATATAGTAAAATTAGGGAAAACTACCCCTTTAATATACTGAATTGAGAAAGCAGCACCTCTTTCTTATAATTCTTGCAAAAATGCATGTGTTAAATACGCAGTTAAAGGCACCAAAACGTAGCGCAATATTTAACAATTAGACCACAAGGCCGAGTGTGCTATGATCAATAGACCATGAGGCCGAAGGCCGAATGGTCTATTGATATCATAGCACACGACGACGAGAGGTCTAATTGTTTTAGTATAAACCAACTAGTTGGTCGGTTTGGGCAAAGAATACCAATATTATATGTTGAAAAAATCAAGTTTTCTTGCAAAGAAAGGTGATGGTTTTGCCAGGTACGGTCTATCACTAATAGACCATTAGTAGCTCAGCCAATCAGAATGCAGGATTTGTAATAGACCATTAGTTGCTTTATACTAAATATACATATATACCCTTTGGTAACTGCAACAAAGAAATATTTTTCAAAATAGAATGTAGTGATTTTAAACCCCTTTCATATTGTCGAATTCGCAAAGTCGAGTACCCTTTTATATAGTGAAATTCGCAAAATTGCTGCATAATAGACCTTCCCGACTTGGGCGTAATGTTTTGCCCACTTCAGATCACGAGGCATTCCCATGAGTATTCTCTCGAAATACAAACATAGTATTTCAATTTTTTCACAAAGGGAATTTCTGCAGAAACCCATCCATGTATGGGAAAACCTGAAAGAGCACACGCATGGGAAGTGTTCGGAATTCACATGAGCCATGGGAAATCAGAACACTTCCCCTTTTTCTACCATGGGAAATTCAGCTTTTCCCATGGATGAGTTTCTACAGAAATTCCCTGTGTCTCACTTCCTCAGTGACAGTACTATACTGTTTCGCTCGTGATTGGGCTTATCTCCGGTGTAATAACCTGTGAGTGCGCACGAACTGCGTCACAAAGCTTCCTTTGTTTGGTAGAACGAATCAGGATGAAATAAGAACTGAACACAAAGGTGTCCTCTGGGAATGGTTATTACACCGGAGTTAACCCCGTGATTGGCATTTGCTATCGTTGTTTCTGCAGGGGATTTACCGGACCAGCTATCGGAGGAATCATGATGGAATACCTTGGGTTCCCATGGATGTCCTCGGTAAAGTAGTCAAAAACCATGCCTAATAGAGCGAACTTCGGTTGACTGTAGAAAGTATTACACTTACGTTTTCTACGCTTCCTATTGGTTGACGTCTAGGTCTTTGTTTAGTCAGCCAATCAGAATGTACTAAAAATCAAAAACACAGTGACTCGTATATTCTTTGGTCACAACTAAGCGCAAGTTGTACTTACTTCGTCTCTGATTGGTCAGTTGCTCAATGGGTTTCGTTCTGATTGGCTAGGGCACTCCACCCCTTATACAGAGAAAGCGTGACAGGCCCACTGAGTAATCTGGGAAAGAGGCTAAAACAGTCGTAAATAGAGGATATAAGCGGAGCTCCTTTGCGGCCGAAGGCCGCAGAGCGGAGTACCATACCCAAAAAAAAAGCGTCCAAACGGTGGCGCGAATATATGGAATTTATTTTCGAGTGGCAAGAACAATATTTTACGAATGAGCGCAGCGAGTGAGTGAAATATTGTTTTTGACACGAGAAAGTAAAATCCATATCTTCTTCAAGCCACCGTGTAATGTTCTTTTTATTATATGGATAAGAATTGACATAGCAAAATATAATAAATTTGAACAACTCACTTGGTAAAGTCGGCGAAAGTGCTGTGCATTTTGATTCCTTTCTGATTAGTTAAGAACTCATTTCCCTTTGTGTTCTGTAGCTTTCTCTGCCATAATTGAACTAAGGTTTTTCTCTTTAGAACTAGATCGAAACCTAGTTTTGTGGCTAAAAACTCGAGTGACCGAGCGAGATTTCACTGCAGACGAAAGTGAGGAAAACAACACTGCAAACGTACACATCGACATTCGGTACATAACTTTTTCATATTTTCACTAGTGAAGGTATGGAAAATACGAGTGTTTTAGTTTCCGGTAAAACACTGGCATCCATATAATAATTTGGTATATTTCTGATTTGATTTATACAAAGATTTTCTTAAGTAGACATCTCTTTTTCAGGTGATGGCATTTCTGGCTTTCTCTCAGGTATGACGAGTATGTCTCTAACACGTACTGGGAGCTCATTACCTAGTGATTTAATTATCTAGGGGCGAGCGATTTTTGCGGCGATGGGTGACGTCATATCGCGCGGTGTGAACGGCCGGCGATTTTGCCTAGCGATATTTGTCACTTTGTTGGTGATCTGAAGAAATCACACCTGCGTCGCAGTGGAATTTGAACATGTTCAAAACGCTGCGACGTCGCGGCGATATCGGAAGTGAAATCGCCATAAGATCGTCTGTCGTTCACACACTGCGCGATGCCGCATCGCCATGGGATCGCCGAAGAAGTATCACCTCAAGTTGCAGCTGAAATCGCACAGTGTGAACGGGCCGTACCAACGACTGCAAAATGCTGAAGCAGGTCTGATGCTATTAGAACAACACAGCTGGGAAATAATTTATTGATGGACAATGTCCGATCCAACTCTTCTTGGTCGGACATATTTGAAAATTGGTCGGACATATCAGAACTGCATTGGTCTTGACTCTTCTCTCACATTCCAGGCCGTTATATTGGTCGCCTTCACGCTTTTCAAAAGGTAGGAACCCTTAGTGCCAGATAAGGGACGTGTCCTTATTTAGCGGGGGGGGGGGGGGGGGGGGCTAAAAAGGCTAAAAAAAATTAGGACCCTCCCCTTGAACATAACACTGAAAAATGGGACCCTCCCCCAGTCGAAGGTAAAAAAAAGGGTCCCTCCCCATATAATTTATATTTTCTGCAAAACCTGTCAGATCGACCCTTGTTCGAGTGATGCAATGTATGTCTTCTATCTAAGCTAAGGAACCGCGGTCATTATTTAACGCCTTGATTATTTACGTGAGAGGCATTTGGCTAATAAACGGTAAAAATGCAGTTATCATCCCTCTATGAGTAGAATGATTAAACGTGATCCCGCCTCTCCCGTCCCCTATTTGACGTAGTACTGAAGACATTTTACAAAAAATGGGTCGCTATTTCATTCGTTGCGTGCGAAGCGCGCCCGAAATTATATAATCGCATTTCACCAAGCCTCAGATAAAGGGTAGATGAACATGTTTTGTGTACGGTGTAGTAAACAAAGCCTGTCAGAAGCCCAGGAAGTACGCTACCACAACTATATAGGTTAGATGAAAGCTTCTATTGATGGGCTCCTAAACCAACAAGGTTACATTATTCATGCGCACAACTGCGCGCCGCAAATGATGAAGTTATTATTCATGTGCGTGAAACGCGACCCAAATGACGAATTGCTATACTTGTAACGTCGACCTCACGCCTATGGGGTCTTCTTTCAAACATATAATGACTGCCCGTCAGGCCTATCATTACAGGGCATTTTTGGGAGAGTTTCGTTTTCATCGTCATGATACACTTCTCCCCTTTGTTCTTGTAAATGGCGTAAGGGTAGTGTCTTGTTTGTCAAAGTGTATAATATACGTCCTTCTTTATTCGCGCGAAGCGCGCCGAAATTTTTATAGAGAAGTTGCTGAAATAAACACTATCGGCATCTGTTTTACCCTCTTCATCGTCCAAATGTTGCTGAAAAAAATTGACCCTCCCCAAACAGGAGTGAAAAAAATTTGGACCATCCCCATAGGCACGAGAAAAAATTAGGACACTCCCCACAAAAATAGGAGCCCTCACCCCCCCCCCCCCCCCCCCCCCCCGCTAAATAATGACACGTCCCTAAATCTCCAAGAGTTTTCATCCGATTGCATCCGAACTTCACAGCTATGAAAATTATCTCTAGCTATTTATTCGGCTTGTAAATCACTTAGAAACAACTTACTGATTATGACATTTCAAACTGTGGAAACATGTCTGTAAAAACCTTCGTATTTTCTATATAGAAGACATTATTGCAGTAGCTTCTCAACTTCTCAGCAGAACATGCTCTATTTGTTATAGTTACGAAAAAGCGCTTTCAGGCAGCAAAATAGCGTAGATGACTGAACCTCTCCTTAAATCTAGAAAACGGTGGTCAATATACTGCAGATACTGGAAATGGCTCCCAGATGATCGATGAGGTCATTTTGTCAATGAAGTCGATTTGTAAAGTGTTCTAATTGGTAACCCCCATTCTTTCTTGTTCTTTCAGACGTACGCGTTCTTCTAAGGCAGACACGAAAAAGCAGCTTACTCAAGTGCATTATGGCCTGGAGCATGGATCAGCCAAGTAGTGTTAATAGTTCCAAGTGTTCAATATCTTTGCCAAAACATCAGCTGACATCCGGGGGAAGCTATTTAATTACCTCTTCCTTTGCAATAATTGTTGCGAATTTTTTACAGTTACGTACGAAAAAGCGCTTTCAGGCAGCAAAATAGCGTAGATGACTGAACCTAGTCTCCTTAATAAATCTAGAAAACGGTGGTCAATATACTAGAGATACTGGAAATGGCTCCCAGATGATCGATGAGGTCATTTTGTTAATGAAGTCGATTTGTAAAATGTTCTAATTGGTAACCCCCATTCTTTTATAAATAATGTACTTTCAGACGTACGCGTTCTTCTAAGGCAGACACGAAAAAACAGCTTACTCAAGTGCATTGGCTGGATCAGCCAAGAGTAGTGTTAATAGTTCCAAGTGTTCAATATCTTTGCTGACATCCGGGGTGGGGTGGGGGGGGGGACGACTCTCTTATTTGTTTGGGCGGGGGTGCTCGTCGTACCTTTTAGGGTTTAAAATCAGGCCTCTGGTATGCCTTTTAGGGGGTAAAATTCGAAAACGTGTAATTTTTCCAGATAGGTACCTGTTAGGGGGCCCCTCTAGCAACACTTGTTGGTAGCCTGAATTTCAGACGTATTTTCCCTCGTAAAACATAGAGTGAGAAAAATAATAGGGGAAATACACGTGTTGTTGGTACCTTTCATGGGTCAAAATCAACTAAGCGACGCCATGTTTTATCTTTTAGAGGCCAAAATCGAAAGCTTGTTCCCGACGAGCACCCCGCGGGTGACATCAACTATCTAGTCTTTACTGAAGAAGTGAAAATATCTAAAAGGACGCCAATAAAAGAACAAGCACAATATAGTTTTATTAAATTATAAAAAAAGAATTGAAATGTAAAGACAAAAAAAAACACACATGTAAAGTCGGGGGGGGGGGAGGATTTTGGGTAATACAATGTCAAAATGCAGTGATCCTCCCTCTATAAGTACAATGATTAACGTGATTCCCCCCTCAGAGCAGTTTAACGTTTTCGTGACCCCCCCCCCCCCCCCCCTATTTAACCTAGTAGAAGACAATTTACAGATAGGAGGATCGCATATTTCTTTCGTTGCGTGCGAAGCGCGCCCGAATTTTGATAAACGCATTTCATCAAGCCATTTCATTGATAAAAGCACTTTCACCAAGAAAGTGTAGATGAACATTCCATTTTTTTTAAGTATAGTAAACGCATTTCTATGCCTGTAACGTCGAACACACGCTTACTCTTCTTTCGACCAAAGTGACTGCAGGGCATTTTTGGTAGATGTTGTTTTTCCTCGCCAAGATACAGTTGTTCTTGTGAACGGTGCGAAGGCAGTAGGGTCTTCGCTGCGCGATTTGCCGAAGACTATATTAGATAATTTTCTTTATGCGCGCGAAGCGCGCCGAAATTGTTATTATGTATTGAGTGAAGTGAGGTAGAAAAATGCAAATGATAGTCAGAAGTTGCTGGAATAACTACTTAGAAAATTCCTGTGATCCCCCTTTCAGGTACAGATACAGATACAGATAGTCTTTATTACTTACAAAACTCCGTTACAGGTGTATATGTACAGTAGTAATAAAGTGTTAAGAAAGGGAAACAATAAATTATTATAATTATTATTTGTTGCTTAGGGCACTTTTGCGTTTTCAGGGCTTCAGGTTTTGAGAGATCCCCCCCCCTTTCGCTCGCCCCAAAATGAAGTGATCCCCCAAAAAATCCTCCCCCCCCCCCCAGGCGATAAATAATGACCGGTCCCTAATTTGTAGATTTGTGGTCCACATTTCGAAATATCACAAAAGGCAGAGGACTGGGTTCGCGCGGCCAAAGAAATACTTGAAGCGCTTGAAGCGTTTAAAAATGGAAAAATTCTATAAATTCTATAGAATCTATATACATCACCATTTTAGGTGCGAAAAATACGTCTATCTGTAAAAACTAAAATATATTTTCTCAGCTTCCTCTGGAATTTTTTTACCGGCGCGATAATACACGAACACAACCATGAAGACCTTTGAAATGAGACTAAATTCAAAGCAACAACTTTTTTTATTTCGAGTAACAAGATTTCTTGCCGCTTTCTTGCACAATTGCTTGAAGTTCTAAAATAATATATTCCGTCTTAAAATGTCTAGAAGTAGAACATACCTAATTACCTGGCTCCTTCGTACCAAGAGGCACATAAGGCCTCGATTTCGCTTCTCCAATGGATATGGTCTTTCGACTCGCACTGCCTCCCAGTTTTCCATCCTGCCTTTTCACTCTCTTTCACCACTGTCCGTCGCCATGTTGTTTTCGGCTAACCGCGCTCCCTTCTTCCTTCTGGCGCTCAAGACAGCCGTCCTGCACAGGTCATCTCGCTCTTTCCTCATCACATGCCCGATATATCGCCATCTTCTTCTCCTTACATCCTGACTCAGAGGTTCATCGATGTTTGAAGATACGTATATTCATGTGTTATTGATTCCTCAAAATTGTCTATATTATTAAAATCGCATTGTCAGTGTTCTTGTCAACCCCGCCAATCAGAGCGCGGCATTTAAGCGCGTTTCTCACACAGGCAGGCGAAGGTATAAAAAATAAGGGCCATAAAAAATATACGCCGTTTTTAAACTAAACAATTCACAGTCGATCCATTGAAGAGAAAGTCGAAATCTCACCTGTATGCGTGTTTTTGTTGGAAAAGATTAATCTGCAGCGAAGTTCCAGTTCATGCGATTTCTTATGCGAGGGACAAAGCCGCCAATGCTGAATTCTTCCACAGAAACTAAGAAAGAACTGAGTTCGCATAGCCGTAAACACCATAGACATCCGGACCTAAAACGTTCTGTCACAAATGACTTGCAGGTATGTGCTAGGATAATTCTAATTCGAAAGCTTTTAGCTGAGAAATTGCTTCTCATAGGGCGCGCTAACTCTAAATGAATACAGGAAAATGCATCAATTATTCTCTAAATGTAATCGCTACATTTTCAAAGTTAGCGTTAAATACCGATCCTTTTGCTGGAAAGGGTTTTGTTTGAGTTTTTGTTTAAGTTAGTTGGATTTCTTTAAGGAGTTCTCTGAATTATTTGTAAAGAGTTGCTCTTGCCTTTAAAATTCCGGCAGAGAAATGAGAGTTTTGTTTCGTAAAACTAGGGCGTTCTATCACAATTGTCAACTCTCCCGGTTTTGCCGAGAGTCTCAATATTTGTTACCCCTATCTCCCGTTAGCAAGATCTCCCGAAAAAAAAAAAGTTCGTTTGGGGGGTCTCGAAGTACTTTTGTAGCATTTCTCAACTTATCCAAGTGGTACGTTTAGGCTAGACATCGATTTCACAAAGCTTCAGCCAAACTGACAGACACAGGCAGCTGCTCTTTAAATCAGTTGGAAAAAAAAACGTACAGAAAAGGCGCATAGGTTAATTCACCCCCTTGAAAAAGTCTACCCCGAAATCCATGAGGACATTCGGTTAGCTCTCTATTGAACTAGCGCCCAAGTGACAGGCAGAAAAGGCGGGATCTAATGAATTCCACCCCCTTGAACAAGACTACTCTGAAATCCACGAGGACACGGGTAGCACTATTTCGAGATACAAGATACAAAGATGCAAAGATACAAAGATACGAAGATACAAAGATACAAAGATACAAAGATACAAGGTTTCGGATTTCTCATATGTATTAGTGTTACCCGGGTTTCAGCCTCTATATTTTCAAAATATAGATGCAGATGCTCTTTTTAGCTTAGAAAATATATTGTACTTACGCCGCTTTTGATGGAGATTCTAGATATGCAATCATTTTCGACCAGAGGTTTTCCGTCGCTATCACCTTCATCAATTGTGCTAGAGGTCAAGACACAGACATGGAAACCATGTTTGCGGTCACTGTAAAACTACAAAACCAAGCTTTAATTGCAAAATTAAACGAATCAGCTAAAATGAGCATCTGCATCTTATACAAGCTGAAACCCGGGTAACACTAATACGTATGAGAAATCCGATACAAGGATCTTTGTATCTTTGTATCTTCGTATCTTTGTATCTTTGTATCTTTGTATCTTCGTATCTTCGTATCTTTGTATCTTCGTATCTTCGTATCTTCGTATCTTCGTATCTTTGTATCTTCGTATCTTTGTATCTTTGTATCTTGTATCTCGAAATAGTGCTACCCCGAGGACACAAGGTTTAGCTCTATATATCACTTCACTAAACGAGAGCCCGAGTACCACTTGGATTAAGTCGAGTACTCAGGCTTTCAAGAATCCAAATATTGGACTTAGGAATAATGCATAGAGTTCAATGTGAAGCCAGAGGCATCGTAATATAACATGAACAGATTCTTGATTAAACATCATACCGTCAAGGGGACGCCACGGCGCAAAGAGCTCACTGAACTCTCGACCAAAGTGAGTATTCCTTACCTAAGCATCAGATGTTATTCATATTGGAATACTATTTCGAAAAAAAAGTGTTAGAGAAGAGTCTGTTTAATCAATGCTTTCAGAAAATTTTTTTTAACACAACTTTTAAAAGATAGACTAGTGAGCAAAAACTGTATTCATTTCGTCACCGACGAGTTTCGTCCGGAGCTACGCGGACCAGCGGACTTCTTCAGGTGTTTTACAATAATACATAGAGCCTGTTGTGCATACTGCTTAACAGTAAATACATTTTAGGGGTACTTTCCATTAGGGGTGTTTAGGACAAGGTGTGTTTAAAGGGGCTCTACTAGCACGCTTGCTGGCCACTTCTATGACACTAAAGTAGCTCAATCTCAATCCAATTCCATCCTCTTGACTAACAGGTCAAACAACCTAGAAACCTAGAATTGCATTTGTCTAGCAATTGAAAGGTTTTTCTCTTAAACTGGAGGATTATTTTTTGACTACTACGGGCAAATGTACATGTGCTTTCGCGGTTAAAAATTTACTTATTTTATGTTCACCGTGAGAGCCCCTTTAATTTTAGCTTCGTGTTATTGATCCGATATATGTGGGTTTGCATTCGCCTACGGCGCCCTTTGTTTCTTCTTTTACAAGAGATTTTCTGTACTGTGTTTATTACCACTGTAGAATGGAACATTAACCGACTAAGCCAGGGGCAAATTAGAAGAGTCACGCCCCATCTAAATTGCCCCTGCCGAAGCCAAAAACGAAAGCTTTAACAGAAAACGCTATCGAATGGTTTACGGGTAGGCGCCGCCATCGGGTATGGCTTTTGGGCTTCTTTATGTTGTAGGGTGTCGTTATACGCTTGTTGGTCTCTGATAGGTGCATACCCTAGGCTACCCTACAAGCAAATTTCGATCAAGTGGGCCGCATTTAGTATCCGGTTCCAAAAATTAGTATACTGTGCATCACTTCAGATGCTTCACACAGTGCTACACCGATCACCCCATTTTTTTGTGAACTGGGGGGAGGGGAGGGGGCTGAGCTCTTGACAAGAGCGGCGTATGTACTAGGCCTTAGTGTTTTTGGCAACCAATCTTCTGTTACCATTCCCACGGTCTCTTAGAGTAAATGAGGTAAAAACATGAAAAAAACGGAATTACGTGTCCACTTCATTTTGCCTCTTCGGCACCCCTACTTTTTAGGGTGCTCCGCCGTCCATGTCTACTACAGTCATGTGAAAATCTGAAAACATAAACCCTTATTTTCAGACAGACTGAAGTTATTATTCAACATGAGGTGCCTGGCTGTGTTCATCCTTCTTAATCTCTTGTGGCTGCCAGCGGTGCGAGTGCTAGATATGATCCAAGTATCCACGGCAACCTGCGTAAGCTAAGAAGCCAGAACCGCGGGGAACGGCATGGTAGGCTAGTAAACTTGGAGTAAGTCAAAGGTTATGCACAGGGGTGTAGAAAGGATTTGAGAAGGGGGGGGGGGGGGGGGGGCATATCTCTACAAATGTATGGTGCTCAGTGCCATATCAAGAAAATTTCGCCGACGTTGCAAAACTTCCTTATTAGTAAATCCCCCCTTACCTTATTTGGAAGGTCTGTAAGTACTTTTCCTCATATCTTAGCGAAAATAGCAGGAAAATTGACCAAAACTTGCAGATACTCGAGAAACATCCTTCTCTTGGTCGCCATTTTGTTTTTACCCCCCGCCGAGGGACCTGAGTCACGTTTTGAACACCACAGGCAACCCGCGCGGATTTGACATAAAAACGACAGCACTTTCTTGATATGCAGATATGATCCAAGTATCCACGGCAACCTGCGTAAGCTAAGAAGCCAGAACCGCGGAGAACGGCATGGTAGGCTAGTAAACTTAATCAACAAAGCGGATACCATGGAAGCAAAATTAGAGTAAGTCAAAGGTTATACACATGAGCGTTGCAAGGATTTGAGAAGGGGGGGGGGGGAGGGAGGTCACATCTGTACAAATGAATGGTGCCCTTTTCAAGCTAACCGATATTTTTCTTAATGTTTACTGTATTTTCTTCTAAAAAGGGGGGTCACATGCACCCCAGGACCCCCTGGCTATGCCCCTGGCGCAAGTATCGAGTATTGAACCTCGATCTTTCTAGATTTCCCGACGAGTTTCAGAGAATTCATTGTTAATCATAATACCCACATTAGTTACGAACCGAGTTAATGAGCTGATTTAGTGCGCTTCTGCGCACTACGTCCAAGCACCAATTTAATTGATTCAAGAGACAAATTAGTATTCAACTTTAGAAGACGGGACTAAAACGGAGCATAGCAACGGGAGTGAGAGCATTTGTTTTTTCCTTTATATTTCCCTGCACCAGAAATAATGGCGCCTTATAATCAATCAGACATTATGAAGAAAGATGACAATATCCCATGCAGTGGACAGTTTAAAGATCGAGAATTCGTAGGATGAATACTTTTGCTCAAAGCGTTGCTATGCAAATCAGTGTTATCTGGAAAAACTTCAAAGCGCGTGCAAACTTCTTCCGCAATTTATTACTTACTCGGCATTTTCCAAACGAAATGAAACCTCACACAATTTTTATCAATGTTTCCTTGAGATATTGTGCTAAAAGGAATTTTAATCCGGTACGGTTTTAACATATTATTTCACATGGTTTGATACCCACTTCATCTCAAAAGTTCCACATGAATAGGCTCTTGTCATGTTGTTGCTACATAATATTGCTTGATAAATTTGAAACATTAATTTGTTTGCCTCTTAAATTCATTTCACTAGCTGGAAATTTAATCAGAAAGTAACCTGGTTATTTGTGCTCGCGATTTGGTGTTTCTTTTGTAATGTATAGACTGCAAATGCCCTCTCGCTCAAGAATGCTACACACGATACAAAGTGACTCGCGCCCGGATTCAATTGAAAATCAAACGCAACACTCAAAATTCGCGTTCTAAATAAATAAATTCAACTCCATAAGAATAAGTTATTTGTGCTTGCGATTTTGGGTTTCTTTTTTTGTAATATATAGACTTCAAAGTCACTGTAGAGTCCTATACGCGAGCCT
This sequence comes from Scolanthus callimorphus, assembly GCA_033964015.1. Classification (NCBI taxonomy): domain Eukaryota; kingdom Metazoa; phylum Cnidaria; class Anthozoa; order Actiniaria; family Edwardsiidae; genus Scolanthus; species Scolanthus callimorphus. The sequence continues at coordinate 304,531 of JAWWUD010000054.1, forward strand.
TGATTCAATTGAACATATAAAGAATTGAAACTAAACCTCAAAATTCGCGCTCAAGTAAGTAACTACAGATATGGACAAAATTGTTAAGATCAGAGCAATATTTCATTTGTTTACCACAGTAATTGGCCTGGTAAACTAAACATGGTAAACTAAACGCAGTCAACGGTATCATATGGGAACAGCTGCTAGCGGCGAGAATTCAACACTCGAAGAAACGTTTTCCTTTCAGTAAGTTTCCAGTAAATATCCGAAATCCGATCTTTCTGTAAATACGAAATATGGATTCAAAACTGTCGTATCTAGGAAAACACCGACGTTCCTCTTGAGAGGCGGAGCCCCCTGGGAGTTGAGTTGGCTCACCAACTCAATAAAGTCTCCCATCTCTTGCGTTGCTTGTTTGGCCTGTTCCGCCTGTGACTGGGATAAGGCTGGAAGCGGTGTATTTCAAGAGTCCTTGGTTAGGGCTCAAAGGGGCTCAAAGTCAATAAAAACGTGCTCACTCGTCGAAATGTGTGCGTATCTGTGAGCTTTCATGGATATACCACACGAGAAAGCCTTACATAGAGAAATAATCTTAAACGTGTGCCACTCAGCATTCAAAAGTTACCTGGCATCATACGGGGGACTCCCATATGTCGTCGGGCGGGGTGCTCGTCGTATCTTTTAGGCGTTAAAATTCGGGTTCCAGGGATCTTTTAGGGTTAAGACGAAAAAAGGCCAATTTTCCCCCAAAATGGTACAAAATTCTGTAAACTAGCACTTGGAGTAAGCAAGAAAGCAACAAATAATGCATGTAGGGCCGAGCTCGGAAGATACCCTCTATCAGTCGATGCCAAATACAGGGCGTTTAATTTCCTAAGGCAAACTCAAAGAGCCCAGAAGTGGCTTACATATCAATCACGTGTTTCTCGACTGCCTAGAACTAAATAATAAAACGGACTGGCTAGTGAAAATAAAAGACATGATTTATACGCTGGGTCTCGGTGAGCTTTGGATAAACATGACCGAGACACAGCGTATCAATCTGCAACACGCGAATTTCAAAATTGGCTAAGCGAAGTGTCGGATGACGACAAAAAAGTGGACATAAAAACAAACTCCTTCAAACTCACGCGCCTGAGGATTAGTGCATCGCCCTGAGCTTTCCTGTCCCGGCAGATGAGCTGCACATCAGCCGTGAGCTTTGTCAGATCAAGTGTATAGCTCGAGCAAATATACAGGGTTGATCTGATGCCAGGTAACTTTTGATTGCTGAGTGGCGCACGTTAGGTAATAGTGTTTTAAATGCTCTGTTACGTTAGGTAACAGTGTTTTAAATGCAAATTCCTAAGATAGCGCCATCTACCAACTATATTCTTTCTCTGTGTAAGGCTTTCTTGTGTGGCATATCCATGAAAGCTCACAGATACGCACACATTTCGACGGATGAGCACGTTTCTATTGACTTTTGAGCCCTAACCAATGGACTCTTGAAAAACACCGCTTCCAGCCTTATCCCCAGTCACAGCGGAACAGGCCAAACAAGCCACGCAAGAGATGGGAGACTTTATTGAGTTGGTGAGCCATTTCAACTCCAAAGGGGCCCCGCCTCTCAAGAGGAACGTCGGTGTTTTCCTAGATACGACAGTTTTGAAACCATATTTTAATTTACAGAATAAAGACCGGATTTCGGATATTTTCTTAACTGCAAACTTACTAAAAGGGAAAAGTTTCTTCAAGTGATGAATTTTCGCCGCTTGAGCAGCTCTTCCCATATGATACCGTTGACTGCGTCAATGTTTAGTTTATCAGGCCAATTACTGTGGTAAACAAATGAAATAATGCTTTGATCTTAACAATTTGTCCATATTCTGTAGTTACTTATTTGAGCGCGAAGTTCAATTGTTTATATGTTCAATTGGATCAAGGCTCGCGTATAGGATTCTCTACAGTGACTTTGAAGTCTATATATTACAAAAAAAAGGAACCCAAAATCGCAAGCACAAATAACGTATTATTATGGAGTTGAATTTATTTATTTAGAACGCGAATTTGAGTGTTGCGTTTGATTTTCAATTGAATCCGGGCGCGAGTCACTTTGTATCGTGTGTAGCATTCTTGAGCGAGAGGGCATTTGCAGTCTATACATTACAAAAGAAACCCCAAATCGCGAGCACAAATAACCAGGTTACTTTCTGATTAAATTTCCAGCTAGTGAAATGAATTTAAGAGGCAAATAAATTAATGTTTCAAATTTATCAAGCAATGTTATGGAGCAACAATATGATAACGAGCCTATTCATGTGGAACTTTTGAGATGAAGTGGGTATCAAACCTTGTGAAATAATATGTTAAAACCGTACCGGATTAAAATTCCTTTTAGCACAATATCTCAAGGAAACATTGATAGAAATTGTGTGAGGTTTCATTTCGTTGGGAAAATGCCGAGTAAGTAATAAATTGCGGAAGAAGTTGGCACGCGCTTTGAAGTTTTTCCAGATAACACTGATTTGCATAGCAACGCTTTGAGCAAAATTATTCATCCTACGAATTCTCGATCTTTAAACTGTCCACTGCATGGGATATTGTCATCTTTCTTCATAATGTCTGATTGATTATAAGGCGCCATTATTTCTGGTGCTGGGAAATATAAAGGAAAAAAACAAATGCTCTCACTCCCGTTGCTATGCTCCGTTTTAGTCCCGTCTTCTAAAGTTGAATACTAATTTGTCTCCTGAATCAATTAAATTGGTGCTTGGACGTAGTGCGCAGAAGCGCACTTAATCAGCTCATTAACTCGGTTCGTAACTAATGTGTAAGGCATGGGTGTTTTTCAAAAAAAATGCGAAAAATACTGAAAAAAATTCTCTAGGGTAGATAAAATATCTTCTGTAGAATGTTTTTCGTTAAGGTTGCTCTACCCGGTGAGACGTTTCATTTGATGTATTTGGTTACCATGTCAACGGGTTGCGTGACTCGTAAGAGCGTGACAAAGGCACAATTTTCTTTCAGTCCTCTGCATTCGATGGGGGTCATACCAATGGTTTCCCAATGGGTCTTATTATGACCAGTGTCGGGCGTATATTACTATTCCAACGAGGATGGGTGTCCAAGTTATCCACATTTTAAGAAAAGGAGAGGTATCATGTTACATCATCACAAATAAGGCTATCCTAAAAAACATTTCCAGCCATCCTCGTTGGATCAATAATCTACACTATATAACAAACACTATAATGCACTCTGGGGAACGATTTCGCTTTTTTCCATTGAATGCAGAGGCCATTTTCCTAGAAATTAAATTTAAGGTCAGATATCATGCATTTGTTGCCATAGAGACCAACATTGGTGAAAATAATTGAGAATGATCAAAGGTATTCAAATGTAGATTGTTTGGATCCCTCAGAGGCATTGGTTTTGAGATGGACCACCCCCCTCAGTCTTACGTCCGCCATTTTGGATCGGGCTTCCGCCCAGGCCTTAACTTACCTGAGATTAATGAGATGTAAAACAAATGTTATATTCAATAAATCAGCAATCATTTCTAATTCTACTCTTCTATTTCTGCTCCCCTGATTACTTTATCCTGAAATGGTAGGTTTTGCGCGACGTTGGTTTTGTGCAAAATTTAATTAAAGCTGTGTGTCACAATACGCGCGCATGCTCCAGGAATGTAAACATTTGGATGGATCGAGAAATAGCAAGATTAAATCGGAGTGTTTTCGTGGCTTTCAGCCTTCGCTGGCCATCGTTTACGGGACGATAATAATAATAATAATAATAATAATAATAATAATAATAATGAACTAATTAGCAGTACATCCACTAAAAAGTGGCTCTTCGCCTGCTAATATCTAATAAAAGATAATAATAATAATAATAACTATCTTTATTATAAAAATAGATAAAAAATATACTATAATATATAGAGGATATTACACGGTGGCGCGAAGATATGAATTTTATTTTCGAGTGGCAAAAGCAATATTTTACGAACGAGCGCAGCGAGTGAGTAAAATATTGCTTTTGACACGAGAAAATAAAATTCATATCTTCAAGACACCGTGTAATTTTCTTTTTATTATATAGACAACCAAGAAAAAATTATTCCAAATTGATTTCCAAGCACTTTTGTTTTGACCGATATCCTCACTAGTGAGGATATGGAATATATGTCACTCAGGACCCGGATGTAGCTTCGTATGAGATCTACGAGTGGCGTATTTCCCAGTAAAACACTCCTGTCTATATAATAAATATATATAATTCTACGAGACAGCAATATACACAAGCGCATAAAAATGTATTTGAGTTAAAAAGATATCATACTTTGACGTGTGCGTTATTTTTCTTAATTAGGTGTTTCTTAAGGGCCCTGGTGAACATAGGATAGGTGTTTATTGTTCTTATGTCCACTGGCAGGTTATTAAAAATATTTGGTGCCTGATCTTGGAAGGTCCCGATTTCGCGTTTTGTTGGACGTTGGAGAGTTGGGGCGTGAGAAGATCTCAAAGTATAAGAGCCTGTGTGGTGTAGATTTAGTGTAAGTGGGCAGCCTTGATCGTACATAGCTTTATGTGCTAGTTTACCTATGTTGTGCGCTATGCGGTCCTTTATAGGCAGCCACCCAAGCTTGTTCACATCCTCTAGAGATGCGTACTTAGAAAGTACAAAACCTGCACAGGAGTTCTGCACCCTTTGCAGCCGTTTTAGTTGGTACTCAGGAAAAGGGCTGAAAATGACATTACAGTAGTCCAACCTAGAAAAGATGAGGCTCTCGACAAGGTGCTTTCGTATTTGAAAAGGGGCAAAATTTTTCAGTTTTCTCAGAACGCATAAGGTACCATAGCAAGAAGACACTATGTTAGTTATGTGATCACGCCAAGTTAGGTGCTGATCCCATTGAACACCGAGAAGTTCGCAGATGGTACCCTTTCAAGTGTTTCTTTGTTTTGAGATGCGCAGAACTTCTTTGTTTTGAGATGCGCAGAACAGCTGCGCAGTTGCGTGGCAGCCTCCCTTTAAAAGTGGAGCTTCCAAAAATTGCCGCCGCAGAAAAAAAACTTTTCAAATTCTTTCCAAAAAAAAAAACACCTACAAAGGTCTCCAGGACTCTGTCAAGGTTAAGAAAGAGAGAATACTTCTAAAACTTCCAATGGTGCGTCAAATGTTTTCCTAGGCTTCAATACCCCCTATTCTTCATTTTCTGTAATTTAATTTTAATTAAGCTTATTACACGCTTTTGCTAGTACTTAAATCCTAGGTTAAATTTTCACCTTCGCGAAGCTCCTGACCTCGCACGAGTTAAGATATCGTTAGAAAAATGATAACACCTTGAGGGGAACCGTGTGAGGGAATTTCATATCAAGAAAATTTCGCCAAAACCTGTCGTTTTGCCGACGTTGCAAAACTTTCTTATTAGGAAATACCCCTTACCTTATTTGGAAGGTCTGTAAGTTCTTTACCTCATATCTCAGCGAAAAAAGCAGAAAAAATTAAAAATACTCGACTATTCCATTTAATGAACTGAACATGAAATTTATACTCGATTTTCATAATTCTGCGAACTCTCGCTAAAGATTTCCAACCGTCAAACCGCCTTCTGGCTTCCATCAATCAAACTCCCGAGTCTTTCGTCGTTACTCTTTGTGCTTTTTGATTGGCCAGCGCCTAAGCAGTGCTAAAATGGCTTCCTGTCACCCGGGCAACGGTTACGTGCTGGCCAATCAAAAAGTACAAAGAGTAACGATGAAAACATCTACTGTCTACTTTATTGACTGATAAAACTTGCGCATAACATCAGTATAAATCAATATATATGTATTAAGGGACGTGTCATTATTTAGGGGGGGGGGGGGGGGGGGGGGGGGGGGGGGAGGGCTCCTATTTTTGTGGGGAGGGTCCTAATTTTTTTCGCATGTCTAAAGGGAGGGTCCAAATTTTTTCACTCCTGTTTGGGGGAGGGTCATAATTTTTTTCAGCAACATTTGGATGATGAAAAGGGTAAAACAAATAGCGATAGTGGTTATTTCAGCAACTTCTCCATAAAAATTTCGACGCGCTTCGCGCGCATAAACAATGACATCTAATATACTCTTTGAGCAACGAGGACACTACCGTTGACAAGAACAAGTTATCTTGACGAGGAAAATCAAACTCTCCCAAACTTTCCCTGCAAATGATAGGCCTGGAGGGCATGTCACTATATGTTTGAAAGACGATCCCTTAGGTAAGCGTGAGTTTTCGACGTTACAAGCATAGAAATTCGTCCGTTGGGCCGCGCTTCGCGCACATGAATATAATAACTTCGTCATTTGCGGAGCGCAGTTGTGCGCATGAATAATATAACCTAACCTATATAATTGAGGTAGTGTACTTCCTGGGCTCCTGACAGGCTTTGTTTATTATACCGTACACAAAACATGTTCATCTACCCTTTCTCTGAGGCTTGATTTGTCTTTGGTATAGTTTTGTCTTTTGTTTAGTTTTGATGAAATGCGATGAACAAACAAAAAAACGATGAACAAACAAACAAACGTTTATCAAAATTTGGGCGCGCTTCGCGCGCAACGAAGGATATGCGAGCCAGTTTTTTTGTAAAATGTCTACAGTACTAAGTCAAACAGGGGACGGGAGATGTGGGATTATGTTAATCATTGTACAGGGAGGGAGGATCACTGCATTTTACCCGTGTATTACCAAACATTCTTACGTAAATAATCGAGGCGATGAATAATAACCGCGGTTCCTTATGCACCAGTCAATTGACACCCGGCCCACACCCCCGGGACAGGGCGGGAAAGTAACGCGGTCAGGCCGGGGATTTAACACATTAATCTACGGAAGGGCAGGGAATTTAACTCGGACCTTCTATAGCGGGGATATTCAGCGGGGCATTAACGGGGAATATTAACGCTGAACCAGAAGTTCGATTATCGTGCGAAACCGAGGTCGGAGGATTTGGGAGGGGTCACTTTATTTTTTTGCGAGTGAAAGGGGAGGATCTCTCGAAACCTGAAGCCTTGAAAGAGAGATTCCAGCAACGAGTTCTATATCATTTTCTAGTTTTATTTTACTCATTATGTTGAAATTTTTTTTTTCATTTTTAGTGCCTTTCAAGGTCAATAACAAGATTCCAAAATTTCAGCGTTAAGGACTTAATAGTTTTCGAGATACAGGCACATGAAATTTGTCGACCGCGCCCCTTTTGTATTTTTGCTTAGTGAAACTCGAAATTTGAGTGGCAGGCAACCCCACTCGCATCATAACAAGCCGCAAAAACGTATTTGTTTGGTAAACTTTACTACTCACACTTCCCATAACAGCCATTAAAGCCACCCTATAAGTCTTTGAATGTATTGTTTTTTCACGCCAAACATCGGTCCAAAATGCATCTCATTATCTCAGGGTGATATTTTCTGTAAAGATTTTTTGACAAATGTTACGTTTTTGTACAACATGCATTCTTATAATGTTATATGGGTGGTGAACAACCAGCAGTATGAGTGGTGATGACTTAGCGGGCTTGTTTCTGCTTATTTCGAGGCTTTTAAAAACGCACAGTGGCAAAAGTCCTAAAATTACATATTTTTGGGCTTAAGAATCGGACGGTTGACAGTTAATGTAGATCGCGATATTTGAACTAGATATTCTTTTGCCTTTATTTCTTACGTATACAAATTCGTAACACCTATGTCGAATCCTTCCCTGCCAAACAATCAGAGGAATAAAACATGGTTGGACAATGAAATTGACCGTGGTATGAAATGGAAATGCAGCAAAGACATATATTAATAGAACTAATTTTATAATTTTTGCAGGTATTGGGATTTCTTTTTAGTTTTCATATTAAATCATGTAAACAATCTTGGTGACATAGCATTGCACCGTAGAAATGAATTAATTAAAATAAATAAACAAAAAGCGTTAATTTCACTCTGTTTCGAATTACGGAAAACGGAAAAAAGGATTGATTTTCTTCATTACCACGTCAATGTATCGCAATTAACAGGCGAAAGTTACCTTGGACTCTTCATTTGTAATATTATTGCGAGCAAAATATAGATATTAGACAATAATCATATTAGACAGATTTCGCAGATTAGCCAAATCAGAAGCAAAACCCATTCATGAAGCATCCAAGGGAAACAAAGTAATAGTTACGATTTACGTTTAGCCTTGAACCAAGAAAACACTGACGACTGCAGGACTAATCGTAAGTAAAAATCATTTGGTTTGATTTTTGTTTACAATTTGATTGGCTGGAAGAGCAATGTCGCGATTCCCAGCCAATCGAAACGAGAAGAAAACTCAAAAACAAGACACTCGACACTCTCTGAATTCCACTTTATGTACAGCTACTTAATCCCTCCGATCTCACGCCACGTTACTGCTGCGAAAGGGCAATCCGCTTATTTAACAAATGTAAAACAAAGGAGAGGTGGTTGTCCTGTTCGACTTTTTGAGATCTTCCGCTTAATTTAACAGGAAGCTGCGCAGGCCTAAAACTGGATCAACAGTCAAGCCACGCTTCATCCTATTTCAGAAAATCAGTTCTAAATTCATGAATTATTAATAAGGTTTGTGACCAATGGGTGAACCCTACATTGGTCACGTGCCGTGTTTATAACTACGATGAAGACACTCATGTTAATTAATGAGTGTCTATATTGTAGTTATAGACACGGTACCCTGGATGAAGTGCCTATTTCGACACTTCAAAGCGCATATGGGTGTACAAGGATGGACTCCAGCTCGTTTTATATATAAATACCACATAAGCTCGAACACTTTAACACATGCGTGATTTCAGACTGTATGAAACATCACGATACAACGATCCATTCCGTGATTACGTCAGTGATGCCTTATCTAAAAGCAACCTTGTACGGCTGTTCGGGCCAATAAAACATTATAAGAACTTGCTAAATCTTTGTCTTGGCCATGGGAAAAGCCCATGCGACGGCATTGGTGGAACTGCCAAGCGTCTATCATGCTGCATGGGCTACCCTGCAGGCAATGACTGGGAGTCACTCTGATTTAAGTAACGGGTATCGCTACAGAGTCGTTGGTACTCGTTCACAACATTCCATAGCTCAGGCCGTGCTCAAGATAAAAAGGCTTTCAAAATGATATAGACTTTAAACTGTAGAGTTCTAAGGAGTATTCATGAACACAAGAAAGAGTTTTGGTGTCATACTAGCCTTATCTGACTAATTACATAAATATTTTAAAAACGAATTTTCATAATGTTGTTAATTTCATTGTCGAACCATGATTTATACCTCTGATTTTTGACAGTGAAGGAGTTCGACATAGGGGTTATGAATTTGTATACGTAAGAAATAAGGATGAAGCAATATCTAGTTCAAATATCGCGGTCTACATTAACTGTCAACCGTCCGATTCTTAAGCCCGAAAATATGGTAATTTTAGGACTTTTGCCACTGTGCGTTTTTTAAAGCCTCAAAATAAGCAGAAACAAACCCGCTAAGTCATCACCACTCATACTGCTGGTTGTTCACCACCCATATAACATTATAAGAATGCATGTTGTACAAAAACGTAACATTTGGTAAAACAATCTTTACAGAAAATATCACCCTGAGATAATGAGATGCATTTTGGACCGATGTTTGGCGTGAAAAAACAACACATTCAAAGACTTATAGGGTGGCTTTAATGGCTGTTATGGGAAGTGTGAGTAGTAAAGTTTACCAAACAAATACGTTTTTGCGGCTTGTTATGATGCGAGCGGGGTTGCCAGCCACTCAAAAATGGAGTTTCACTCAGCAAAAATACAAAAGGGGCGTGGTCAACAAATTTCATGTGCCTGTATCTCGAAAACTATTAAGTCCTTGACGCTGAAATTTTGGCATCTTGTTATTGACCTGAAAGGCACTCACAATGTGATTTGTATGGAAATCGGAGAGGGTCAATTTACGGCTTTGGTCGATTTGACGTGGAATGACCCTGATGTCAATTGACTGGTGCATGACAGAAGTCGCTTGGACAATAGTCTATCTTTTTCAGAAATAAATTGCATGGGGGGGGGGGGGGGTCCCAATTTTTTTACCTACGACTGGGGGAGGGTCACATTTTTTTTGTTATGTTCAAGGGGAGGGTCCTAATTTTTTTTAGCCTTGTTTGAAAAAAATGGGAGCCCTCCCCCCAGTAAATAATGACACGTCCCTAAAAATATATAAAAATTTCAAATAAATAAATATTCTCAAAACATATCTAGAAAAATAGACTCTTAAAACCATTCTCTGTCATATGTTTGATAAGCTCCTCCTTAAATTTAGTGCGGTCCTCTATATTTACAACAGAACCCGACAGGTTATTCCAATGTTTAATCCCCCATGGAAAAAATCTATTTGCATGTTGGTTGCAATTTGAATGGGGTCTTAAGAACCGCTTGGAGGTGCCATTCCTTGAGGGCTGACCAAAGGAACCAGAAATGGCTCTCTCTCAATGTCCACGGTTCCATAAACAACTTAATGGAACATGGACATCCGAGAGAAAGTCCGCCTGCCCTCAAGGGATGGCCACTCCAGCTTACTCAGCATATTTGTTACAACCCCTGGTTGTCTCAAATAGTTATTATAGCAAACTCTGGCTGCACTGCGCTGTAACCATATCAAGGCGATGTTTGTCCTTTTGGAGGTATGGGTACCAGAAAGAGTTTGCATATTCCAACTTAGGCCTAACTAGGCTACAAAAGAAAAGACTCGGGAGTTTGATTGGCGGAGGCCCAGAAGGCAGTTTGACGGTCGGAAATCGTTAGCGAGAGTTTGCAGAATTATGAAAATCGTAGTAATTCACCTGAGTTTTAGTACAACAAAAACATAAATAATTTCCCGCAGCCGAAAGCAACAAAGACGTTCAAAAGTTAATGTCTCACAATTTTGAGGAATCAATAACACATGAATGTACGTATCTTCAAACATCGATGTCAGAACCTCTGAGTCAGGATGTAAGGAGAAGAAGATGGCGATATATCGGGCATGTGATGAGGAACGAGCGAGATGATCTGTGTAGTACGGCTGTCTTGAGCGCCAGAAGGAAGAAGGGAGCGCGGTCAGCCGAAAACAACATGGCGACGGACAGTGGTGAAAGAGAGGGAAAAGGCAGGATGGAAAAAACTGGGAGGCAGTGCGAGTGAAGGCAAAAAAAACGTATTCATTGGCGAAGCGAAATCGAGGCCTAATGTGCCTCTTGGTACGAAGGAGCCATGGGTAACCAGGTATCTTCTAGACATTTTAATAGCAACGGCATTTTGTTTTAATGTTTTTATTACGTTTGCAAGTATATACAAATTGAATCCACAAATATATAAATACGTTATATAAACAAACCTATCTACGACTTTACATGTGTGTTTTTTGTCTTTACATTCCAATTCTTTTTTATAACTTAATAAAACTATATTTTGCTTGTTCTTTTATTGGCGTCCTTTTAGATATTTTCACTTCTTCAGTAAAGACTAGATTGTTGATGTCACCCGCGGGGTGCTCGTCGGGAACTAGCTTTCGATTTTGGCCTCTAAAAGATACCAAACATGGCGTCGAGACGTGTATTTCCCCTATTATTTTTCTCACTCTATTTTTACGAGGGAAAATACGTCTAAAATTCAGGCTACCAACAAGTGTGATTTGCTAGAGCGGGCCCCTAACAGGTACCTATCTGGAAAAAAATTGCACGTTTTCGAATTTTAGCCCCTAAAAGGTATACCATAGGCCTGATTTTAAACCCTAAAAGGTACGACGAGCACCCCCGCCCAAACAAATAAGAGAGTCCACCCCCCCCCCCCCCCCCCCCACCACCACCACCACCACCCCACCCCACTCCGGATGTCAGCTGATGTTTTAGCAAAGATATTGAACACTTGGAACTATTAACACTACTCTTGGCTGATCCAGGCCTTAATGCACTTGAGTAAGCTGTTTTTCCGTGTCTGCCTTAGAAGAACGCGTACGTCTGAAAGAACATTTATTTATAAAAGAATGGGGGTTACCAATTAGAACATCTTACAAATCGACTTCATTGACAAAATGACCTCATCGATCATCTGGGAGCCATTTCAAGTATCTGCAGTATGGCCACCGTTTTCTAGATTTAAGGAGAGGTTCAGTCATCTAAGCTATTTTGCTGCCTGAAAGCGCTTTTTCGTAACTATAACAAATTCGTAACACTTATCGCAAAGGAAGAGGTAATTAAATAGCTTGCAAGATGGCGTCCGATCAGCGAACGGACCGGATTTTCCGCGATAAAAACACCCAGTACCGCCTGCAAGCAGGCTAAGGGGTAAAGAGCGAAGAGCATGTTCTGCTGAGAAGTTGAGAAGCTACTGCAAATAATGTTTTCTATATAGAAATTACGAAGGTTTTTACAGACATGTTTCGACAGTTTGAAATGTCATAATCAGTAAGTTGTTTCTAAGTGATTTACAAGCCGAATAAATAGCTAGAGAAAATTTTCATAGCATTGACAAATTTAAAATCTAGAGAGTAGGGTGAACTACTGGCATATGAAGTTCGGATGTAATTGGATGAAAACTCTTGGGAGATATATTAATCTGGCACTAAGGGTTCCTACCTTTTGAAAAGCGTGAAGGCGATCACTATAACGGCCTGGAATGTGAGAGAAGAGTCAAGACCAATTTTCTGATATGTCCGACCATTTACAAATATGCCCGACCAAGGAGAGTTGGATCGGACATTGTCCGATCAATAAATTATTTCCCAGCTGTGTTGTTCTAATAGCATCAGACCTGCTTCAGCATTTTGCAGTCGTTGGTACGGCCCGTTCACACGGTGCAATTTCAGCTGCGACTTGAGGTGCTATTTCTTCGGCGATCCCATGGCGATGCGGCATCGCGCAGTGTGAACGGCAAACAATCTTATGGCGATTTCACTTCCGATATCGCCGCGACGTCGCAGCGTTTTGAACATTTCAAATTCCACTGCGACGCAGGTGCGATTTTTTCAGATCACCAACAAACTGACAAATATCGCTAGGCAAAATCGCCGGCCGTTCACACCGCGCGATATGACGTCGCCCATCGCCGCAAAAATCGCAGCTAAGATCGCGGCCGTGCGGGCCTTTACAGAATCAGTCCTGCCCCTAGATAATTAAACTCCTAGGTAATGAGCTCCTAGTGTGTGTTAGAGACGTTCTCGTCATACCTGAGAGAAAACCAGAAATGCCATCACCTGAAAAAGAGATGTCTACTTAAGAAAATATTTGTATAAATCAAATCAGAAATATATAGAGGATATTACACGGTGGCGCGAAGATATGAATTTTATTTTCGAGTGGCAAAAGCAATATTTTACGAATGAGCGCAGCGAGTGAGTAAAATATTGCTTTTGACACGAGAAAATAAATTCATATCGTCAAGCCAACGTGTAATTTTCTTTTTATTATATAGACAAACCAGAAAAAATTATTCCAAATAGATTTCCAAGCACTTTTGTTTTGACCGATATCCTCACTAGTGAGGATATGGAAAATATGTCACTGAGGACCCGGATGTAGCTTCGTATGAGATCTACGAGTGGCGTATTTCCCAGTAAAACACTCGTGTCTATATAATAAACCAAATTATTATATGGATGCCAGTGTTTTACCGGAAACTAAAACACTCGTATTTTCCATATCTTCACTAGTGAAAATATGAAACAGTTATGTACCGAATGTCCCGGATGTGTGCGTTTGCAGTGTTGTTTTCCTCACTTTCGTCTGCAGTGAAATCTCGCTCGGTCACTCGAGTTTTTAGCCACAAAACTAGGATTCGTTCTAGTTCTAAAGAGAAAAACCTTAGTTCAAGCTACAGAACACAACCGAATGAGTTCTTAACAAATCAGAAAGGAATCAGAATTGCACAAGCACTTTCGCCGACTTTACCAAGTGAGTTGTTCAATTTATTATATTTTAGTATGTCAATTCTTATCCATATAATAAAAAGAACATTACACGGTGGCTTGAATATATGGATTTTATTTTCTCGTTGTCAAAAACAATATTTTACGAACGAGCCTTGCCACTCGAAAATAAAATCCATATATTCGCGCCACCGTTTGGACGCTTTTTTCTTAGGTATGGTGCTCCGCTAATATCCTCTATTTACGACTGTTTTCGCCTCTTCCCCAGATTACTCAGTGGGCCTGTCACGTTTTCTCTGTATAAGGGGAGGAGTGCCAATCAGAACGAACCCCATTGAGCAAATGACCAATCAGAGACGAAGTAGGTAATATATAGATTTAGCCACTGGCTAAAAGCGAAGCTCCCAATTACATATTTTGCTGTGTTAATGGGTCAAAACGGTTGCCATTGTACAATAATAGCCTGTCACCGTCATAGCACGTGACTAAGCACTTGCACTAAGCACCCCCCTTACCACTTAGATAACTTCACCCAAGGTTGGTTGTCTGAGGTTCATCCCTTCGCGAGATATATTCTTTTTCTCCTGTGATGACGTCATAGAAGACGTCATACCACGTGACCACACAAATGCACCTCCCTTACCACTAAGATAACTTCACCCAAGTTTGTTTGTCTGAGGTTCATTCCTTCCCGAGATATATTCCTTTTCTCTTATGATGACGTCATACCACGTGACCATACAGTTGCACCCCCCTTACTACTTAGATATCTTCACCCAAGTTTGGTTGTCTGAGATTCATCCCGTCCCGAGATAAATTCTTTTCCTCCTGTGATGACGTCATCGATGACGTCACACCACGTGACCACACAGTTGCACCCCTCTTACTACTTAGATAACTTCACCCAAGTTTGGTTGTCTGAGGTTCATCCTTCCCGAGATATATTCTTTTTCTCCTGTGATGACGTCATTGATGAGGTCATACCACGTGACCACACGGTTGCACCCCCCTTACCACTTAGATAGCTTCACCCAAGTTTGGTTGTCTGAAGTTCATCCCGTCCCGAGATATATCCTTTTTTCCTGTGATGACGTCATCAATGACGTCATACCACGTGACCACACAGTTGCACCCCCCTTACCACTTAGATAACCTCACCCAAGTTGGTTGTCTGAGGTTCATCCCTTTCCGAGATATATTATTTTTCTCCTATATGACGTCATCGATGACGTCATACCACGTAATCAGGCAGTTGCACACCCTTGCCACTAAACAACTCCCTCACTCCCCCACCCAAGTTTGGTTGTCTGAGCTTCATCTCTTCTTGAGATATGATTAATAAACGGTGAAAAGGGTCTTGGTTTACCTGTGGTGGGGCACGCACGCACGCAGACACGCGCCTGCGATACCAAAATGGGAATACCGCTGAACCATGAAAAATGATTGGCATTCTGATTGGCTGACTAAACCAAGACCTAGACGTCAACCAATAGGAAGCGTAGAAAACGTAAGTGTAATACTTTCTACAGTCAACGAAGTCCGCTCTATTAGGCATGGGTTTTGACTACTTTACCGAGGACATCCAAGGAAACCAAGGTATTCCATCATGATTCCTCCGATAGCTGGTCCGGTAAATCCCCTGCAGAAACAACGATAGCAAATACCAATCACGAGCGGAACAGTATAGTACTGTCGCTGAGGATGTGAGACACAGGGAATTTGTGCAGAAACTAATCCATGGGAAAAGCTGAATTTCCCATGATAAAAAAATGGTAAGTATTCGGATTTCTCATGGCTATGTGAATTCCGAACACTTCCCATTCGTGTCCCTTTTCATGTTTCCCATACATGATTGGTTTCTGCAGAAATTCCTGTGTGAAAAGGTTGAAATACTATGTTTGTATTTCGTACTTTCATTTCGTGCTCTCATTTTACAAGGCATGCGGTGCGCTGTAATCCGGGGGGAGGGGAAGGGCATGCGGTGCGCTGGAATCCCGTGGGGAGGGGAGAGGCATGCGGTGCGCTGTTATCCCTGGGGGAGGGGATAGGCATGCGGTGCGCTGGAATCCAGGGGGGAGGGGAGGGGAAGGTTTGAGGCTCAAATAGACCTCCTCAGCTTGGGCGTAATGTTTTCCCATTTCAGATCACGTGACATTCCCATGAGTATTCTTTCTTTGTTTTTCTGCACCGCACGGAAAGATATATGAATATGGAAGCTATCCAAACCGAGGAGGTTTATTATGCACAAGGGTAGCATTTTTGCGAATTTCACTATTATATAAAAGGGTACTCGACTTTGCGAATTCGACTATATGAAGGGGTTGAAAATCACTAGATTCTATTTTGAAAAATATTTTTTTGTTGCAGTTACCAAAGGGTATATATATATATATTGCGCTACGTTTTGGTGCCTTTAACAGCGTATTTAATATATGCATTTTTGCAAGAATTATAAGAAAGAGGTGCCGTTTTCTCAATTCAGTATATTAAAGGGGTAGCTTTCCCTAATTTTACTATATAACAGGGAAAGGGGTCCAGACTCTGGACGGAGCATCCCGTACAATTTGTTTTTTAAAGTACCCGGGGGCTGGAATGGTCCGTTGTTTTACATAATAACTACATACCCAAGATTTATAGCACATGTGAATAACCCCGAGAATAGCGAGTCCGTGGTGTGATCCAGAGGCAAACCTTCTTCCCTGTTTCGTAGAAATGTCAGTATGATCTCGTGAATGAAATGACTATTGTAAAATGTTCATCGGCTTCGAATTTATGATTATCCATGGGCCCATGAGTAGGAGGTTTTATCTCTCATACTAGGTTATTGAGGTAGCGTTTTGATTGACCAGGCTATATACTATTTTTAGAAATAACATGAGGACAGGGGCGTAGCCAGGGGGGCCCAGCCCCCCCCCCTTTCTTGGGGATTTTCCCATACATTCACTGTATTTGCTGGAGGAAATTTGAAAATTTTCATCCCATGTTTGCACACCCCCCCCCCCCCCCCCCCCCCCCCCTCACCACCCCCCAACCAAAATTCCTGGCTACGCCCCTGGGGAATAGGCTGATACTACACAAAAAAATATTTACAGGACAGTGGCATGATAGAGTCCAAACTGAAAGTACATAAACAACCGTGTGGACAGCTGTCTCGACCTTGTTAGTAGCTTTCCATTGTTTTTCAAAATTCTGATTCCCTCGATCGAAGGACACAAACATCTTCATTATGGTCGGATATTGTTGTTTGTTTGCAACACTGCCACCTTTTTAATGTTAAGAGTCGGTTATTTTAACTCAGGCTTCTTGCCTTGCCATTACTGACCTACGTTGAACAATAGAAAACTGTTTTTAAAAATAGCTTGGTCAGTCAAAACGTTGCCTCAAGAATGTATCTCAGATGGAAGCTCAAACACATGGGCTCCTGGGTTATTGTAATAGACCTTTTTCCAAAATGGCCGCGAAAATTCAAATCGATGTTTGTTTAAAATGATCACCAGCACTAGAACACACATCATCGTTTTAGTAAAACTACAAAATTCCACTGCATTATATCCAATATCTACCGAGAAAACGAAAGTTGAAAATGTGAAAATTTACAGACGTTTGTATGACTTGGGGTATGCGTCATACGCCCATGGCCAGTCATACAAATCTCTGTAAAAGTTTCAATTTTCAGACCCTGCTTTCTTAGCTGACATGGCATTTGGCATAGCGAAAATTTAAAGGATTACTAATGTGATGATGCTCTTTCTAGTGCCAGTATTTGATTTTCAGTCAGTTTAATTTTAAGACGGCTGTTTTTGAAAAAGGTATATTTCAGTGACATTGTTTACTTGACATTTGCAAGTATCCCACAGACGCTCTAAAAGGGATAATTGTTGGGGATTTGGGAAGTTTTCAAAGCCTAAGCCTAATCCAAAGCTTAACCCAGAACCTTACCCTAAAGCCGGGCGCAAAACCTGACCCGGAACTCAATCCACTGCTCCTTGACCCAAAACCAACCCAGATTGCTCATGTCAAATAACGCTGTCACTGAAATCACGATAATCATAACTTTGAAGGCGATTAAGGTTTTACGATATTCATCATTTAATCGGGGGTGGAAGCTGAATAAGTGGACCTTGATTATTCCTTATTCTTTGATATTTTTATTTCAATTATTCATTATTCCTTTTCATTATTTAGGCGTTATTCATTATTCATAAACACAACACAACCATTATCATTACTCATTGTAGGAACTTCTTATTCATTATTCCTCGGCTTTTCGACGCAATTATTGTTCGTAAGTGACCCGTTATTCGTTATTCATTATTCAGCTTCCACCTCCGATCATTTAAAATCCCGAGATCACGTTGTAAATGTTGAGAACATCTATGAGCTGGCTACACAGGATACCCGCAAAGGAATAATTAAACTAGTATAGGATGGTCAAATATAAAGGCAGAGTTGAAAACGATCCATTCTCGAACCCAGAGCTCCCCGGCTCGTTACCACGCAGGGGAGACTCTGAAAACTTTCTGCGCATGCTCCAACGTTCACAATCAGCCAATCAGCGAAGGCCCTGAAATGGATGTCCCCAGAGCGTGTCCTGCGACGAGACGAACATATCAAGATAACGGTGTCGTCTTTATCTCTCATACTAGGCTATTGAGGTAGCGTTTTGATTGACCATGCTATTTTTAGAATTACATGAGGAAGCTGAATAAGTGGACCTTGTTATTCCTTATTCTTTGATATTTTTTTTTCAATTATTCATTATTGCTTTTCATTATTTAGGCGTTATTCATTATTCATTAACACAACTATTATTCATTATTCATTGTAGGAACTTCTTATTCATTATTCCTCGACTTTTCGACGCAATTATTCATTTGTTCGTAAGTGACCCGTTATGATTATTCAGCTTCCACCTCCGATCATTTAAAATCCCGAGATCACGTTGTAAATGTTGACGAACATCTATGAGCTGGGTACACAGGATACCCACAAAGGAATAATTAAATTAGTATAGGATGGTCAAATATAAAGGCAGAGTTGAAAACGATCCATTCTCGAACCCAGAGCTCCCCGGCTCGTCTGCTCGCGGGGGAGACTCTGGTGACAGCCATTGACGCATGCGCCAGATTTGATGCAGAGCTGTTGAGAGAAAAAACGTTCTGCGCATGCTCCAACGTTCACAATCAGCCAATCAGCGAAGGCCCTCAATTAGATGTCCCCAGAGCCTCCCCTGTGAGCAGACGAGCTGGGGAGCTCTTGGTTCGAGAATGAAAACGATACTATGCCAGAGCTCTTGATCGTCTTCAAATTTCTAAAGAAGATTTCCGGACAGGATCATGTGTGGGAAGGCTTTTCTTCCCGTACCACTGTTTTCGCCTCTCCACTTACTTGCAGTTTTCTTGCATATAAGGCACGCACGGCACCAAGTAACAGCTCCCAGCAGCGCCACAACATACGAGACCAATGCACATCAGCCAAATTTTCCTGTTTAAAAGATAAATCAAGAAAGTCGTGTCTTTTTAACGAATTCACGTGGGCTACCTCGACCCAGGCCTAAGTCGGGAAGGAAAATGTAATGAATTTCGATTTAGCGCCCCCAAATTAGATTACTAATAATAATTGATATATACCCAGTTACAATACTAGATTAAACATTAAATACTGAAAGATGACAATAAACCTTCTTGTGCCAAATTTTCGGCTTTATTTAAAGCCTTCATCAGGGCAACTGATGAAGTTTACAGAAACCGTTAAATATACACGCGTGAAGATACCGCGCGCGCTTATCGCGCGCAATAACAACTAGAAACAAAAGGAGCAACAATGACATGTTGTTTACATGTTTGAGAAATCATCTACATTAAGGCCACGTGTTGTAATAGCCCTCAGACGGTACGCCCATTGGGCCTCCCTATCTCTAAGAGCAACCTCTGAAGTAGTTACAATGCTAGATACAAGAATGTTTATGTTTGCTTCTTGTGTGACCGCGCGCGGCAGTTTAAGATAGAAATACCTGCTTTCCTCTGATTGGCTGGCGTTGGTGTTACAGACGCAAAATAATTTATAGAATCCTATGATATCTCTTTTTTGTGTAAATTGAGGACGAGATATCATAGGATTCAAGTCTATTAAAAGCGTTCAGTCGGTAGATTCCGCCGAAAATAGCACTCAAAAAGACGATATCGCCCTCGTCGCTGCGCGACTCGTGCGATATCGCTTTTTTTCGTGCTATTTTCTTAGCGGAATCTAGCCTCCTGAAGCTTTGAATAATCCTATAGTATCTAATGGTACTGATAAAACACAAAGTTATGACCTAGCGTTACTGAGACGCTAAGTATAGAGATAATGATAGGACATAATACCAAAAACAGGAGACTATCTACCGGGCAAGTGTGTACTTACTTTACTTACTTTATGTCCACGGTGGACGAATATCAAGGGGTGCGAGAGCCCCTTTAACACGCGCAGTTCGATAGCAGCCCTGATTCCATCCATCAGAAAGGGAACATAATTTGCTATCAAAGAACTAAATTTTCGTAGTGAAAAACATGGGACGAAAATGCTCAAATTTTCTCCAGCAAGTACAGTAAATGTATGGGAAATTTCCGAGAAAGGGCCCCCCTGGCTACGCCCCTGTAAGAAATTCAAAATCTCGTATAGGTGGCTCCACAAGGTAAGGTCGACGCTCCTCTCGAGGTGACCAAGATTATGACCTACTTTTCTGGTAAAAATGGAAGGAAGGGTGCCGGTCCAAGTAGAAGGAGACCGAGGCCAGACAAATTGGAACCGAATATCATAACATTAGTGTAAGCGTGCTGTGGGAAAAGAAGAAGAAAATGAATGTAAGCTAAACAGCCTTCCGTACCATAATGAAACTTTTTTACTCTATCAGGGATGGTCGGGCTTTTGACACACGGAATTTCTGCAAAAACCCATCCAATGGGAAAAGCTCAATTTCCCAAGGTACATGCATGGGAAGTGTTCGGAATTCACATGGATAGCCTTGGGAAATCCAAACACTTCCCATTCTTCTACCATAGGAAATTCAGCTTTTCCATGGATGGGTTTCTGCAGAAGCCCTGCGAGGAACAGTATTTCATCATACAACTTCAGCGACAGCTCGTGAAATACGAAACACAATCAGATGAAACTTTGTGTGAAGACTCACCCGGGATACGTTGTAAACAATTTATAAAGTATATCTTAGAATTTAGAAATTTCATGGCGTCACGTGAAAGCCAAAAATGAGAGATGAAAGCTCGTGCTTTTAGACCCCGTCCACACTACACCGTTTTTAAACGAAAACGTTTTGCTCCGGATACGGCTATCGTCCACACTACAACGCCGAAAACGATCACCGAACGGATCAATCCGAAAACGCTCTCCAGAATGGAGCGATTTGAAAACGGAACTGTTTGAAAACGCTGTTTATTAGTGTGGACGGGTGAAAACATGCTATCTGAAAATGATGACGTCACCACAGCATAGCCGACCAATTTCGCGGGCCGACAGATTGAAATGCGCATGCGTTGAGCTTATTTGAGCATGCGCACTGAAAGCATTAGAGCGTTTTCGTACCGATACGCGTTGTAGTGTGGACGGGCGAAAACGATACGAAACGATAAGTGTGGACGCAAATCTTTCTGAAAACGGAGCAAAAAGTATCCGTTTTCGTTTGAAAACTGTGTATTGTGGACGGGGTTTTAGAAGGAGCCTGTCACGAAACTGCGCAGCTGTTCTGCGCATCTCTCAAATCAAAGAAGTATCGTCCCGTAACGACGGCCAGCGAAGACTAAAAACCTATCAATATATATAATCGCATATAATCTCGCTACTTCTCAGTCCATCCGACCTTGCTTTTTAGCTTTACATATTCTTAAATAGTTATCTGATAGGATGGTCTTATTAGTTTTGCTGATAATTCAGATATCGCTCCCCTAGGCATGCGCGCGTATCATGACAGGCTCCCCTTAAAACAAATGATCTCGCACATCATTGCAGCAATCCTCACCGTTTTCTCGCATATCCAGCTAGTCAGAGGTGTTGAGAGTGCGTAGCTGAGAGATATCACGGAGAACAGGAGACCGGTATGTATAGCGTTCAGTCCAATCTGCGTAAATGTACTTTAATTGATATATGGTGAGTGTGACAAGGAAAAACCTGCATTAAAGGGGCACGGTCACCGAAAGCATCAAATGTTTCATATCACCAATTATAAAAATAACAACTGAGATTTGTAAATAATGCTTTTAAAATGACTTGATGAAACTTTGAGGTTATTTCGATGTAGGACTGCAAAGATATTTGCGGATTCTAAATACAGCTTACATGAGGAAATTTGATGCATTTGAAATCGGATTGATTGCCTCAACCATTGTTCAAACATTGCGATTTCTATTCGCCCAAATCTTAGCAATCCTTCATCGCAATATCCTGAAACTTTACACACTGCTTCCTTTAAACTAACTCATTCAATAGCCTATTTCGCTGTTAAAATCCCTGTATACACCAAAGAGAGGCTCAGGCGGGCAATGTTCTCTGTGGGCACTTCCCTTTGCCAAAATACTGTAGCAAGTCATTTCGATCTACCTGCCAGTAGTGGCGAAAATGTATTTCTCAACTTTTCTTCCCGCCATTTGAACAACACGCGCGCTTGAAAAAACAATGCCCGCTTGAGCCTCTCTTTGGTGTTAAATACAGGCTTCCCACAGTGCCGCGTTGTTAACCGCGAAATGGGCCATTGTGACCATGTCCTCTTAATGAATAATGGTTTGTCTGTCTGTCTGGTATGCGCGTTTCATGTGGTATTTGTATGTTTCTTTTTGTTTTCTGCTTGTTTGTTTTGTTTTCCCTTTGTTTGTCTGTTTCATTAGTTGATTGTTTGCTTGTTTGTTGTCTCGCACATTTTGTTTGTTGTCTTTGTCTAATTTGTTTATTGCTTACGTGAGTGAATTGTTAGTTGTTAGTTTGAATTGTTAGTTGTTTTTCAGTTATCTTGCTTGCTTGTTATTTTATGCTAATCACCTGTTTGACGTAAGGCGCTAACGTTGGCTCCAAGAACAGGAAAACACTGTCGGATATCGCTAATTGGAAACCTGTAATTAAAAAAATCCGATCAAAAGCTCACTCTGTAGTGTATTGCCTATTTGATTGACAAAATTGCAGCCTTTGGCTGCAATTTTAATTCTAATAAACTATCTATCTATCTATCTATCTATCCATCTATCAATCTTGTCATATAGCGATGTCTCAAGCATATACAGCCTCGGCAATGGTTTCAGGGAGTAAAGTTTTTTTTGTTGTGACGTTTCTAGCCGCTGTTTCCTTATTTTATTGTACTAGAATCGTCTCACCAGGAATTTACACACTCAACAACTATCCAAAGTTTCCAAAGTAACAAGGAGTCATTACCCAATCGTTGGAGTGAGTGAGCGAGCGAGGGGTGATGGAAGTCACAATAAAGATCGCTTCTATGCTTCGCATACCCGGACTTAAAAAACCCGTGTCAGCCACTTCCAGACCTTTGTTATTGTTTTCATTGGATATTAGAGGACGAAGTACGTTTAGAAATCTCTAAAACAACATCTAAAAACAAACTTTCAGATTTGATTTACTAAATTCAATCGAGAAAATTGTTCTATATTCTGTAAATCAGCCGATGGAAATGGATGCTTTCTCCGACTTGGTATGTTGCTATGCTGTCAAAATGGCGAATGACACGTCTCTATGGCGACAAGGCCGTAAAAGGGCAGAGGTTTCCTAGCATTGCAAACAATCTGAGAGTACCGCGAGAAGACCACAATTTCGCCAAATATGTTGTGGTCATTTTCAGAAAACGTGAAAAACAGCTGGAAAAATCTAGAAGGAAAATTCTTTAAAAGACCTGGCAATAAGGTAAGGGGAGTTCCTACTAGTAAGAAGGTTTTGCAAATGGTTTTTCCTGAACAAAGCCAGATTTATCTCTGGGGAGCGGGACGGAAGGCTCTTACAGAATTGAGTCATATTCACTTACTCATTAGTAACACTCCAGGAATCCTCAGAGCTCGGGACACGGTAGTAGCGTAATCATCGTGTATTTCCTTTCTTGTCTCTGAGTCTAAGAATCGGCAAGCATAAGTTAGTGGTCTCTTCATTTGGAACCGATGAAGATGTTTTCAATGTTGCGTGCGTGTGCGTGTGTGTGTGTGGGGGGGGGGGGGGGGGGGTGAGTGGAGTAGCCTGCTAGCAGGCGTTGGAGGCTGTTTTATCGGCGAAAACCCGCGAAAACCCGGAGTTCGTAGTTGCGAGCGCCATCTTGGATTTTTTGGCCGAGTGACAATGGGGCGAGTGACAAGCTAGCAGGCTATGAGTGGAGGGGAGGGATGGTTTCAATGTTGCGTGTGTGATTGGGGGACCCGGGGGGGACTCATATATTTTTGGGGCGGGGGTGCTCGTCGTACCTTTTAGGGTTTAAAATCAGGCCTCTGGTACCTTTTAGGGGGTAAAATTCGAAAACTTGCAATTTTTTCTAGATAGGTACCTGTTAGAGGTCCGTTCCAGCAAATCAAGCAAATCACACTTGTTGATAGCCTGAGTTTCAAACGTATTTTCCCTCGTAAAAATACGAGAGAAAATTACGAGGGAAAATACGTCTTGCTGGTACCTTTTAGGGGTCAAAATCAACTAAGCGACGCCATTTTAGGTACCTTTTACGGGTAAAATCGAAAGTTCCCGACGAGCACCCCCGCCCCAAAAATATGGGAGTCTCCCCCCCCCCCCCCCGTGTGTGTGGTGGGGGGGGGGGGGGGGGGGGTTGTGAGTGGAGGGGAGGGATGGTTTCAATGTTGCGTGTGTGATTGGGGGACCCGGGGGGGACTCATATATTTTTGGGGCGGGGGTGCTCGTCGTACCTTTTAGGGTTTAAAATCAGGCCTCTGGTACCTTTTAGGGGGTAAAATTCGAAAACTTGCAATTTTTTCTAGATAGGTACCTGTTAGAGGTCCGTTCCAGCAAATCAAGCAAATCACACTTGTCGATAGCTTGAGTTTCAAACGTATTTTCCCTCGTAAAAATACGAGAGAAAATTACGAGGGAAAATACGTCTTGCTGGTACCTTTTAGGGGTCAAAATCAACTAAGCGACGCCATTTTAGGTACCTTTTACGGGTAAAATCGAAAGTTCCCGACGAGCACCCCCGCCCCAAAAATATGGGAGTCTCCCCCCCCCCCCCCCCCCCCCCCCCCCCCGGGGGGGTGGGGGAGTGGGGGGGGGGGAGGGGATAGGGCGTACTAGAGATAAACTGGTCGGTCATGGTCGGTGTAGAGTTCGCAGAATTATGAAAATCGCAGTAATTTGACCAGTCCGTTTTTCCAGTCTGTTTTTCCAGTGTAACCCCATCACCACTCCCCTTCTTTTAAAAGAGGTGGTGTTAAAACTCTTCACGTAGGGCTCTGACTCACCTGCAAAAGGCAGGGAAAACGCGCAATGTCAGAGAATTCTGCATGTGGGATTTGACAACCAGGCCAAAAGTTTGATACAGACATCCTCATTTGGCGAGTAATTGTAAAATTGATATTTATAGTGGAAGTGCACTTAGCTAGCCAGCTATTTCACAGACACTCCACTTAAATTGAAACCAAATATCTAATTATTAAGAATCCCAACTGGCAGAGAGGCAAACCAGTTGGCTATCTACAAGCATGGCCGAGAAGTCGATCCCGGCATTGCAATGTTTACAGCACCGAGAAAGAAATCCTGTTAGTGGGACAGCGAGTGGGACTCGAACTCGGATCACCGGATTACAAGTCCCACGCGCTGACCAATCGGCCACGCTGCCTCCGTGCAATTCGGTTCAGTGGGTCAAAAAGGTGTGTGACTTCACTTCATGCTCTATTATTATAACTTTGGCGAGCATTGTGGCGTATTATCCGGGCTCTAGCCCCGCTGCGCTCGGGCTAAAATGAGCCTGAGTCGGGCCCCAAACATATTTACGCCCGCGAACATCAACTATTGTTATAATAGTGCAACCTCTCATATGATATATACTTAGCACAGCGCATTATTTTGTAATTGCGATGTACAGACTATGCTCAGGGGACCCACTGGTGCGTATATAGAGGGATCACTCATTAGCATACCATGTCATAATTGCCATGTCGCTCTCGTGGCTGTACGTCCTGGTTCCTTATCCTACATCAACCAAGAAATAAAGCCCCGTCTGCCTCGTTTCCTGCTCGTTTCTTTCGGTTTCTACACCCTCCTCCGCCAAGTCAGTACGATGGTTCGATTGTTTACTCAGTCCTGTTGGTTTTGGAAATTTTCGAGACTTTCTTGTTCCGGTCTTCCACCGTCCGCGTGAAACCGTGCTGGCTCTGAGTTCTGTTTCTTCACTTTCTCGTCGTTCCCTCATTCTCGTTCAAGTGTTTCTTCGTAATACAACTCCAGTTGCATTGTCGTAAGTATGTTTCTTATCTGGGCTCCCATTTTCGTTAGTTATCCCAGTCATTCGTTTTATTTCAGCTTTTTTTTGTGTGTGTGTATACATCTATCGCAAGTCTATTGGAATCTTCTACGGTTTCATATATACCTTCCCCAGTTTTGTTGGCATGCTACCATTACCATGTGCTGGTTAGGAAAAGTACGGTACCAGCTTTAGTCTGTCATGAGCATTAATTGGCCTAGCATTTCTCATGATTTTACTGAGTTCACTTGTGTTGTTCGCATGCCATACCATGTGCTGGTTAGGAAAATTACGGTACCAGCTTTAGTCTGTCATGAGCATTTGGCCTAGCATTTCTCATGATTTTATTGAGTTCACTTGTGTTGTTTGCAAGCTACATTATTGTGCTGGTTAGAAAAAATATAGTACCAGCTTTAGTCTGTCATGAGCATTTGGCCTAGCATTTCTCATGATTTTATTGAGTTCACTTGTGTTGTTCGCATGCTACATACCATGTGCTGGTTAGAAAAATATAGTACCAGCTTTAGTCTGTCATGAGCATTAATTGGCCTAGCATTTCTCATGATTTTACTGAGTTCACTTGTGTTGTTCGCATGCTACCATGTGCTGGTTAGGAAAATTACGGTACCAGCTTTAGTCTGTCATGAGCATTTGGCCTAGCATTTCTCATGATTTTATTGAGTTCACTTGTGTTGTTTGCATGCTACATTATTGTGCTGGTTAGAAAAAATATAGTACCAGCTTTAGTCTGTCATGAGCATTTGGCCTAGCATTTCTCATGATTTTACTGAGTTCACTTGTGTTGTTCGCATGCTATACCATGTGCTGGTTAGGAAAATTACGGTACCAGCTTTAGTCTGTCATGAGCATTTGGCCTAGCATTTCTCATGATTTTATTGAGTTCACTTGTGTTGTTTGCATGCTACATTATTGTGCTGGTTAGAAAAAATATAGTACCAGCTTTAGTCTGTCATGAGCATTTGGCCTAGCATTTCTCATGATTTTACTGAGTTCACTTGTGTTGTTCGCATGCTATACCATGTGCTGGTTAGGAAAATTACGTCATTACCAGCAATGCGAGACTTTTCGCGCCTGCGATTATTAAGGTCAGCCAACGCACTGAGCATGCTCATAAGTGTCATCCAATATGGCGAAAAGAGGGGGGAGGGGTGGTAGCATGTAAATAAAGCTGTTTTTAAGAGATGTTTGAGGGCAGATATATATTTTTGCATTATAGTATTTACCATAACGCTGCAGTTTAACTTTGCATTAAAAGAAAACAGGCATTCAAGATGCGAATCATAGTGTGCGAGGCTCAGCGAGGGTAAAATGATGGTTGACTAGGTCCAGTGAGGCAACTATACGGGGACTTTATTCGGTAAACTATCGTAAATCATACATCAAGAACCTACCAAGGGAAGGCCTGGTTATCAGTGAAAAACATGGCGGTCACAGAGGGAGATTTTACGGCCGTAGCAGTTATTTTGAGCTAGAAAACGACTTCAAGCCGTTGTCTTCTTCTTCAAATCTCGCATGGATTATTAGCAAAAAGTGTGCTGTGTTCAAAGAAAATTGGCGGAGTTTTGGGGGCGTTCTAAAGGCCGATTTATAGCTCATTTTGATGTGCAACAACAGGGCTCAATTTGAGAGGTCGGCACCTGGGATTCGAGTACGGACAGAACCGTGAAGTTTATCAGGATGCGAAGGAAAATGGCCTACGGACGGATTTTACTGTAAAACATAAGGGACAGACAGCCGTTAGGACTGCGTTCGCTAAAATAAATTTGGCGCTTCGTAAGTAAAGTTTGAAGCTCTTTAACATGTATCGAAATGTTCTATAGTGTTCATTCTTTTGATCTAGAGGTCGGCAAGTTGTCCACGAATTACAGTACTCTTTTTATTTCAGATTTTAAACTTTTCTCCACACAATCCCTATAAGACCGGCGGCCATTTTTAAAGGGCCTGCAAGGCCTGCATAATTAGCGCGGCGGCCATTTTGTCTCAGATTGCTGGTAATGTACCAGCTTTAGTCTGTCATAAGCATTTGGCCTAGCATTTCTCATGATTTTATTGAGTTCACTTGTGTTGTTTGCATGTTACATTATTGTGCTGGTTAGAAAAAATATAGTACCAGCTTTAGTCTGTCATGAGCATTTGGCCTAGCATTTCTCATGATTTTACTGAGTTCACTTGTGTTGTTCGCATGCTACCATGTGCTGGTTAGGAAAATTACGGTACCAGCTTTAGTCTGTCATGAGCATTTGGCCTAGCATTCCTCGTGATTTTATTGAGTTCACTTGTGTTGTTTGCATGCTATATTATTGAGCTGGTTAGGAAAATTACGGTACCAGCTTTAGTCTGTCATGAGCATTTGGCCTAGCATTTCTCATGATTTTACTGAGTTCACTTGTGTTATTTGCATGCTACATTGTACCGGCTTGAGTCTGTCATGAGCATTTGGCCTAGCATTTCTCATGATTTTATTTAGTTCACTTGTGTTGTTTGCATGCTGCCATGTGCTGGTTAGGAAAATTACGGTACCAGCTTTAGTTTCATGAGCAATTGGCCTAGCATTTGTCATGATTTTATTTAGTTCACTTGTGTTATTTGCATGCTACCATGTGCTGGTTAACACAATATACAGTACCAGCTTTAGTCTGTCATGAGCATTTGGCCTAGCATTTCTCATGATTTTATTGAGTTCACTTTATGTGTTATTTGCTTGCTGTACATTTATGCTGGCTTTAAATATTATAGTGCCAGTTTTTTGCCTAGTATTTCTCATAACTTTAGTTGATTTGCGCTATGTGCATGCTACATGTGCTGGTTTAAGGAGATTTCAGTACCAGCTTTTCTCTGTCGTGTGCATTGGCCTAGTATTTCTTATGACTGGTTAGGAAATTACCTTACCAGCTAGTGTCTGTGATACCGACTTTATATGTGGGCGTATTGGCATGGCTGCGTAGAGTGCTATGTTAAAGTAGGTCTCCTCCTTTTCCCTTCTTCACCCTCAAGGTTTGACTGTATCTTACGTAGACGGAGACAAAGCGTTCTTCTGCCGGCCTTAGGGCCCGCACGTAAGTCGGTCAACCCTTGAGCCCGCATCTGGGTTTATACTACAGTTTAGCCTACATCCGTATTGTCACCTTTAACTATCCCCTGGTAAGCCTGGCTCGAGGGTTGGCCGCCTTATGTTTTCCTGGTGGTTTTTTCTTTCTGGTATCGGCAGGCAGCCAATGCCAATATTCTAAACACACATAAAATAATGCACATATTTTCATACATTCTAAATAGGGGCGCTGCTTTTCGGAGGTCTTTGAGTTTTGGGTTGTCGCATCGCCTCGGTCTGTGTATGGTCGCACCACAGGGGTTTGGGTTTCGGATGAGTGTTGGGGTTTATGCGCAGCGCCCTCGGTATGCTTTGGAGTGTACTCAACCGCTGAGCACGGAGTCAGGTCTTCCCATCCCTCAGTAGGAGCACAGTGGGTCCGTTGAGCATAGATTACTATGCTCAGGGGACCCACTGGTGCGTATATAGAGGGATCACTCATTAGCATACCATGTCATAATTGCCATGTCGCGGAAGGGGCTGCCTCCTGTTCTGTGTATGATACTTTATATATTGTTGTTGTACAGCATTCTCGTGCCCGGGGCTCCCCTGTTCATGTGGGAGGCCGAGGGACCCTGGGTTCGAGAATGGTGGTACAGTGTTTATCTTGCCCATGCTATAATGATGTCCTGTTTGCGCCTTGGAATATATCGCCTTTACAGTGTGTAGTATTGGCTATCTCATTATGACCTCGTTCTCTGGTATCATTTAGTCATATGGATCTGAGTAGTCTAGACCCACGGTCCTGGAAGCCTTCTGAATCTTTACTCAAGCCATTAGTAGTGTATAGCCTCTGCAAGTATTGACCTTATGGGTTCGCTTATAAGGTTATAAGATGGTCAGGTTTATAGTCATGAGTCATGACTCACTGTGCTTACCTGGCTACACTAGTTGGTTAGCTGCTCGCTGTCGTAAGGTTATGTACACCTTTATGGAACAAGGAGTTTATGTGCTTAAAGAGTTGTATGCTCTTTGCTATGATATTTTAATTCCCTTGGTGTTTTGTCTCGGTATTAAGTTATCTTACATATGTTTTAAGGTGTATGTAATTTCATCCCTCCCTATCCCATCCCCTATTTTTTCCGCTACGCATCTGAGCAGCTCCGCCAGGTCTTCCCATCCCTCAGTAGGAGCACAGTGGGTCCGTTGAGCATAGATTACTTTTTACTGCCGCCTCAAAGGCCGCCATATTATTGCGAAGAGCAATGGTATATTAGACTCTTCCACAGCCTTATTGCACGTGGAAAAAAAACTAAATTTAAAAATGTACGTCCTGGCATAAGGAACATTATAATATTCTGAATGGGAGTGTCTAGACTTCCTACGAGGCTTTGAAAGCTCAGCTAGCGGCAGATTACACTTGAAAGTGTACAGACCCTGATTGAGCAGACACAAGGTTGCAGCCCCTTTCACCATACCTAGCTCCGCCCTTCAACCAACCAGAAAAGCATCGATTTATAGAGCACTACAGTGGGATTTGACTAGTACTTGTTACCTGTTCTTGGTAGTACACCCCATATGACTGGAATAAAGAGCAGAAGCACGGATCCCATACTAAGAAAAGGAGCCTTAAAGCCACCAATCTGGAAAGAATAACAAAACGTTCTTCATCATGTACTACGAAATCAGTATATTTGTGGACGTTAAAGAGCCTGTGTCAGCCGCCATTTTGACAGCATAGCAACATACCAAGTCGGAGAAAGCATCCATTTCCATCGGCTGATTTAGAGAATACAGAGGAATGTTCTCGAGTAACTTCGGTAAATCAAATCTGAAACTTTGATTTTAGGTGTTTATTAAGAGATTTCTACACTTAATAGACCTCTTTACCTTGGGCGTTATGTTGTCCCATTTCAGATCGCGTGGCATTCCCATTTTCTTTGCTTTTCTGCTACGCATCGAAGGATATATGAATATGGAAGCAACCCAAACAAAGGAAGCTTATTCAAATGAATGCCACGTGATCTGGAATTGGAGAACGTTACGCCCAAGGTAAAGAGGTCGTTTCGTTTTCTAATATCGAACGAAAACAATAACAATGGAGTGGCTGACACGGGCTCCTTAACTTTGAGAGTTTGGTGAGCTACATTGTTTTGCTCCATTCTAACGAAGTCATAGCACACAAATGTTAATCAAGTGGTGGTACATCACCCACTCATCACTTGGTAAATATAAAGGTGTTCATACGATTAATAGCGCTGCGCACAGATTCTAAAATTAGATCACGAGAGTAGACTCAGACAACACTCTCTCTGGCATCCCATTCAGAAGGATGGCGCTCGTAACACGAGCCAGAATAGGAGTACATACAAGCTGTGCTATAATGAGTGGAACTACCAGTTTACCAATTTATTTTGTATCGTTCTTTATAGAAAACTGAGAAAATTGGAGAAACGTGAATTTGTTTGTATAAGTTTTTAATTAGTGACGTCATCTGTGCGGCGGCGAGTTGAAAAATCGAAAGGACCGAAAGGTGTAGTACAGTCTGGTGG
The DNA here is from genome assembly GCA_033964015.1 of Scolanthus callimorphus. Taxonomy (NCBI): domain Eukaryota; kingdom Metazoa; phylum Cnidaria; class Anthozoa; order Actiniaria; family Edwardsiidae; genus Scolanthus; species Scolanthus callimorphus. The sequence goes on from JAWWUD010000054.1 coordinate 336,436, forward strand.
GAAGAGTAGTATATATTTTTACCGTATATAACCCTCCTCCTATTACTGGGCCGATCATACTTGCGCAGCCTGCGAATATTTCCATCACTCCCTGTGAAGATAGAGATACAGATAGAGCAGACACAGGGACGAAGAACGTACTTAGTGGTTATGCGTGCACTGTGCGTGCTAGTACACTAATCATAACCAGAGGAACGTTAAAGAATCACGAATATATAGAGTATAGTATTTTTAGTAGAATTGCTAACAATACCACAAAATAACCGACTCTCTAGACTTGTGTGGCTCGTAAACTGAATTACGCTTGATCTCACGGCGCCAGTTTCTGCCAAGCGATCATAAGCACAGACACTGAGGATGGGTTACTCCCGCGTCCTCGTCATTCTTTAACCCTATTCAGACTGGGGGGGGGAAGGGAGGGGGGCTTCCCCCCCCCCCTCCCCTCCAGTAAAATCCCGATATCAAGATAGCAGTGTCGCCTTTCTAGAGATTGACCGGGCTTCCTGTGGTATCTGGTATACCTTGTTGCCAGGCTCTTGACCGTGAACAACACAGTGGAAAATGCACATAGCATCTTTCCTCGAGTATATTTGAGTTTTGGTTGAGGTTTAAGCTTTCTAGACCAATAGAAATAGTGACAAACTTACTGGGATTCCAAGATATTTCCTTATAAGGAAGTTGGAGAAAGTCGACACTTTTTCAAGGGAACTATCTTGATCGGGATTACTCTAGGACCACTGCAGCTATTACGGTCAAACTTCGTGACTTTTCCTAAAATTTATTTAGGGACATTTTGGTGTCAATGACATGTTAGTGATAACAGCCCAGTTTCCATGGCAACCAGTTTTTGACGTGCATGTTTTGCAAAACTCGAAAAAACGTGAATTTTTCAAATTTCAAGCTTAATGTTGGACACATTGCCCAATTTATGACTATAGGAGCTTGTACTCATTAGTAATTTATGTACAGGCAAGAGAAAATGATATAAGAGAACATATCCCCGTGCCCTATGAAAGTCGACAATAAGAATCTAAAAATAGATTTCGAGCCACTTCCGGTCACGAATCATGACGTCATGCGTCACTCAAGGCCAACGCGGGAAATTTTTCAGAGAGGATTTTTTGTGCCAAAATACAATGAAAGAGCTATAAATCTTGACATACAAAACCATTTTAATTTAAAATTTGATAGACGTATTTATTATTGTGGTACAAATCATAGCTTAATACAAAAGCTAGTTGCAGTTTTTCCGAAACCAACCAAGTTTTCCACAGCTCAAAACAAAACTGAACTCAAGTAAAATCAAACGGCAAAGTCGATAAATAGACAACTTGAACTATAACAAGCGGCGACTTCTATTATTATTTTAGGCTTTTCAAGCACAATTCTTATATAACTAGAAGTAGAAGTCATGGTTTGTGAATGCAGAATATGTTGCTACAACAGCCCTAGCTCATTTAAAAGAAGGAGAAATGATTTATTTTTCAATCAAATGAACATGTTTTCGTCTATTCAACATTCGCCTTGGAAACATAATTATCAAGCGGAAAACGATGATCTTTCGCCCCACTTTGATTTTATTTTAACAAAAATGAAGATAATAAGCACATAAAAGGGAAGGTAATTCACAGAAATTTGATAGGTCTAAAACTATATAATCAAATTGAACTTCAGTGAGGTGAAGTAGCTTCAAAAAGGGCGCTGCCGAACAAACGTCAAAGAAATATAAACTTAGTAGAAGTGACAGAAAGAGAGAAAGAAGACAACACACAAAAACGCTTACTGCTCTTCCGGAATCCGTATCCACTGCAGAATGTTTATCATTAAAAGACTATAAGTATTTAAGCTTATTCCAAGGAAGTTCCTTTGAGGAATATTAAGGTGAGCGTTTCACATACAGTTTCTCGTGTTTGAGAACGCCAACGGTCGAGTACGTGTTCAGCCTCGTAAAGTTTTTTTTTCTCAGGAACGACTTCTTCAACGGGCAATGTTCTGTATTCTTCTGGTCTCCTCTTGAAGAAGTCTATAGCTCCAACAGTCTTCCGTTTTTCTTTCCAAAGTTTGGTGAAACACTGTAGAAGTGTCCATCTATGGATGGAGATATTTCAAGCAACACAAACCGACAAAACCACAGAAAAGCACAGTTCTAGAACTTCTTTTTTCTTGCTCAGCAAAGTGCTTCTGTGAGCAGTTACTTTTCTTTTGAATGAATGCATTTAGTCAAGACTACAACCTTGACAAAATCCAGAAAAACAATAGCCAAAGAACTCGGTAAAGGACTAAATGGCTCAGCGATGCCAAGAACTGCATTATCAATGAAAAATCGGAGGAGCAGCGCCCACAAGGCGGCAAATTGTTGAAGGCGATGCGTGACACCGTGACAGCACTCGGTCAGAACTGCCAACTTCCGGTTTCTAAAATAGATTCTTATTGTCGACTTTCATAGGCCTGGACATGAATACGCGCAATGGATTCTCTTATATCATTTTCTCTTGGTACAGGCTAATTAATTTTTGACACAAAACCTTTGTGGGGGAGGGGTAGGGGGATTTTGTTCATTTTAACATATGGTCTAAAACTAGCTCTGGGTTTCACAAATATCCTTTTTAATTCAACTTTTTGAATGTCAAACACTTCTTTGATGAGAATTTGGTACATTCTGACTTTTTTTTCTCATTGAGTGTTTAACTGAAGAGTCAAATGGAAATTAAATGAAATCCAAGATGGCGGATCCAAGATGGGGGATCCAAGATGGCGGACAATATTTTCAAAAGTCGTCATTATGACGCGAGTTTAATAAAATTTATGTGTTAATGTCACAAATTATTACATTTACATTATCTTGATGTTAATTAGTTGCCTTTTAGAGTATTTTTTACCAAGATTTTGGAAGTTGTGGTTAATTAAAATTATTAAAAATTGATAACAAACTGAGAATGACGTCATTGTGACGTCACATTTTGCTCCCACGTGCCAAAAATGGGTGTGGTGATTTTTCTTGGACTCATGGTTAGTGTGTGAAAGTTTGATGATCATAGCTCCAGTTGTTCCAGAGATATGGAGGTGCAAGATGGTCAGTCACAGATGGTCAAAAATACTAGCCCAGTCTGAATAGGGCTACCGTCCCTCTGGTTCAGGTGAATATAGTGCATGTGAGAGAAGGGACCTACAATTTAACGTCCTTATCCGAGAAGACGCAAAGGCCTAACCATTTGCAGATGCTAGAGCAAAGGCAGCACCTTCTCCTCGATTATTTAGAAAAGACCCTGAATGTTGGTCCAGCCGAGGTTCGAACCCATGACCTCCAGCACGTCAGACTGGCACTGTGGCACCTGAACGAACCCCGGGAGGCGGTCGATCGACGGCTTTCGCTCTCTCTGATCTGTGCTATATTCTGCTCCTTCCGCGGCGTTATAGAAGAGAACGTGTCGCGCTGAAAATCTGCGTATGAAAATCTGTGTATGAACATACACAGGGAAGTTCTGCAGAAACATCCATGGGAAAAGCTGAATTTCCCAAGGCACACGCATGGGAAGTGTTTGCAATTCTTATGGATGGCCATAGGGAATCCGAACACTTCCCATTCTCTACCATGGGAAATCCAGCTTTTCCCATGTTTGGAGTTCTGCAGAAAATCCCTATGATATGTGACCCTCATGAACTTACCATGAGAGCGGAGATATTATTTCTGTACTCTCCTAACATGATAGCCAGCACAGCATTCTCACAAGCAGACCCGCCTAATGCACTTGCCGTACGGACGACGAAACAGACAACAGCGAACACTGTTCCTTTCGGCAGCATCGTCACGAACCTGAGTCATTCAAAGAATTTCACTATTTTTTATTTTTCAGAGGGGCTCCGTTACAGTTATACAGATATGGATAGTCTAGGTTGAAGCACAGGGAGCCCATCAACAGGAGCCTCCATCACCTATTGGTGGGCGTCCGAAGTACAGGGAGCCCATCAACAGGAGTCTCCATCACCTATTGGTGGGCGTCCGAAGCACAGGGAGCCCATCAACAGGAGCCTCTATCACCTATTGGTGGGCGTCCGAAGCACAGGGAGCCCATCAACAGGAGCCTCCATCACCTATTGGTGGGCGTCCGAAGCACAGGGAGCCCATCAACAGGAGCCTCCATCACCTATTGGTGGGCGTCCGAAGCACAGGGAGCCCATCAACAGGAGCCTCCATCACCAGTGGTTGGCTTCCTGTAAGGCACAGGAGTAAATGAATCAACATTTTGAATTTTTCGCGAAAAGTAATTGCCGTGATTTAAAATTATGTCCTCTGATCTCTGAAAATAAACATGGCAGAAATCAACACCGCAATGGCACTGCGGAATACGCTAAATCTGGTCGCCATTGGCAACCATATGGTCCCAACATCGGGCCTGTTAATTATACTTTTAACTTAAAGGGGCTCGTGGACATAAAATAAGTAAAATTGTAACCGTGAAAACACATGTACATTTGCCCGGTAATCAGTAATCAAAATAATCCTCAAGATTAACAAAACCTTTCAATTGTTTAGACAAATGCAATTCTAAGTTGGTTTGACCTCTTATCAAGAGGATGGAATTGGATTGCGATTTGAGCTATTTTCTTGTCATAGAGAAGTGGCCAGCAAGCGTGCGAGAGCTCCTTTAAGCATAGTTTCCATATAGTCTTATCTGTCGTATGTGTCGTATCAGTCAACCGTGAAACAAAATAATAATTCCAATTTTCATTGTTTCACGGTCGACTGATGCGACAGATAAGACTATATGGAAACCAGGCCTTAAGGAGTAATCCATTTGAAAATCGAGTAATGATTTGAAACAATTCTTGGAACAAAATAATATACGTCATAGCTAGTGTAGACTTCTGTCTTACTGCTTTTGACATCTGATCTAAATAACCCATTTCTTACAACACCAAACATCGAAAATGAATCCTGAAATTTGTCCAAATCCATACAGTTTATATAGGTTGACAGCTCCATGAAATAAACATGAACAGCCAACATCATTCCTCCACAATCTTTGAAAAATTATTTCTCAGGTTTCCTGGGAATTTCTCGGTCAATTTCTTTCCTCTAAACATTGTTTCCACTTTGTGTCAAAATTACTCGATTTCTTGGCGGATTTCCTTTTAATAAGGGAATAGGTAAAAACTTCCGTACTTTTTTGGTACCCAATTTGGAGGGGGGGGGGGGGGGGGGCAGAGCCACCTACCTCTCAGAGCTAAATTTTAGGAACAAGCGTTGTGCAATAAAAGCAGGTACCCCTAGATCATGCTCTGAGAAAATGAGGTCTGATTAAAAAGGGGTATTTGGTACCTATGGGGTAGATGCCTGTACCCCCCCCCCCCCCCCCGAACAAATTGGGCACCAGTCGAGTACAAGTGTTTTGACCTCTTCCCTAATCAATTAAGAAACCAAGAGTAATAAATAAATACTCACGCAAAGATGAGATGTGCGCTGCCGTTCAGAAAAAGGCCAGCGAGGAGTACAAATCTGGCGCCCAAGATGGGAATCTAGAACAAATTCAATCTGCAATTACTTCGAAATTTTTCGTGAAACGAAATCGCGCTAATTCTGTGTTCTGATTGGCTGTTGTAGATCATGATGAAAGTTTCTCCTCGATCGAATATTTGATCCCCAGCTGTCTACATCCCGGGGGGGGGGGGGGGACTCCCATGTTTTTGGTCGGGGATGATCGTCGGAATTTTTCAATTTCACCCGTAAAAGATACCAAAAAAGGACGTGGTAAAAAAATAATGTTTTACCCTAAAAGATACCCATCAAGAAATTGAGATGCTGCCTTGGATTTTGTCTAATTTATCGTCTTGTCAAATAAATTACTCCCTATACTCTCTATATTTCTTGAATTTGCCGCCGTGTAAGAGCGATCAAACGATAGCAATCTTTAATTTTTATTGCAGATCAAGGTTACCCCTAAGAGATCAAAACCCGTGATTTTAACACCTAAAAGATACGATCATCCCCGACCAAAAAATAATGGGACTCCCCCCCCCCCCTCCCCCCCAGGGGCTGTACATACCCCAAAGCAAAGGCTAATAATAATAATCTTTATTCCTGGACACCTTTCTTAGGTACATAGGAAACGAAAACATAAAAATATACAAATAATAAAGAGCAGCAAAACTAAAAAAAAAAAAACTAAACCGTACATTCCTGAAATATACTAATGATGCTGTAAATGTACTTTGCTGTTAAGTTTACAATAGAATCATCTACCATTGCTAAACAGTACAAAAATATATCTTTCTGACTAAAACTACTAAATACTTGATTAACCTCAATCAATCTTTCAATAAAATCATTACGCACCACTTCTAAAGCGGGCTTTGAGCAACGAGAGAAAACATGAAATTCATCCCCTATCTCATTCAAATCACAAAGCTTACAAATTCGGGACTGATAAGGCATATTGTCATAACGTCCAGACTCAACGGGTAACTTGTGGGCTGAAATCCTTAACCTAGTTACTGCTCGGCGATACTTAACGTTAGCCACGTGCAATAAATATTTTTCAAAGCCCATTCTTGGTTTAACAAGTTTATAAGTCTGCAATTTACTATAATTCTGAATCTGGCATGCCCACGTTACACCGAAGTGTTTAAATAACTCAGATTTCATGTACTTTGAAATTATTGAAAAATTACTTTTGCCAACTGAAAAGTCTAAATTCTCCAACGACTTCAGATTACACATTTCTAACAAGTGATTAACAAATTTAACATTCTGCGCTCCTGTTTGAATACAAACCCTAGCAGCTTTTCCCACCAACTCATCCTTATACGAAGAGTCCTTTATCCGTAACCAGTACTTAGCCAGCAAAACAGACAACTGTACAATCATTGGAACCCTACCCAATTCAGCATAAACTGCTAAATTAACGGATTTATTGTGAACACCAAGAATGCGCTTACAAAATTTCAGATGTAATCTTTCCATATCTGACACGGTGCTAAAGAACTTTCTCTTAAATTCATCGAAGCTACTCACTTTACCTAAAACGTACGGTCCCCAAACTTCACACCCATACAACAGAACTGGAGAAACCAACGCCGTAAAAAGCTTCAACAGCACCTTCACAGGAACATTATCAATACTAGAGAAACTTTTGAAAATACTGTGATATGCCCGCAAAGCCTTATTTAACAACATTCTACGAGCTAGCTTAAAGCCCCCAGCAAAATGAAACTTCACTCCCAGATAAGTATACTCCTCCACACATTCTAATAACTCTCCATTAAACTTCCAACTAGATGTAGAATAAGAACGTCTCTGACAATGAGTACCAAAAATCAACACCTTAGATTTCTTTAAATTAACACGCAACTTCCAAGTTTTTACATAACCTTCCAGCTTGCGAAGACAATTGTGTAAACCAGATTGAGACTCAGATAAAATGACCAAATCGTCCGCATAAAGAAGACAATTCAATTTTGTATCGCCAAGAGTAACGGAATCACAGGATGATCCATCAAAAATTTCCGGAATATCGTTTATAAACAAGTTGAATAAGGAAGGGCTTAAATTACAACCCTGTTTAACTCCGACATCTGACGGGAAAAAGGGCGTGATTCCTTGGCTCAGTTTAACAGCTGTTTTCACACAAGAATACATACTCATGAGAATTCCCAAAAACTTTTGCTGAGACCATATTGAATCAACTTGAAAAACAGACCTTCTCTCCACACACTGTCATAAGCCTTCCTAAAATCTATAAAACACACAAACAATGGCTTTCGACGACCCTTATAATAATCAATCAACGTCTTTAAAACTAAAATGTGATCAGATGTACGGAACCCATATCTAAACCCTATTTGGCATTTGTTAAAAATGTTTTTTTCTCGTAGATAAGTATTCAAGCGAGAATTCAAAATCAAGGTGAAAAACTTCCCCAGACAACTGCTTAGACAGATTCCTCTATAATTTCCGGGGTCCAGCCTACTTCCTGACTTGTGTAAAGGTACAATGAAACCTTCAGACCACACTTTCGGAAATAAACCCTGTTCGAAAATGATATTAAATAACTTTACAAAGTAAGGTCCCAAAACACAAACTGAAGATTTGATTATTTCATTATTCAAACTATCTCCAGCACTCGCTTTTCTATTCTTCAATCTCTTAGCCGCATCGGTAACTTCTTTCAAAGAAACAGGGGAATCGAGAATAATATCATAATTAGTAGCCCAGGACTGAAAATCCTTAACTACCCGCGATTCCATGCTGCAACTCTCCGAAGTAAGCGTAATCTTATTTAGATCTTTGAAATAATTATACCATTCAGCAGGTGGTACCTCATCAACTTGACTCGAAGCCTTATGTGACTTAATGGAATTAACAAGCTTCCAAAATTCTTTTGGATTCCGATCCTCCATCAATTCTATCTTTGATAATAAATCACTCTGAAACTTCCTTTTCAGGCGCCTCACCAAACGTTTATAATCTTTTTTAGTTGTAAAAAACTTATGTCGTAGAAAAGAATCATTTGGATATTTCGATAATAAATGCCCTAAGTTCCGAAGTTCTTTTCTAAAAGAATAACAGCTTCTATCAAACCACTTCTGTTTTTGTGCAGTAACTCTCTTCTTTTTCGTGGATGTTTGCCTCCTCCTTGGAACAGACTTAATACCAGCTACTTGTTTGGACTCATCAATCAAAATTTTTGTAAAACCACTAACCAAAGAGTGAACCTCAAAACCTTCCGAAGTATCAAACAATCCGTCAAATTTACGAACCACTTCCGAAGTAGCCAGCCTTTCACTAAGTAAAGAACTTAGATTATTATCCCAAACAAATGAAAGAGGAGACGCCTTCAATGGTAGTGAAACAAGTTGGTCTTCGTCTGGTACAACAAAGTTTAGTACAAAAGACAAGAAACTATGATGCGAAAACTCAGTTATATCTGACACGCAAAAATAATTAACAAGTGAGAAAATGCCAGCAGAAACTAACACATAATCCACTACACTGGCCCCATTATAAGTATAACAAGTGAATTGGCCAAGACCGTCCCCCTTCGCTCTGCCATTTAAAGCCACTAAATCGTTACCACAGCAAAGCTCAATTAGAGACTTGCCATACACATTCACAGTAGAATCACGAGAATTTCGTGCAGGAACCACGCTATTGTGATCCATGGGAGGGTCTCCAAAATCAACCTCTATAAAATCACTTAAATTGCCAATTCTTGAATTAAAATCTCCACATAACATAATATCGCCTAGATTAGAAAATGTATACAAATGCTCTTGTAAAACTTCAAAATGATCACACGCCAGCCGTCTTTCCCTTGATGAATTCTGTGGAGGGATATAGACTGAACAAACAAACAAATCTCGCTTCAGATGAAAAAAGTCTTTATCTAGCTTACACCAAAGAAATTCTTCGGTACTTTGGCTATCAAGAAACTTAACACCTCTTTTCAATTTCGACTTAATTAAAATTGTAATACCACCAGAGTTTCTACGTGCCCTATTTGGGAGTTGCCTGCATTTGGAAAAAGAATAAGAAGCTGTTACGTTCTGTTGAATGGTGCTTACCGCTTACCACCGTATGCATTGCTACGCGACCTCAAAATTCACTGCAGTAGCGATTGGCGGTTTACGCAAGAACATTGTAATGTTTAATTTTCTTGAACCAGTCAATTTTTTTATTTTTTTTTATTTAGAGGATTTCATCTGTACACATATAAAAAAGTTACAATAAAACATATAAGATACTAAAATTGACATTGACAGATGAGGGGCAAACTAACGGACACGAAGTCCCAACAAAAGTAAGTCCCATTAATTACAAATACAAACACGATCCAAACAATACATACTTCTAATACTACAAAGGTTATGAATGATAATAAAGAGAAGAGAAAAAACAGTTCCAGCGCCACTTACGCGCAGCAGTTTGTGTTATTGATCGATCTACAATAGGGGCAGATCGATTTCCATGTACGCACCCGCTGGGGATGAAAGTCACTGTTCAGTTTTTCAAAAAAGTAAAAACTTCACACGGTCCTTGAACAAGGCGTAACTAGAAGACTGCCTAATTGAAAGAGGGAGATTATTCCATATTGGTACGATTCTATTAAAAAAGGAGTCTCTAAAAAGAGAAGTCGAGAGAAGTCAATGAGTCGAAAGTTAAACATTCGAGGCAAGGAAGACAAAGGATAGCTTAAACCCACTTTTGGTAGATATGGCAATCAATGTCGACCCCACTGAAGCTGCCGAATCGAGCGTTTTGATTTGATTGACGGCTAAGAATCGCCAATCGCAACATTGAATTTTGAGGTCGCGTAGCAATGCATACAAATGGCAGGGGCGTAGCCAGGGGGGGTCCAGGGGGGGGGGCCCTTCCTCGGAAATTTTCCCATACATTTACTGTATTTGCTGGAGGAAATTTGAGCATTTTGGTCCTATGTTTCCACTATCTGGCCCCCCCCTTCAGAAATTCCTGGCTACGCCGCTGAATGGTAAAAGTTGAGAGAAAAAAGGAAATTCAATTTAACACAATTCGGTAAGCGAAGGCGAAACAGGAGGCGTAGGGAGTCGTGGTATTGCGGTATTCATGGTACTTTTCGAGAAAATTTGCTTCGGTATTTCGGTAAAACAAATATGATATTGCATATTTTAGAGCTGTGAGGTCAGGCGCGAAGACATGTACAAATGAGTTATACACTATGCAAAATAGTCTGCGTTTCGCTTCCTGAGCAAGTTTTTTAATTACACGGTCAGTCGAGCGGACGGTGTAAACTGCAGGGTGCAGGGCATGCAGGGTACGCAGGGTGTGCAGGCATGCAGGGTACGCAGGGTGTGCAGGGCAGATGAAAACAGATAAAAACAAGAAAAGACCTTTAAAGAAGTCGATAAGTGAGGGCAGGAACTTCAATATTCCAAAAAAAAAAAAATGAAATAACTATTCACGAAGAAAAACGAGAAAATATTGTTTTCAACCCCGTTTTCAACTGTATTGCGTTACATGATTCAGGCGTTATAATCTTTTAATCTTGTTTACTTAGCCTTTGGGTCAGGAACTCGGCGCTTCTTGCCTGGTTTTCTGGCGGCTTTCTTCGTTGAAGAGGCACTTTGTTGAAGATGGCGATTACGAGTACCAAGCTCAAGCACAACATGAAATCTGAGCGCAGTAAGCTTGCCTAACTACAAGGATTTATACGATTGCCTTCAAATTTGGCGACCATTTAGTCAAAACATTGATCTTCGAAAGTGTGTCGACGAGTTAAGATTTCTCGCACTTTTATTACCGTTCGAAGGCCGGAACTCGTCAAATAAATGAACCTTCAACTTTTACTAGTGTTAGAATTAAAGCCAATGTTTGCCGTGGTATTCAAGACGATCATTTTGCATATTTAAATCGCACCGTTTTGTCGTTTTCCTTTCAGCGTTTATTAAGCTTTAAAATGATATACAATAAATGCGCCGCGTAGAGAATTTTTGCGCGAAGGGTACCCGCGAAGGTTTACGGTTTCCCTTAACTCACGTACATCTCGCACATCACTGCGTACCCTGCACGCCCTGCGTACCCTGCACACCCTGCATGCCCTGCACCCTGCAGTTTACACCGTCCGGTCAGTCGAGTTCTAGGCACGGTATCGCGATATTTGCGAATTTTGGATGCGATATTACTCATTTGCGGTATTCGAGGGTCCTCTTGCGCCCTCCTCACGAAATGATCATTGAGGATGCACACTTTCAGACAGACAGATATTTTTATTTGGCATCGTATACAAAAGTACATGGATTGGTAGTTCCAAATAAAACTTATTTAAAAAGAGATTAATTATTACTATATAGTGTCTTTCCGGAGGAGGAAGCACTCATGTACAAATTTTGCAATAGCTTTTTGTACTTGCGTATTTTACCTGAGTAATTTATCAAAAAGTTTTCATCTCCATTCTCTCTCCAACTCCCCTGTGCAATCACAGGGAATTTCTGCAGAAACCCATCCATGGGAAAAGCGGAATTTCCCATGGTAGAAGAATCGGAAGTTTTCGGATTTCCCATGACTATATATCCATCCATGGGTAAAGCTGAATTTCCCATGGTAGAAGAATTGGAAGTGTTCGAATTGTCCATGGCTATCCATGTGAAATTCAGCTTTTCATGGATGGGTTTTTACAGAAATTCCCTCTGAATCCGCTTAGAAAACATAAACTTACGAGTATCGCCCCATACACCATTGAAGTCATGAAGGCCACGAGAGGGTACATACCAAATATGAACCCAATGACGGTGTCGCTGACCCCTCGCTCACGTGCCTATAGAAAATAGTCATATCAATAATTAAAGTGACATGGTCACCTAGAAAACACTAAAATAATTATTGTCCCAAAATACAAAAATATTCTCTGAAATTGAAAGAGTCAGTTTAAAGAAAGAAGTACGGAAAATTTCATGGAGTTACGATGAAGGTTTGCTGAGATGGCAAATTTAGTATGTTTGAAAAAAAATTGAGGTAAAACCGATTTCGAAAGAGTCGGATTTCCTCATGTAAGCTGTAATTACAATCCGCGAATATCTTTGTAATCCTCAGGTTGAAAGCATTCTTTACAAATTTGACTTGTTGTTTTTATTATTTGTGATGTTAAATTTTGATGTTTTCGGTGACCATGTCCCTTTAATTCTGTCGTTTTATTCAAATCCGCGCGGGCTGCCTGTGGTGTTCAAATCTCGTCTCAGGCCCCTCGGCCGGGAACAAAAGCAAAATGGCCACCAAGAGAAGGATGTTTCTCGAGTATCGGCAAGTTTTGGTGAATTTTCCTGCTTGTTTCGCTAAGATATGAGGAAAAATACTTACAGACATTCCAAATAAGCGGCCAAATTTCCCATATGATAATAAGGAAGCTTTGCAACGTCGCAAGTCGGCAGTTTTTGGCGAAATTTCTTGATATGCATAGCTAAAACCGACATCGTTGCAATCGATTTTTATTTTTAACATCTTCATAATATTCACTTCATTAGCGCGAACATATAAACACCTGATAGCTCAGCTACAGCATCGGTATACAATTCCGGAAGTCGTGGGTTCGAATCCCTCTCGAGGTCAGAGATGTTTCTTCTTTCTCCGCTTACTTGGGCTAACGCTCAGAAGCACACACTTGGATATTCCATTAGCACTTCAGCTTTCACACAATTCCTTGGCTCCACTCGATTTATTTTAGGTTTTGCTGTTCTGTCACAACGTTTTCTGAGGAAATTGCCTTTAATGCAGACCAAAGGGTGGGAAAATTTTGCGGGGATGCCCCTTCTCCCCCTATCCTTGGGCAAACATTCATACCGAGGAATGCTCAGTCAGAAGGTTTTTGAGCCACGACAGTTAGGAAACTTTGAAAATTGAAGGGTTGGATTGCAGGTTTTGATGGACGCAAATGGTAGTAAGCCAAGAAGCCACGAAGAGATTGACTATTGTCGTGGTTCTATCAGACTGTGTAAAGCTGTGTCGAAGCGTATCTAGCAGACATCAAACCATCAAACTTTGACAGTTGAGACAAAGGCATTTGAAATCACGCGTGACTGGAGGCCGTGAGGCCAGAAACAGCAGAAGCTCCTCGCTTCGCTCCTCGATCAGTAACCTATGTGTTTTGTAAACGAATAAAGCTTGAAGACTCTTGTATCAAGGGTATGACTATCTGGGCTTTAAAACAAAATTTTCACCATGAAATACCCAAGAAACAAGTCCATTCCGCATGTCTTAAAAGGTTTGATTGACGGAAGTCAAAAACCGCAGTTTGGTGTTCGGAAAGTAAAGTCGGCGTTCGCAGAATTATGAAAATCGTAGTAAGGCGTCAGATAACAGTCAGGAGTTACGACGAGAGAGTGCAACAATTTGGGAGCAAAGCCATACAAGGCCCATCGCAATAAACTTAGAACCTCTTCTTTTCAAATTGGAGGGTTAATTGGACTAGGGCAGATTTTGAGTTGGCAACCTTTGTGCTGAACATTTAGAATGTTAGAACGGTTAGAACCTCTTTCACATTAAGTTACTCTTCTCGAATTTACTTCACCCTGGGACCAAGGTACGAATTCGTATTTGCGTGTTTGCGAACCGTGTTTGCGAACCGAGTTTGAAGTCGTATTTTGGTTATTTCAGTGTAGTTCGTTTTGCCTCAGTGACTCTCGTCTTGCTCTGTTTCTTACTAAAACTTCACCCTGGGGACACTTGCTAGAAGTTTCTGCAAGAAACAGAGCATGACTAGGATCACTGAGGCAAAACGAACTACCCCTGAAATAAAATAAATACAACTTCAAACTTTGTTCGAAAATACGGAAACTTCACCCTGGGACACCGGTAAACTTTCTTCAACTTAGTGACTTGTGCTTTTCTGTTTCCGCTGGCTAACTTCGACAGGCATAACAGTCATAGGGGCGTCAACCACAGGACTTCAAACATCTGGAGACTGCCTTCAAATGGCGAAATTTCCTGAAATTCTCCCGGAGAAATCGTCTTCAATTTTTCCCGGGAGACGGAGCGAAAAATCTTGTAGACTGCCGGCAAAACTGAAAGAGTTGACGTCCTTGCAGTCAGGGCTTACCTCTAGAGTGAAGAAAGTTGCTAATAAAGCCAAACAAACGTAAGTCAGAAAGTACATCACTGACATCGCGATGAACCGTAGAACCTTTCTCAAATTGCAATTTTCCCATAGCGATCTACTTTGTCCTTCAGTAGTCCCCTCTGACTGAGGATGAGCAACATTTAGCAGGCGGCGCTCCTCTTCGTGGGCATTTTGGGTGGACATTTTGGTTTCCTTTGTCAGAGAGAGAAACGAATAAAAGAAACGCAACAAGAATCGCAACGAAATATTTTGAGCACAAGGCTTTCAAGGGTATCGCTAGTCTCCCGCACAGCTCATTCTTTGTGTCGGTCACGCATCGCGTCCTGAGCGCTGCGTGACCGACACAAAGAAGAACTGGCACGGGAGGTTATCGCGGGTTTATTTGATTTTCCCTATTAGAGAAAATACCAAAACAATAGTAAACCATTTTCACCGGGGAACTTGCCGCTTACTGCCTCTAATGGGATTAAGTTATGGGAGGCCGATTTTTACGAGGCAAATAAGGCGGCTAGAAGGAAGCTGAGCCGAGCGTGGTGCCACGTTGCCTAAGGGGAGGCGGGTGGGTCGAAAACTAATAGAGCCTTACCCGCTAGCGTAGCGTAGATCTGTAGAGAAGACAGGGGCGTAGCCAGAGGGGGGTTCCAGGGGTTCCGGAACCCCCCCTCTCCCGCAGCGGAACCCCTCCTCGCCTCTGTTCTGGACCGACTTACTACTAAAATTGTAAATATTTAATAGACAACAAATCAAAGCTCCAATAAAATGTAGCAAATTTCTTCAAACGTAGGTTTTCCCCGAGATCTATGTGGAGTTTTTTATTTTTTGAATTTTGGAACCCCCCTCTCAAGTGCTGGCTACGCCCCTGGAAGAGCCCCGAATTACACGAGTGTGTCTCACGAGTGTCAGCGCAGCAAACGAGTGAGATACATTTTAACACGAGAAGATAAAATGCGTATCTCCAAGCGGCCATATAATGCTCTGTTTATCAAATAAACATCATGGAATTACCAAATCGACATTTATTTTACTCGAAAAGCTGAAAACTAAAAAGCTATGTGTGTTATCTTCACTGCGAAGATAAAAAACATTATATCTAATTCTTCACAGTGTGAAGATATCATGTTTTCGCGCGAGAGATACCTTGGTATTTCACATGAGTGAGACGGCTATGTAATAAATAGAGGATATTACATGGCCGCGCGGAGATACGAATTTTATCTTCGAGTGTTGAAAATTCACCTGTGAAGATATCAAGTTTTCGCGCGGGAGATCACCTGGTATTTCATTGGTGTTTATATAATAATAAGAGTTTCGTGTTTGATATTTGCTTCATCCCCCCTCCCCCCACTCCTAATTTGGGGCGGGGGTGCTCGTCGTACCTAGGGTTTAAATTAGGCCTCTGGTACCTTTTATGGGGTAAAATTTGAAAACGTTCATTTTTTTTTCCAGATAGGTACCAGTTAGGGGTTCGTTTCTAGCAAATCACGCTTGTTTGAAGCCTGAATTTGAGACGTATTTTCGCCCGGAAAAAATTCGAGAGAAAATTACAAGGGAAAATAAGTCTTGCTGGTACCTTTTAGGGGTCAAAATCAACTAGTAAGCGACGCCATTTTAGGTACCTTCTAGGGGTAAAATCGAAAGTTCCTGACGAGCACCCCCGCCCCTAAAATAGGGGAGTCCCCCCCCCCCCGGGTTAAATCCCTCACCCGATCCTTTGGAAATGGTTCGAGTGCTTGTATGTTAAGCCTACGGCAAACGCCTTGCCAGAGTCGCGCCGTTCCAATACAAAACAATAGAAATTTCTTGATTATAAAGTATAATGAAGCAGCATCCTTTGAAAAAGGAAAGGTTCGACAGAAGAAGAGCGGCTGAAGTTCGGCGTTTGTCTTACCTCGTAATGTATTCAGCCCACTCGACTCGCAACTTTCTCGTTATTGTGTCCGGGGCTAATCAGTCTACCAACTATCCTCAGTTAAATGAGATTCATTGGAAAATGCTAACAAGGCCACGTTCCAGTACCTACTGAGGATAGATGGTAGACTGACGTTTTTTTCATGCGCATTTTGAAACAGTCGCGTTTTTTTGTTTATTATATACTGAAGTAGAAATGTTTTCAATTCGCTAATAGAAATATCTTTTGTTTTACTTTTAACTTATTTGCATAACAGACTGTTCAAGGGCGCTTTATGACGAGTTCCCTGATTATAATAAAATGTGGGTATTGAAGCCTATAAAAAACAGTTCACGCGTCATTTGAAGTTCTAGAAATATACTTAAGGATTTTATAAAGGCCTTTCTGCATGGATTCTCGCATTCGATTTCTGTAAACATTCCAGACATATTTCTAGCGTGACTGTAAAATGTAAATGCGTGATTTCAGAAAAAATCCACACCTCCCAAGAAAGCGCTCGAGAATTGATGGGACTTCATGTTGGAAATCGTTTTGTGGGTAACCTGTGGCAACATGCACGTGTGTAGGCTGGACGTGTGCAGGTGTTTATTTGAAAAGAATTTGAAAAGCTATTTTACTGAAGCAAAACAATAGGAAGATCCAGTTTTAAGAACACAGTACAAAATTTTCACAAAACCAACGCGCAAAACCATATCAGGAAGAAGAAATCAGAGTAGAAATAGAAATGATTGCTGTCGATTTCGGATTTATTGAATAATATTTGTTTTACATCTGATTAATCCTTAACTACTGTATTCTACGCGCTGACCATGCCGCGCAGTGGCATATATTCAGTGGAACCAGAAATACAACCCTTACACACGAATCACTTTATTGACTTCTTAATTATGTCGATACTTCTTAATTACGTTTAATACTTTATTTTTATCGTTTCTTTAAACCTGATGGGATGTCACCCTTGCCTTTAACAAGGTTGGCTAGCGCCACACTTCCTGTCAATGAGCCTGGATGCTCGGATTTGCTTGGGATTCCTGTGACAGAGAGGGTGTGTATTATGATTAACAATGAATTCTCTGAAACTCGTCGGGAAATCTAGAAAGATTGAGGTTCAATACTCGATGATACTTGCGCCAGGGGGATAACCAGGGGGGCCTGGGGTGCATGTGACCCCCCTTTTTAGAAGACGCCACAGCTACGTCCCTGTGCATAACCTTTGACTTACAATTTTGCTCCCATGGTATCCGCTTTGTTGATCAAGTTTACTAGCCTACCATGCCGTTCCCCGCGGTTCTGGCTTCTTAGCTTACGCAGGTTGCCGTGGATACTTGGATCATATCTAGCACTGAGCACCGCTGGCAGCCACAAGAGATTGAGAAGGATGAACCCAGCCAGGCACCTCATGTTGAATAATAACTTCAGTCTGTCTGAAAATTTAAGGGTTTTGTTTTCAGGTTTTCACATGACTGTAGTATGGACGGCGGAGCACCCTAAAAAGTAGGGCTGCGGAAGAGGCAAAATGAAGTGGCAGGGGCGTAGCCAGCACTTATGAGAGGGGGGATTCCAAAATTCAAAAAATTATAAAAAACTCCACATAGATCTCGGGGAAAAACTAGCGTTTGAAGAAATTTGCTACATTTTATTGGAGCTTTTATTTGTTGTCTATTAAATATTTACAATTTTAGTAGTAAGTCGGTCCAGAACAGAGGAAAGGGGGGGTTCCGCTGCGGGAGAGGGGGGGGGGGGGGGGGGGGGGGGGGTTCCGCTACGCCCCTGAGTGGACCACGTAATTTCGTTTTTTTTTCTTCATGTTTTTACCTCATTTACTCTAAGTTACCGTGGGAATGGTAACAGAAGATTGGTTGCCAAAAGCACTAAGGCCTAGTTCATACGCCGCTCTTGCCAAGAGCTCAGCCCCCTCCCCCCCCCAGTTAACAAAAAGTGGGGTGATTGGTGGAGCACTGTGTGAAGCATCTGAAGTGAAGCACAGTATACTAATTTTTGGAACCGGATACTAAGTGCGGCCCACTTGATCGAAATTTGCTTATAGGGTAGCCTAGGCTATGCCTATCAGAGACCAACAAGCGTAGAACGACACCCTACCGCATAAAGAAGCCCAAAAACCATACCCTAAGGTGGCGCATACCCGTAACCCGTATACCATTCGATAGCGTTTTCTGTTAAAGTATTCGTTTTTGGCTTCGGTTGTTCCATTCTACAGTCGTAAACACAACTATACGGAAAATCTCTTGTAAAAGACGAAACAAAGGGCGTCGTGGCCGTGGGCGATGCACACCCAAATCAATCTGACCAATACACGAAGCAAAAAAAATTAAAGGGGCTTTCGCACGCTTAATTCGTCCACCGTGAACATAAAATAACCGCGAAAGCACATGTACATTTGCCCGTAGTAGCCAAGATTAAGAGAAAAACCTTTCAATTGTTAGACAAATGCAATTCTAGGTTGTTTTGACCTGTTATCAAGAGGATGGAATTGGATTGAGATTGAGCTACTTTAGTGTCATATAGAAGTGGCCAGCAAGCGTCCTAGAAGAGCCCCTTTAAATACACCTTGTCCTAAACACCCCTAATGGGAAGTACCCCTAATGTATATTTACTGTTAGGCAGAATGCACAACGGGCTCTATGTATTATTGTAAAACATCCGGAAGAAGTCCGCACAGCTCCGGACGAAACCGCGTCGGTGACGAAATGAATACAGTTTTTGCTCACTAGTCTATCTTTTAAACGATTGTGTTAAAAAAAATGTTCTAAAAGCATTAATTAAACACACTCTTCTCTAACACTTTTTTTCAAAATAGTATTACAATATGAATAACATCTGATGCTTAGCTAAGGAATACTCACTTTGGTCGAGAGTTCAGTGAGCTATTTGCGCCGTGGCGTCCCCTTGACGGTATGATGTTTAATCAAGAATCTGTTCATGTTATATTACGATGCATTTGGCTTCACATTGACTCAACTGCATTATTCTTAAGTCTAATATTTGGATTCGTGAAAGCCCATTCTCTTACCCAGAGCTCCCCGGCTCGTAAGGTCCTCGCGGGGGAGGCTCTGGTGACAGCCACTGACGCATGCGCGAGATTTAATACAGAGCCCCTGAGAGAAAGACCTTTCAGCGCATGCTCCAACGTTCAAAATGAGCCAATCAGCGACGGCCCTCAATTGGATGTCCCCAGAGCCTCCCCTGCGAAGTGACGAGTGAGCCGGGGAGCTCTGGGTACGAGAATGGTGAAAGCCTGAGTACTCGACTTATCCAAGTGATACTCGGGCTCTCGTTTAGTGAAGTGATATAGAGAGCTAAACCTTGTGTCCTCGTGGATTTCAGAGTAGTCTTGTTCAAGGGGGTGGAATTCATTAGATCCCGCCTTTTCTGCCTGTCCCTTGGGCACTAGTTCAATAGAAACTGTAGAAAGCTAACCGAGGGTCCCCATGGATTTTGGGGTAGACTTTTTCAAGGGGATGAATTAACCTATGGACCTTTCTGTACGTTTTCAACTGATATAAAGAGCAGCCAGCCTCGTGTCTGTCAGTATGGCTGAAGCTTTGTGAAATTATATCGATGTCTAGCCTCGTCGGGTAGCACTATTTCGAGATACAAGATACAAAGATGCAAAGATACGAAGATACAAAGATACAACGATACAAAGATACGAAGATACAAAGATACAAAGAAACGAAGATGCAAAGATGCAAAGATGCAAAGATACAAAGATACGAAGAATATACAAAGATACGGAGATACTAAGATACAAGGTATCGGATTTCGCATATGTATTAGTGTTACCCGGGTTTCAGCCTGTATATTTCAAAATATAGATGCAGATGCGCATTTTAGCTTAGAAAATATATTGTACTTACGCCGCTTTCGATGGAGATTCTAGATATGCAATTATTTCGACCAGAGATTCTCCGTCGCTATCACCTTCATCAATTGTGCTAGAGGTCAAGACACAGACATGAAAACCATGTTTGCGGTCACTGTAAAACTACAAATCCAAACTTCAATTGCAAAATTAAACAAATCAGTACCGTACATTTTCTAAGCTAAAATGAGCATCTGCATCTGTATCTTCAAACTATAGAGGCTGAAACCCGGGTAACACTAATACATATGAGAAATCCGATACAAGGAATCTTTGTATCTTCGTATCTTAGTATCTTTGTATCTCCGTATCTTTGTATCTTTGTATTTTCGTATCTTTGTATCTTTGTATCTTGTATCTCGAAATAGTGCTACCCATCTTGTATCTCGAAATAGTGCTACCCGCCTCGTTTTGCTTAGGGCCTGGTTATGATATTATAAGGAAAACGACCCGTGTACCAGATTCGTTCGTGGGAAACCAAAACCCTGCACCTCCTTGAAGATGTTGAAGGCATATTCCGTTTGGGAGTTTAGCCCGGGGTATATAGAAGATATTACATGGTCGCGAGTGTCAGCGCAGCAAACGAGTGAGATACATTTTAACACGAGAAGATCAAATACGTATCTCCAAGCGGCCATGTAATGTTCTGTTTATGAAATAAACATCATGGAATTACCAAATCGACATTTATTTTACTCGAAAAGCTGAAAACTAAAAAGCTATGTGTGTTATCTTCACTGCGAAGATAAAAAACATTATATCTAATTCTTCACAGTGAATATATCATTTTTTTCGCGCGAGAGATACCTTGGCATTTCACATGAGTGAGACGCCTATGTAATAATAAGAGTTTCGTGTTTGATATTTGCTTCATCCCCCCTCGGGGGGACTCCTATTTTTGGGCGGGGGTGCTCGTCGTACCTTTTAGGGTTTAAAATTAGGCCTCTGGTACCTTTTATGGGGTAAAATTTGAAAACGTTCACTTTTTTTCCAGATAGGTACCAGTTAGGGGTTCGTTCTAGCAAATCACGCTTGTTTGAAGTATTTTCGCTCGGAAAAAATTCAAGAGAAAATACGAGGAAAAATACGTCTTGCTGGTACCTTTTAGGGGTCAAAATCAACTAGTAAGCGACGCCATTTAAGGTACCTTAAAGGGGTAAAATCGAAAGTTCCTGACGAGCACCCCCGCCCCAAAAATAGGGGAGTCCCCCCCCCCCCCCCCCCCCCCCCCCCCCCGGTTAAATCCCTCACCCGATCCGTTGGAAATGGCTCGAGTGCTTGTATGTTAGGCCTACGGCAAACGCCGTGCCAGAGTTGCGCCGTTCCAATACAAAACAATAGAAATTTCTTGATTATAAAGTATAATGAAGCGGCATCCTTTGAAAAAGGAAAGGTTCGACAGAAGAAGAGCGGCTGAAGTTCGGCGTTTGCCTTACCTCGTAATGTATTCAGCCCACTCGACTCGCAACTTTCTCGTTATTGTGTCCGGGGCTAATCAGTCTACCAACTATCCTCAGTTAAATGAGATTCATTGGAAAATGCGAACAAAAAGCGTGACCACAAGAATAACTGAAAAGACTGATATTTGTAACATGACAGATGCCTGTCGATTCCAGTACCTAACTGAGGATAGATGGTAGACTGACATTTTTTCATGCGTATTTCGAAACAGTTGTTTTTTGTTTATTATATAATGAAGTAGAAATGTTTTCAATTCGTTAATATAAGTATCGCTTGTTTTTACTTTAGCTCATTTGCATAACAGCCTGTTCAAGGGAGCTAATATGATGAGATCTGATTATAATAAAATGTGGGTATTGAAGCCTATGAACAGTTGACGCAGATCATATGAAGTTTTTGAAATATACTTTAGGATTTTAGTAATTTTTTTATCCTTCATAGAGACCTTATTAAGGCCTTTCTGCATGGATTCTCGCATTCGATTTCTGTAAACATTCCAGACATATTTCTAGCGTGGCTGTAAAATATAAATGTGTGATTCCAGAAAAAAATCCATACCTCCCAAGAAAGCGCGCGAGAATAGTTGGGACTTCATGTTGGAAATCGTTTTGTGGGTAACCTGTGGCCAGGTGTTTATTTTGAAAAGAATTTGAAAAGCTATTTTACTGTGGCAAAATTAGGAAGATCCAGTTTTAAGAACACAGTACAAAATTTGCACAAAACCAACGCGCAAAACCATATCAGGATGAAGAAATCAGAGTAGAAATAGAAATGATTGCTGTCGATTTCGGATTTATTGAATAATATTTGTTTTACATCTGATTAATCCTTAACTACTGTATTCTACGCGCTGACCATGCCGTGCAGTGGCATAGGAACCAGAAATACAACCCTTACACACGAATCACTTTATTGACTTCGATAAAGGGGCTCTCGCACGCTTGTTGGCCACTTCTCTGACAAGAAAATAGCTCAAATCGCAATCCAATTCCATCCTCTTGTGACTGGTCAAAACAACCTAGAATGGCATTTGTCTAACGGTTGAAAGGTTTTTCTATTAATTTGGAGATTATTTGGATTACTACGGGCAAATGTACTTGTGTTTTCACGGTTACAATTTTACTTGTCCACGGTGGACGAATATTAAGCGTGCGAGAGCCCCTTTAATTATGTCGATACTTCTTAATTATGTTTAATACTTTATTTTTATCGTGTCTTTAAACCTGATGGGATGTCGCGCTTAACTTCAACAAGGAAAATCACCACACATCCTTTTGACGAGCCTGGATGCTCGGTCTTGCTTGGGATTACTGTCACGCTTTCCTTCAACATCGTTAGCCGGACGCTTCCTTTCAATGAGCCATGCTCGGGCTGGCTTGGGATTCCTGTGGCAGGGAGTGTGTGTATTATGATTGACAATGAATTCTCTGAAACTCGTCGAGAAATCTAGAAAGATCGAGGTTCAATACAGCTCGATACTTGCATAAGCTTTGACTTACTCCAATTTTGCTCCCAGAGCATCCGCTTTGTTGATCCAGTTTAGGTTACCACCCTGCAAATCCTCGCGGTGTTGTCTTATCAACTTAGGGTTGAGGTTGAGCGTTTGACTGAACACCGCTGGCATCCACAAGATATTGAGAAGGATAAAGAAAGCCAGACACCTCATGTTGACTAAAAACTTCAGTCTGTCTGAAAATAGTAAGGATTATTGTTTTCAAGGAGAAGTCATGCAGGTTTTCACGACTGTATAGTATAGTAGTAGAGGCTGAGCACATGGAGCCTATCAATGTGAAGTACCGAATAATAATAAGTGAAGCGCCGACATAAAATTTGGAAGTGAAGCATAGCATACTACTTTTTGGAACCGGATACATTGCCCGGTGTGCCCCTAATCCTTTGATCATTCTGATTTCCCGGCATTGTTTAAAGCGCTAAACATGGAGGGAACCCAAGGACGCTCCTATTCCCCTGCGCAAATGGACATTACATGGGGCAGAATGCCTATCGCTTGAGCGACATTTTACTCACCATTTTACTCACCCGGCCATACCCCAAACCTTTAAGACCATATGTGTTAAATGCCATCAATCTAGGCCATTGGACTCGTTAGTTACCAGGGTCTATGCTGCTAAAACCCAACCCGTACTGTTTTGATTTCTTTTTTCTTGATATTTTGTATCGTTTACCATGGATTTATGTAGTATTTCTGATTTATTATTGTACTTAGTATATTATTAAGGGAACCTGTTATTGGAGCACCGCTCTGCAGGCAATCCCTGCCCTTTACATTATGGGCGAATCATGTAAATCAAAATAAAACAAAAGAGAAAATGAGATGCGATGAAAAAGGTTCTCGCATGCTTGAGTGCGCCCACCGCTACATAAAAGTTAGCGCCAGGAAAGGGCTAGTGATTGGCTCTAGGCTGGCGCTCTAGGGAATCAGCTGCAGCTGTCAATCAAGAGTTCGGGAGTTCTCGCGTGAAAAGAATTTGTTTTTGTTTTCGTTTAGATGTAATAGCCTTGAAATCTGCTTTTTCAGCGAGAAATAACGGAAAAAACATGCAATGGTTTCCAGAGTTTGCAATTCTAGTTGTGTTTGGCGTTTTATGACGAAATCGACTATGTTTCATTTAACAACTCTGACTTTACGGTTGGAATTCACCCGCGCGCAATCGAAAGCATGGACAAAAGTCACTGATGAAATGAGGCAATGACCAATTTAAGACTAGTCTATGCAGAGAGGAGAAAAGCAAATCCGAAATCATGTTACTAGGCAGAATTTAACAGGTTCTATATTATTGGAAAACGCCCCGAAGCCAAATCCGCGTTGGTTCGGACGAAACGCGTCGGCAAAAAGGTAAATACAGTCTTTGCTTACTAGTCTATCTTTGAAAAAAAATTGTTACAAATTGTTTAAAATCATTGTTTAAAAAAACACTGACTTCTCTAAATTTTTTGGGAAATAGTATTAATATATGAATAACATCTGATGCTTAGGTAAAAAATACTCACTTTGATCGAGAGTTCAGTGAGCTCTTTGCAGTGTTGAGTCCCTTGACGGTATGAGGTATATCAAGAATCCGTTGATATATAGTACAATGTTTTTGACTTCACGACTGGTCTGCATTGGTCCTTAGCCCAATATTTGGATTCGTGAAAGCCCGAGTCGAGTAGTCTTATGCAAGTGGTACTCGGGTTCTAAGTTTCGTGAAGTATGTTGAAGTGATGTAGAGAGCCTTGTGTCCGTGGATGTCGAAATAGTCGACCGGTTAGCGCAGAGCGCCGGGCTTATGTGGGGGAGGTTGGGAGTTCAAAAACCCGGCCGGACCAACACTCAGGGAGAAGGTGCTGACTTTGTTCTAATAATATCTGCAAATGGTTAGACATTCGTAACTTCTCGGATAAGGACGTTAAACCGTAGGTCCCGTCTCTCGAATACACTACACTAACCGGGACCAGAGAAACGTTAAAGAACCACGAGGACCGTCGTCTATGTCACAGAACTCGCAGTACTAACACACATTCATGTGTGTAAAACTGGTTTCTATAGGATGAGTTATCCATACATGTACAATGTAAAACGCTTAGAGCTTTGAGTATAAGCGCTATATAAGCACCTACTTTACTGTACTTTTCTTTTTCATGGGGGTGCATGGAATTCAACATAGTGATTCCGCCTTTTCTGTCACTTGGATCGATCTAGTTAAATACAGAGAGCTAGCCAAGTATCCTAATGGATTTCGGGGTAGTCTTTTTCAGGTGAGTAAATTTTATATATGGGTCTTTTCTGTTCGTTTTTTCAAGTGATAGAGAGAGCTAGCCTCGTTTCTGTCAGCTGGGCGGAATGAGTTTTGTGAAACGATATTGATATCAGCCTCGTTTGCTTAGGGCCTGGTTAGGAGAACAACTTGTCTACCAGATTTGCTCGTGGGAAACCGAAACCCTGCACCCTGAAGGCTAGATGTTGAAGGCATATTCCGTTTTGGAGTTTAGCCCGGGGGTATAAAGAAGATATTACATGGCCGCGCGGATGTACGAGTTTTATCTTCGAGTGCATCTCACGAGTGTTTGCGCAGCAAACGAGTGAGATACATTTTAACACGAGAAGATCAAATGCGTATCTCCAAGCGGTCATGTAATGTTCTGTTTATCAAATAAACATAATTGAATTACCAAATCGAAATTTATTTTACTGTAAGCTGAAAACTAGAAAGCTATGTGTGTTATCTTTCACTGCGAAGATATGATACCTTTGGTATTTTACTGAGTGAGACGTTTATGTAGTAATAAGTGTTTCGTGTTTGATATTGCTTCATTCCCTACCCGATCCTTTGGGAATGGTTCGAGTGCTTGTATGTTACCTCCTAATGTCTTCCGCCCACTCGACTCGCAACTTTCTCGTTGTGTCCGGACCAATCAGTCTACCATCTACCCTCAGGGTCTTTCATGACCGTTTTATTTGTTTCAAGTGATAGAGAGAGCAAGTCTCGTGTCTGTCAGCTGGGCGGAATGAGTTTTGTGAAACGATATTGATATCAGCCTCGTTTGCTTAGGGCCTGGTTAGGAGAACAACTTGTCTACCAGATTAGCTCGTGGAAAACCGAAACCCTGCACCCCCTTGAAATGTGAAGGCATATTCCGTTTGGGAGTTTAGCCCGGGGGTATTTAACCCTTTCAATCCCAAACCGGCCCAAACCGCCCTTTGGTACACTCAGGAACTTGAAAGTGTCTATCATAAAACTCACGGCAAAATGACACTTAACATCTGGTGATTTGTGTAGAAGAGTGATTTTTCTACTGACCAGAGAAGACAAGTGGATCAGAGGCTCGGATTTCTCACAGAAACAACCACTTGATTTCACAAAATAACTCGCGATTTTTGACATGCAAAAACACACGCTACAATGAGCACAAGGAGCCGTTTTTTCGCGTAAATTTCTAGACTAAATCAAACACAATCAACAAGCCACAGACTTAACTTAAAAGTACTTTAATCCTTAGCTCTGACCTGAAGTTTCTCCTCTGCAAGTGTACATTCAAGGAAAATATGGCGCTTTGAGCTTTGATGCGACTGAACAACAAAGCAACACAAAACCCTAGCGCTCGGGATACCTGTGGTAAACCAATGAAATTTCACAGCGGTTCCCCCTGTATTGACAGGTTAGACGAAAGATTTATAAAGTCTTTTTGCCCTGCGACAATTAAAAGCAAAAATACTCTCTGCTGCTTGCTTTTTATGTCTTAAACAAAGATTCAACCGAACTCTGTGCTGAGGCAAAAAGATTCCACTAGAGAGGAGCCAGGGTTTCTTTCACCAACATTTTTATCAACAGCTCTGAGAAGAACAGTGGAAAAAGTCAATGAAACCCCTCAGCCTTAATAATTGTCCATAATAGACTTAATGATGTCCTATGGCCTCTTCTGAGTGGAATTTTAGTTGTATTTTTGACTGTTTTATCAGAAGTCTAACCTGTGTGATAGCTTCCCGCCGTTGGAAAGCAATTATGGGTCAGCGGCAAAGCTCTACAAAAAGTGCCAGCCCCCCTCTCAATGAAAAACAGGAAACCCAGAAATGTGGTACTGATATGCAAAAATGGGCAGGGTTGTGTCTGTTTGTCCTCATAAAATAAGAATATTAGGGAAAATGCTATGGGACTGAAAGGGTTAAGCAATAAAAAAGCGGATTTCCGTGGTTTTTTTTATGTGAGAAACGCACGAGGGGTGGTGGAAAAACACGAGAAAAGTTTGAGTTTCAAACTTTTCTCGTGTTTTTCCAGCATCCCAAGTACGTTTATCACATTATAAATCACAGAAAGCCGCTTTTTTATTGCTTTTATAAAAAGCTTTGCATCTGCCGTGCGTTTATAATGTGAGAATGCACGAGCTCTCAACCAATCAGAGCGCGCGTACTTTCAATTGAAACCGCTAGTAAATAGAAAATATTACATGGCCGCGTGGAGATACGAATGTTATGTTCGAGTGTGTCTCACGAGTGCCAGCACAGCAAACGAGTGAGATACATTTTAACACGAGAAGATAAAATTCGTATCTCCAAACGGCCATGTAATGTTCTGTTTATCATATAAACGTCATATAAACATTTATTTAAGAAAATCTCAAAACTAGAAAGCTATGTGTGTTATCACAGTGTGGAGATATCATTTTTTCGCGCGAGAGATACATTGGTATTTCACTGAGTGAGACGTTTATGTAATAGAGCGGTTTTCATATGACTGTAGTGAAACCTGTCGCAAAGTTATTACACCGATTCTGAATAAAACGTATAGGAGTAATTCCAAAGTAATTGCGAATTACTCACGACAGTCATCTGAAATCTGCTCTATATAGATTTAGGCAATGCCTAAAAGCGGAATTCTTATAACAAATGTATCCCTTTTGAGGAGCCCAGCTTGGGATACCCAGCCTGGAATTCTCAGTGAATTTTGAAATGACCACCCTGGAATTTATGGTTACCCAACCTGGAATTGTACGCTCGTAAATGACCGATTAATTGAGTTGAAAAAAAGAAGACTCTCTCTTCCATCTCGGGCTTCACCAGCAACAGAGAGTTGGCAAATATTTTCCCATTTCGCTATATTAGTTCAGTCCCTTTTGTCTCCTTGCATCTCTAACTGTTTACTTTTTTAAAGAATTCAGACTATCAATCTCTGACTATCAATGTACTTTTTTTTGGCGGGGGGGGGGGGGGGGGGGGATGCAACAAGGTTTTGCAGTTTGGAGTCCAAAGCGAACGCCGTGCCCGTGGCGCTGTGCTGGCTGCGGAGGACGAAGCGCGCGCTCAGATACAAGACGGATCAGAATCAGGATCAGAATCCGTCGAATCCCGATTGGATTAAATCTCCCGAAGTGGTGTTGTGGACAGACTGAATAAAATTATCGTTCATCCTTGTCAAATATATTGTCAAGGATAGAGGGTTGTCCAATACACTGACAAATTTATGCAAGGCATTGTCTAAAACAATGGAGTGCAATGGAGTGTATTATAGAACGAGGCAATACAATGGAGGAGAACACCATGCATACATTTGTCAGAGTACTGGACTAGTATGATTCGAATGAGTCTTTGCGAGCCGCTTTCCATATAAATGTTCAAGTGATCAATGTTTACTGTAATGAATAGCGAGAAAATATCATCAACACATGACATAGATTACTTCGCCTCAACCCATTCAAAATGTCCATTAGACCGCTGAAGTAATTGAGTTCCCTCGGGAAATCTTCTGTCCTCCCTGGGATCCTCAACTGAAATCAACTGATATTTCTCTATGAATAATTTGCTTTGTCCCAAGTGACCTGAGCTCTCCTCCCCTTTTAAAAAATGTAAACAAGACATAAAACAGACATGAAAATATAGGTTACAGTCCTATCAAACCAGGAAACTATGGCCTCAAAAAACAGACTAGATTGACTGAAGCATGATCGTTTTCCCTCGCTTTTCCTATGCAAACTCTCGTGTGAAATAAATAAAAAAACATAGAAAAGAGAATTCAGCGGGACCTCCCGTCCTTCGAGTCTGACACGTTTACTGCACGGGATTGAAACTAGACATGCATCTTCTCAATTTGTAAATCCAGAGATCCCAAAAAAGTCTCCTGCTTGATTTGTCCACCATTTTCAATACGTTTACTGCATTTACCCCGTTTTTTAGACATGCGCTGTTCTCGGTTGTTGCATTGCCGCTAAATCTCCCGCTTAATTTCTATTCAATCGGGTTGGCACTTCTATGTCAATCAGCCACAGCTCGCTGACCGAAAGAAACATTGCCTTTTTGTCAACTTCGAAACAAGAACAAGCCCAACCATAACGCACAGCCGCTTTCAATATAAACAGGTTTAATACTATGGCGGGAAATATCATGGGGACTTGACCTACAATCCTTCCTTGGGTGTTCCGCCGTGTAAGAACCATTCGCAGAGGACACCTTTGTGTTCAGCACTCCGTTCATCATGATTCTTTCTTCTAAACAAAGGAAGCTTTGTGACGCAACTAATGAGTTGTTTTAGGTTCGTACACGGGAGAACAACTCATTTTCGCCTTTCAAAACATTCATTAGGCCGCTAAAAGTACTTTGAGTTCCCGAGGGAAATCTTCTTTACTCCCACGTATGGGTAATTTCAACTGAAATCATAAATTACATTTGTTCATGTATAATTTGCCATATCCCAAGTGACCTCAACTCTCCTCCCACATAACCTTCAAAGCAAATGAAAGTATTAACAAAGCAAACGTAATCTCCGAAGATTACCTGTCTTGTTCCTAGGGGACCCAGAGCTCTTATATAAACAACTCCCGTCCTAGGGTTGATTCACAGTCACAAGGCTTCCCTACACTGCTCGAGGAAGGTAAAAATCACGAGACGAATTCTCAAACAGGTAAGACCTGCTCGGAATCACGCTCCAAGGCTTTGTCCCAAAACGGGGAAGCATTGGGTTCAGGAGGTGCGGCCTTCTAAAGGCGAATTTTTCAGCGACGGTTCGTAGATACTCAGCAATTTTCCAGTCACTCAGCACCAATAAGGCATGGCTGACAAACGAATTGTCATAAAACCTAGGGGTGGTCTAACTCCAGTGCTTTCAACTGTTCGGTTATTTAAAGTTTTTCAACCTGTGTGGGGTTGAAAAATAAGTAAATTTTGGTAGCTGTTTCTATGGCAACTTTAAATGTGACCTTTGAACTCGAAGGTAATGGTTTTTTTAAAAGTGCTCCTGCGGACAGGGAAAGGCTTTGAATCCTGAAAATGTTTTAGTTCCAAGTGACTTAAGCTGGGTATATATTGTTGATCTAATTGGAAAAGTTGACTTCTTCATTGGGAATCCTATTTTAGGACAATGTGAAATTCGATACCCTTCGATAACTTCTTATCCATGTGTGTTGTGCACCATTTCCAATTAGATTTACAAAGACCAAGGTAAGTATTATTTTTTCCACTAATTTGTTTGTTGCCTCTTACGCATTTTCCCTGTCAGCAGGGGTAGTTTTTAAAATTCCGTTAAAAATGAGGTTCAAAGGTCACATTCCAGGTTGTCATAGAAACGATACTCAAACTTTGTTAAGTTCTGGGTGCTCTGTAACATGAATTAAGTTTTGTAAAGAAATGAGTAAATGCATTAAATATAGACCACCCCCTACGCTTTTCCTTCCATAGCCATGCCTTAAAGGGGCACTCGCACGCTTAATATTCGTCCACCGTGGACTTAAAATAGGTAAAATTGTATCCGTGAAAACACATGTACATTTGCCCGTAGTAATCAAAATAGCCCCCCAGATTAATAGAAAAACCTTTCAAATGTTAGACAAATGCAATTCTAGGTTCTTTTGACACTTTATCAAGACGATGGAATTGGATTGCGATTTGAGCTATTTTCTTGTCAGAGAAGTGGCAAGCAAGCGTGCGAGAACCCCTTTAATAGCACTGAGCAGTGTGATAGCGATGGCTAAAAGATTATTGCACTTGACAATATTTTAAGACATATTTTATAGAGATTCGAGCAACGAGGGGCAATACAAATCTGGTTAATCACAAAGTAAGAACGTAATGGATTTAATTAATTATTTTCAAAGTTTGGATGCAAGTAGAAACTCTTGTTAGTCCCGTACGTTATTTAAGAAATCTTGATTAGAAAAATATATATCTTATTATGCACCAGTCAATTGTAACCACCACCCCCCCAACCTCGGGGAAGGGTGGGGACATGGATGTTCAGCTGCGCCATACTAGATTTTGTCCCCACCCCTGAGGCGAAATATAGTCTAATATAGTCTTTGGCAACTCTGCAACGAAGACACTACCTTCGCACCGTTCACAAGAACAAGTGTATCTTGGCGAGGAAAAACTAACTCCAACCAAAAATGTTCTGCAGTGATAGGCCTGGCGGGCAGTCACTGTTCGAAAGAAGAGTAAGCGTGAGTTCGACGTTACAGAAATTCTCAATTGGGCTGCGCTTCACGCAAATGAATAATAATAATTTCGTCATTTCGGCGCTCAATTTCGCGCATGAAAAATAAAACCTACAGGATTTGTTTACTATACATAAAAAACGGAACGTTCATCTACACTTTCTCTGAGACCCCGTCAAGACGTGATTTTCTAACGCGATTTCGTTTGAATCCGTATACCTTTTGATACGTTTAGGCCTTCCTTCCACACTAACACGCTGATCGTTTTCATCGAATCCGTATAAGTTTGAAAACGAATACTTTGGAAAACGCGTTAGTGTGGACAGGGCCTGAGGCTTGATGAAATGCGTTTATCAAAATTCGGGCGCTCCTGAGGTGGATGTATTTCCAAGGCGAAGAGAGTATTGGGAATAGGTTCTATCCCCAAACTAATCCCCACACTCAGGGGTGGGGAGTCCATGACAAGAGTATCCCCATGTAGTCGGGACCGAAACCTAACCGATACGTATAAATGCCCACGTTGCCCCCACCCTCCCCGAGGTTGGGGTGGGGGGGGGGGGGGGGGGGGGGGTGCTTACAATTGACTGGTGCATTAGACATTTTAATGTTCAATATCGCTGGATATTTTTTCGAGTCTGGAGTCTGGAGTACAAAATAAAATGAATGTTGTTTATATCCGACATTCTTTTGTTTTTTTTTGTTCATGCTCAAATAATTCTGTCAAGTTTTGGTCCTATTTGTAAGCAGATTTGTGATTGACTACTTAAAATTTTTTTACATGTGTATTTAATATTTAAACAAGCTAAAACATAAAGCGAAAATGTCCGACGTTT
The DNA here is from genome assembly GCA_033964015.1 of Scolanthus callimorphus. Lineage (NCBI taxonomy): Eukaryota > Metazoa > Cnidaria > Anthozoa > Actiniaria > Edwardsiidae > Scolanthus > Scolanthus callimorphus. Next base: position 369,025 of record JAWWUD010000054.1, read on the forward strand.
CGGCGTCATCATGGCGCCATTATCAAGGGTAGTAAATTATGCGAGTGTTCAGAGTACTTAGAGTTCAGAGTCACTATATTTACATAAATTAGACAAAGACTTTGGCGCGTATGGAGTCCTTCATAATGGCGCCATGATGACGCCGAAACGTCGGACATTTTCGCTTTATGTTTTTGCTTGTTTATGTATTCAAAATCTCTTCTTATTATATTTAATATTAAAAAGAAAATCATACGACTTTGGAATTTATTTACACTCGTGGGTTTTTCGAAAAGTTCGAGAAGGTCAAATTTTGATACTTTTTGAAAACTGACCGGCACTGTTGCAAATATATTCCAAATTGAAGTCGAAGTCGTATGATTTCCTATACAAACTATATGGAGCACGCACAGAGAAATGAAACCAATCAAACGAGATAAACAAAAAAGAAAAATAGAAGATTCAAGAGGGTTTTGAACTTTTATCAATGGCCCTTGGTGCAAAATTATCAAAACCAAATTAACGTTCTTTACTTTGGATCACCTTTGGATCATTACATTGTCATGTTACAAAGTTGGTTGCATGTAAGAACTTGGACAAAATACTTGGAGCTTCGGAGCAAAATGCTGACAGAATGACCTGAAATTCGTGGCTGCAAAAATGAAATCTTTGTAATTTTTTTGGGGCCGTTAGGATATCTCTCCCAGGAGGACGGGAATTTCAATTACTCTTCTAGAGTTAATCCCCAATTAGAGTGGTTTTCAGCGGACACTGTGAAACAAACCAAAAAACAGTAGTCAGTGTTGAGTGTCTACTTGTCATAATTAAAGAGAATACAATACCCCCATATTTCTGGGGCGGGGGTGCTCTTGGGGGACTTTCGATTTTACCCCTAAAAGGTACCTAAAATGGCGTCGTGTAGTTGATTTTGACCCCTAAAAGGTACCAACAAGACGTATTTTCCATCTTAATTTTCTCTCGTATTTTTTAGGAGGGAAAATACGTCTGAAATTCAGGTAACAACAAGTGTGATTTGCTTCATTTGCTATAACGGACCTCTAACAGGTACCTATCTGGAAAAAAATGCAAGTTTTAGAATTTTATCCCCTAAGGTACCAGAAACCTGATTTTAAACCCTAAAAGGTACGACGAGCACCCCCGCCCCGAAAATATGGGAGACCTCCCCCCCACCCCCCCAGGGCAATAAACAATATGACTTTCATAGTGAATAGCAGTGCGTATTTTGTTAGTATCTATTTCACAGCCGGAAGTGAAAACAACTCTTCTTTCAGGGATCTCTTGGTGTAGGAATGTTTTGCCTGACTGAACTAACAAATTGAATTCGAATTTGGGGCGCCACAATTTGCTAAGTGAATTTGAACGATACTGCAAAACATGACAATAAACCGATCCACTCTTCGCTTGATTACTCTCCAATTAAATGGACAGTTTTTCCTAACTACAGTAACTATCTCTATATAAAGATTCCTTCGCATTCCTTTCATATATATTCTGAGGCAACTCCTAGCATTTCTTTTGCAATCGCATCTTTTCTATGCTTTGTCTGAGCCTGTGTCAGCCGCCATTTTGATAGCATAGCAACGTAGCAAGGCGGAGAAAGCATCCATTTCCATCGGCTGATTTAGAGAATATAGAACAATGTCCTTGAATGATTGAATTTGGTAAATCAAATCTGAAACTTTGTTTTTAGATGTTTATTATAGCCATTCTTAGTTACACGCGGTCGCCGGGAAAAAAGCTTGCAAGTGAAAAGTCGTTTTTTGTCAAAGTTTTCATGGCAACGCACGTGCTTTCGCCGGCTTGTCGCGCTCAGACAAGACAGAAGAACGAGTTTTCGCTTGGAAGCTTTTTCCCTGCGACCGCGTGTAACTGAGAATGTCTGTAAGAGATTTCTACACGTAATTCGTCTTCTAATGTCAAACGAAAACAATAACAAAGGAGTGACTGGAACGGGCACTTTAAAGACACAGTAGAACAATGAATGCCGAATCGGTGAATTGCAAACTTGATTGACAACGTCGTCAAATTCGACAAATATAATGTGGAGGGATACTAGCACCAGGGACATCAATATCTTGATGAACAGGATGGGGCAGATCTTGATCTGCAATAAGATTAAAGAGAAGTATCTTTTAGGGCTCTAAAACAATGGCTAAACACAATGCACATTTCCAAAACCTTAGAAGAGAGAGAGAGAGAGAGTACTTGATGACGACAACATTGAAGGAAATATTTTAATCAAAGACAGAAATTTCTTGATGGGTATCTTTTTAGGATTAAAAATTATTTGAGCCACGCCCTTTTAAGTATCTTTAACGGGTGAACTATAAATTTCCGACGATCATCCAGGCCTCTGGGAGTCCCCCAGGGATTGGTGCTTGGGCTATGGTGTTTCGTCTTTCATTACTCCCATTGCATTTTGGGGAAGATAATTTCTTTAGCCTTGCTCTGGCTAGTTCAACCCTCCGAAATGCCTACATTTTGTAAGGTTCGATATACATATAGCCAAATGTAATATTTTTGTTTTTGTTTTATTTCTCTTGCAAAGTTCATCATAAAAATGTGGCCCGCGCTCCTGCTAGCTATACTCTCCCTGCATGAGCCCGCAGTTTATTCCGCTACTCTGAGCCCGCAGTGCCGTTACCATGGATACATCCCAGGTGGTGCAATCAAACCGGTCAGCGGTAACATCAAGGTGCACGAGCCTGCCAAATTTGAATCCACTATGCTTCAAAGCGCACTCGATTATTTTAACGTGGCCAGCGGTGTGTCCTCAGCCACGATTGGGGTCATCGACGCTGCTGGTGATCTCCTCGGCACCGCACCGCAACTAACGGCCGCGATAGGTGCTGTTACCGTCGGACTTGGTTTCCTGGACAAGTCTCCTTCCCCTCAAGACATCCTTGACCGGGCGACCCAATCAATCACGTTATAACCAAAGAAGTAAACGTCATGATAGACCAGCTGGTAGACTATGTAGACGTCAAGGACTTGGAAGTCGAGAGGAACGCCATTAATAAGATCTACAAGGACTTATTCGAGTACTGGATGAACTGTGCTCGCGAACTCACCAAAGCTAGCGTTGATAGATGCCAAAGAAACGCGATGAGGCGAATGAGTAGCGCTCGACATTACTTTCAGACCATTCTCGCGAAGTTTGAAGAGAAAACATGGGATGGAAAACAAGTGTATAACCCCAACTTCTCGTACAGACTGTCGGCGGGTACTTGGCAATGGATGGACAAGAATTGTGGACTTCAAAAGCACGCAGGAGCCAAGTGTTTGAGCCGCCAGGACGTCAAGAGATTAGAGATCAGCATTATTCCTTTCCGTGACTATGCTTCGCTTCACTTGTTGGCCTTAAAGGCTCTAGCAGAAACCTACAGGTCAGTGAGTGTGGCTTTTAAAGTAATTTTGCAAGCTGTACTTTTCGAATCTCTCTCTGGACTTCACAATAGAGCTGCGCGCGCACAGATGATGTCACACTAATCAAAAACTCAGACAAGCAAATACACGTTTCTCCCACTTTCTCAGTTTTCTCTAAAACAAGGATACAAAATGAATTGGAAAACTGGTAGTTCCACGATTATAGCATATATAGCATTAAAAAAATCATGAATAATTAATAAGAACAACACAATAGAAACACAATAAGATTATATTTTCTATCCCTCTTTGCTCCGACGAAGGGCTAACGCTCGAAACGTCAGCAAAACAACATTTTTCCACGGCGTTTAACATAAATCTCAACCTTTGGTTGTTGTTGTTCATGTTCACAATAAGATTCACAGGACCGTAGCGTGTTGAAATTCTGATACAACCACTAGTGCCGTTGTAACTAATTTGCATAGCAACTTTCATGAAACATATCTTGAAGTTTCTCTGCCAAATTTACAAGATTTTTAAAACGCATCCGTGTTGTATCAGATCTACATCACTCACGCTACGCGCTCGTGTTGTAAATCTGATACAACACGGCTGCTCATGTTGTAAACATTACTTATAGCTTGTATGTACTCTGGTTCGTATTTCGAGAGCGATCCTTCTGAATGGGATTTGTTTGTCTGAGTCTCGTGATCTATTTTTAGAACCCAAATGTGCGCGAAGAGAAAACTAAATCAGTCCTGTGCTTACTTGCCCGTTTCAACTTGCAATTTTTGCTACAACTTTTGTCGCGGCGATTTTTTCGCACGTACGCGTCAACTCAAAATCACTAATGTAAACGAAGTGCAACTCGGCGCGATCTGCCGCAATTTTTGTCGCGTGATGTCGCGGATAGTCCGGCGGATTAGAGCAAATTCTCGAGGAAATTGCGCGTTTTTGGCTAAAGCTCCATTTATTTGCAAGGTGATAGTTTTCAATGTATTTTTAAATCGTACATATGGAGGCACGCTACTAGCGTGAGAGAAAGCTAGAGAGGTTTTAGGGTGAACAATTGTTTTGCTCAATAGCAGCCATTTTGAATGCTTTGTTATTCAAATGAGGTTTAGAACTTAGCTTTGCGAACTTTCAAGTTGTTCTCTAGACTGCACAGCCATAGCAGCTCAACATTTGCTAATTCTGAGCTATGGATTGGTTTGACTGACTTCGGTTGAACGTCTTTTTAGAGTTTTGGTGATTATTAAATGTCACGACCAAATAATTGGGATTGCTTATAATTTATATTGTAAAACAATAGCCGACTGAGATTTGGGATGAAATGTTTCAAGAATGACCAACAAATTCTAAAAAATATCGAGATAATTGTTACCTCATGTGTCGAATGTGTAGAAAGAAGCTTGTCTCTGAAATTTTCACATGGTATTTTCTATCTAGTACTGTGCTATACTCCATAAACACGGACGATAGAAGATTTCACCAAGTGCCGCAGAGCTCATGAATAACAAAGGATTCAAAGATGGCTGCCAATGGCAAAACAATGGTTCACATGAAAACTGTTCTAGCTTTCGCTACGAATAAAATTTAGCGTGCCTCCATATCTTATCTTCAATAAACTACTAAAAACTATTGACATGCAAAGTTTGGTGTCTTTAGCCATAAGTGCTCAATTTTTAAGCTAATCCGCCGGACTAGGAGATTTCAAACATGTCGGAAACTCTTTGCAACTTCATGCGATTTGAAGAAAATATAGCACAGAAATCGCAACAGATTTGCATCTCGTTTACACTAGAGAGCGGGAATTGCAACTTGCGCGAGAAAAATCGCTGCGTGTAAACCGGCCTCGCTACGCGACCTCAAAATTCAATGTTGCGATTTTAAGCTGTCGATCAAACCAAAACGCTGGATTCGGCCTCTTCAGTGGGTCGACATTGATTGCCAAATCAACAAAAATGGTTTTGATCCATCCTTGTCGTCCTTGCCTAGTAGGATGTTTCACTTTTTGTTAACATTAACATTACAATTTTCTTGCGTAAAATCGCCAATCGCAACAGTGACTTTTGAGGTCGCGTAGCAATGCATACGGTGGTAGACTCAGGGGCGGATGTAGGGAAGGGGTTGTGGGGGTTGCAACCATCCCCCCCCACCCTATGAGTGTGATAGATTAGTTACTATTTGAATTCGGTACGGATTATAACCAGTCCAACTTAGTGGTTCGACCCCCCTCTGAAAAAAAATCCTGGATTCACCACTGTAGACCAGAAACATAAGTGATATGTTTCTGTTTAGACTTAATTCATTTTTTTTCTTTCTAAATTACCAAGGACCACAGCAAAGGATGACAAGCTGTCATGTGACTACTACAAGATGTATCTGAAGGAACAAAGAGACAAGGCTGACGATTATGTGCGATACGCGCAATGGGCACACGACTGGGATTATATCAGGTGAGCAACTTGAAAATAGACGAGGCCGTGCTCAGCAGAGGATTTCATATCAATAGGACATTTACACGATGACGTGGGTTGACTACAACTATCAGAAACCTTTGCCTGGCGGCTTATTGTGTAGAAAATTTAGGCTATTGTACTCTTATTCATGAGGGAATTTGTTGATCTGAATAAGCATAAAAAACTGAAAAGGATTCTGGTAGTTGAAGTCAAATGACGTCATCGTGCAAATGGCATTATTCCATTCAATTAAATTTCAATTCAACTTAATTGCACACTCGTTATATTAATTAATTACATTGTCTTGAAGTACATACAAATAAAATTTCACACAGTTGTTTAAAAATAAAAATGAACTTATTTTCAAGTTAAAGTTCAAGTTTAATATTTCGCCACATACAATTTATATAACTACAATACAAATATACACTAAATAAATATATATGGCGAGGAGAACCATAAAAAACACAAGGCTTATACGGGATGGTTCTCCTCATAATTACATACAACGAATAACGGGCTAAAATCAGAAAGGTAGTAATGAGCTTTTCGTTGCACTTTTCAAAGCTAGTTGCTAGTTGCGTTTTAAAATTTCGTGAATGCAAACAATGACGCCATCAAAGATCAGCGATGCAGTTGCAATTATAATCAAAGGGTATCTTCTGGTCACTTCCTAGTAGTAAGGTGAACGATTTTCAAATATCAAAAATAACGGTCAAAAAAGCAGCCAATCAGCGGGCGAGAAACGCGACAACTTCTCGACAAAACGTGCACGTTTGAAACGTAAACCAACGCGAAAACATCGTCGCGCTTCAGGGCTGAACGAACATGGTAGTTTTGGCCGCGTGAGGTGTTGCAAAACTGGTTTTGTCTTGGCAATGTTTGATAGTGTTTTTTTGTCACAGGCAATACGAAGAGAACGACTATCTTGGAATTCCAGATCGAAAACTGGGTGCCCCCGATTCAGCCTTCAGGGGCGGATTTCTTGGAACCAGGGAGTGCAGTGGCGGCGCATGCTCCATAGAATGCACACAGATGATAACAGACAATCGGTGCACCGCGACAGGGAGTGATGCAGTCGAGAAGGTCTCCCAGGTGTGCGACCATTACATACACGATGTAAAAAAACAACTCGAGGAATTCTGGAACAAGAATGTGTTTGCGGTTTCTAAGATCTGGGAGAAATACAGAGACGACGCGGCTGATAAACTACGCAAACTGAGTTGTAAGTTTGCACTTTTGTTATCATCGCAGTCTATTGCTTTTGTTTTCCTTCACGCTGTTGTTATGCACTTATCAGTGGAAAGCCCCGCACCCCTTTTGCAGGTTTAGTGTATGTTTAAGACAGTGAAAGAGTGTTTTCCTTAGTAGTTCTAACGAACAATGTTATTAGGAGTGCGCCTAAAAGGTATTGGATAGGGGAGGGGGGTAAAAAGTATGGGAGGGGAGGGGTGGGGAGGAGTGGTAGGTAATACCCCAACTCCAAACCCCACCCCCTCTTCGGCCGCCTATGATCTCAGTTCTAATAGTGTCAGTGGTTTGCTGGCTTTCTGCCTGTCATTGTGAGAAACGTTTTAAAGAAGTTCGTTAATTACTTCCTGAAATTCTCTCAATAAATGAACAATTTGCAAGAAGCACTCCATGATCTTCGAGTTTGGAGCTCAAGCATTATATTTACGTTGCGGTCTTTCTGTTTTGGTTAAAAATAAGGAAACTTGTAAACAGTGGCGGCTCTAGATCCAAATGGATGCTGGTCTAGGGGTACAGTACTTAAATACGAACTAAGACAAACACCAAACATTTAATTATCCTTCATCAGGGCTGTGAAGGCCCTGATACCGCCCTGATGAAGAGCAGAATTAAATGTCCGAAACGTTGGCTTCAATCCTGTTTCTGTTTGGTGTATTCATATTCAAGGTCTTCCTGTGTTGCGCGCGGCACGCGCCTTGGGGAAAAATACACAATCACACCGGCATTTCCCTGTCAGACCAGTCTCGTATCTAGACGTTATTTTTTGCGTCTCTTGCGGTGATTTTCTCTGTGCAAATTGTTTTAGAGGCATAGGAACTGGGAATGAGTATCACACGGCGCGCAATGAACTGTGGGATATTCGCGAATTCCGAATTTTTCTCCGCATATCCCATAACTCTCTGCGCTCCCTGTCCCACAATCTTTGCGCACCCTAAAAAAAACTGGAAAATAGTCTGGGTACGAGACTGCTGTCAGACACAAAGCTTCTTCTTCTGTGGGGGGTGGGGAGGGAGCATGCCCCTTCAAGGGCGTTCGCCTCTCATGGGTCATTGCGTTGGCTCCAACCTTTAACAATTAATGCGTTTATTTCTTGCAGGTCAAGGGAATGCAGCGCAAAGCAAGAGCCCACCTGCCACGACACCAAAACCTCTTATTCCACAAAGAGTGAACATTGGGTCGATTCTAAACAAATATGGGCGCAAATAATGCGCTGGAACATGCTGCTTTCTTCTACTGTAGCGAGGTTTTGTTAATGTAATATAAATTCAACTTTCTTTTTCTTACTGAAATGAAACCGCTTACTAGTTTATTTATTCAAAATACGATCAATGCTGCTTTTCGGTGGAATTGTATAGTCAATTGTACTTCAAGTTTCACATGGGTTTAACGTTCCTGTCTAAATTTGTGCTATTATTGACGTGAATGAAGTGGCAAAGACTGTCATAAGAATATTTTTAAGACAAGCTAGGAATAAATTATTTACATGCGTGAGTAGAAAGCCAGTGAGATCTTAGCAGGCGTGGATCCAATAATTGGGGGTGACTTAGTTACAAAGCTTAAAGCAGACATTACCAGAAAAAATGTGGTGACTTATTATAGAGGATAAAACGAGAAATGTGCTCAGAAATGTGCTCATTATCTGCCCCTGTCTAGTGGTGACTGATTATGAGAGTACAAGGAATCCTTGGAATATCGTGTGCAAGTGAAATATATTGAATTATTTAGTAAGTGTGTTCTCTTTGCACGTTTTTGACATTTTGCCTTGATTGGATCTGGTCGGCAGATCCAAATCTTGGGACCAGTTTCTCAAAACATGAGGTTATCTGTAACTCATTGGGACAATTATCAGTAAACTTTGTTGTGTTTGAGAGCAATTTTTAGTGAAATTGTCCACAAAATTGATTAATGCTAAACAACATGTCAAACTGAATGGGCAATTCCAGAAAATAAAGGTACCCCCCCCCCCCCCCAACGGGCGGCATTTGGAAATTCTGATGGGATGGGGGTTTAAGAGCTCACATTGAGTTGTCAGCGAATTTCCCCTTGTCATTTTTTGGGAAGGAGGTGGGCTCTGCTTCCTAGATGCGAAACAAAATGCTTTTGAGAATTCATTTTATTTGTTCTATTAATATTACTAGTAAATGTGTTAAGCACAGTTTTCAAGCAACCCTTATGTTTTGATCTATTCCTTTCTTTAATAATGAATTTTCACCGAAAAATTTTTTCCCCTTGGCTTCAGAATATCCAACAATTGGGATGCTTTCTGAGAATCAAAATGTTTTCTGAAAATTGCATCATTTTCTGTGCCTCCTCTTTTGTCCCTCACCTCATAAATAACAGTGTTGAGTTAAGTTACTTCTTATAGCTTGTGCTCTGACAAAACACAGATGTAGCAATGCTTGGGAATCCAGCATTACCATACTGTCTTTGTTTCCCTGCCTATAAAATCTCCTGACAAAAGAGGCACCCTGGAGAGCTGACCTAATAATCCTAGTTTTGGCACTAGAAAGCCAAATGCGTTATTGGGTATTTTTTTCAAGCAGTATTTTTATTACTCCCAAAAATTTGAATTTGCTTGTTGGCTCTCTAGTGCTGCATCTTTCATGGGATCTTATCTTTGGCAGGGGTAGATTTAGACCATTGCAACACTGTAGCAAATACTACACATCAGATTTCAAGCTAAATTTTAATCTCATAATATAGCCCTTGTAAGAGCACCGAGACTTGGTGGGGTGCCCCTAAAACCGTTATTATTATTTTTTTTTTTTTGTATTTATAAAATTGGCCGATGTAAAGGATCCCAGATCCCATGCTCTGGATCCCGGATCCCACACTCTTGATCCCAGATCCCAAACCTCAAATTTAGCTGGATCCTAGATCCTGCCTGCCTGGATCTATGGGTCCATGCTCTAGATCCTGGATCCCAAACACCAAATTTAGCTGGATCCCCGATCCCTTTACATGGGTCGAATAAAATGTTAGTGCACTGCAGTCGTATATCTTCCTAAATCCATCTTACCTTCATCAGTTGTGAACAAAGAACTTGAGGCCCATCCAGTTAAAGTACATAAAAACCACAAAAACTGGGATTGTGATTGGAATAATAAGTCCCATGTAACATGCCGAGTACTGCTGCAGGCAAACTTCAGGAAAATCCTGGTGATAAATGGGGGGGTTGGTGTAAGAACGACCTAAATGACGATTTGGACTGTTTTTCGATTTTTTGATTTTTGACAAACAAACTGCGGAAACATTGTTAAAATAGCCTAAAACTAGCCTCTCTGCATTTTCCCAAAAAAAAAACGCTGCAAGAACGCTGTAAAACGGCCTCTAACCAGTGGACCTAAGTGACTATTCAGACTGCGCAAATCATGTTCAAATAGTCTAAGTTTTTCCTAAAAATCGCACCGAGAACGATGTAAACCGGCCTTAGCCTTAAACCCTAAACCCTAAACTCAATCTAACCTGAACTTAAATCTAACCCGAAGGCTAACCTAACCCTAAAACTGGCGGTAAGCCTAGGGGTTTTTGCTATAAAATCGCATAGATTTGTCTATTGTTTTGAATACAATAGAGCTTTTCATCCTACCTGGCGCATTGTTAACCCTTTGTAGCCCGAATTTATTTCTGTAATTTCGCTTATTTTGCAATGTTATCATGTTCTTCCACTTGGAAAAAAGAAAGAAGAAGCCCCCCCCCCCCCCCCCCCCCAAAAAAAAAAAAAAAAAACGCTGCTTGTAAAGACTATGGGCTCACCCTTTTCAGTGAAGACAGTTGGATTCTTGGTTTCACTTGTCGAACAGAGAGCGAGCCATGAATTCGCTTTATAAGTGCTTTTTTCAAGTCATTTTCTACTACAGGAGCTGCTTGGCTTGCATCATAAAGCAAACAAAAGTCGGTAGAGACAAACTTGTGGAAGAACTCACGAGTGAGGAGCACATTTTACGAGCAAAATCAAGTCACAAAGAATTTGGCAGGCCGTGTGATGACTCTTTGAGTATTATGAAGCTTCTCTGTTGTTCTGTAGCAGAATTTCTGCACTGTCAAGACAATTTTTGGTTAGTTTTGAATCCAAAAGAATGCATTCGGCGCAATATTCAGTTGACAGGTGCGAGTGACTATGCACTTATAAAAAAATATCTAAAACTGGGGCTAGGGACAAAGCTGTCATTTTTTTACAGTTTTACCCATAATGCTTTGCGTTTGAAAAGGGAAAACACCGTTTTACAGCGATCTTGTGGCGATTTTTTTGGGGAAAATGCAGAGAGGCTAGTTTTAGGCTATTTTAACAATGTTTCCGCAGTTTGTTTGTCAAAAATCGAAAAATCGAAAAGCAGTCCAAATCGTCACTTAGGTCGTTCTTACACCAAGCCCCCCAAATATTTCATAGTCATGAGTACACTTACTGTATTGTGCAAAACACCAGGCTTGTTCAACAGCCAATGCCTTTTTCTCAAGCAACGAAATTCAAATTGATGTGGTTGAATGTGAATGAAAGTTGCAAAAAGGTTCAAACTTTTACAGAAAACACAAACACAAGTTAAAGACTTGATTGCTTGATTACCAAGCAAAAGGTCCCACCATGGAATCACGGTTTTCGAATGAAGAATCCAAAAGCTACCAGTGCCAAAAGTATGTGACATAGTTAAACTTTGAAATCAGTTGGAATGTTTCATGTGCATGTGTGCATGCAGTGGCCATTGCCAGTGTGCAGGGGCGTAGCCAGGATTTGAGAGGGAGGGGGGGGGCAATCACATCTGTACAAAAAAAAAAAAAAAAAAAAAAATGATTGTATGGTCCCCTCTCCATCTTTCCAAATTTTTTGTTGATGTTTACACTATTTTTCTTGTAAAAAGAGGGGGCACAGAAACCCCAGGACCGCCCCTGGTGTGCATGAGAAGAGAACAATGCAGTGATAATGCACCAGTCAATTGACAGCCCCGCACCCCCCCCCCCCCCATTTGCGCATTAGCGGGGTACTAGCAGGGCTTTCGTACAGAATTCACACTACATTACTGCCCCGTTGGTCGGGAGATGCGCTTTCTTTCACGGCTTCCACATAGTATATACATCGAGCGGGGAGTCACTCTCTTCCCCGGGACTCAACACAACAGAAACCAGCCCGCTTTCTGGGCTGTCTCACCTCCATATGAACAGCCCCTTACTTCACAAAAGACATGACAAATACAGATTTGTGTTACTTGAATTACACATATTAAATTTTAATCTACACTAGCAAAAGTACATACAAGTAATAAAATATGGTCTTATTGCGCTTTGCGATCGGCTGCACTCTTTTCAGTGAGTAAAAATCCTTTGTGTTATTTTACCCTGGGGACGGTGAATTTACCTCTCAGATTGTCCCCGCAACCGAGGCGTTCACTGCCTTTCACTTGCCAAAAAGATGAATTCCCCGCTAATGCGCGAATAGGGGGTGGGGGGGGGGGGGGGGTGCGGGGTTGTCAATTGACTGGTGCATAAATTTACACTGCAATTGTGGGTCTTCATATGTAAACAGAGTGGCTCCTTGTTTGCGTCATGGAAATTCTTGCAATCTATATTGAAAAGTAGCCCATACACACCTCAGATGTCCAGTACGAGTAGAAGATACCAAACAAACACAAGAATGCGAACAACGGTGATAGAATCAGCAACAAGTATACATCAAGTTTAGAAGCTTCCTCGTCCGCCATTACACTCACACGGATAACCGCTTGACGAAAACATACGGCTCAGCATACCACAGGGAGCCCATTCAGAGCGCTATTACCATACCGGGAGCCCTGTGGAAAGTTTAACCGCATACCAGAATCCTGTCGTCTCGCTGGCTCACTCGAAAATCCAACATGGGGGACGCGGCAGTTTACACGAAATACCGGAGTCCTTTGACAAGCAGATATGCCAGCAAAGAAATGGCTTACTGCTTCTCTGAGGACAAGAAGTTCTCAACTTGGAGGAAGTTATGGTTGTATCTGGCTAAAGCTGAAAAGGTGCGTAATAATATGTCGTGTTGTTCGAGTTTGTTCACACGTGACTCCTAGTTGCAGTTATAGCACTTGCGGCATACTGCATGTAGTTTAATACTCCTGCTTACAAGTACATAACTATAAAGCACTCTGTTTTCTATGTAAATAGACAAATAGAAACACCACCATACAGCTCCACGTTTAGTTTATTGGAAACAGCCAAAGGCCTTTCGATACTACGTCCTCCTCAGTGGCCGACACAATGTGGTAAAATAAAAGCGGCAGCAATTAAAGGCACCGAGTTAAGTTGGGATCCCTGTGCGCAAGGCACAGGGATCCGCCCTGTTAAGGTCATAAGGCTCTGCGGTCCCTAGATGGTGGATCCACAAAGTCTCAGACTCTAACATTTGTTCTGGGGAAACTCTGTTTTCTAGGCCTGCCAACTTTCTGAAAATCAGAGGCATGGCGTTAATTTTTGGACATTACAATAATGCATTAGTCATTTGTTTCCACGGACTCCCCCCCCCCCCCCCCCCACCTTACATTTACATAAGCGGTAATATCCATTAATTTTGGACATTACAATAATGCATTAGTCATTTGTTTCCACCGACCCCCTCCCCCCCTCCCCATAGCTTGGCATATGCAGGGGATTCAACGCGATTTGGCGAACGATGTGACACAGCTACCCTGGTCATTTGTAGCCTTTCGACATCCTATGGAAATATAGCCGGGGCATTCAACCAAGCAGCCGCCATCTTGGAAAATTACCCAGAACTCAATTTGGATGAAGTGTTGTGTCTTTCGCCACCCCGCATATCAGCGGAAACGTGATCAAAATGCACAATTTGCATGAGTGAATGGGCACAGCGAGCAATTTAATACTTTGTTGCTTGATTTTTTTGCTGTTGCAAACTCGTATAACTAAGTTATATTCTTTCGTAACATTTTAAAGCATAGTTTTTCTTTTAAATTTCAAGAGGAATATTGGAGAAGAAAACCTGGTCATTCCCAGCCAGCAAAATGTAGAGAATAGAGGCCTCTGCTAGCAGGGAAACCCATTAGAATAGATGTTGGTGATTCTAATTCTTTCGTTAGTCAGAGCATATTATTATTTCAGTTCATCAACATTTTGTTTGAACAATAAGCATTCTGTGCGATGCGGACATTGGACAATGTTTTGCCAGCTCTGCACATGAAGACTGAATTTAAAGATGAAGCATGTCAGGGGCATTGAATGAAAGTATACTACAGAGATCGTTTTCATACATTATCAAATGGTTGTGTATCTTCCTTTTCTTCCTAAGACAAAACAACCCCGGGGAATAGAGCAGGGGAACGGCACAAAAGTCCTTGATGAATTTTATTATTTAAGGAGGCTCAAAATAGTTCTCATTGTGCGCACATTCGCTGGCGAAATAATGGAGGATCAGATTGACTGATAGAAGCACAAGGAAATTAACTGCAAACAAACTACTAGTGCACGTCACTGAAAAACTATTTCAAGCCTCCTTAATACAATAAAACCAAAACAACGCAGCATCAACAGCATCTTTATTATTTATTATTTGAAAAACGCGGACAAGCGAATTAGTGTAAATTTGGGACTGGAACGAGAGTGATGACGTTGGGTCAGGCACGGTCACATGTTTACGGTTTTGCGTCGATTCGATCATCATTCGAACGCGCGACAAAAATAACAAAAATATTGTCTTACTCTGAATCAAACTTTGATTCACATGACTCGAAGTATTCCTGGACATACAAAACTACCACAAAGAAAGGGGAGATTGCGAGGAAACCAGAGGAAACAACAAAGAAAACGAGCTAATGTCATATGCGGTTGGACCACAGGGCCATTATTATTTTTAATATATATAAACGATGTTACAAACTCTTCGAGCTCATTCAATTTTACTCTCTTTGCAGACGACACAAATATAACTTTTAAATGTAAATCAATCAATGCAGCTAGCCAAGAGATAAGCACTGAACTAAAAAATCTTTCAACTTGGTTTAAGACCAATAAACTATCTTTGAACACAAAAAAGACTAATTACATGGTTTTTAGCAACCGCAAAAATCTAAACAAAAATGCAATAAGCATAAACATTGACAATGATCAAATAAAAGAAGTAAATGAAACGAAATTTTTAGGATTAATAATAATTGATAATATACTAAGCTGGAAATCTCACATAAGTCATGTATTATCTAAAATCACAAAAAACATAGGAATAATTAACAAAGTAAAACACTATCTACCAAGTAACAGCTTAAAATCACTCTACTACACATTAGTTCATCCTTACATTCAATATGGAAATGCCATATGGGCATGTAATTTTCCTAGTCACTTGAATCGTGTCCTTCTCCTTCAAAAACGATGTGTTAGAATTATAACAAACTCAGCATATTTCAGCCATACTGAGCCACTATTCAAAAAAGAGCGTATATTGACAGTAAATGATATCAACTTTCTAGAAACTGCATTGTTAATGTACAAGTTTGACAACAATCAGTTCACAAGGAATTCAAGCCGTACATCTCTTCGCAAACAAATCTTGAGCTGAGCCCTCAGTGAAGCTGCTGACCTGCTGTTATTTCGCATGCGCAGTAAGACAAAATAACCCCCCTCCCCACAGTCAAACTCTGAAATTGAGATTCTGTTGGAAATGTGCCGAGGCAGACAACGGAGTTTTATAATTATATTTTAGCTGATCGGAGACACGAGGAAAGCTGAAAACTTCAACTAATCTTGATCAGCAACTGACCTTTGCATCTAGCACAATTATGACGCTTTGTATTCTCCCGGGGTCGCGTTTTAACTCACTGAATATTCCTGAGATGTTTTCGCAAGATGACGCCATGGGATTCGAGAGAGGAAATTTTGACGTCTCATTCCTCGAAAACTGAACCTAGTACCACGCTCGAACTTTCGTATACCTTCAATTACCCTAAGAGGATTCAAGAAAAAGTGGAAAGTCTTTTGGAATTTGTGTCAAAGTTCTTTAACTTATTTATTTTCTTCGAGCGGTCGTTTCTGAAGAAATTCCTGTGTGAAAATATTCATTCGGTGTTCTTCGCTGATCGGAGGCCCGTCGAAAGCAGTAGAAAGTCGCATGGAATGCTGCGAGGTGTGGAAGATAGGAATTAGCCAAGAAAAAGCACCACGGAAGTGTATTCTGCTGAAATTCTTGTTTAGTGCTTGCCATCTTGAAATTGACAATGTTGTAGCAATAATTATTCAGGTCAAAATTAAATACTTTTTTGTGGAAAAACTGAACCTAGTACCATGACGAGAGTCGGCACAGACATTCTACCATTTACACTCGTTCGTATTGCCGTGGAGTTGTTCTTGGAATTTGTGTCCAACATACTGAAAATAATTATTTCATTGATACGAGCACTCTTCCTTCGGTGTTGCAATGTCATTTGCAAGAACACTCGAAAACAAGTAATTCAGAGATCTTCGCGGATCCGAGGCTCGATTGAAAGCAGTTGGAAGTCACATGGAATGCCTTGGAGCATTGGAGATGTGAAAGATTTGAATTATTCAAGAAAAAGAATATCGAGATTTCAAGTGTATTCTTCCCTTGCCATCCTGAAATTGACAATGTTGTAGCAATAATTATTCAGGTCAAAATTAAATACTTTTTTGTGGAAAAACTGAACCTAGTACCATGACGAGAGTCGGCACATACATTCTACCGTCTACATTCATTCGTATCGACGTGGAGTGGTTCTTGGAATTTGTGTCCAACATACTGAAAAAAATTCATTCAAATAAGTATTCTTCCTACTACAGTGCAGCAATGCCATTTGCAATTACACTCCAAAAAAATCATTCAGAGATCTTCGCTGATCCGTGACTCGATTTAACAGATTTAAAGCAGTGGAAACTGAAAGTCGTCTTGAATAGAATGCTACGAGGACTTTGACGCATTGGAGATATGAAACATTTGAATTTTTCAAGGAAAAGCATATCGAGATTTCAAGTATTCTTCGCTTGCCAACTTGAAATTTACAATGCATTGCAAGTAATTATTCAGGTGAAAGTTAAATATTTTGTTGTGGAAAAACTGCACGAAGTACCATGACGAGAGTCAGCACAGATATTCTGCTATCCACATTCGTTCGTATCGTCGTAGAGTTGTTCTTGGAATTTATGTCCAACATACTGAATATGAACGAGAAACATCAATAGAAGTATATGACCGGAAATGGCTAGAGTCTAATTAGTAGCAATTGCTTTTCGAGTTAGGTTCCTAGTATAGCCAGCGCCATAGCGAAGCAGATTTTAGGGAAGATTATAACATAAAAACATAGCACTATAAAAACATAGCACTGATGTAAACGGATTGATTTGCAATAAAAAAATTTCATAGCTGGATGGCCGCTTGCGAAGTTATTGTCACCAGCGGTGATGAAGTCATTGCCTGGAGTGCTGGCACTTGAAAGGTTCAAAGTATTCTCAACTCCCTATTTGTGTTTCCTGACATTACGTAAGCCGCATTTTCAGTTGATTAGCTTAGAAAAATCCAAGAAATCGTCTCTAGTCTTGGCCGCAATAAATTTGTACAAGCGCAGTTTGCACCAAGCGTAATTATAACCATATTATCCGCTCTATCACAAAAACATTCAGAAACTTCTAGCTATAAAGAGTGCGCACATCAGAAAACACTTTCTGAAAACACAATATTTTCTTTTATATTAATACAAATCAAGAGAAAATAAATCATTTTCTCTTGTTCAAATATGCTATTATCGCTTCGGAATCATTCACTCGATGTGTTATCTGAATCGTAAACACTATTCGAATTCTCGCTTCGCATCGAAAAGATCACGCAATTTTGAATTTGACTGCAGCTTTTACACAAGTCAGCTGTTCATATTGATTTTACAATGTGGGCTCATGAATAAATTCCAGCGCGCGCATATATTTAGGCAGGATACGAGTCCGCACAAGTTTTGCTCGTTTCGATTAGATTTCCGCTCGAATTCCTTGTGAGTTACCCAGCACATTCAATAACACCTTTAAGAAAAACAACCAGTTACACAAATACAATACTAGGGGTTCTCACAATTACAGACCGACATTTAGAAAGACAAAACGGGGGCAATTCTCGATATCCTACATGGGTCCAAAAGTCTGGAGCACTCTCAGCATGAAAGCAAAAAATTGTAAGTCATTAAATAATTTCAAAAAAGTTATCAAAGATCAATTATTTTCAAACAAAAGCAGCACTTGATTTAAATATTTGATTCGTTAATGATATTTTAAGTATTTCATCAGCGTTATTACATTTGTAAGAGTAATTTTACTATAAAATAGATATTGCAAAGGGGCCTACACCTATAAGTATTTGACTTTCAGTAGGCTCCTCATCTTCGCAATTTATACTTATCATGTAAATAATGATTATATTTGATGAAATAAAGTTGATTGATTGATTGATTGAAAACTCCACCATTTTCTTCCGATACGATCGCCACCGAATGCAAAAAAAAAAAATACCAGGCATTCCACAGACGGTTTGAGCATAAGTACGAGAAACCATCAATTAGGAGATCTGTAATTGGATGGATGGATGGAAGTTTAGATGGAAATAAGCCAGCTGATCTTGTAAGAAATGGGTAAATACAAATGGCGCACGTTTTTCGGTGACCCCGATTTTTATTTGCTAAATAGGTCGAGTATTTAGCGGAAACAAAATAGCAGGAAAACGAAAAACGTTGGATGTTAGAAGTTTGTTTATTTGTACTTATCGTATGAAACTGCCCAAGCAAGCATGGTGAGCCCTTCTTTTTTTGCATTTTTCCATTGTTCTTGACCTAAATATTGATCATGCGAAGTTTAATAAGTTAGCTGTTACATCAGTTTCAACGAAATTATCTTTAAAAATGACAAAACAAATAGAAAATCAACAGAAACGACTCGTCATGATCCCCCAAAAGCGCAAACCTTCAAATTAAAGAAAATAATTAACCGTACTTTACCGCACTTTTCACCGTTTTACCGCACTTGTTTCCGCACTTTTTTCTAAAAAATCCTGCACTTTTCCGCACTTTTTTGCCGTTTTTTACCGCAGTTCCCCAGATGCCCTGCACAAGAGAAAGGCAAAGACTTGACTCGATCTGAAAAGAATAATTACTCTCAGATCTTTGTTCCGTGAAACACGGACGACATGAAACTTATATAAAATGAAAGCTTATATTCCATTCTGAAAAAAAAATTGTTGTGTTGTTGATGCGAGCGATGCGAAATTGTTAAGGCAAAGAGAAAGCCAATTAGGCCCAAAGACGTGACTCAACAAGAATAATTACTCTCAAATCTTCGCTCCGAGCACCACGCACACAAAACTTATATGAAATGAATGAGACCTTATATTCCAAACGTTATGTTGTTATGCGAATCAAAAAATCGCAGCGCGCGCGATGGCGAAAGTTTGTTGAGTTGCTCTTTCATCGGCTGATACCTGAGTTTAGGAGAGTACGTACCAAAGAAAGCGAGCTCAGAATTAGAAGAAGATATCAGACAAGCTCAGCAACAAAGATAGTTGGCATTCTTTCTGCCGGCTGCAGCAAACTCTGGTGGTTTTTCGAAGTTTTACCTGCTGTCCCCTACCAAAATCAGGTATATTTGAGGTATAGCCCAAATACAGACCCGAGGTATACCTCAAATGTGCCTGGTGAGGCACATTTGGGGTATACCCGAAATAGGTAAGTTTTGGAACAAAATTAGGCACATTTCGGGTATACCTCAAATGTGCCCCTAAGGTATACCTAGAATTTACTTTTTAAGGGAAAGGCACAATTGAGGTATACCTCAGGTATGTTTGAGGTATACCTTTATGTGCCTCATTTTGGTAGGGGTTGCTCTTTGCCGACAGCAGAAACTCAAGCCACTTCACTCTACTAATGTGCTTTCAAAAGGGACCTTAAATAATCATGATTCTCCCGGATCCCTCGCTTTTGATCGCCCTTGATGGAACAGTGATAAACTAATTGCAATCAAAATCTCTGAAATAAATTCGTTGAAAGGTTCAAATTAAATTCACAACAAAAATCTCTTGTTTCACCTGTAGTTGTTTTGATTTTGATCGCGAGTCTAGCAAAGCGCCATGAAGATTCCTGGCCTTCTGATTGGCCAGATCGGATATGCCTGACCGAACGTCATCAACTGAGGCCTTCACGATCTGCGTTTCCCACAGGATACCCAAATACGCGATTTCAGCACTTTTTGACAGGAAGTACAGGCCGCACATTTTATCGGATCAAGATAATTCGGGTATCATTCGAAAGCTAAAACTTCAGAGATTTCGTCAAAGTTGTGAAAAAATAAACATTATATACACTTTAAGTCAAAGCTCTGATATTTCCCCCACTATTGCCCATCAAAATCCCCACATGTCCCAGGGGGGTCAGTGGAAACAAGTGCATTACATATCAAAAATTGCCTTCCTTGTTTATATCTCGCCCTTAAACAACAATACCAAAACAACGCAGAGTGAATGCATGACATGATAACTTTGTTTAAGTCAAAGCTCTGATATTCCCCCCACTATTGCCCATCAAAATCCCCACATGTCCCGGGGGTGGGGGTCAGTGGAACCAACTGACTAGTGAAATTACATTTCAAAAAATGTCCGGAAACCAATTACTCCCGAATACATAGTATTTGGCACTTGCTGGCAGTAATAAATAAATGTTTGAGACTGACTCCCAAGACTTGCAACTTGAAGCTGAATTGCGCTGGGTCTCAACGGCGCCACTGGCAGCCAAGCGGTCATAAGCACAGATACTGAGGGTGGTCACTGCAGAGGGAGCAAAACGGAGCAAAACTTGGAATTCCCTACCTGAAGACTGCCGAAACGAGGAAAATATCAAATCCTTTTCCAACAAAATGAACTCGGGCTCCCACCCTTAACAAGGCACAAATTATTGTACATATGTATATACATTTTTCTATATTAGAATTATTTTAATTACATTTTTGAATTTTGTAATTTTTAGTCCACACGCCCCTTGTGGAAATCAGCTTAGGTTGTCGGGGCAAGCGTGTTAAAATAAAGGTTTACTACTACTACTACTTATTACATTCCCAATGGTTCTTTAACATCCCCCCCCCCTGATACTGAGTAGAGTACGAGACAGGACCCCAGTTCAGTTCAGTTTATTAGCACATATTCAACATTACAAACAAACAAAGTATACACTTACAAAAAGTACTGTTTATTGTCTCAGTTTATTGTCTCATCTGAAAGATATAAGTTAATATTTAGCTTTTACTGTAATATGGTCCAGCCCATGCAAATAACCTTCAACTGCAAATGTGAAAACTGAAATTCCATGTACCTTATCTGTTCTCTTTATAATTTTCTTTATTCAGGAGCTTGGACAGGATATAAGTGATGAGCAAATAGCAGAAATGGAGGGCAATCTTGAAAATATTGACTATGACTTAGCAGCTGCTGAAGAGAAGAAGCGAAGACATGATGTGATGGCACATGTTCATACATTTGCCATTTGCTGTCCCAAGGCAGCACCCATAATCCACCTTGGAGCAACATCTTGCTATGTTGGTGATAATACGGTTGGTTGCTTTTTGTTAAAAAGCAGGGTCAGGCCTAGTACATACGGCGCTCTTATCATGAGCCGATCTTAATGCAAAATCTCAATAAAACAATATTTTTTTACCATCTCTCGTCTGCTTGTAGCCTAAACTATTCTAAATCAAACCGGGAATGTAGAATCGATTTTAACGCCGCGAGTTTCGAGTATTTCATGGTAACAGTTTGGTACGGCTCATGATAAGAGCCGCGTATGTACTAGGGGCCTCAGTTAATTGGAACTTTTTGGAGTGATGTGTGATTCTGAAAAAAAATCCATAATCCTCAAGACAGGGCCCGTGGTTTGATGCGCTGGTGCGGAAACGCATAATTCGGCTTTCTCCGCATAATGCGCATAATCCGCCAAATCCCGCATAATCGCGCATAATTTCCAAAATTTTGTGAAAATCAGTGAAAAGACATCATTACTTGGTGAATTTCAAACTTTCTTACATATTTTTTGTCACAAAAGTGATACATTTCTTCTAAAATCGTCTGCCTAACGTCAAAACAACTCGACAGAAATGAAAATAACAACAAGGCGTTTTATGCCAATCGCGTTGAGCTGGGAACTGGTTGACAAGAAATGAAACGTACCTACTTAGTTAAAAATTGACCAAATAACTAATATTTCCAGCTGAGCAAGATAGACTCAAACACAGCGGGAGAGGACGCTAGACGCTAAACACAGTTGAATTTATGCAGTTCACATTGATCACACCATATACGCTTTTGCATGGTATTTTTTACGACAGAAACGTGGCACGCGTTTTCCACGTTTCCGGTTTCATAAAAGGTCTTACACTACTCGGGATTAAATTTGAGAATTACGCGCAGAATGACGGTAAACAAGCGCGACGATGTTTTTGCGATCACGAGAGATCGTAACGATAGCTCCGATAGTCTACATGTAACTCTCGTGACCGTTCAGTTCATGGTTTAATTTAATAGGATAGGAGTGCGTTGCTACGATCATTGTGGTATGAATAAGGTAACGCTTTTTGTAAGAATAAGCTTTATTACAAGTGAAACACACGTCTACGTGAAAGAAAACGTAGCGTCATTACGTTAGTAAAGCGTAGCAATTGGAACTCATCACAAAGCATTTTATATACAAACAAGAGTTGTTAAAGTCAATTAGCAGCTATATCCATGCAACAAAACAGCTAAAAACAGCAAAAATACTTTACGGCACTAGGAAAAAATATTGCGCAATCCCGCATAATTTCGTATTTTAGCACATAATTTCGTATTTTTAGCACATAATTTTGTATTTTTAGCGCATAATTTCAGAAAAAAATCCCGCATGAAACCACGGGCCCTGTCAAGAGAAGGATTTTAGAGATATGACCCCCTCTCCCCTTCCACTCTGGAATTCCCTTCTAACTATATTATAGAAACTGATATTCAACCCCCATTGTTATGGAGGTTTTTTCTGTTAACATGCATTGTAAATAATCTCTTAAGACCAGTCTATACTTTTTTACTTGAATGTTTACACCTGTTTACAATTTTTGCTGCAATTTTTGTCAGCAATTTTTTACACATATGTGCAACAGAGTCAAAATCACTAAAATGAACTCTAGTAAGTTTCAACTTGCCGCGATCTGCAACAATTTTTGACACAGGATGTCACAGAGATTTCAAACATGTATTTGAAGCTCTTTTCAGCTGGATGAGATTTGAAGAAAAGAGAGCACAGAAATTGCACCAGATTTGCATCTGGTTTACAGAAAGATTTCAACTTGCACGAAAAAAATTGCAGCGACAAAAATTGCAAGTGTGGATTACATTTCTTCAATGTACAGTGTACAGTACATGCAAAGTACACTGTACATGACGATGGAAATAAAAGAAAGAAAAATTAGTCTGTAGATATGCGTGGGCATATAGTGGGCTCAAGAAACGGTCAGCAAACTGTCCAAGGTTGTGGACGGCGGCAAAACAAAGCGAGTTTTGACCCAGCGCAGAGGTCTCTTTTCCTCAACAACCTCAGCCAGGGAAATACATAGAAAAGAGGCCTGCTAGCCGGCTCTCCAGTGGGTTTTTTCAGATATTTCATTTTCTGGTGCACAGGATTCCTGTGTCGCACAGGAACCCCACGCGCCAGAAAATGAAATATCCGAAAAAAACCCACTGGAGAGCCGGCTAGCAGGCGACTTTATTTCATAAGGTTTCTACTTCAAAAAATCTAAGAGCTGGGGTTTTGTACTAGTTTTGTCCCGGACAAAATGCCTCCCTGTTTTACAGGAGTTCACCAGGAGTCCCTTAAACTATTCCAGGACTTTCAAGGACTTTCCAGGAAAACAATTTAATTCAGGATTTTCCAGGAAAACAGAACACGTCCAGGACTTTTAGGACTCTCTTCGAAAACAATCAAATCGAGGACTTTCCAGGAAAGCAAAACAAATCCAGGACTTTCCAGGTTTTCCAAGAAATTAAAATCCAGGGACTCAAGGACTTTCCAGGAAAGTAATAAAAACCCAGGACTTTTCAAGGTTTTCCAGGAGGCGTGCAAACCCTGTTATACTACAAATAATGACAAGGATATTGAGAGCAACTTGGCTGAATGCAGTTGGTCAAAATAGGGGGCTAATTTGACATTTGAATGAACAAATGCGCTACTACAAATAATTTTACTATAAAATATTGAATTGAAAATCAACCAAAATCTAGTTTGAGCTACCAGTCTAACGTTGTTGAAACTATCGAACCTCCGGAGGTTTAAGACTTAGCCAATTTCTTTTTTATCTTTACATTTAGATTTCTTGCAATCAGACTTACCTCTAGGTTGTTAACTTGTATGTTCAAAAGGTCACCATGCGGTCGGTTATTTGAATGTCCCAGGTACACAAACCTTCCTCCGCATGTCATGTTCATGTTCATGTGACAAAAGAGTGTTAAGCTTTTTAAGCTTTTCCCTCAGCAAAGAAAAAAATAGAAAACAGACATTGTAATGTCCAAATTCTTAGCAGAGCAAAACATTAATTGCGGGCTTCTCTGTTACCACGCACGCGCCTAAATTGGCGGGAACATTCAGCCAATCAGAAACGTCCCGCACACAGACACAACGGACATGAATAGTAAAGATATGAAAAGAGCGGATTTCAGATGACCGCCGAAAGCAAGCCGGACTTGCGTTTAGTCACTGTTTCTATTGGTCGAGAGCAACGTCTCTTCTATGTTGTATTTACTTGTTTTTTTTTTCTTCTTCTGTATTTAACTATAAAGCCTAAACTAGTTTCTCCATAAATCTTAAATGAAAGGCTTCTCGTAAGCATATGTCAAGCCTTTATAGTTAAATACCATTTTAAAACCACAACAACTACCGTAAGCTAAATTAAAGTAAACTGTGACACTCATGTCAGAGAGCATCGTTACCTGTAGGGAGAACTTAAAGAACCTGTTCTGGGTTTAGACATTTTAGTATTTGTTCTCATCCAACAATATATACTCTACTGCCCCCACTACGTGTTACAAGAATACGATCATCTGCCAGTACTGCTAGGAATACCGGGTTACGAATGCGACTATAGCTGAAACCAATCAGACGACCATCCAGTGTGAACTTCTTCACGATGTCACTATCATTGTCACAAACTAACAGGTTTCCATCACTATCTACTGCCAGTCCTGCGGGGCCCATCGCACCGTGAATATTACCGCCTCCTATCACACATCGTCTGGTAATGGACGATGAGTTACCTTGCTTCTCTAGCACGTGGACTTTATTGTTTTTATTGTCAGATACCAACAGCAGGTGACCATGGAAAACCGCACTACATGGTCCAAAACCCTCACCACACACTTGCTGGTCAATCTGGAATAGATACTCCCAATCACCAGTGAATACCTGGACACAATTGTTTTCAAAGTCAGATACCAGAATGCGTCCTCGCTCATCCACATGAACTCCAAATGGACAATTAAACTCACCAGGACCTTGGCCCAGCCTACCGAAACACTTCACTACTCGACCAGTGTCTGTGTTAAATATGACAACTCTATGATTACCAGCATCACATACAACAATGCATTCATCATTAAGGAATGCAACACCTAAAGGGTTTCTAAGGGGAGTTTTACCAAGCCCTGTGATACGAATTCTTGCTTGAAGGACACCCTCTACAGTAAATACAAAAACACAATTAGAACCTGAGTCGGTAATAGCGATCTTTGTGTTTTGCTTATTTACCGCAATACCCATTAGTTGTTTTGGCGGATCTTTCATTCCTGTCATGGTAAACTCCCCTTTAACCTTCAGTTCCTGTGGTTTCACGTCCAAACCCATCGGACTGTTCGTCACGTGCTGACCCCTAAACATAACACTAACAGTGAAATCTCCTGGAACTTTTGGTGTGAACTCAATACTGCATTTCCTTCCAATGTTATCTGATACTTGTACATCTTTTAACTGATACTTGTACATATCCTCTTTGGGATTAATAGCGATATCAAAGTTCCTTTTGGAAAACCTTTTACTTATCTCTCCATATGAATCTTCCAGGAGAACAAGTGAAATTTCCCTAAGTGCTTGCAGGTCTTCGTCGTTGGATTCTAGATGAAGAGAGCATGCGGTCATGGTTGAACGTATAGATCCAACGCCAAACTCTTGTATCTTATAGAGCTCATTGTTTGGAATAAATTCTATCTGGCGGTCTAAGCAGGTCAACTCTGTCTGCATTTCCAAAAGATATGTTAACTTTTGTTTTACCAGATCATTTGACTCCATCTGGTCGCAAGAAGAAGCATATTTAGACAGATTAGTCAAGTGATCTCTACCTACAGATACTTGCTTCTGTAATTTTTCCTGTTCCTCTTCGCAACTCCGCGCACTTTTGAGCTCTTCATCGATTTGTCTAAGCAAGTTTCTCTTGTGTTCTTCTATGAAACTCATTAACTCATCACTGGTTTTGATCACCTCAGCTTTTATCCCCTCAACTCTTTCTTTTACCTTGATACTTTACATTTAATCATATTCATTTTCTCTTGTTCTGCTTCGGCTTTGGCAACAAGTTGCGCGAGTTTGTCTCGGACATAACTTTGTTGCTCTGCCGCTGTGGCATTTTAATCCAGCGTATCATGCTCAAGATGATCTTGCAAGCATTTTTCAC
This sequence comes from Scolanthus callimorphus, assembly GCA_033964015.1. Classification (NCBI taxonomy): domain Eukaryota; kingdom Metazoa; phylum Cnidaria; class Anthozoa; order Actiniaria; family Edwardsiidae; genus Scolanthus; species Scolanthus callimorphus. The sequence continues at coordinate 395,796 of JAWWUD010000054.1, forward strand.
AAAGACAGGCCTGACAGGAGGTGCAAAAGTACTTCAAGATCTCATTTTGATGCCTTGTATTGGTACAGAAAGACGGCCGGCGAAACATTAACGCCATGTCTTCGTGTTGGAGCTCTCTGAGGTCTACGAGTTTATGCTCTGCAAAAAATAACTGATGTGCATTGAAGCATTGCTCGCAGAGATAGCGAGGGCAATCAACGCAATAGAATGTTGAAGGGCGTCGTTCTTGACAAGTAAAGCAAGGCGGCAGATCAGCATTTGCCGCAGCATCTACCTCTATAAGTCGCAAAACATTCCTCATGTTTACATGCACTTTGCTTATAGGTAAAGATGCGATATCGCCCTTCCTTGGAAGACCGCTTTTCGTCTTGCATACGGGACAATCCAACTGAGTCTCGTCTTCGTTGCGTCTAGCGCTTGTCGTCAGACAGTTCTCACAAAAGACGTGAAAACACTCGAGTATCTTAAACTCATCTGGAAGCCCACTGCACAAGGAACACTTTAGGGCGCTTCTCAGATCGTCGCGAAGTCTTTCCATGGTAATACAGGGTTTATTCCAGATATCAGCCTTCCTACGCTGGAGACAGCAAATCGAATAAGCTATAGGCGAGCCTGCCTGTCATATGACTCTTTCGAGCATAGACTGCTGTGCCCAGGTAGCGTGATTCAGACACCGCGCTCTAGAATAAACATCAGATGATAAAACAATGCAGCAGACTCGGTTTCAATTCCATGCGATGGTATTATTTCTTGCAGTGATTCAAGGTTACTTGATAAAATACAAATAGAAAACGTCTGTCGGACTGCCAGACAAGTAGAATGTCCGCCTTTTGCAGGAAATCAAATGCCGTTCAAAAATTATGCATGCTGAAGCGTTTACAATAAGTCGACAGAGCGTAAACTCAACGCAGTGAGACAGTGAGTTCGGACAAGTAATTAGGGCTTTGTACCTCCGTGCAAGAACCATTCCTAGAGGACACCTTAGTTCATCAAACAAAAGGAGGTCTGTGACGCAACTTGCGAAGTATAAACAGGTTCTTGCATCGTAGTAAGGTCGTAATAGCCATGCGCACAGATGACGTGTACTTGTCTCCAATTCACAGTTTTCTTTCTAAAGAACGATACAAAATGAATTGCTAAACTGGTAGGTCCACGTATTATAGCAGATCGTGTATGTACTCCTACCCTGGCTCCTTCTGAATGGGATTTCAGAGGGATTGTTTGTCTAAGACCCTGTCAAACGAAAACGGAAGCCCTTTTCAAACGAAAACGGATACTTTTTGCTCCGGAAACGGCTATCGTCCACACTACAACGACGAAAACGATCACCGAAAACGGCGAAAACAATACGAAAACGATAAGTGTGGACGCAAATCTTTTTGAAAACGGAGCAAAAAGTATCCGTTTTCCTTTGAAAACGGTGTAGTGTGGACGGGGTCTAAACGTCGAGCCAGCGTCGTGCTGAACCGAATCTAATTTGGCTCGGCGCTGGCGCAGTAGCGGTTCTAAACGTCGAGCCAGAGTTGAGCTGGCAGTGCGAAGTTTTGGGGATTCCTGTGGCCATGTGACAGGCCCGGATTCTTAGCAAAACACTTTTCGCGCGAATTTCGAGATAGGAGAAAGACGTCGTTCAGGGCGCGCTGCTAACTTCAAGAGGACGAGCGAGGGAAAGGAAAAATGTCTTGTAACAATCAGTGCTAATGTTAACTTAAGAAGAAAGCGCCTTCTTGCTGTTCTGCGACCCGATTTCTTTTTTGCATCTGACTGTGTGCTTTCTTCATCGGAAAATGAACCCAAATCGCTATCGTCTTCTCTCGAACTGCTCGGAGTTTTACTTCGTGTGGACGCCATCTTTGATTCCACGCTCGCCCGGCAAGCGTGCACACGACATGCAAAAAAAAAAACACGGATTGACTAGAATAATAATAAAAAAATTCTAGTCGCCAAATACTGAAGTTTGGTCTCCATCTTTTTCTTCCGAATTAATGCTGTCGACAGTTAAGCAATAAAAGTACTTTTCGCGTGCTCTCTGCTTTCTTACAAACACGAGGGGGATGTTGGGAGAACTGATCAAAACTTGAAAGACACGAGCCGAAGGCGAGTGTCTTTCAAGTTTTATCAGTTCGACCGAGTGTTTCCCCGAGTGTTTGTAAGAAACCAGAGAGCACGCAGAAAGTCTTTTTATTGCTTTTAGAAAATAACATACACACGCGCGACAGCGTTGCGTGACAATCGTGTTTCTCAGGTCTCTTACAAACACGCTTTTTAACCAATCAGAATGCGCACATTCACAATACAACATAGGTGTTATTTTCTAATTCATTTTAAGGAGGGTATTTTTAAAAAGCCTACAGACTGGAAACGTTAGTCGCCATTTCGCCTCGGTTGAAATTCTTGGTCGCCACAGTTCCAAAGCCCCCTAGTCGCAATTACTTTGATGTTAGAGTGGTTTTCACATGACTGTCGTGAAACCAATCGCAAAGTAATTACACCAATTCTGAACAAAACGTATGGGAGTAATTACAAAGTAATTGCGAATTACTCATGACAGTCATCTGAAATCCGCTCTATTAACTACTAGTTATTAAAATCAGTCTTTGTTGTTGATTTCAGGATCTGATAGTTCTGAGAGATGCCTTCAATATTATTATACCCAAGGTATGTGTACAATGTGTACAGTACAAAGCTGTAATGTGCCTGTTTGTCTGGGCTGGCAACAGTCTCATAGGACGGAGCGGAAATGACCAAACATGAAATGTCCAACTTCGCCATATTTTCGCCATATTCCGTATACAAAGAGTTTCTATGACCAAAAGCTTAATTCCAAATTTTTAAGCAATTTGAAGAATATGAATTTTAGAGATGACTGAACAAAGTTTGCATAATTCCTGATCAAAGTACTCATTCTCCCATAAAATGGCACAGAAACGAAAGTTTAAGGCCTAATATCTCAAAGACTGATCCATTAGAAAAAGGTCATTTTTGATATTTTGTTTTCAATCAGGCAAGGAGTCTGTATGCAAAAAATCAAGCTTATCTGAGTTAATAACCTGACCTTATTATTTGAAATTTAGTGATCTAAGCAAGTCATTTCCGCTCTGTCGTCTCATAGTGTCTGTGTGGGTTTGCTTTAGTTTGACCCATATTACTGCGATTTTCATAATACTGAGAACACACACCTTATACCAACAAACCACGATTTGGCTTCCAACGTCAATCAAATGAGTAAACGACTCTGGGTGATTTTACGGAGACAGATGATACTATTATGTGAACTGATAAGGTCTAGCTAAGTGTCAAAACACAATTTTTTTACTACACAATACAAACCAAACTCAGAACACATGTGTGGACTTGACTCAAAGGTTTGATTGACGGATGCCAAAACGCAGTTCCGCATTCGGAAATGTTAAGTAGCCGCTGAATAGGCATCAATGGCGCATAAATACAGCAGGAGCCTCAATTTGAAGCTGAAAAAGTTGTGAATACCAGCGAGTATTCAAGTTTGTCTATTGTGGGACTCAGTTAAAGCTTCATCAGTTTTTTGTCACTATTGACAACTTTTGTGATCGACTTCAAGTTCCTGCTGTATTTATGCGCTGCGATACCTATTCAGTGGCAGAGTAGGGATCTCAAAACTCGTTATTCACTGACAGCTGGTGGGGGAGTGAAATTAATATTTTTTTGTGATATTTTGATCCAAATCATTTTGCACACTATGTATACTGTTATTATGTCCTAGAAAGAAAAAGAAACTGAAACTTGCATTATATAGGCATTCTTACGTAAGATTTAATAGCTTTCGCTATCAAATTTCCAAGTTTTAAAACTGTTCAGCCTGATACGAAATTAAAAGTGTCATTTCACAATCCAATTCCATCGGCTCGATAACACACGGAAATACTCCAAATTTGTACTCATCTTGTAGCTGAAAGGTTAACAAACCTAGACGATTATTTTGTTCAATTATTGTGAATCTGACTGCATTTTTAAAAGCTACCTAAATTAACCCTAAAATCGTGTAAAATGGTGACAGTGCCCCATTTAAGTTCTCCGCTTGACTAGGTAAAAACAATGGTACTAGAGGGACCCAATTTAGGGGGGTGGGTTATGACCTGAAACCACTAACCTATTTCTTCAGAAAATTCCGATTTTTGACTGCAAATATGTTGCAAAATAAAAAAGGTAGGCTCACCATCGTACTTCGTACATCGTACAACATGAGGCAAGTACATTTTTATGCAATAAAAGCTGGTAGCCCTACATGGGGAGGGGTGGGGAGGGCCACTTCATTCTGCCACTCTCCACCTCCCCTGACAAAATCAGCACCTAATCATTGGTTTGTCCTCTTCCCTAACTTCTTGAACATAATGACTTTTGAATACAGAAAATGTCTATTTCATCTTTAATTTGAAAAAGAAGTAGAAAGAAATGAATGAAAGAAATGTTTTTTTTTTAATACTGTACTGTACAATTATCCATTTCCAGCTTGCCAGGTGCATTCAAAGACTTGCCAATTTTGCTGAAGCAAACAAGTCTTTGCCAACTCTGGGCTTCACACATTATCAGTAAGTGCTGCTTTCAGGTGCTTCTTGTACGTATGAATTCTACTAAACGGATATCACTAACCTGTGGCGTTGTGTTTCAATATCATTCTGCTACCACGCCCAGAAACACCTACAAGTCCACCGATTTCGCCGATCCTGGACCACTGTGTTAGGAGTCTTGGGAGACCCAGCGCCTTAGGTCGAGATCACGGCGAAAAGACTTAGAGCAAAGAAAACCCAAAAAATTAAGAGGGCCCGATTCAGAGAAAGTTTTTTGGTGAAGCACAGTCTACTGTGTTTCAACAAAATATAATAAAATAACACCAGTGATCTACAGAAACAACTCAGAATCCTATGTATACTGTTATTATGTCCTAGAAAGAGAAAGGAACTGAAATTTGAACTATATAGGCATTCTTACGTAAGATTTAACAGTTTGAAAACTGTTCAGCCTGATACGAAATTAAAAATGTCATTTCACATCCAATTCCATCCGCTCGATATCACACGAAAGTACTCCAAATTGTTACTCATCTTGTTGCTTGTTGTGTTCTTGTGAATCTGACTGCATTTAAGGTACCTAAATTAACCCTAAAATGATGACAGTGCCCCTATTCTGCATTGTGTCTCCACAGGCCAGCTCAGCTAACAACAGTTGGTAAAAGAGCTTGTCTCTGGTTGTCGGACTTGCTGATGGACCTGCGTAACATCACCCGAGCATGTGACGACCTCAGGTTCAGGGAGTGAAGGGCACTACAGGCACCCAAGCAAGCTTCTTAAGTTTGTTTGATGGAGATCATGACAAGGTAGGGAAAGAAAATACCAACTCGTCCATGCCACATAAAATTGACCAAAATTATAACGTTTAAAATTTTACAGTTTGAAAAGTTTTTTTTTTCGGCCTTTCGACTGATGTAAATAATTTAAGAGCATTAGTTTCCTTATCTACACGGCCAAAAAAAGGGAAAACACTTCAAGAAGCCTTGTCAATTTTCATCAGAATGTGAAACAGTACATTTATGTCGTCTGGGCCCTTTATTGCATGACGTTGCCAGACTAATTTTTTTGCAGTACCAGTACTTTTGGTTTTAAAAACGTCTTCTCGAATTTAGATGTTATTCAATTTCGAAATTTATTTTTTTACCATCTCTGAATAACACCTAAAATGAATTGAAAAGGTCTTCTACAAAAGTGTTACTACATGTAAATTCACCAAGCACATTTTGTATCACACCTTTTGACATTTTCTTGTGTGGACACAGTTTGCAAGACAGTTACATTTTGAAAGCCAACCAGACAAACAAACTAACACTGTCATGTGCTTGTTATTTCACTACAAGGCTATGAATAGAGCTCTAGATTGCCAAGGGTAAATCAACCGAGCATGACTGAAGGGCAAACAAACGTTTTAGTTGAGTTGTTTACAAAATCGCAAAGAAATTTAACTGATAACGTGTGGCATATTCGAAGTTAATTGGCCAAGTTCTTTACGAGCAGGTAAAGAAATACAGTCAGATACGTTTTATTTTTTATTTATTTTTGCCCACCAGTACAACCATGTGACAGACGACCTACAAAAGGCCTATTTAATATAAGACTGTTATGGCTTCATTGTTAACTGTAGTCAATTTGTTTTCACCACAGGTAGAGAAACTTGACGAGCTAGTGACAAAGATGGCGGGTTTTCAGTCAGCATATATCGTCACGGGGCAAACGTACAGCCGTAAAGTGGACTTGGACTGTCTTGCGGCACTTAGTAGTCTGGGCGCATCAGTGCACAAGGTATAGTAGTCAATTGAATAGATAGACCAACAGAAGGACAGGAAACAGACAGAGGGTTGGATGCAAGGGAGAAATAACAGATGAGGAATTGATGAACAACGCAAATAGAGGGTCAGACAGAATGACAGATAGACATAATGGTGCACATACACACGGATGGACAGATAGGATGGATGGGCGGACAGACGGGCAGACGGACACAGACAGTTGGACATAAATACAGACGGATGGGGAGACAGAGTGGTGGGTGCGTTATTCCAGTGGAATAGACAGATTGAGGGATGAATGGGCAGATATCAGAAGCACAGACACGTAATGACAGTGCAGGCAGACGGATGGATGGACAGATGAGTGAGCATACAAAAAAGTGGATGCAAGAGGAACAGACGGAGGAAATTTACAGATGGCTGGGCGAGTGAGGCAGATAGAGAGACAGATATACAAAGTGACAGTCAGACAGACAGTATGTGGAATATGGGCGGGCATTTGACGAGTTGCGGACGTATTTTCCTAGCACCTCGAGGGTGAGGAAAAATGCGAGCAACGAGTAAAATGTCCGCCAGTATTACATGAAAAAACACCTAATGAGTTATTATATGACAAACAAAAATACTTTCTTTTCTTTTAAAGTCACTAGAAAACGTACGTGATTTGACTAGCACACGGTTGGGAAGCCATTCAACTGCGCGCGCAAAACTGGTTCGTAACCGGTTTGCTACAGTGTATACGGCTTTCAACCGTGTAATACGGCTACATATCTGCACTCAATTTTGACCTTATATCGTAAAATGACGTCACAGTCGTATAATAATTACCATTATTCTATATGTTTCCATTTCTTACAATAAAAATATTCTATGTATTGCATTCTAGATCTGTACTGATATCCGGTTGCTGGCAAACAGGAAGGAGGTTGAGGAACCGTTTGAAAAAGACCAAATAGGTAAGACGTTTCTTTTTCCAGATAATAAGATAATTTCCAGTATTGCTTTATTCCCCTTTCCCGAGCATCCGTCTCGACTCCCCGGTCCGAATTCAAGAATAAAACAGTTGCGTCAGTTCGCATTACTTAATTCAGGGTACAGTTAAACTACTGGAAAGTGAAGGAATTTATAATTCCAAAACTCCAAAATCTAGGCGCACCGATTGAGAGACGACGTCAAAGCTTAGATAACTGCTTTGACGTTTTCACCGCAGCTCAAGAGATGTTTGAGGAATAAAATAGCTAATTACAGTTAATTATCACGTCGGTTTGTATATATAATAGGACTCCATGCTGTCCAATTAAGAAAAAAAAATGGATGATTCAGAGGAACTCCAAAATTGGACGAGGCCGCGGGCCGATTTTAGGTGCGAACTGTCCAATTAGAGCGCGCGCAATCCAATTTAAAAATAATTGGACAAATCAAGAAAAATCGATCTGCCGGCACAATGGGATTTCGAGCTGGCTATATAATTTAAACTAAATACATTGTTCCATTTTGTGACAGGCTCCAGTGCTATGCCTTACAAGCGTAACCCAATGAGATGTGAGCGATGTTGTAGCCTCGCCCGCCATCTCATGACCCTGGTCAGCGGAGCTCAACAAACAGCAGCGGTTCAGTGGTTAGAGAGGACGCTTGATGACAGTGCAAACAGGTACATGACACAGGGTTCCCAATTAAGAAATAATCACAGGGCCCGACTTAAAGTGCCACTAAAGGCAGAAGTCAACTACATTTCATCAAAAAGATCCATTATCCAAGGGAACAGTAGCGAAACAAAAATCTGCTTTACGCGCGCCATTAATATTTTATTGATTTTTGAATATTTCCGATTGGCGATTTTTTTTTCGTTCAACTATGCGTTTCTGCATCCTGTGGGGTGAACAATGGTTCCTGTGACGCATGAAGAAGACAGAAAGTAGAACAAAGACCACGAAGAAGACAATGAAAGAAGAACAAAGACCTTCTTTGTTGTATTTTCTATGTCTTCTTCATGCGTCATAGGAACCATTGTTCTGAAGAACTTCTCCCCCAAGATGCATCGAGCATAGTTGAACGAAAAAAAAACACCAATCGAAAGTATTCAAAAATCAATAAAATATTAACGGCGCGCGTAAAGCACATTTTTGTTTCGCTACTGTTCCCTTGGATAATGGATCTTTTTGATGAAATGTAGTTGACTTCTGCCTTTAGTGGCACTTTAACATTTTTCGCCAATTTGCCTTTGTCACGCGCCGCCATTTTGTTTCCAGAATGACCCGGCAATGCAGAAAAAAGCAATGAGCCAATCAACTTTTTGGTTCTTAAACAAATAAGAGTACTAGTCTTTGGTAACTTGGTCAACTTTTGTACCATAAATCCCTGCATCAGGCTTCGTTTTTCAGCACGATCAAAAGCCGCACGCTTGGACTCGTTTCCATGCTGAATAAATCGGCTGAAAATTGGCGAACAATTGAAAAATATTAGCCAATCAATAAGCAATATTTAGTTGCCATTTGTGCGATCTCAGAGAAAGCTGGATTGCCATTTGGGGACTAGCTCTGCTCTGATTACCCATGGATCATGATGCACTGTAAGTCCTGTCATTTTTACGATTCTGCACGGGCTGCCTGTGGTATTTTTGAAATCTCGATCCAGGCCATTTGGTCCAGGAAAAAAAAATGGCGACCAAGAGAATGATGTTTCTCGAACATCTGCAAGTTTTGGGGAATTTTCCTGCTCAGCAGAAATAAAACGTTTTCTTCGAAATGCCTTGAACCTCTAAGAAATAAGGTATTTACATTCCCTAAGATATGAGGAGAAATACTTAGAGACCTTCCAATGTAAGTGGGATTTCCTAATAAGGATGTTTTGCAACGTCGGCAATTCAACAGTTTTTGGCGAAATTTTCTTGATATGTGGTCTTCTTGACATAACCCAAAAATGGCAAGATTTCTACCCTAAGGTCAGGTAAAGTCAGATAGGCTTGATTCTTTGCATAGAGTATCCTTATACAATAAGAAACAAATGGAAATGAGTCTATTTTTTTGTAGTTGATCCGTCTTTAAGATATCAGCTGCTAAAGTTTGGTTACTGCATCGTTTTATGGCAAAAAATGTCAAAAAATGTCAAAAAGTGCTGCAGCAACCAAAGTGTAACTCCTCATATCTTAAAGACGGATCAATTAGAAAAAAATACTCATTTCTATTTGTTTCTTATTGTATAAGGATACTCTATGCAAAGAATCGAGCCTATCTGACTTTACCTGACCTTAGGGTAGAAATCTTGCCATTTTTGGGTTCTGTCGGTCTTCTTATTAGGATGTCAAAATAGATGCAGGGACGTCAACCCTACCGCTTAAAAAACAGAGACCGAAATATTGGCTTTTGAAACAGGAAAAGACCTAATTATGTCTAAAATGTTGATGTATTTAGCGATTTCTGACATTTTACTTAAAACCGGGAGACCGGAGATCAGGTAAAAACCCGGGAGACGCCCGGCAAATCCGGGAGAGTTGTCGTCCCTGTAATAGGAGTGAAATGAAGACTGTTTTGGAGATCTGAGAATGAAAATCAAATTGGTATGAATGAAGTAATAATAAATACTAGCTGATGCCGGGAAAAATTCACGGAGTGCAAGGGGGAAATTTATCTTACATATGACAATTTTTTGAAAACAATTGGAAAAAGAAAGTGGTGTACGTTTCTTCAAACTTGAATGAAAATTATTCTCAGATCAAAGCTTTCACATTAGAATTATCCCTGCAAATAACTGTAACCAATATGTAACAGAACCATTTGGGTCTGGATGTCGATGGTGCTTTCGGCTTTTACGAACTGAGTTATTTTTTTAGTTTCTGTGGGAGACTCCAACAGGCAATATGGCGGCTTTGTACCTCGCTTAAGAAATCGCTTGCCTAATGCTGAACATGATCTTTGCTAAACATGATGATTCCATCGTTTTACAGGCGTATCATTCTTGCGGAAGCTTTTCTAACGGCGGATATCGTACTCAGTACTCTACAGAACGTGTTCGAGGGATTGGTGGTCTACCCGAAGGTCAGTCAGGTTGTGGAAACGCGTCAAATTTTGTAAGAATAACACGAGGAAAGGCTGATACTACGCAAACAAGGAGAGTCTTAACAGGACAGTGGTATGATGAGTCCAAACTGAAAGTCAATAGTCACGCGCTTTGCATGTGACCATATGTGGGATTGGTAACAGTGTACCTTGTTAACATGCGTTGTTGATGTTATTGTTGTTGTTGTTGTTTACAGGTAATAGCCCGTCACATCATGCAGGAATTGCCGTTCATGGCGTCTGAGAATGTAATCATGGCCATGGTCAAGGCTGGCGGGAATAGACAGGTAAATATATTGTACACACGTGGCCGCGTTAGGCTATCATTTCATGACCCCAGGTTGAGCGCTGACCCGGGATAAATATAGTCCAGTCCCTGAAGTCTCCTTCGCGGCTCCGTTGTTGCCTGTGGTCGCCGAAGGAGAGTCCAGAAACCTTTGAATGCGCATGCGCTAAATCTGAATACCGCTGTTGGACATCATTAATTTTGTTCATCAAGATAGGACGCCATTTTGGCCGTTTCCGCGACAATTTAAGAAACAATCTAACAAAAAAACCGTTTCTTGGTCAGATCTAGCGCATGCGCATTCAAATGTTTCTGGACTTCTTCCCGAGTGCACAGCAAAAACGGAGCCGCAAAGGAGAGTTCAGGAACTGGACTAGTATAAGAAGGATTGACAGTTTTAACCTACTAAGTAGCAGCAGTACTTTAAGACCATGATCCGCATTGTGTAGTGTATTTAACAATTATTCCTCGAGCCCGAATGGGCTCTGAGTCAATAGCCCATGAGGCCGAAGCCGAATGGGCTATTGACTCAGAGGCCATGAGGGCGAGAGGAAAAATTGTTTTAGTCAAATCACACTAGTAGGTCAATTTTTATAGTTAAAAACGTCTTCGGGTCTGGTCATTTTCCGTTTTCTGGCTATCAAATCCGACACTATTCGCTACAAGTAGGCTATAACTTATAGCCTAGAAGTAGCTCAACCAATCAGAACGCAGCATTGACAATAGACCACTAGTGTGATTTGACTAATAATGTAATATTTCCGTTTGAGCCAGTAAGTGTTTGTGTCTTTAGGAATGTCATGAGCGTATCCGAGTTCTATCGCACGAGGCTGGAGCTGTCGTCAAAGAGCAAGGCCGTGATAATGACCTTGTGGAGCGAATACGGGCGTGTCAGTACTTCGCGCCCATACATGATCAACTGGACCAGTTACTGGACGCTAGCACTTTTACTGGTCGTGCACCAGAACAGGTAGATAGCCCGGGATGGGTACTCCAATATGATGGGGGGAGGGTGAGGGAGGGGTCGAATACACTGCACCAGCTACTGGACGCTAGCACTTTTACTGGTCGTGCACCAGAACAGGTAGATAGCCCGGAAAGGGTACTCCAATATGATGGGGGGAGGGTGAGGGAGGGGTCGAATACACTGGACCAGTTACTGGACGCTAGCACTTTTACTGGTCGTGCACCAGAACAGTAGATAGCCCGGGAGGGGTACTCCAATATGATGGTGGGGAGGGTGAGGGAGGGGTCGAATACACTGGAACAGTTACTGGACGCTAGCACTTTTACTGGTCGTGCACCAGAGCAGGTAGATAGCACGGAAAGGGTACTCCAATATGATGGGGGGAGGGTGAGGGACTGGTCGAATACACTGGAACAGCTACTGGACGCTAGCACTTTTACTGGTCGTGCACCAGAACAGGTAGATAGCCCGGGAGGGGTACTCCAATATGATGGGGGGGGGGGGGGAGGAGGGTGAGGGAGGGGTCGAATACACTGGAACAGTTACTGGACGCTAGCACCTTTACTGGTCGTGCACCAGAACAGGTAGATAGCCCGGAAAGGGTACTCCAATATGATGGGGAGCGGGTGAGGGAGGGGTCGAATACAATGGAACAGCTACTGGACGCTAGCACTTTTACTGGCCGTGCACCAGAACAGGTAGATAGCCCGGAAAGGGTACTCCAATATGATGGGGGGAGGGTGAGGGAGGGGTCGAATACACTGGAACAGCTACTGGACGCTAGCACTTTTACTGGTCGGGCACCAGAACAGGTAGATAGCCGGGAGGGGTACTCCAATATGATGGGGGGGAGGGTGAGGGAGGGGTCGAATACACTGGAACAGCTACTGGACGCTAGCACTTTCATTGGTAGGGTAGATAGCCCGGGAGGGGTACTCCAATATGATGGGGGGAGGATGAGGGAGCGGTCGAATACACTGGAACAGCTTTTTTTTTTCAATTTTTAGGTTACCAAGTTCTTAGAAGTGGAAGTTCGTCCAGCACTGCGGTGTTATGCCGACCATCTCGAGGGGAAGTCCGAGATCGACATTTAACGCCGCAACTAGAAGGATTGTGAGTCATAAACTAGTGTATCAGTGCTATACAGCTATTAGAAAAAGAAGCGTGTCAGAATTCGTACGCGCCCAGACCGCAAAGCTGTCTGGGTAGATCTAGTCGTCGATTAGCGACTAAATTTAGACCCCGTCCACACTACACCTACACACTACTTTTTGCTCCGTTTTCAAAAAGATTTGCGTCCACATTTATCGTTTTCGTATTGTTTTCGCCGTTTTTGGTGATCGTTTCGGCGTTGTAGTGTGGATGATAGCCTTATCCGGAGCAACAAGTATCCGCATATCAAGAAAATTTCGCCAAAAGCTGTCGTTTTGCCGACGTTGCAAAACTTCCTTATTAGGAAATCCCCCTTACCTTATTTGGAAGGTCTGTAAGTACTTTTCCTAATATCTTAGCGAAAAAAGCAGGAAAATTGACCAAAACTTGCAGATACTCGAGAAACATCCTTCTCTTGGTCGCCATTTTGTTTTTACCCCCCGCCGAGGGGCCTGAGTCACGTTTTGAACACCACAGGCAACCCGTGCGGATTTGGCATAAAAACGACAGCACTTTCTTGATATGTAAACGGTGTATTGTGGACGGGGTCTTGGCGACCAAAAATGTTTACTTAGCTAGTCGCCAAATGGCGACAAAGCTTTCCAGTCTGAAGGTTTTTTTTTTAATGCCCTTCTCAAAATGAGCTGTCAGCAGCAATAATATACCTTTTCCGCCTGAGTGGGGGTCCTGTGGGAAACAAACCACAGGACCCCCACTCAAACGGAAAAGGTATATTCGGGAAAAAAAGTTGAGGACCAGATTATTGCGAACCACCTTCATTATTTGGCGACTAATATTTCCTATTTAGGCGCCAATAGAAAAATATTAATGTCGGCCTTGTAATAGGTTCACTATTGGAGAAACTGCACCAATAATACTCCTTTTCCTTTCTAGTCAGCTTATTTAATTTTTTTTTTACTCTGCATTTTTCTGGCCGATAAAACGGCAACTGACCGAGGATCTTCAAATATTTTATTCACTAAAGAAGTAAATGTCGGTTCCTTGTTAGTTTGGCTTGTTTGATAAAATCGCCCGCTAACGGTGTTCGCATCTTGTTGCAAACCAATTCACCGATCCCGCATTCATTGTTCTACCTCCCTAGTTACTGTTGCTACGTCGGACAAACCAAAATGTTTCGTTGGAATAGAGCACGGAAAATACACCGATTTCTAGCCTGCTTGCAGGCGGTACTAATATAAGTGTTTTTATCGCGGAAAACCCGGTCCGTTCGAAAAACACTCAGTACCGCCTGCAAGCAGGCTAACCGATTACAGGAAGGTGTTAGGGGCTGCCTTATAATATATGGGTTTTATATTTTCGTCAGCAAACGATGACGAACTCATTAAAAATCTTCGAATTTCTAGTTTTTTGCTCGGAAATTTTGAATTCCATATCTATGGCCCATTGTTTGGTGATTAACCTGACGAAGACGAGATCGGTCTATTCAGATCATTATACGATGTAAAATATAAACACTGCACTGTTACTCGCCGATTTTGTCAATGAAAGGACCACCACAAGTATAGACAGAGAAAAATGCTTTATTGTCGACATGTACAATATTTATAATAGGTAAATATATGATTTCTTCATTGCGGTGGAAAAGTCAATTCTCTGGTGTTGGGTAATGTTCGTATATATCTAAGTAAGTGTATGCCTAATATCTAGCAAACTAACTACCAATGAGTAAGATCCCGTTCACACGAGACCGGTACAAAACCGGACCGGTACAATTCTGGTACGGTACCGTCGCGCGTTCACACTGGACTGTTGTTGGCACGGCTAAGCGTGCTTCTTTGGGACCAGCAAAATCCACGTCCAACTTATGACAGGTACGGTTCCAGGCTCGTACTGGACCCGTGTGAACACTGGTGGTACCGCGCTGATTATGACACACTTCCACGGTAAAGGCTTGGGTCTAGGTGCTTACCATAACAAAGCGCGGGTTCTAAGCTAAAGCTTGAAACAATTTTGTTGCCGGCACTGTCCCGTGAGAACACAGGCCGTACCGTACCTGAATTGTACCGGTCCGGTTTTGTGCCGGTGTTGTGTAAACGGGGTCTAATTGTATGAAATAGCTCAATGTCCATCAGATATATTGCAATTGTATGTCTAATATCTAGCAATTAATGTAATAAATATCTTATTTTTTTCTGAACATCTTTAAACTAAGTGATTCTACTCAATAGTTGTCGGTGTGCAGATCCGAAAGCGGCTCAACTAACACTAGAGACGGTTTTGACGAGGAACAAGCATGTTTACCCGCGAAACAGCGGTTAAATCCGGGGGCATTACCTCACCT
Source organism: Scolanthus callimorphus (assembly GCA_033964015.1). Lineage (NCBI taxonomy): Eukaryota > Metazoa > Cnidaria > Anthozoa > Actiniaria > Edwardsiidae > Scolanthus > Scolanthus callimorphus. The sequence continues at coordinate 410,874 of JAWWUD010000054.1, forward strand.
GTTAAAAACCTCACAATTTACTTTAGAACTCATGTCATTGGGGATCCCCAATCACACCTAATGACTTATTTGCCATATAAAAGTCCCCCTCCCCCTTACCCCCACCACACACACTGCAAAATAATCCTCCGCTTCCGAGTGGTGGATAGACACTGAGTGCAACACACGGAGCGGCACTTGACTTTCCAAAAGTCCGTTGTTCTGCTTTGTTTTTAAGGTGACTCATGCGAAAGTCAGAGCGCATTTCGCGAACATATATTTTCGTCTACAACTTTAAAAATATACTCGCTATGAACTTCAATCTTGGAGAATATAAGCAGGTATCTTTTGACAATATGTGCGCATTATCTGATCTCCATTAGCGTTAATACTTTTAATAATATCTGAGCTTAAATGGACCCCTTCCTTGAAAGATCAACCCCACTCCGTTAATCATATTGAAGTCAGCTGGACAAGTGTTAACGAAGTTTCAGGAAATTCGTTGAAAGCAAAGTGCCTATTTTAGAAGCATAGGCCAAAATACACGACTAAAACTCTTAAAAGATACCTGCCAAAAGATACCTGCTTTATATTCTCCAAGATTGAAGTTCATAGCGAGTTATATTTTTAAAGTATATATTTTCGTGAAATGCGCTCTGACTTTCGCATGAGTCACCTTAATCGGCTTTTTTCGACGACCCTCGCCCGCGTGCCTTTGTTTTCGCTTCGCGCACCGAGGAAAACACGACTTGGGACAAGTCTAGCGCGGGATGTGTTGATAAAGATCGATGAAGTTTTCAAGTGTGTGAATACTTATATCGATATTAGTATTCTATAAATATTTACAGAATACTAATAAATCAAGTAACTATTGTTATTATTCATCAACCCCACCTTTTCCCTGCTGAATATTCAAGCCTTCCCCGCTCTTTTAGTTTGATGGACCTTGTATCCAGTTTACAAGGCTAGTCATGTGACCTAAATTGTGCTTTCTCATTGGATACCTGCTTCATGAATAATTGATGAATATTGTAAGATCTAATAATAAAGTATGTTTCTTTGTATCTAACCAGACGCCCCCCCCCCCCTCCCTCCCCCGGTGTAAGGGCTTCTCAACCCACCTCCCCCCCCCCCCTCTCCCCTCCATCTCACACATATACTGCCCTATCTGCTGTTACTGAATGTAATGCACAAACTATTTTAACTCGACCATTCATATATATATTCAGTCTGCTCTCTCTCCTGCATCGTCCTTGTCATCCCCTCCCCTCTCCCCCTCGTCTAAAAGACTTGCTTCCCCCTGCTCGTCAGACCCCCTGGCATCATGCTAGTTTTAATGAACTCAACAAACTCTTCCCAGCTCAGTTGCCCATCCTTGTTGGTGTCAAACATCTCAATCAATTCCTCCGCCTCGCCTTGTGACAGCTTCTCTCCTGTGTGACACACGACGTACCTCAGTTCTTCCGGTGAGATGTATCCACTTCCGTCACGGTCGAATTTCCTGTGGAGGAGATTTTTGTCACGTCACGGGGGTAGATTATTGATGCTAGTAAAACGCTAGTGGTATATATACTTTACCATTATCCTGCGAGATTGCGCAGAATATCGTCTGATACTTAGCCGACGAGGGGCCGAGTTGGCGAAAACAGACGATATTCTGCAAAATCGATCAGGATATTGGTTTTATTACTCAGCAACTCGATACCCCAAAAACCCTGAAAAACGTTACTTTCGCGTATTTTTTACGAGCTCAACACATATTTCCCTCAGATGATTGATATCTGGGATATATGCCATGTACGGAAGACAGCTATTGGCGTTCCAATGACCATATGTGGGCAGTGCATCGATGTGCTGAATAATAACATGGAGTACACCGCGCGCTTACATCAACCGATCGAAATGGATGCTTTCTCCGACTCGGTACGTTGGGTGGATCCTTCATATATGGTACATTATAGTGTCCTCCCTATAAATATCTCCCATGTCTTATAGAGCAGATTTCGTATGACTGAAAAGTACCGTGTCACGGCGCGGTACTGTCGCGGTGGCGGTACGGAACCTGGCCTGCTGTAGATACTGAATGAAATCGCGTTGTCGCATTACGGTCGCGGCGCGGCGCAACTCTTTCGCGGCACTTTTCACAGTCACGAAATCTGCTCTAGAACGAGGATATACAGACGGACACTATATAGTGTGCCATATATAAAGGATCTAGGATATGTTGCGACGCTGTATTGTTTTCATTTGATATTAGAAGACAAATGACGTGAAGAAATCTCGAAATAATCATCTACAAACGAAGTTGTATTCTTCGTTTACCGAATTCAGTCGAAAATTGTTCACTAAAATATAATAAGCCGATGGAAATGGATGTTTTATTTTTCAAAATAGCAGCTGACTGAAGCTCTCGAAGGACGCGTCGTGTCCGCAACCCACTGCGATTTATCTCAAGTTGCTCAGCAAGACGCGTGTTTATTAATTTATTGGAAGTCTCGGTGTTAACACTTATTGAAAAACGCGCGCCTCTCCTAGAACATCTGTTGCCCCTGCCGATGAAATTATTCTTTGTCCCCGTGACTCTAGTCTTCCAGGCAACTTTATTTATAGTAGTGTTGTTCGGAAATGATCTGAGATTCCTGTGTCGGAATAATTTTTGGGGCCGTTTGATTGTTGAATGTAATAATGAGTCTTTCTTTCTAAATTCTTGTTCCCATTTTTAGGCCACATTTCCATTTCTCCTTTTTTTTTTCGTCCAGAACCTCCTTGTTTCTATTCCCTGCTAGCAGAAGGATTTCGCTGAGCCAGCGAAATACAGAGAAGAGGCCTCTGCTAGCAGGGAATTTTTTCTATTTAATAGCTATAAGCGCAAAACAAGCAGATCAAAATGCAGCCCGTTGTCGAGCTTCGGTGTCAATCGGACTAACGTTTCTAGGCATTATAATCCCTTTGTGTTCGGCAGCCAATAGGAGCGAGACCTAGTGTCCTCATATTTCTACGGTATCGGGGTATGCAACTAAATATCAGGAACAGTTAATCTAAAACTCTTGTAAAATACTTGAAAAAAGTGTAGTTAAAACATCAGTTTACTTCAGTAAAATATAATTAAAATAAATATAGCATGGAGTTCGCTACGAAAAAAAAAACCACGAAATGGTTTTCCGTCGCGACGGCAAAATGTGTTTACAAAAACGCAATCGTTTTTAGCTGAGGACACATAGTTTTCTTTATTTGAATGCTTAGGTGGGATGGCAAATAAATAATCGAGCACATTTGGATCGATTATGTGCAAAATATCAGGCGAGGTCATTTTCTTTAGTAACCCCCTCGGAAATTCTTGCTCTACCCCCTCGGAAATACCTACGGAAGAGCCTTTTTTCGATTGCAACTCTCGCAAAAACTCACGGAAGAAGCTTTGTTTTATTGCGCCCCTTGGAAAAACCTACAGAAGAGCCTTTTTTCGGTTTGACCCCTCGGAAAAGGCCATTTTTTCTATACCCCCTCGGAAAAACTCTTGTGTAGGGGGCTTCAGATAAAAAATGGAATGGCCCTTCGTCGAGCCGTGGTTCGTATTTTGGCGAGGCCGAATCAAACCAAATAAGCCCGATTATATATATCAATTAATGAATTCCGCTGAGTATGATCGAGGGGGTGTTATGATACACCCCGGAGATCTTAATAATTATATCCATATCATACGAAGCTGAATGCATTAATTGTTTTATTTCATTCAAATTTTTATTGTTTTCTTATTCATTCAAAACTAATTTCCCCGCTTTTTGAGAGAGCAGGCAATTTTTCAGCCTACCTACGAGCGCGTGACGTCACGCGTGCAATGATTTTCAACTTATCCAATCTTTGACGTCATCGATGGGATGGATAAGTCCCTCGCCTTTTAAAACCTCAGAATTCGCCGGTGGCACTCAACCAATTAGAAGCGGGAAAATATGTTGAATTAAGCAATAAAAGTACTTTACGCGTGCTCTCTGCTTTCTTACAAACACGAGGGGGATGTTGGGAGAACTGATCAAAACTTGAAAGACACGAGGCAAAGGCGAGTGTCTTTCAAGTTTTATCAGTTCGACCAACATTCCCCGAGTGTTTGTAAGAAACCAGAGAGCACGCAGAAAGTATTTTTATTGCTTTTAGAAAATAACATACACACGCGCGACAGCGTTGCGTGACAATCGTGTTTCTCAGGTCTCTTACAAACACGCTTTTTAACCAATGCGCACATTCACAATACAACATAGCTGTTATTTTCTAATGAATAATAATGACAATAATTTCATATTTTATCCAACTGATTTGGTGAATACTAAAACAACTATTTCCCTCAGGGTCGATGAATAGTTGCAGAATATACACCGAATTAAAAAAGGTTGTTTTTAGCTTTGGTCGTTGAGGCGCGGAAAACAATGCAATTCTTTGCTTGTGACGATTGACACCAAACAATTGGTTTAATAATAATAATAATAATAAGTCTCAGTGCTCTTACATGGGCTATATAAAAATAAAAATGGTGTTATAACAACCGAGTTTATAAGAATTAAAACGAAATACTATAATATATATATATATATATATATATATATAACTTATGCAATAGGTTAACATATGTAACAAAAAATGTTCTACAGTGTAAGATTAAAATGATGGGAAAAAGTATGTTTTAAGATAGCGTTTAAAAGAAGAAAAAGACGTAATAGATCGGAGCTGTAAAGGGAAAGAATTCCATCATTTGGGAGCACAAAGACCAATCCTCAAAGCAACATTAGGGCGTATAACCTCGTCGGTATATATCAACCACTATTCACCTCCCCTTCGAGTAATAGTTGTACAATATTTCCTATTTATATATTTTCCTCTTATTTGTTTGTCCCAAATCCTGCTATTTTTTGTGCGCTATATTTCCTAATTATCTTTAACCGCCTCCGCTGATGCCCGGATGGTATGATAAAGGCTTAAGAGGAAATACTTGGCGTAAAGAAATCTTATCATTGTACATGTTTTCGTCTGGGAGAGCCAGTATTTTGAAATTAATGGTCCATCATATTTTTAAACACCCTGTTTTCGTCAGGAAATGATGACGAACTCATTAAAAATCTTCGAATTTCGAGTTTGTTGCTCGGACATTTTGAATTCCATAGCTATGGCCCATTGTTTGGTGATTAACCAGACGAAGACGGGATCGGTCTATTCAGATCATTAAATGATATAAAATATAAACAATTACTTGCCGACTTTTGTCTATGATGGAAAGGACCACCACGAGAGGGGGATTTCATGTTTACAGTTTGGGCTCATTTGCATAAGCAGGGTCTAGATTCAGAATGTTTGAAGGAGCTCGAAAATTATCAGCACTGAATATGAATAGCGGACAGCAAATGGAACTTACTCTGAAAATTTGAAGGTTTAACATTCAGTTGTAAGGACGTAGTTAAATGTTGTCACACCAAAACCTTAACGCTTACAAGATTAAAAGAATGAATACTAGCTTCATTCGAAAATCGCTATATTTTTTAAATAAATTCTGAATATATTTTTTCTGCTTTTCCGATAGGTTCTTCATCTTCATTTTGAGCAATTAAGCTCAAGGCTCTCCTAACCTTTCCTGTCTTCAAAAGAGCATTCAGCGCCCTCGAGTTGAATGGGAACAGCGAGAACCCAAAAACACATGATTAAAACATGCTATTGTATTCTGATTATTTCGGAAGAATAATAACTAACAAGCAAAACGAAACACGTGAAATTTTTGCATTGTGAATATTTGAAGACGGTGGTGTCTTTTAATTCGGTTGTGTTTTCCTTTCATTTAAATTCATTCATTTAAAACGCCGACGCTCGAAATTCTGAATATAATATAGTTATCACTCTTTCTCGAGTTCGCGCAGTTTAAAAAAGCATATTCGGAAACGTTTTATAGAGGACATTAAAGAGAAATCATAAACACGAAAACATGTAAGCGTTATATGAAGGAACTGCTGTAGAACAGATGGCTGCTCCAGGAAAATAAGGAGCGAAATCATTTGAATATTGTAATAAAAACAACCAGAGATATCAACCAGAAGCCTCGGGTATTTGGTTTGCAATAGTCATTAAGACACAAACAAGAAGAAAAAATATATTATCCTTTGCAGAGTTTAAGAATTTGGGGTTTAGAGTTTAAGAATTACGGGTTTCTTTTCGAATGCAGGAATTGTGCTCGTGTTCTTGTAAACTGAGGCCAAATTAGATGTTATACAAGCTTAGCTACACCAATTACTCTGCGAATAATGCGATTCCATGGTGTTTTTATCTAATAATGACCCATGTTTGGTTGGAAACGAAAGACAAGAATAGCTCCACAGAATAAATAAAAAAGAATAATAAAAGAATAAACTTAAAGCAAAAATATAAAAATAAATATTGCCTACTTGAAAGCCTCGCGGAGGTTTGCTTCAAAATCCTGGCCGTTGCAGTCTTCGATGTATTTCATCATATCCACGAACTCATCAAAGTTGATCTCGCTGTCTGGTGTCTTGTCGAATTTGCTGAAGATCTTTTCGATATTCTCCGTGGACGCATCGTATCCGGCTTCTTTTACGGCAGTCGAGAACTGCTCACAGGGGATCTTACCGCTCGACTCGCTGTCGGCGCGCTTGAAAGCTCTTCGCATAGTCTCGGCAGAGCTTTCGCCTTGCTCGCGTATGCTTGGGAACTTCTCTGACGTAGCCATGAAGTGGACTCGTTCAAACGTCTGCAAATGCGTGTCGGCCGTACGACCTAGTGAACTGACCGGCGCCTTGGTCTAGAATAGTTATATAGCTAACAGCTTGGCGCGTATAATAACAATAGACGAGATAACTTGGGGGAGCAGTGCTAGCGATGTGCGATTGGAGGAAACGAGAATAACAGGGCCTTGATTCCGCTGTATTTTGCTACCTCCTCTCGCAGCTCATTGCTTCAGGTGCGAGGTTAATCTTATAAAAGCTTCCTGTTCGCGACGAGAAAACTCTGCAAGCTGTTCTACCTACTGAATAATTCTCCACTGTGCTGTTAATAGGATTTTCGTAATTCTGCGAACTCAACTTTTAATTTCAATTGGCGAACGCGTTCTGGCGTCCGTCGATCAAATATTTTTCTTAAGTCTAGTCAAATTTTGAAATATTCAATTCTATTTAAAAACATTAAACTAGCACTTAGCAACCAAAAACATCTTGCAGAGTTAGTGGCACGAACGTCAGCCGACCTCGCTTCCAATTGACAGCTACTCGCAGAGAGGGTTGGTTAAATTTATCGGGGCTGTAATTATGCATTTGACACCGGAGTGCAACTTCAGTTAGTGCCGTTTAGTGAGAGTGGTTCGCACAATCATGAAAACAGCAGTAAAACAAACATTGCAAACTTTGAAAAGCAATAACACAGACTGGCTGTCTCTTTAACAAGGGAACTATAAATAGTCCTTTTCATAGTTCTCACTCTATTAATATTGAATATTAAAGTTCTAGTCTGAATTGAGTCTGCCGTTGGACTAATTTATTCTTCCCTTTCTGCGGTTATGATGCCGTTTTGAACAGGTGACATTTTTGAAGGACAATATAGCTCTAACAAGTGTCCGCTTGAATTCCGGAACGGTTCTTTTTACATTTAAAGTGGAGTTCGTCGAGGGTGGTAGACTTGATTCAATTTGAATTACAAAAGAGCGAAAAAAATATCTGATAGACTCTTTTTTAAGATCTATACCGACCTAGATTCTGTAGAAAATCTAAGAGAAATCTAGATTTTCAAAACAAATAGCAATGAAAACACTGGTAAACAGCAACACAACGCAACAACAAACACGCCAACACAAACTGCTTAGTACCGCTTGGATAAACAATAATTTGGACGTGAGCGTTTTCAAACAGCTGATAAGCGCCAATTGTTTTACTCATACGCAGGGGACCTCGTTACCTAGGAGCATCCATCTCCCATGTTTTCACAGTGGAACAGCGTATTGGAAAATGGAGCCTGTATGAAGTTACTTTTAGTTTCAAATTTTCACGCCAAGCTAACGTCACACATTTGCTCAGCCAATTCGAATGCAGGTAGCGTATGCTTTGTTCAGAGAAGTTTTTTCAAGCGACAAATCTATTGTTCTAAAAATAACTTCAGAGCTGCTTCATTTTCCAATTCGCTGTTACACCTTCCTTCCCCTAGATGGACACTCCTAGGTAATGGGCTACTGTAGCAGATTAGTGTTGCTCTCCGCTCACTACGAGCAATAACTTCAGACCTGCTTCATTTCTCAATTCGCTGTTACACCTTCTTTCCCCTAGATGGGCGCTCCTAGATAATGGGCTACTGTAGCAGATTAGTGTTGCTCTCCGCTCACTACGAGCAATAACTTCAGACCTGCTTCATTTTCCAATTCGCTGTTACACCTTCCTACCCCTAGATGGACGCTCCTAGGTGATGAGCTCCTGTAGCAGATTAGTGTTGCTCTCCGCTCACTACGAGCAATAACTTCAGACCTGCTTCATTTTCCAATTCGCTGTTACACCTTCCTACCCCTAGATGGACGCTCCTAGGTGATAAGCTCCTGTAGCAGATTAGTGTTGCTCTCCGCTCACTACGAGCAATAACTTCAGACCTGCTTCATTTTCCAATTCGCTGTTACACCACCGTCCTACCCCTAGATGGACGCTCCTAGGTACAGTGCTCCTGTGTCAATGTGCCCGATATATGACCGAGGTTTCCATGGTGGCATATCTTACATACCGATATATACTATGGTATCCTCCAGACTTATCATGTTTTTTTGGGGGGAGGGGTCATTTCTACCCAGTAAAAACTCTCGAAAAAAAACTAAAGACTTCCTGGAAAATCCTGGATTTTTGTCATCCAGAAAGCCTACGAACCCTGACTGACTGAAGGAAGAGTTTCACGGTGCAATATTTTCTGCAACGTATCTCGCAATCCATTGCGAGACAATTTGCACAGCCATTGCAGCTGATATTAGTTCGCAATGATCACTCGCTACGTGTCGAACTTTTTACTATTTGTCCGCCATTTTGATTCAGGACTCACATGCGCAAAAAAGCCCGAGAGGGCTTCTAGGAACGAAATTGCGAGACAATTGTTGCAAGCAAGATTCGCTGTTACACGCTGCAAAGCGAGACAAGTTGCTGCAATCCGTTGCGAGAAGTAGAATCGTATCCTACTTGCTGCAAACGGTTGCCGCAGCCTGTCTCGCAACGTTGCAGAGGGTGTTACACGCTGCAATGGCTCGTGCAACTTGTCTCGCAATTGCACAGGAAACATTGCACCGTGTAACGGCGGCTTTAGCCTCGGCAAACGTCGAACTTCAGTCGCTCTTCTTCCGTCGAACCTTTCCTTTTTCAAAGGATGCTGCTTCATTAGACTTATAATCAGAACTTTCTATTGTTTTGGATTGGAACGGCGCGACTCTGGAACGACGTTTGCCGTCTGCCCGGCATGTGGCAGGCATATAGCCCCTCGCGCTTGAGGGACATATTTATAGGGGAAAGAGACGAACACGCTCACTCCATCACAGCAAAAGGTAAGACTGTGTAAAGTTTGAAATGCTAGGGTATTTGCAATTAGGCCTGTTGTTGAACCAAATGTTGCATATTCTCTCGCATAGGAAATACAAGAAAGGGCAAGACTAGAATACAATGGAAAATCGTGATAAACTGGATGGGAAGAGGTGGGAGAGACGGGGAAAGAGGACGCAATTAGACATAAACGTTGTGTTCGAGGTAAGCGGGAGGAGGCGATGACGGGAAAGAATAGGCGAGTTTTGGTCCATTAACAAACTTACAATTTAAATTATAGCGGAACTCCCCGTGCCGAACGCACGGAGTGGAGCCCCATACGTATCATTCAACGTCACATGAGAAAGCAACCCATCCAAGCCAAAACGATACGTTCAGCGGCTTACGAAAACATCGCGGGCTCTTATTTACGCATGCGCACTTGCGTTAGTGGCGACCCGTGTACACAGCCAATCACAGTCCGTCTTGGAACACTGAGCGCGCGCGTCATGTTGTCCTCCAGCACAGCGCCGCGGTGCTTTGACGCGGTGCTTGGCAGAGGACACGGACCGGAAGTCGCTCCTTCATTTTCCCGCCGAAAAAAACTCACAAAACACGCGCCCGCGTCGGCTCACTCGAGTTCATAATTTTTGTTGAGTCAAACTGAGACAGACTCGTGGGCGCGAAGCCCCGCCAAATTTGATCAAAAGAATTTTCTAATTATTGTCAAAATACTTCGGATTCCATTCCTTCGTCGATATTTCATAATGTTGTTTAGTCATTTTGGAGAAACTATGAGGGAGTTGCAAAAGATTCAAAGGCTAGATTGCAGAATACCCGGCCCACGGCGAAGCAAGACTTCGGCGTTCTTCTGAAGAAAAACAACAGTTTCTTTCGTAAAAGCTGCAAACGACGTGTTTTTCGAATACTCATATGAGATATACGAACAGGGAGCCAGAACTGGATTGAACAGGATTGACAATAACAGAAAATTGCAATGGTTTTTTAGCCGAATAATATATTTAGAGCTTGCCAAGTAAGAATGAATTCAACTCAACACGACGGAGACTTTCGGAGGAAAGAAACGACTTCACTTCAGTTATCGGTAAGCACAAAGCTTGAAATTGCTTCTTATGCTATTTATATTTTTAGCTTCCAAGTTATTGCATTCCTGATGAGAAAATTCTGACTTTACATGTAACTTTTACGTTTTGCTGCTTTAGTTGGCTCCCTCGAGGTTTCTTTTTCTCCGGCTAAACTCGAATTATAGTTTTGAGTAAGATTGACTTTTTGGCCCTGCTTTGCCTTATGTAAACAGGTCATTTCTGATATTCTAGCCTTGATTTTCCTTTGTCACATGTTAGATTTAGTTAGTACAATGAGACAAATACTATGTCAAGTATTCTTTGTTGTGGATTTCGCTGAAAATCTTATTTTTCATTTTTATTTCACGAGATTATCGTTTGTCGGTCGTGAACTGCGACTTGTTAGCATATCAGAACGCGCTAATACTATCATTGCCATATGGTAACATGAATTTTCTTGATTTAAACTGTGTGTACTACATGCGGGTCGTCCGTTTATTTATTTTAGATTTAAAAATATCTCAATAAAAATGAAATGAAATGAAATGAAATGTAAAGGTGAGCTCCCTGTGAGTAAGACGTGGGGTATGTATGATTGGCGTTCCGCTTTTAGGCATTGCCTAAATCTATATATTATAATAACCAATATAGCAAAACGGGAGGGAACGGGAGCCGTTTTGAAACCCACGTTTATACACTTTCGGGGAGAGGAATTAGGGAGGAGATTTAGATTCAAATCCATTTCCAGAGTCCTCCCGCCCCCCAGCGAAGTAGACATGTCTGCCTGCCAGCTATCAACGTGAGGTGAAAAACCTGTTACCCCCCCCCCCTTCCCTCCGGCCAAAACATACATACATACATACATACAGCTTTATTTTACAACGCTGGCCATTTCAATGGTGCATTGTGCACACACTGATTTCCAAATGGGGCGTTGACAAAAAAGAAGAGTACATAGGTTACAAAGATAAAAAAGACAATACAATTAAAACATAGAACTATTAAGAATCCCCGAAAGCACAGTGCACCATCATTCGGCATCCCTTTTCAGCAAACGCTTGAAAGAGGCTAATGTATTAGCCTGTTTGGTCGCTTTACTAAGACTGTTCCATAGCATTGCCCCACTATAGCTGAAACTGCGTTTCAGGAAGTTGGTCTTAGGTTTTGGGAGTGCTAGGTCTGTATCCCTGCTTCGGAGGTTATATCTATCTTGGCGATCTTCAGTCTTGAGAAATAAATTTCGTAAGGTTGGTGCACTTTGATCGTTTAAGATTTTATATATCAAAATCGATTTTAGATTTATTTGCCTTTTATTCAAAGATTGCCATCCCAGCCCTCGGAGAACGTCTACAGACCTCTGTTCATACCTCGCGCCAGTTACTACACGTGCTGCACGTGCCTGCAGCTTTTGGAGTTTATCTGCGAGGGTCTTTCCACAGGTATCCCAAACTGGCGCGCAATAATCTAGATAAGGCTGAACAAGACATCTATAGACGCTCTCAAGCGAGCTGGCCGGGACAAATGGTTTAATACGTCGAATTGCGCCTATCCCTGCACTGGCTTTTTTACACACATTTTCAATGTGCTTATCGAATTTCAAATTTTCATCAATTTCAACGCCAAGGCACTTCTGTGAATTTACCCTTGAAATCGTTTTGCCATCAATACAGACAGAAGACTGAAGATCGTTACTCTTATGTTTAATGTTATAGGATGAACCAATAAACATTACTTTTGTTTTCGATGTGTGATATTGTAACTTATTCAATGATAACCATTTTGAGATATTCGCAAGGTCCAGATTAAGCTTATCTGTGAGCTCATCAGGGTCCGGAGAGGTTGCGAATATCTGAGTGTCATCTGCATATATACATGGTGTTGTGGTTCCGAGACAATTCGGGAGGTCATTGATATATAAGAGGAATAGTAAAGGACCTAAAATTGAGCCTTGAGGCACCCCGCATATAATTTGCTTAGGCGGGGAAAGATGATTATTTACTTGGCATTGTTGCGTTCTGCCAGATAGGTACGAGGAGAACCATTCTAACTGTCCGCCACGAATGCCGAGTCGGTTCATCTTATCGAGTAAAATTGAATGGTTTATCGAATCGAAAGCCTTCCGAATGTCAAGGAAAACAACGCCTGTTAAATGCCCTTGGTCCATGTTACGATACCAATCATCGCACATATGTATCAGTGCCGAAAGGGTAGAATGTTTAGGCCGGAAGCCTGACTGAAATTTGGAAAGCAATGATTGGTCCATCAGAAAGCTATAAAGTTGTCTAAACACTTCTTTCTCAAACACTTTACTGATTATTGGCAGGATCGAGATTGGTCGATAGTTTTCGGGTAGCTTGCGGTCATCTGATTTAAAGATGGGCGTTACCCTTGCATGCTTAAATTCAGTGATAAAGGTTCGAGAAGAAAGTGAGAGGTTGAATATTTGTGTCAGAGAAGGAGCTATAATATCTGCAGCTACTTTGAGCAATTTGGCGGGAATTTTGTCTAAGCCTGTAGCCTTAGAGGCTTTTAGAGATTTTAGAGATAAGACCACATTTTCAACCGGGATTTCTTCGAAACTGAACTGTTATGTATTGTATTCACAAAAGTCCAAATACGAGTTATCTCGGTTAAGTTGATCGGGGCACTTTTTTGCTAAATTTGGCCCGATGTTAACAAAATAATCATTAAAGGCCTCTGCAATATTTTCAGGTTCCGACAACACGCTGCCAGCAACGTTTAACTCGTTCACATGCTGGTTCGGCTTAAGGTGCTTACCAAGTAAATTATTAATTAGCTTCCATGATTTTTTTGGATCACCAAGGCCTGAGTTTTTTATGTAGATATTTTTACAACATTTATTGAAACCACATTTTAGCCTCTTTAACGAGGCGGGATGGTTCGAGCTTCAAATTGTTGCTCGGACATTTTGAATTCCATAGCAAAAAGACTGCCCATAAATCATGTGAAAACGATCTATCTATTGATGGGTGGGTGCCTATAACCAATATGCATGTGGTTTAAAGACTGCAGTATTGGCTGCTTCAAAGTTTGAACAATAATTAAATCCATCGAAGCGTTTTTAAGGTGTTTTTCTAGCCATTTATTGACCGCTTACGGCTCTCAGTGAGACGGCGCAATGAAGACTCTGGTAGCTATTATTGTCGGCTCTCTGCTCGTTTGTGGCTTGGAAGCAAAACCCAACAGATTTCCACCAAGACAAAGTAAGACATTTTTGCCTCTAGCTTGTAATAGTGAAACACAGGGGACCCAACGAGAAGTTACTGAATGGAGTGCATCGCATCTGTTGAGCTCAAGAGCTTTTATAATTTAAATATCTTTCTTACACCAATTTTCATAATTCTGCGAACTCTACGCCGTATAACAAACCGCGGTTTGGCTTCCTTCAATCAAACGAGTGAACAGCTCTGGGTGTTTCACACAGGCTTTGAGAGGTTTTTTGAACTTAAATGACTTCGAAATCCAATTTTCCACCATAAAATGCAAACGAAACTTAGAACAAGATACATGCGCCTGTCTTAAAATGTTTGATGGACGACGAGGCCAAAACGCAGTTTGGCGTTCGGATTAATTGTAAGGTGCATTGGTTCGCAGTAGGTGAGGTATAAATTATTTTACCCTATATTTCTACCTGCTTGGATATGTGCTCAAAGTGGTATACAGTGAAAACCCACATAAGAACCTGGATTTTAAGAATCTGTTAGGCTAGTGAATTATCCACGTGAACCCCATGTTTCCTTGTATTTTCAATTCGAACAAGAACCAGTTTTACACTTAAATTCTAGGTTCTTATACGCGGGATTTTACTGTATAAAACGAGAACTAGGCCTCGGACTAGGCCTCGGACTAGGCCTCCTTAATTGTGAGTGAAAACATATTTTGCCTATGGTTCTAGGCGACCTTTTTGGCAGCGAAAAAATAGCCACAAATTTAAGCTCATGTAATTCAAGCCTCTATATGCAAGAGCACCCAAGTAGAAAAATAGCTTTAAAACGAAAATGTATTTTTTTATCCGAACACTGAGTATTTTATCGAAACTGACTGCACAGCGGCACATTCTACATTTTGAAACAAAGAAATTGAATTGAATGTTTTAGATAGTTACATGCAGCATTCCTTCGTGATTTGTTGTTCATTTGCACTACTTATTTTGTAAATATGTGAGCTTTCAGTGTCGAACTTTCTTGCGTTTTGCTATTGGTCCATCATTCGGGCAACACCGACTTAGAGTTGCATAAACTACAAAATTGAAAGGTGAGCGGTTTATTGTAAGTTTTATTGATGCTGTTTAAATTGTTTAGTTAATATTTTGTAACACCGACAAGAAACCAATATCGAAAAACCAGTAGACACCCGAGAAAAAAGTAATATTCTTCATCTTAAACTGCAGTTTCCTTTTCTGCTCTATTACAGAAGCATTTTTAAATCATTTTAACAGAGGCTAACTTTCGTAGAAACTATGACAGGATTTGGGGTATGTGATCCTGCCAAAAATATATTGGAATAAACCAAGAAAAGCCAAAAGTAGAGAAACATTGCGACATTGACCCGGCCAATATTCTGGACAATGGACAGCACGAATGCTAACAGCACTTGCATACAATTTTATTGAGCAGTGTCCGCAAGTAATAAAAGGCTCATTTACACGACAGGGATTTTTTGCACGGCTCGGATAAAAATGGTTCTTGGACTACCTCGCCACGTTGTCCCGGTACGGATACAATTTCTGTCTTGCTCTGACAAAATGTAGTACGGCAAAGCCATTTACACAGGGCAAACATACCCGAGTTGTGCCATTAAATTTGGTACCCGTACCACTTTTATCCGAACCGTGCCAAAAAATCACTATCGTGTAGATGGGGCTCCAGAACCATTTTTATCCGAGAGCCGTGCCAAAAAATTCCGTCTGTTTATTGAGGCTTTAAGGCAAAATCCATCATCCTCTATGCTTGTTCTTGTTAATAAAGCTTGCTGTAATTATTCATGATTATGTCATGATTGCCTTGTCAAAAACTAAAATATCTAACCTAATAAATTTTCGAATCATCACTTCTTTTTAATTAATTACTTGAAGATGTCACGTGTGAATAATATCGACAGTAGTCTAAGACTACTGTCGATAGTATCACTTATGGACACAGGGCGTTCTCATGTGCTGCATCTAAACTCTGGAACGATCTTCCAGACAGTATTCGCCAGAGCAGCACATTGCCTGTTTTTAAGAATAACCTAAAAACACACCTTTTTAAACAGGTATATGATTAGTTTTTAGTTTTTATTAATCATTTTTATTAGATATTTTTATTTTATTTTAGTCATTTTAAAGTTATTTCTGTCATTATTATATCTTCTTTTTTATGATGTTTTAGATCGTTTTAATATTTGAACTGTAAATTTGTTTCGTTAACCTCTTCGTTTTAGTTACTCAGATAATTGTAAAGCGCCATTGAGCTTCAGGAAATGGTGTTGCACGGATTCGCTGCAGGTTTTTGTAGAAATCACTAAACCCGTATAGTTGTCCTGGTATCTTGTATATTTATTCTTGTGTGCTTTAAAACGCTACTTCATAATCATATATCTACTCGGTGCTCTCTCTAAATCCAAAACTCTACACGCCCCTTTGCTAACTGGCTCATATTACATAGCGTGACACGTTAACCATTAACTTGTAATGTGTTTCCTATTTTCATGCAATTTTCTGTCTAACACTCGCCCTCCATTAAGAGGTGTCATCCTTGACAACGATAAGGTTAAGTTATACATGTATAGATGTGTGTTCCATGTCTTCCTCTGCACATCAGCAACTTGGTTGGGTTGATCAGGCCCTTCCTTGAAGCTTATCTGAAGACTATTCTACGTTCACAACTTACTTGACATGAATAACTAATTTCTTTCGAAATTTTCAATATGTAATTTGTCTACATATCCTAAAATACCAGGGGTGCAATCTTATTTTTAACAACACATACATAATAATAAAAATATCTAGCTGGAAAATATAAACATTTGTAATCAGTCAGGTCATACTGGAAAATGTAACCATTTGGAATCAGTCAAGTCATATACTAAAGATTATAAGTGTATCTAAACATTGTTCATCAGTTCTGCATGATACTTCGCGTACTTTCTATGCGTAGCTTGGTATCTCGTAACTTGTTGCAGTAGTACCGTAACTTTGTTGGTATGGCCCCGCGGGTTGCACGTAACTTTGTTGATTTATCATAGGTTGCACGTAACTTTGTTGATTTATCATAGGTTGCACGTAACTTTGTTGATTGATCACAGGTTGCATGTAGTACGGACTCTGATGTAGTGGATATCCGTAATGGTGAGCCTGCGGTAACAACGGTTGGTAAACATACGGCAAATGCTGCTTATTCAACGCTACCCAATTTAAATACACTGGCGTACCCGGCTCTATATACGTAAACCGTGTTGGCGCACATCGATTGCGTATGGGACGAGCTTCTGAAGCTTCAATTTCTGGTGGATCTATAGCAGCGCCGTGGATAAGCCTTGTTTCATCTTCATTTGTGCCCTCCACATCTTGTTGTTCACTCTCACCTGCCGAACTGTCATCGTCAGTTAAGTCGGTCTCCTCTGGTGTGGCACCGCCCTCCGCCATTATCTCCACTTCTTCCTCTGCGGTGGCATTTAGACAATGACCAGTCTCGTTTTCCGGTTCCGTAGCCTGGTTAGAAGGCTCTCCGGCGGCCGGTGTAACAACCCAATCAGAAAGATCATCGTCATCGTTGTCTGATTCGTCATCGCTACTTCTATCCTCTGCGGTCTCTTGGACATGCCGTGGGTGTGGTGTGGGTGGTCTATGTCTTGTAGGTTGAGCTGGGATCCATGGATCGATGGGTAGGTAGTCACAAGGCAATAACAAGTTCCTATGTAGTGTGCGGATCTTCCCATTGCATCTTCTCTCCGGCCGAACGTCATACACTGGACTGTCTGACCCTTTCCGCTCCACTATGACATACACCTCGTCCTCCCAAAAAGCACGAAGCTTTCCGGGGCCCCCTCTCTCTGATAGATTACGCACAAGTACGCGGTCCCCTGGTTCTAATGTTGAGCTTCTCACACGTCGGTCATAACCTTTCTTACCTCTGTTCGCACTCTGTGTTGCCGACTTTTGTGCCAACAAATAGGCTTGCTGCATCGCGAGTTTCCACCTCGAAGCATACTCCGAAGGTGTCGATGCCTGTGCGGTACCTGGCACCTCAAACATCATATCGATGGGTAGCCGTGGGCTTCTTCCGAAGAGTAAATAAAATGGGGAAAACTTTGTAGACTCGTGGACAGTACAATTGTATGCATGGATAACCTTGTTCACGTGATCCTTCCATCTTGTTTTATGAGCCTCTGGGAGTGTCCGGAGCATCCCGAGCAATGTGCGGTTCATGCGTTCTACTAAACCATTCCCCTGGGGGTGATATGGTGTTGTACGCGAATGCATAACACCGGATAACTGCTCTAGGCGCTTGAACAGCTTGTTCTCAAACTCTCCGCCCATGTCATGGTGTAATTTCTCAGGGAAACCAAAGCGCTGAATATAATCATTGAAGATCTTGTCGGCAGCTGTCTCGCCAGCTTTATTCCGTGTCGGGTATGCCTGGGCGTATTTTGTGAAGTGGTCAACGACAACAAGAATATATTCATACCCCCCTGAGCTTTTTTCAAGATGCACGAAATCTATGGAAATTAGTTGGAATGGCGCTGTCGTTATGATCGGTTTCAACGGTGCGACAGTAGGGAGGTTCGGTCGTCTTTGTTTCAGGCATCTACACACTCGGTTAATAAAATGGTCTATGTCTCTCCGCATGTTTGGCCAAAAGAATCGTTCTCGGGCTAGTGAAAGGACCCTTTCCACCCCTAAATGTCCCATCTCTTCGTGGAGCTCTCGATAGACAAGTCTCCTAAACTTCTTGGGAAGGACAACTTGTCCTTTGTGCAACAATACTCCCATCTTATCTATACTCAGGTTCTGCCATCGATTGAGATATTTTCTTACTACCGGAGGTTCTCTTCGTATTTCGCTGACAGCTGGCTTCTGCTTTGTGGCGAGGAGCTCTAATACACGACTTATTGCGGGGTCTTCATGCTGTCCCCTTTTCACATCGACAGGCCTTACGCTGGCTGGTTCCTCGTCAGTCAGGAGCTCGGTTTGTTGGTCAGTTACCGATGCTATGAGCACTGCGTCCCCACATGAAGATGCCTTAACTGATGATATAGCTGCTTGAACTGTGGGCATTGACATATGCTCTGTGCAGCTGTTCATGTATTCCTGGACGCTCAGTGGAGGTCTTGAAAGGCAATCTGCATCTACGTTAGTTCGTCCAGGTCGGTACCTAATTTCAAAACTGAATTCTGCTAACTCTCCCGCCCATCTTAGTCCAGTCGCGTTCAGTCTCGCTGTCGACAGAACATAAGTTAAAGGGTTGTTATCAGTATATACCACAAAGTTTGGCGCATAATAGAGATAGTCTCTGAACTGTTCCGTAACCGACCATTTCAATGCTAGAAACTCCAGTTTATTAGAGTGTTAGTGATAATTCTTTTCAGCGGGTGACAAGGTCCTTGAGGCATACGCTATCACTCTTAAGACTCCCTGCTGTTCCTGGTATAACACCGCCCCAAGTCCATCCTGGGAAGCATCAGTATGTAAAATGAAGGGTGATTCATAGTTTGGGTAAGCGAAAATTGGTGGTGAGGTGATATAATCGATCAGACATTCCATGGCTGACTGATGGACAGAGGTCCACTCGATGACGGTCTTAGACGGGCGTTGTCCACCACGTGTGTTGGCCTTACCCTTCTTATCATTGGGAGTAGCTGGGTCAGCTGGATTGTTCAGTAAATCATAGATTGGCTTGGCTTTCTGTGCAAAGTTCTTTATGTATCTGCGGTAAACACCGAGAAGGCCCATGAGTTTCCGAATATCGCCCACTGTCTGTGGTTTTACATTTCTCCACGCCTCGACTGCACTTGTCGCTTTTGGGTCCATCCGATATCCCTCTTTACTCACTAGTCTACCCAGAAAAGATACTTCTTTCTTAAATAATGAACATTTCCTTGCTTTCAACTTAACGCCGTGACTACGCAGACGTTGAAGTACTGTGCGTAAGTGTTCGATGTGGTCCGAAAATGTTTCTGAAAAGACTATCACATCGTCTAAGTATGGAATAGCTATTTCATCTCGTAGGTCGCCTAAGCAGTTCTCCATAAATCTTTGGAAATTCGCTGGAGCGTTCATTAAACCAAACGGGATTCGTACCCATTCCCAGAGTCCCCAGGGGTTATAAATGCTGTCAGTTGCCTACTGCTCTCACCAATGAAACCCTGATGATAGGCCTTGCCCTGGTCCAGGACGCTAAACCAAGCCTTACCCCCCAACCCATCTAGCGTTTCCTGAATTCTAGGTATCGGGTGACGGTCAGGCAATGTATTCCTGTTGAGTTCACGATAATCCACGCATAGTCTTAACCCCCCGTCCTTTTTCCTGACACAAACCACGCTGCTCGAAAATGAGGACTTAGACGGTTGTATAAACCCTCGATTGAGTAAATCTTCAATATAACCTTTTACCTCTGGGTATAAGGGACGCGGAATCGAGATGAAATTCTTCTGGACTGGACGATCATTGGTAAGGGTGAGGTCCATTTGGAGCCCAGGGATACACCCTACATCGTCGTCATCGACTGCAAACGACGCCCTCTCTGCAATCAACAGTTTGATCGCTTGCTTCTTGTCCTCGCCGTTGAGCCCGCTTAGGTCTACTGGTGGGATGTTGCTCTTATCCAACTCCTGTACTTCATCAGCTTTCTGCGACTCCTCTAGGTCATCACCGTCAGTAGTGCATTGGACCTTGTTGATCTTGGTTGGTTCCCGGAAGTTCACCTCTAACGGCGTAATCGAGCGTACCAGTTGAAGCCTTCCCAGGACTGTACGACCAGTCAAGATGATGTCATGTTCAGTGTTGTTTGTCACGCTGATTGTGATCACCGCGGTGTTCCCCTGGCTGACCGACTTGAGCTCCTCCTGCACAGACAACCCAGGTGGTAAAAAGGCTGCTTCGTCGGGTTCGAAGACCACCGGTGTGGTGCGACTGATCGGTCCGGTGTTTGCTCGACACTGTACCCCCCTCGTGCCAGATCTCGGAATCACAACTTCGTTTTTCATGGATTTAACAATACAAAGGTGTTCAGAATCATCATTTCTTATCAAGTCAATAAACGCGCTGATGCTTTCACTCGAGCAGTCAGGAAAACTCTTTTTCATACCTGTAAGAAACTTATCGCTACAGTCATCAGCAGTTGCATCCCGGATTAGTACCTCAATCACATTGAACCCAATTATCGGTCGTTCTAGACTTTGCTTTGTTACTAAAAATGGGACAAATACCTCCTGATCGACTTCTTCCAATTGCACGCTAATCTCCACCCACCCACTGTACGGAATTTTAGTTCCGTTTGCTGCTTGCAAGTTAACTGATTTCTCTCCCAGTAAATCCTTAATATCCCGGATGTTTGCAGTTATTGAACTACTTTCTAGAAACTCTTCCGACAATATCGAAACTTGGGCACCGGTGTCCCACAGAGCTGTAGTGTGTTTACCATTAAACCGACAATCTAATAAACACTTACTACCAACTAATTGCGTGACTCGCAACTGTCGTTTAGGACTTAGGTGACTGGGAAATACTTTGTCGTCATTACTATCGCCAATTGAGATCGTTGACAATTGTTCCTTTCTAAGCGTCGAAATTGCGTTACAAATATTCTGGTGCTCTGCCCAGTGCTTTTTCTGGCAACTAGGGGAACAATACTTAGCGGTTTTGCAGCGCGAACACTGACGAACAATTGACGCACTCTTGCAACAATAAACACAGCGGTGGAGCTCCTGTTCCAATTCCAGGCCTACCTCCCGCCCCTCGGAAGCGGCCTCTGGTCGTTTCCCGACCAGTTTCTAGCGCGTGCAAGACAGAACCGGGCCATGTGATTTAATTCCCCGCATACAAAGCAATGCCTGCACTCGTCAGCGGTGGCACACTTATCGCACTTATTTAGTCGGGTATTTGGATCAGGGATTGGGACTTTCGCAGTAGAATCGTTTGGTTTCGGTTGGTTGACTTTTTCTCGAAGGGTTTTCACTTCAGACTGCATAGCCGAGAGCTCCGCCTTAACCGATTTTAAGGCCGCGAGAATTTCATTGCTTTCTGTCGATTCACTCCCGCCCTTGACTGATGAAACCCGCACCTTGGTTTCTCTAGGCGCTTTAGATGAGAGACTGTTTGAGGCGCTAAACTTCTTATCCCGTTCTGTTTCCGCTGAAACGGCTAGAAACATAGCCTCAATCAATTCCTCATCTGTCGCGTCATTTCGACTGGTTAGCGGTCTCATTTTCGCACGGATGGTTTCATCTTTCAATCCAGTCTCCAGCGCGTGAAGAAACAAGCTTTGCACGGAGTGTGGGTCGTATTTCACTCCGCTGTTGGATTCTTTGGACGCGAATGCGATTTTCTGCCTGATCGTCAGTGCGCGCATCAAAAAGGTTTGCGGGTCTTCCGCAGGCTGTTGCGTCATGTTCGTTAACACCTGATAGAGTTCGGTGGCATTTTTCTCATGGAAATGAAATCGGAGAATTTTTCGAAGTCTACTTAGTGAAAGGTCACAAGACTTTCCAAATAGCTTCGTAGTTGTAATCCGTGTTGCACGGCTCGGATTACGGCGACTACGATTTCTCTTTCCTTGTACCCCTTTTCGATTCCCGTTTCTATTTGAGATACCAAGGATTGATAGGAGAGTTTATCTGTCTGACCAAGCTCTCCAATCATGCCCTGAATTTTAAAATCACGGTGGAAAATTGTTGGAGCACTGCCACCGAGTATTGTGTTACCACCCCCCTTTGCGGTCCCCGAGAGTTTTGCTTGGATCAGTTTTTGTTTCTCCTGCAATTCGTCTAATTCTTTCTTTAAATCATCGAGTTCCGTCCCTTTACTTTGTTCCTCTAGAGGTGGCGGACCCAGATAGGCAATAAGCTCGTCTAGGCATTCAATTCTATCCCCTTCTGTGGCAAAACCCTCTAGTTTATCCTCTAATTTCCTTCGAATTAGTTTTAGGACAACAAGCTTGCCTTTCCCCGCTACTGCTGCTTTGTCCACCCCCACATGTGGTGCAAACTCCCTCAATAATTCTATCTCAATAGCCAATAATTTCTGATCTAAAAACAATTCCTTTTCTTCTGCCATGGTGTACAAATTTCAGCTTAAGCACAAGCGTAATAGGCGTCCCAAACTCGAATTCTACTTTACATCTACTAAGTCAACAAACTAAAATAACAAGATTCCCCGAGCGTTCTGCTTCATAAAATCCCAAACTACAACAAAACTACATCACATTACCTCAGAGATCCCGGTTTACATTCTACCATCCTGTTATTCCTCAAAACATGCCCATTACCATGCGTCCATAAACTCAATACCCCGACAGATTTCACAAGTCACCCGGCACAATCTTGATCAAATCTTGAGCTTGTAAAATGCCGTCTTCAGAGTCTTTTTCTCCTCCGATTAGCTTCCATTTTCCCGTCTGAGCCCCCAAAATGTTGCACGGATTCGCTGCAGGTTTTTGTAGAAATCACTAAACCCGTATAGTTGTCCTGGTATCTTGTATATTTATTCTTGTGTGCTTTAAAACGCTACTTCATAATCATATATCTACTCGGTGCTCTCTCTAAATCCAAAACTCTACACGCCCCTTTGCTAACTGGCTCATATTACATGGCGTGACACGTTAACCATTAACTTGTAATGTGTTTCCTATTTTCATGCAATTTTCTGTCTAACAATGGCGCTATAGAAATTTTATATTATTATTATTATTATTATTATAAGACACATTTGCATAAGTATGTCAAGGAAATAATAAGCCAAAATAATAATCTAATAGTTACTATTCACAGTCAAAAGACATTAAGCGTACCCCACCTAGAGAGGCATATTCAAGGATTCCTTGTTTTTATTATTCATTTCAAAAATGCATTCCACAATTCAATGTTGTGAATTTTATGCGTACTCAGAAATAAAAATGTGAAATTATGAAACTTTTAAATTTCGAAAGTATAAATTTTATAGCATTTTCACTCTCTAAAAATTTAAAAGTTTCATAACTTTTGAACTAAACAAAATTTTAAAAACGCAGACTTGCTTTTTAAAGAAACACCTTCAAGGATTAAAACAATGTGTTTCTTGGGAGTCAAGATCCAGCAGTTCGACAGCGTTAGCTCGTTAATTAAAATGGCACACCAACTAGTATTTAATCAATCCTTAAACATATGTGTATTGATATTTAAACTAATCGACAGTTATTTCTTTTTAGTTATAGCCTATTTAGTCCATTTTTAGGGTTTCCAACGATATACAGGTTGACATGTTTTGGTTAAACTAAGGACGTGTTATATGGTCATTTTTCCGAGGACGTGCCGCCAAGGTTCTCAGTAACCTTAAGCCTTATCTTGCTGCTGCCTCGGAAAATCTCGCTACCATTCGCCACCCGTGGAGTGACTAGTATCCACAAGTTGACCTTAATCTCCTTTTATTAGATTGCGGGAAGCGTTTTCTGGGGGATCACCGCTCGGCTCGTTCCTCCAGCTTTGATGATTTCACCAAACGGATCGTCGGTGGCCAGGAATCCAAACAGGGCGCTTGGCCATGGCAGGCTGCTCTGTTTTTTAAGGGAGTGCAATACTGTGCAGCAATCGTCCTGGACGAAAGATGGGTTATCTCATCGCGACACTGCTTCTACGGTAATCTAGTCCTTAGATCTCAGACAAATCCCAGCCATTCTCGTACCCAGAGCTCCCCGGCTCGTCTCCACAGAGGGGAGGCTCTTGGGACCTTTGACCTTTGCTGATTGGCTGGTTTTGAACGTTGGTGCATGCACAGAACGATCTTTCTCTCAGCGGCTCTGTATCAAATCTCGCGCATGCGTCAGTGGCTGTCACCAGAGCCTCCCCCGCGAGAAGACGAGCCGGGGAGCTCTGGGTAAGAGAATGGATCCCAGCAACTTTGGTAGCCTGCCCGCAGGCTCTCTTTGTTTTCGTTTTTTGAATACTTCCTTTAATAGGCGCGCGAGGGCGGACAAGCGTCTTCTACACACGCGGCGGGCTTCCTGTGGGAAGCGCGCGCACGTTGTTTTGACAGGGACGGTGGAACTGGGGGTGGGTGGGGGCTTTAGCAGTTTTCGCAAAGTTTTCAGACATTTTCACTAGACTCGGCCCCACCACGTTGCCATCTCACTAATGAGCCCCCCACTTTCAAAACTGTTCCGCCGTCCCTGTTCGAGGCTAAAGGTAGGACGTTTCTCGAGTTATCTGCAAGTTTTGGTGATTTTTTTCTGCAGTAAACTATAAAACAACTGATAACAAATGACACGTTTCGGTGCACCAAGCACCATTGTCAAGGGAAATGACAGTGAAAGATGCAGACCGATAGCATTCGTGCCAAGGTCTTTGTTTAATCTTTCTCTATGGTTTTTTCTGCGTTAGTATAAAATTAGATTGACCTTTCTCTGTCATTTCCCTTGACAATGGTGCTTGACGCACCGGAGACGTTGTGCGCTATTTTTTTTATTATTTGCAGTATTAAAAAAATCATTACTTATCAAAACTATGAAACAAATGTAAACGCCAGTACTAATAATTTCCGGCGCTCATCTGAATTTAAAATGCGTCAATATGTCATTCATCATGTTGGAATACTGACTGTTTAGTCGCGTCCGTAGTCATGACGTTAGGACGGAATATAAGATGAGTGTTGAAAACTAAACGCAAATACAAATCCACTAGCCAATCAGGGGTGGAAGCCATTCAACAACAAACCAATCAGAAGGTGAAGTAAGTCAGACTTGCGTCATGACGTGAGTAATGGTGTGTTTTGTTTTAGTTCGCAATTTGATTGGCGGAAAGACAAAATACTTTGCTCTCGACCAATAAAATGCTCACGGTCATCTGAAATCAGTTCTTATGAAATTTGTTTGTTATATGATCATTATGGCCTTAGAAGGAGTAATTTTGATATATGAAGTATTGAGATCTTTTCTACAGATCTTTGGACATCAGAAAACCCGGCGGACTGGATAGTGAGCCTTGGGGAACACCACTTGAAGGACAAAGAGGGATTTGAACAGTTTATTGGCGTCAAGAGGATAATACTTCATCCTAAGAATAACCTTGAATACCTGATAACATCGCAGAAGGATTTGCCTCCAGATTATGATTTAGGTTAGTACTAGTCACACTCATTCAATAAGAGATTTATGTTCAGTCAAGCAACATACACTAGAACCCCGATTTTACGATATGCTGCGGGGCCGCAAACATATTGTAACGAACGGGATCTTGTTCTTGGTGTACAGTCTTTATTAAGGTCTCTACTTAGCTTTCCGGCGGTGCTACTGACTAACATGCATGGTTTTATGTTGATAGATCTATGAATAGATCTATACCAGACTATAGATCTGTTATATATTTTTCCCCCGGCTGATTGTTGTTTTGTGTTTGGCATAGAATACGTACATTTTGGTTTATGTATATTATGTAAATCATTCTTACATCAATCTTATTAGGACATGACATTCCTGCCATCATTAATGATTAAATTAATGATTGGGAGATATCTTTAAGAATGGCATAATGAATATTGCACTGGTTACTGCTTTATCTGGAATACAGATTAAGCAGCTACCAGATTATACTACATTGTAGTATAATCATACGTAGTTACCTACAGGAGAAAATAGAGGTCCACAGCACTTTAATAGAACCATTTAGACAACAGAAGCACACAATTTGAGGAATCCAGTTAGGTTAATACTGTGATACATGACTGGTCTTCCTGGACATTCCTTATGTTGACATGTGATGGCTATCCAATAGGACATGTCCTGTTTAGTAACATGCATGCAGCATTACATTGCTGGTTTCCATTATGCGATGGCTGTGTTTCTGGGTATACAGTACCATGCAGGCTTCCTCTGTCTGTGATGGCTGTATCACTGAGTACAGTACCATGCAGATGTAAGACGGTGATAGTCACTAGTTTCTGATGGCTGGAACCTAGTTTACAGTACCATGCAACTTGGAGGTAGCTGGTTTGGCCTGGATAACTGGCATGTTATCAATGAGGATGTATTTTGATAAATTACACCTTGAGGTATGTTTCTTATTGTTAGAAGCACTCCTTTCTGGACTAGTCTTGGACTAGATCATACAACAAATCCACACAAATAAAACTATCAACCTGGTCCTCGACCCCGCCGGGTGCGGAAAGAAAATGCAATCAGCCATTATTGGAGAGGTCTGCGCGTCAATATGACATATATCATATGGGGGGGGGGGGGGAACTCCCATATTTTTTGGTCGGGGATGATCTTCGTATCTTTTAGGGGTAAAATCACGGTGGTTTGGTCTTTTTGTTCAAATTGTGTTTTTCTCATCATGGTGCTTCTAAAAACCGTGTAAGAAAGAGAGATTATTCGATGAGAAGACGATAAATTAGAAACAAGCACGGAAATTTCTTGATGGGTATCTTTCGCCTGTTACCTGTGTCCTTCGCGCCTACTTGGCACATAAGGCCTCATCTTTTAGGATATCTTTTAGGGTAATGATATTTTTGAGCCACGCCATGGCCCGCCATGTTTGGTATCTTTTAGGGGTGAAACTGAAAATTTCCGACGATCATCCCCGACCAATAAAATATGGGAGTCCCCCCCAGGGGGCATATTCAACAATTTTCAACTATTTTATCTGATCTGCGCATGTGTAGATGTCATGGGAAAACTATTGTTTACAACTCTAGATCTAAGGGAAAGATCCTATCAAAAGCAATCACTTTTAACGCCGTGAGAACTCCGTCTTAGCTGAGTCTTTTACAAACATTATAGTCTACAAAACTATGATATGAAATGCTAGAATCATCGGGTGACTTGAAGGGAATTCCCATAAATGCTTTCTGAGGAGACTTCAAGATTAAAGAGCCTCTGTCAGCCTCCATTTGTCGAACCTAGCAACATACCGAGACAGAGAAAGCATCCATTTCCATCGGCTGATTTAGGAAATGTAGTGCAATTGCGTTTGAATTCGATAAATGAATAATGAGACGTTGTTGCTCGGAGCGAGCGTAGCGAGCGGAGAGCAAGTCTATTCTTGCCGTTACATGCGTGAGAGGTGATTTTTCATGTCTTTTTCATGTCCACAAAATCATCTACCT
Source organism: Scolanthus callimorphus (assembly GCA_033964015.1). NCBI lineage: Eukaryota > Metazoa > Cnidaria > Anthozoa > Actiniaria > Edwardsiidae > Scolanthus > Scolanthus callimorphus. The sequence goes on from JAWWUD010000054.1 coordinate 438,749, forward strand.
CCTCTCAAAAGTGAGGTCAGCGGTCAATATATGCGCCGTACATGCGCGAGATGTTAGTATAGACAATTTTCATGTCCCGGTAGCAATGTTCATGTCCATATGCATTCTTGACGTTGTTCAAATGACATTTGACCTAGGTTCGCGTTTTCGATAACTGACACGTAGTTTTAATTACGGTCGAGCAATGTTTATCAGAATTCAGCTAGGGTGTTCATTAGGCTCGCGGGTTTCCAGTTGGTCAAGTAAACAAGTGAAAATTGTGAAAATTATCAAAGGACAAGGTTCACAATTTGTGTTAGCGCTAGGTCCATAGAAGTTCAAGTAGGTCAAGAAATATTGAAGTCTTACTTTGAGATACTTTGCTTACATTTCTATTCATGCAGACGTTGGCACTTAGCGGGAGCTACACCTAGTCAATGCAAGATTTAGCTTTTATCCAAACCTCTCGAGACCACTCAAAGTGATGCCCGTAAATTTGTGAGACCGATAACTTAGCTGAGCAAGTGAGCAACCGTCAATTCTATTTAGCTTACAACAAAACCCAGCTCTTACAGCTGTCAACCAAACCGTTCTGAACTAGATCTAGGCGCCCGAGAGAAATTCAATATTTGTAGAAAAAAAAAACATTTCCGGCTAAAGAAACTGCACTTTTACAGTTTACAACATTTCAACGATACCTCATTGTCTGATTTTACTGCCATAGCTCCGAGCATTCCCATATCTTTCAGATATTTCTAGTTTTTAGAAGACTATTTCATGATTTCTATACGTAATTCGTTGTCTCATATCGACTGAAAATAATAACAAAGGAGTGGCTGACACAGGCTCTTTAAATTCCTAAAACTAGCTTCGTAACACTATATCGTAAGATCGGGTTATCGTTGTAAACGTACTGACTCCCGATTTAACGACATCACCTTATCGCTACAACAGACAGTTGTGACAGTGCAACCTTTTCTCGGAATAATCCTCGACAATTAGCCCGTGTGCAAAACAATACTTCTCATTCAACTGGTCGATAGGTCTGTTCTACTGAATCCGAAATCAATTACTTGTAAGCGGTTATGGTGGGATATTGCATCAGTTTCATTGGCTGCGCTAGCTGCAAGGCTTCTAAGGCCCTTGTAGTCCGTCCATTATTCAAATTCACCCTGGCAGGGCGCCAAGGGTCATCTCACGCGAATCATATGACAGGGCACTCCTTAGATTAAATTCATTCGTCTCGCTCGTCCTGTATTCTCGCCATTAAAATCTTCTTATCATGGAAACACTACGCAAAAGTCTACATAATGCTCTTAAATGTTCAATCTGCACCGAAATTCCACACGGCTTGAAAATGCTAAAGTGTTTTCACGTCTTCTGTGAGAATTGTTTGACAAGAGGCGGAAGACTCGATCGTGGTGGAGCTCAACTGTCTTGTCCGGTTTGTAATACGTATACCCATCTTCCTAGAAGCGGTGATTTTTCGTCCATCCCCACAAGCGAAGTTCATGAGAATATGAGGCACGTTTTACGTCTTATAGAAGTGAATACTGCGACAGATTCTGAGCTATCGACGTGTTCTCTTTGTCAGAAAGGAAACCCATCAACTTCGTATTGTTGCGATTGTCCTCGCTATTTCTGCGGCGAATGTTTCAATACACACAAGGTATTATTGCAAGGGCACAAGGTCTTGAAGCTAAGAGAGATACAACATCAAGACATGGCCCTGTTATTTCGCCGGCCAAAGTTTTGTAGCAATCAGAAGCACATGAATGAAATCCTAAAGTACTTTTGCAACAGTTGCAAGTCTTGTTTATGTGCAAAATGCCTACAAGAACACGAAGCAGGACATGCTATATCTGACCTGGATTTAACAGCTACAAGACAACAAACTGCTTTACGAGAAATTCTCGCAGAATTGAACGCCAAAGCTGCCGCAGAGCGAGAGAAATTAATCCTTATCAAGACTAAAACAGCCGAGTTCAGAAGGAAGTCAGAAGAAATAAAATCAGAAGTGCGTAAGGCCACCGAAGAGATAATTAACTTTGTTGAAGAGAATGAGAGAAACTTGATCGTTCAGATTGATGAAGAGGTTAGACATGTGATGGGTGTAGAAGGGGAACAAGAGAGGTTGACGAAGAAGATACACGCAGCTACTGATCACGTGACTCACATGTCTGAATATTCAACAGCTTGTCACGTAACTACATCAAAAGATCTGCTGGATGAACTTCTTCGCGACCTTGTAGGAATACAAATAGAACTCAAGGAATTTGATTGGCATATCGAATTTATACCGAACGCCGAGCTGTTCAAGATACAAGAGCTTGGGCTCGGATCGGTGCGAAGAATAACGGGAGCAGATGCGGCAAAATGTTCTGTTCACTTAGAATCGGACGTCAACAAATTGCAAGCTCTGAATAAAGTTTCCCTTCATGTGCTGCTCCGAGATTCTTTTGGAGAACTTAGTGGAAAATTCCCGAAAAACAACCTGGATATCACTATTGATCCCAAAGAGGATATCAAAGATCTACAAGTATCAGAGAACATCGGAGGGAAATGCCATGTTGTGTTCACACCCAAAGTTCCTGGACATTTCACTGTCAGTGTGATGGAGCATGATCATCAGGTGCCGAACAGTCCGATGGATTTAGACGTGAAACCACAGGAACTGAAGGTCATCGGGGAGTTTGTCATGACAGGAATGACTAAACCGCTAAAGGAGCCACGTGGTGTTGCAGTACTAGATAAACCAAACTCAAAGATCGCTATTGTAGATAGGGGGTCTGATTGTGTCTTTCTGTTTACCGTGAATGGTGCACTACTCAAAAAAATTTGTTTCTCAGGACAACATCAAGCACGACCTAATGCTGTAGCATTTTTAAATGATGAGCTTATTGTTGTGTCTGGTTTTGGTAACAATAGAATAGTAATATTCAACACAAGCACGGGAGAAGTTCTTAAGTGTTTTGGTAGTCATGGTAACGGTCCTGGTGAGTTTGACGGGCCACGTGTTAATGTTGATAAGCAAGGACGCATCGTAGTGTGTGACGTGTATAACAATCGTGCCCAGGTATTCACCGGATATGGAGAGTATCTGTTCCAGGTAAATCAAGTGCGTGAGGGTTTCCTTCCATGGAATGTAACATCACATGGTGACCTGTTAATCGTGTCTGACTATACCAACAATGTTGTGGATGTGATAGAAAGGCAACACAGCTCATCATCAATGACCAGGCGCTGTGTGGTAGGCAGGCCAGGTAGTGCTGATGGTGAGCTGAATAATCCCTGTGGTCTAGCAGTAGACGATGATGGTAATCTGTTAGTGTGTGACCTCGGTAATAACCGCATACAAAGGTTTACGCTGAATGGTAAGCTCGTCAGTAAAACGTCTGATGACATTGATGGGCCCTTATACATAGCAGCACTGCCAGATGGTCGTTTTCTAGTTTCATGTCTCCATAGCAATAAAGTGCTCATTGTTGGATGAGAACTAAAACTCAACTGTATAAACCCTACAGTATCGTGTGATACTTCATTCTTCAGCTAGCAATATTTTAGTTACCAGTGCAACAGGAACAATGATTAGGTGAGACGGATTGACAGTTTTATGTTTATTTCTCTGATATAGATCAGGGTCCGGTTGCTCGAAAGTGGTTTAGCACTAATCCAGGATTAATTACCATGGTGACTCGATGGTTTTGTTCAGAACTAAACCCGTTTTTAAAAATTTAATCCACCTTTGAACAACCTGTGCCAGGTCATTACTATATAATCGCTTGTCATTTATACTATAGATCGTTTTCATGTGACGTCATGCAATTTCTAACTTTGAAACTATGACCACAGCCCCTTCTAGCCACCTCTAGCGTGTGTCCATGCCAAATTTTATGAACATCTGTTATTTTGCCTTGAACATACGAGTAAAACAAGTTGGGTCACGCAATACTTGTCACAATTTTTTGGAGGCCATAATTGTTTCAGATTTATCGTTTTCACAATCTAAACTATTCCAGACTATTCCAAATTGGTGTTCAAATGCGTATATCTCGGATACCAAATATTCTATGCTGATAAAACTTGGCAGAATTACACAGTTTTTAGTCCTCTTTCAGATACATTCAATGACATTGTTTTAATCTAGCGATCAAAGATCTAATTTAACGCTGAAAACGATCTATAGGTTTTTCCAGAATTAGTGTAATCGCTTTGCAATTGGTTATAATATTGTCAATTTTGCGAATTATGTAGTAGCTCGGTTTTTTTACAACCCCTCAGCAGCAGGAAAAGTATATGAAAGGGGAAAGTAAAAGTATAGATGAAATCTGGATCATGAAGTAGCTGAAATTGTTATTTGAGTTCTTCGCCCCACAAAGTAGCTGAAATTTGCCAAGACTGTGTCCGCTTCCAACATGATAGCTACAAGTGATCCACGCGCGTTAGGATAAAATTCAGGCGTTTAGCACAAATTCGGCCCATGTAAAGGGATCCACAGAAAATTAAGATCAAGGATCCCGACCCGTGGATCCCGGATCCCGGCCCATGGATCCCGGATCCCATGCTCTGGATCCCGGATCCCTCACTCTGGATCTCGGATCCCACACCTCTGGATCCCAGATCCCAAACCTCAAATTTAGCTGGATCCCAGATCCCAAACTCTGGATCCCGGATCCCATACTCTGGATCCCGGATCCCGGCCCATGGATCCCTGATCCCATGCTCTGGATCCCGGATCCCTCACTCTGGATCTCGGATCCCACACCTCTGGATCCCAGATCCCAAACCTCAAATTTAGCTGGATCCCAGATCCCACACTCTGGATCGCGGATCCCAAACCTCAAATTTAACCGGATTCCGGATCCCGTATCCTTTACATGGGTCGAAGAAATCTGTCTTTAGTAATTTCTCAAGTATTGACGGTCTCTAGTGAGTGCATTTGCTTTGCATTTACACACGAGTGTTAGATTGTAGATAACCCCAAAACGTATTCACGCCAGAGCATAAAGCCATATTGGCTCTTGTTTGAATTGTAAAACAAGCTTGCAACATGGTTTATGGGTCCAGGGATCAAAACCCAAAACATGGCCGGGATCAGCTCTCCGAGGAGCGTGCTCAGGGATCAAAAGAGCTTAGGAGTGGGGATCAATAGTTGTTTCAGGTCCAGATCAGGGATCGAAATTTGTATTAAGAAAAGGGATTAAAAATAAAGGTAACAGATTTTTCTGTGGAAACGTTATCATATGCGAAATCAAAATTCAAATAAAAACCAGAAAATAACCTGTTGCCTAGTGACGAAACTGATTCAAATTACTTTCTTCCTGAAATTTCCTCACAGTTCAAGTTTGGAACTGAGCCAAATATTTACGTTACGGGCTTCCTGTGTTACACACACCGTGGCACGCGCGCCAAAAGTGGCGGGAAAAACTCAGCCAATCAAAAACGTTGCTCTGACAGACGCTAAGGATTTAAATACGCAAGATAGGGAGTAACGGTACTCGATTAAGAGCTGCGAGGGCTCAAACGCACCCTATATATAGAGGATATTACACGGTGGCGCGAAGATATGAGTTTTATTTTCGAGTGGCAAGAACAATATTTTACGAATGAGCGCAGCGAATGAGTAAAATATTGTTTTTGACACGAGAAAATATAAAACTCATATCTTCAAGCCACCGTGTAATTTTCTTTTTATTACATAGACAAACCAGAAAAAAAGTACAAGAAAAATTAAACTTCGATAAACTTAACAACTTCATAAGATATAGAGGATATTACACGGTGGCGCGAAGATATGGATTTTATTTTCGAGTGGCAAGAACAATATTTTACGAACGAGCGCAGCGAGTTGAGTAAAATATTGTTTTTGAAACGAGAAAATAAAACTCATATCTTCAAGCCACCGTTTAATTTTCTTTTTATTATATAGACAAACCAGAAAAAATGATTCCAAATTGATTTCCAAGAACTTTTGTTTTGACCGATATCCTCACTATGGAAAATATGTCACTGAGGACCTGGATGTAGCTTCGTATGAGATCTACGAGTGGCGTATTTCCCAGTAAAACACTCTTGTCTATATAATAAGACAAAATATATGTCGAATTATATATGAACATAGGAAAAGGAACATTGATATAAGATCAAGCATAGTATTGACTGAGCATGCGCAGAACGGCCTGTGCAATGTAATCAGATGAATGACCTTATAGCGCTATTCACTGTTTATCAACATTGCCATTCTAATGCTAATGTGCCAACCGTAGATTGAATAGCGCCCTTTGTTCTGTGAACCAATCGATCTGTGGTTGGCACATTCATAACAATAGATGACGTCAACGTGAACAGCGCTATATATTATTTTTCTATATATCTCCAGCCCTTCTTGAACTCGCCACCCCTGCGAAAATGGACAAGAATGTGTTCCCCATCTGCTTGCTTCCCCCCGGCATGACCTTCTCCCCGGGAACGGAATGCTACGTCACTGGCTGGGGCGTGACAGAGTTTGGAGGTAGCCAACCCGACATCCTTAGGGAAGCAAAAGTTCGTCTCGTTTCCTCTGAGATTTGCAATCAGGTAAAATGACGAACGCGTTTTTCTTATCGTGTATTTAAAATATAGCTACGATATAACGCGCGCTCTGATTAATGGTCCAAATCTATGCTCTATTTCACCGATAAAGTAATGGTTCTTCCCCGCTATATTACTCGCCTGCGGCTCGTGATTTTACAATGTTCTCGATCGTGTCTCTCCCAACATCACGCGTGCTCTGTTGCGCCGATAAAGTCACAGAAAGTTGTGCTCTAATGCTAAATTAAAATATAACGCAGATACCAAGGGATATTATAATATTATTTAAGCATTAGAGCACAACTTTCTATGACTTTATCGGCGCAATAGAGCACTTGTGATGTTGAGAGACACGATGAACGTTGTAAAATGACGATCCGCGGGCGAGTGATTTTAAAACGTCTCAAGTCTGTCTCTCCCACATCACGCGTGCTCTATTCGCCGATAAAGTCATAGAAAGTTGTGCTCTAATACTTCAACATAGACGCAGATACCAAGGATATTATAATATTATTTAAGCATTAGAGCACAACTTTCTATGACTTTATCGGCGCAATAGAGCACTTGTGATGTTGAGAGACGATGAACGTTGCAAAATGACGATCCGCGGGCGAGTGATTTTAAAACGTCTCGAGTCTGTCTCTCCCAACATCACGCGTGCTCTATTCGCCGATAAAGTCACAGAAAGTTGTGCTCTAATGCTTAAACATAGACGCAGATACCAAGGAATATTATAATATTATTTAAGCATTAGAGCACAACTTTATATCACTTTATCGGCGGAATAGAGCACGCGTGATGTTGGGAGACACGAGAACGTTGTAAAATCACGAGCCGCGGGCGAGTGATTTTAAAACGTCTCGAGTCTGTCTCTCCCAACATCACGCGTGCTCTGTTGCGCCAATAAAGTCACAGAAAGTTGTGCTCTAATGCTTAAACATAGACGCAGATACCAAGGAATATTATAATATTATTTAAGCATTAGAGCACAACTTTCTATGACTTTATCGGCGCAATAGAGCACTTGTGATGTTGAGAGACACGATGAACGTTGTAAAATGACGATCCGCGGGCGAGTGATTTTAAAACGTCTCGAGTCTGTCTCTCCCAACATCCCATAATCACAAGTGCTCTATTCGCCGATAAAGTCATAGAAAGTTGTGCTCTAATGCTTTTATGATATATAGCGGGGGAGAACCATTACTTTATCGGTAAAATAGAGTATAGATTTGGACCAATGAGAGCGCGCGTTATATCGTAGCTATATTATGAAATATCATAAAATTTATGACTTACTTTATATTAACAGAAAATGCGCTTGGACTTTTCGTGGATTCACCTTTACCGTGTGACGCGGCTGTGTATGTGCTGCACTCAGTTTTCAACATATATGGTGAAATAACGTCTCAGCCGTATAAATACATACGTATAAATTGATCAATGCTGATTGGCTAAAAGCGAGGGCATTTTTTCTTAATTGAGGGCAAGATTACTTGGCTGCGATTGGACGCTGGTACGTTTCTCTTTTCTTTTCCAATTCTGGAAGTTCATGTATAAGGCAGTTTCCGTTTGTTCAAAGCTGTCAGCAATGGTGAAATTCTGATGAATGAACGAATAATAATGCATGTAGATTGGTTCAATTGATTGACAGTGTTTTTTCGATCTTTTGGCTTTTGCAGTCAACACGCGCTGCATTTTGCCCTTTTATACATCATAAACATGTGATCGCATGGGATCCTCGTAAAATAAGGGATTAATTTCAATTGTATATTTTCAATTTTTTCCAAATTGCCCTCGCCGTGCAAGACGCCTCGGACAATTTTGGAAAACAATTGAAAACCCCCGTGAAATTAATCCCTAATTGTACGCGGCCCCATGTGATTACCTATACTTATCGTGTAATACGGCTTTTGCCGTGTAATACGGCTCCATATCTGCACTCAATTTTGACCTTATATGGTAAAATGACGTCACAGTCGTATAATAATTATAACTTATACCACCGTATTCATCCCCAGGAGAAATCGTACGACGTGTAATACGGCTCAATATCTGCACTCTCAATTTTGACCTTATATGGTAAAATGACGTCACAGTCGTATAATAATTATAACTTATACCACCGTATTCATCCCCAGGAGAAATCGTACGACGTGTAATACGGCTCAATATCTGCACTCTCAATTGTGACCTTATATGGTAAATGACGTCATAGTCGTATAAAAATGATAAATTATACCATCGTATTCATCCACAGGAGAAATCGTACGACGGTGTCATCCACGACCGTGTACTGTGTGCTGGATTTGAGGAAGGCGGCGTGGACGCTTGTAATTTTGATAGCGGTGGACCCCTTGCTTGCAAAAGGGGGAGCAATTACTATCTAGTGGGGATAGTGGCGTGGGGATATGAATGCGCGAGACCTCATAAGTACGGAGTGTATGCGAACATGATGACGCTGACACCCTGGGTAAGGAAGACGATTGCTATGGCTGAGAAGGGGCGGAAGGGTGGCAAGAAGGGGGGACGGTTAGGCAAGAGGGGCGAGTAGGAAGTCTTTGGCTTCTGAGGGATCACGGGGGGGGAGGGGGACAGGACGGAACACAACATTTCAATAGTAAGGTAACTAAGATGAGCTTGAATGTTTGCATAAATGACTTTTTCTCATGGAAAATATCTCGCTCAGATATCAGGCTTACTTTGGTTTCTCGACCATTTTATGGGAGATTAAATCACAAACCCTAAAGCAAAAACTGGATTTTCAGAACATCTAGATCGCGTATATGGGCCCTAAAAGCCTCTAATGCGCCTCCAATACAAGCAAATGAAGATATTTCTTTAAAAGGAAATAAGAGACATTTTGTAATTTCTATATAAATTTGAAACCTCTTTTTTTTTCTTTTTCGATTATATTTCTTTGTCAAAATTGTTAATTGTAAATTAATCGTTTTGGATAATTCTAATTACCCACACTGATAACATATAACTTAGTCTAAAGGGGCATATCCTAAAAAATATTCGTAAAATAAATAAATACAAGGGTTTTAAGTAGCGCTCCATCTAGGAACGATAGCGTGAACGGCTATCGGGAATTTGAGTTATGCTTTGTGTAAATTTTTATTGGCTTGGTCAACAAATCCTGGCCTTTTGATTGGTTGAAATTTGTTTTTCACCGCTTTTGTAGGGAAATGCTTCGTTTGCAGTGCTGAATTCTTTCCGAATAGGTCTTCCAGATATGTCCGAGCATTTCGTTGGTTCAATAAGAAAATCGAGTGTGAGCATCACTAGACGACCACTTTTTCCGCGGCCCTATTGTTTTCGCTATAGTTCTTAGACGGAGCGCTACTTAAATTGATGTACTGTTTGGTTGTCTATTTGTACACTAGCTCTGGCTTCAAATATGTAAGGGGAGAGGTCAAAACAATGAACTCTAGGGGGTCCCGATTTAGGGACCTCCCCTGACAAAATCGGGGGGAGGTCCAATTTTAGTACCATTGTTTTGAGCTCTTCCCTAACAGACATGGAATTTTAAAGAAGCACGGGTGGTACAACGCTTACAGACGCTTATCTCTCGCAGCTCCCCCAGCTTGCGTCAGTTACCATGGTTGCATGCTTGTTCTCGATAATAGAGTGAATAGAGTTTTCACATGATTGTCGTGAGTAATTACAAATTCGTCGGTAATTGCGATTGCGTCGGGTTGTGATGGTCGAGGATATGATCTTTTGTCCTTTAACCAATCAGATCGCGTAGAGAAAACAATTACGTGTGATTACCTCGCTCGCGAAGAGAGATCGTGGATCACCTCGATTGGTTTGTTGTTGAATTATTATCACATTTGATTGGATAGTGAATTACACGTGAATTGCCTGCGCAGTAGTCATGTGTAAACTGCTCTATTCAGGGTTAAAGCAATCCCTACAGCGGAACCGGGGATTATATTGAATGTAATAAAATAACACCAGAAAATAACCCGAAGCCTTGTAACGAAAACGTTAAATTATTTGCACTTATTTTTTTACTTTTAAAGGGCTCTCGCACGCTTGCTGGCCACCTCTCTGACAAGACAATAGTTCAAATCGCAATCCAATTCCATCCGCTCGATAGCAGGTCAAAACAACCTAGAATTGCATTTGCCTAACACTTGAAAGGTTTTTCTATTAATGTGAAGGATTATTTTGATTACTTCGGGCAATTGTACATATGTTTTTATGGCTACAAGTTTGCTCCTTTTATGTCCACGGAGGAACAATATTAAGCGTGCGAGTGCCCCTTTAAATAATTTTCTCACTGAAAACAAATGGCCGAGAGAAGACTCCGTAATCTTCAAATTCGTTACTTAGCAAAATATTACCTAGCGGGCTTCCTGTGTTGCATGCACACGCGCCAAAAGTGGCGAGAAAATATCAGCAAATTCTCTGACAGAATTTTAACATGTAAGATCAACTCCCTTATATGTTTCTGGTAAGATACAATAACACTTCAAATAAACATATATGATGACGTTGGTCTGTTGTCTTTCGGTTATTATTTTCAGCCCCTTTTAGTCGACATAGATTCTGTTGTTCCCGTCTTTCTTCCGTATGACCACTTTAGATCAATTTTTTTAGATACACTTTTTAAGCTCTTCATGATCATTATCCATTCTGTTGTCATTTTCAGTTATTTCAGTTTCTACAAGTTATCACAGATTCTATTGTGCCCCTTTTGTCAAGCCTTTTGATTTTGTTACATATTTCATAATCCGTTCTGATATCATTTTCGGCTGTCATTTCACGTTCTGTATCTTCTGTAAGTTATCGCAGATTCTATGTTGCCCCTCTCTTTTCCGTACGACCATTTTAGGTAAACGAATATTTGTTTGCAATCAAGCCTATTTTGTTTATTTAATTATCCATTCTGTTGACATTTTCGGTTGTTATGAATTAAGTTTCTGTAAGTCGACGCAGATGCTGTTGTGCCCCTCTGTTTTGCGTACGATCACTTTAGGTTAACTTATGTGTCTCGATAAGGAAGTCTACATTGTCATATTTCTTGTAGATGAGGGTCACAGTATCAAACAACCAGTTACGTCATCAAAAAATGTATCGCTACTGTTTTAAAACCCTACCTTCCCTGTAAGTAAACACTTCTGCGCGACGTAGCGCCGCGCTACTGCCTCGCCAAATGACAATTTTGAATCTCTTTCATTGAAAATTTTGTACAACTTATGACAATGTCACTCGCATCGAAATTATTTGTATTTATCATCCCACTTGAGTTCATCTGCCAATCAGGAACGATATCTACGGTATCGGGTCACTGACCTGATATGCGAACAATTCATCTAAAACTCTTGTAAAAGACTTCAAAAATAGTTAAAACATCCATTTTTCTTTAGACTTAGTAAAATAATTAGAATAAATATAGTATGGAGTTCGCGACGGCAAAAACACAAAATGGTTTTCTGTCGAGACGGCAAAATTAAGTTTGTCTTTACAAAAACGCAATCGTTTTTAGCTGAGGACACGTAAGTTTTTCTTATTTGTGGGATGATAAATACATAATCGGGCAAATTTGGTTTGATTCTGCAAAATACGAACCACGGCTCAACCAAACTCGCCTGATATTACTACCGCATGAGATTAAGAGCAGTACGTCCGTCCCTGAATTAAAACGCCGGCTGAAGACCCACCTTTTTAAATCAGTTTATTTTCATTCATAGTTAGCTTTATAATATAAATATTTCAATATTAAGATTTTTAACAAATTTCATCATATCCTATAGCTTATTTTTGAATGAATGTAAAGCGCATTTGGACATTAGGAAAATGCGCTATATAAATACTTATTATTATTATTATTATTATATTTTGCCGAACTAAACCAAATTTGCCCGATTATATATAGCTACTAGGCACTAAAGCCAGTCTATTTAGTGCGAAGATTCAGCTTGATCTTTGAATGGAGTTTTGATATGTTATGTTATATATATTTTTTAAGATTATTTATTTGCTCATTTGAAAAAAGATTCTTTATTTTCAAATATTTAACCTGTCAGTGAAATATTTATAATGTGTAAAGCTGAGTAATTTTAGTAGCGCCGATTGTTTTAGTAGCTCAGCGTTAGGGTAGCCATGGAAACGGTGCAAACAGTGAACAAAAAATCCGGATATCTTTTTCCATCTATTTCATTGTTTTCTATATTGTTCGTACACAGTTAGAGGAGCATATCAGAGGTGCATATCAGCAAAGTCTGATTTTAAATTTTCTTACTTTAATATACACATCAATACGCTTTTCTTTTTTTAAATACAATATGTTATTATTTCGACTTTTCCATTCTTCTGCGACCTCCCACAGTACAAACTGCGTTTTGGTTTCTGTTCACCAATCCTTTTATAAGGTACGTTCTCGTGGATTCGCTTATATTATAATTCTTTAAACCTCAAAGCCTGTGTAAAATCACCCAGAGTTGTTCACTCGTTTGATTAACGGAAGCCAGATGATTTCTGAGTTGGTGTAGAGTTCGCAGAATATAATAAGACGAAAATGGAAAGTGAACTGGAGACTTTCCCAGGTGTGTATTATGAATTCACTATATCTCTCCAAGTGCGATTTCTAATTAAACAACTGACCAAATTTGGAATATACGTACGACATCCGCTCTCTGCATTAAAAAAATCAATTAAGAAGTCTTATCAGTTTGAATGTACTTTACAAGCTTCGTCTGATATGTTTACTAATTTAATATTAAGGCTGGAGTTCGAGATGGCACGGCTATGTAAATTGGCCAATGTTTGTTAAACGGCGAAACTAAAATAATTTCTAATTGTTGCAACTTGTTTTGAATAAACTCGGAGCAGGTGCAAGCTTTTCTTGAGCCATATTTATCGCTTTCCACCCTCGATCAATACCTCGGCAGAAACAGACATTTGCATTTGCCCAATACAGGTTCCCATACGTCTAGGCTCTCATAAACGAAGTCACAATAACAAGTAATAGAATTAAATTGCCGATGGGAAGTACTGGCAATTTGGAACGATCCGTATTTTACAATAAAATCGCCAATAGGAAAGCCGTCTGTTTCTGTATTTTTCGTCAGTTGCTATGGGAACTCATTTATGACCTATTATTTGGTCCGAATATTACATGTTAGCCGCAGGTATTAGAGTTTATTGCAAGTCATTAAGTGCGGCCCTTTTTTGGTTATTTAACTCTTTAAAGGGGCTGTTTGACTCATAGTTGAGTTGATCTAACTTGGTCCTCGATACATCAACTCCCAATACATCCTTCTAAAAGTTACACCATCAAAACAAGACGGAGAAACACCTTAAGTGAGGTCCACTCGAACGTTTAGCCCATTTACCTCACCAAGGGGATTACTAATCCTTGTTGTGATTCTTCAAATTCAAAACTTGCCTTGTTAAAGTTCGAGCCAAAGCTATCCGTGTTACTCGACTCCAACATGAGCACCGCCGCTGAAGTTATAGATGACACATTCTCCGCCACTGAAAGACAGATAATGAGAACGGCTTTTAAAATATTTGATAAAAATAAGGACGGCACTATTGACCCGTGTGAATTTGGAACCCTTCTTCAAGCTATTGGTTGTAATCCTACCATGAACCAAATATGGGATACGCTACGCCAGTTCGACAAAAACGGAGATGGGGTTATTGATTTTGAAGAGTTCGTCATAATGTCGCGCTGTTTTCGCGAATGCCGTAAGGAAAACCTGGAAGATGACTTGCGGCAAGCTTTCAGGTAGGAAATGTTTTTTTATCAGCATATCTTTGACTATTCACTTGTATATTATATTTTCTGGTTGAAATATCCAAGGCGTTTTTTCCCTATTCTGCTTTCTGTTGAACCAGCAATTCAATAACATTTGTATTACGGTCAAGATGAATTATTTTCAGAAGTATTTTAGTGCACATTTAGTCGATGGATTTTCTGTCAAAACAAAGCCGATTAAGAGCGTTTTTGAACGACTGTGGGCAAAATAAACGAAATAATTGATTCATTGATGAAAAATAACTGATGAAATAGGGATGGTCTAAATCTCATAGTGGGACGGAAAATGAATTAGTTACGAAACCATAGATTAAATTCTATACACTGAATGTGAAGTTCAAATATCGAGTCTTCAAATATGCCTTTGTGCTTCTATAGTTTACTGAGGTCTTATTGAAAATATGAGCTACCATATTGAAAATGATTCGTTTCCTCGCACGGAGCCTTCTAAAATGATGATGATTTGTTGAAATAGGGGCCAGACATGATTAACTTAATCCAGATGGCTTTCCGTTTTAATTAGTTGTACTATTGATATAGTACAAATATGTCTGTGCTACTACTAGAATGTAAAAACAAAAATGCATTGAAAATAAATCGTGCTAAAAAAAGCCCCCCTTCATTTCCTCAGACAAGCCCAAGAAGACTGACAATTGTTTGGTCCAAGAAAGGCAGAGTTGCTAAGTGATTGAAGGCGATTTTAGATATTTCCCTTTAATCCCTGCTGTTTGGAAGCCCTATAACAATTTTCGAGTTCTCTGAAACTCGATACACGATTTAAATTATGAAACTCCAACTAAAGTAGAAGCGTTTTTTTTAGACTTTTTTTATTCGCTCGCGTCTCGTCAAAAGGGTCGAATATTTTTCACCTCTCGATGTGATTATCTTCCACTTTTTGGGCATATAATCTAGTTATTCGAAATTATGTATAAGAGCTACGTTTGCTTACACAACTCTATATTCTAACAGTGGTATTTCTTTTAAACGATTCTCATGTTCAATTCGCGCGCAATTTTTCTGAAAATTCTAATTTAAGCAATTTAGATCATACTTCATTTGTTGTTCGAAGACAATTCTAGGAGCGAACGTTGCAGAACAAGATAGAGCCAAAAAAATTACCATTACAGCTGTTTCAGGTAACACGCGACTTCGCTGTTGCCGCCAGAGTTTGGCAGTTGGGTTTTCTGTGCTGTCCATCAATGCAATCCGTGTCCGTGTGAGCCAATCATATCCTTACTCAGTGCATTCGATTGGCTTCCCTTGCGAGACATGTCGCGACAGAAGCCAATTCACTGCACTAGGCGAAACTAGGCAAGGATCTGATTGGCTCACATGGTTTGGTTGACTACACAGGAAAACCCAACTGCCAAAAGCTCTCTCGGTGTTTTGAACGCGCTGGGTCGCGTGTTACTGAAGCAGCTGTAAAATAACTACTGATAACCATTTGGCAAAGAAAGCAACACGACCCCGTTTGACAGCACTTGTCAAATTGTTCAAAGGCGAAGGCAAACGCAATTAGAAAAGACAAAGTTCTATCGTTTTCAAAATCGCAGTTCCATTTTCATCGGCTGATTTAGAGAATATGGAGCAATTTTCTCGATTGAATTTGGCAAACCAAATATGAAACTTTGTTTTTAGATGTTTATTTTGAGATTTCTACGCGTAATTCGTCTTCTAATATCGAACGAAAACAATAACAAAGGAGTGGCTGACACGGGCTCTTATTTCGAAATATCAGACAAAGTGTTGCCTTGATGACAGTTCCCGTGCGAACTGAAAATCTGCGTATTTGCGATGTTTGCCGATTTCGTGGAAAATTCTGGAAGATCGCGGTTTTTCTCAAAAAATCCTGATTGACCCAAGAGGTGTGAAAAAGCCCATTCGGATTTCCAACGATATTCTGGAATTGCGTAAAGCCGATTTTAAGGAATCTTATTTGACATCGTAACGCCCTTATTAAATTGTATTAGAGCCGGAAGCGAATTACTTTATCTGCTCCGATTTTCTGCGATTTTGTACGATATTTTACGTCACGGCTTCCGGACCCCCGTAGATTGTTTACCAAATCATCTTGACCGCGGCGGAGTTCGTTGAGCGAACATTCAAACTTCTGCAGATTAGAAGGGGAGATGTAAACACTGGCTGGACGTATATTCTCTTGGTTTTCACGCTCGAAATAACGGCATTGTAACAAATGGCGATCAAAAGGGACATTTAAACAGGTATGAAACTAGACAAAACTATTTAAGTGACAAGTATATAGCTTTGAAAGTATATTTTTGCGGTCTCAAAGGTCACCAAAAGAAGCAACTTTATTTAACGTTCGTTTCGAAAGTGTTGAACTTGTATCAACGGAAGCGGGGTGGCATGTGTTTCGCTGGCCACCATTTGAGAATTATTAAATTTCCATGGTATTTCCTTATTCTGTTATGTAGATTTATTTCATGATATTTATCGTGCTAGTAGTGCCCGTAAGCTCGTCGCTCCAGGTCGGACCGCTGGCCGAAACTTAATTTGAAACCAATCCTGTTTATAATGAAACTCATGTCTTGTAAATCTGTACCATTATTTTTCTGTGAGCGAGCGAAATGAATAAACTTTGCATTTCATATCTTCGTGCTTAAAGCAACATTAGCTCGCGTTTTTCCGGGCTATTTGTACCTTGTTTGTCAAAGTGATAATGACTTTAACTGATGTTCTGCAAGTAGATGTTTGTGTAAAAGGAACATTTTCTATAATCAAGTAACGCCTACATAATCTATATTTAACAAAGGTGCTAGTTATTCTATAGTAATATTGTGAAAATTGAAATAAACAGGGTCTCTAAGGTTGGTACCACAGCCGCGTTGCATAATCGGGTGACAGACATTCTTTAAAACCCGAGAACATCCGAAAACATTCTTGAATGTTCCGGGAAATCAGCTCTGTGCTATTTTTTGTGTACAACAAAACGTTCAAGAACATCGTGGAAGGTTCCAGAATTGTTTAATTAAATCTTCCGGAAGATCGCAGAATATCCAAATAGTTAAGCATGTAGCGTTCTTTTTGAATTATTCCAGAAAATCCTGGAACATCCAGAGTCCAAATTTACCGTGAAAATTCACACCTTATTATGCCAGAATATTCCGTAAACTTCCAGACTTTTCCGCGACCATAATCTTAGAATATAGTTTAATATTCCGCAATATGCTGGAATATTCAATCGACAGCTCGCACGGGTTACACTGGTCTGACTATCTTTTACTCATCAAATTTGCAAATTTCTCTCGAACCAATCTAGCGACGGCCACCAAGTTATTTTTAAGAGTGAAGAATGTTTGGATACACGATCTCAATTGTACCTTAAAATTTTCGATAGACTCGGTAAATATTGCAAAATCTCGGAATCTCGGCGTTTTTTTTTTCGCACGTCTCGGAGTCTCGTCTTTCTCGCAATTTTGGCCGTCTCGGACTCTCGGATTGTTTCTAACGCGGTCTCGGAGTCTCGAATTTCTATTTTATCATTCTGCTTGTAAGCAAAGTATGATACCGTCAGATGCAGGGACGTCAACCCCAGGACTCAAAAACATACCAAGTCGGAGAAAACATTCAATTGAAGGCAAAATGTTGCGCGACAAGTTGTGTGATTGACGAAAACGAGCAACAAAGCCAGAATGTGTGGCTCAAAGTAGACCTGCGCTCAACTTCGCGCAATAAGTTTCTACAACTTGAAACAAACGTTTTTGTTGCATGGCAAGTTCCAAAAAGTGCAACGCAACACTAATGAGGTATTTTATGGCTCGTATTACCCCGGCTTAATTCCACTCTGTTAACCATGATTTAATGTCGTCGAAATTAAGATCAACCCGAAGCAATCGAAGGGGATTTCATAGTCCCTTCACTATTTCTGCTTCTCTAGCAATATGTGGATTCTCGACTAAAAATATTGTGGAACTATGCAAATCTCAATGAACATGGCTTTTTTTTATCGGATTGAGCTCTAATATGGAATAAGTATTCCTCTTGAACATTATGTTTCAATCTAAAATTGATTTCTTGTCAAATGCTCTTTAACATTGCCTGTTCATTGACAGAGTGTTTGACCGTAACGGAGATGGATACATCTCGGCAGAAGAGCTACGTTGTGTAGTCACGAGAACAGGAGACACATTGAGCCAAGAAGAAGCCGAGGAGCTCATTCGGATGATAGACAAGGATGGGGATGGTAAGCTGGTGTACGAGGAGTTCGTCGTTATCGCCAAGAAGTCCGTCAAGGAGTGCATCCAGGCTTTGGAACAGCGGAAAGAAGAAACCAGTGGCCACTCTCATCACCAACAACAGCATCATCACTATCAACAGCAACATCAACATCAACAACAGCCACAAATAACTTTGACCAATGAAAGTGATTGCGTAGGACAAATGAATGGGTCATCGGATTGGGATCAAAGCCCCAGAAGACATTGAATCTTGATGATGTTGATGAGGCGCGCATTAATTAGATTGATGGGGCTTCCATCTGAGATACATTGTTTGGGAAGCATTATGACTGATCAAGCTATTTTTAGAAGCAGTTTTCTCTGTTTTCTATTGTTCAACGTAGATCAGCTTGTTGATAGCAAGAAGTCTGCTTGAAATAACTCGCTCTTAACATTAAAAAAGTAACAGTGTTGCAATTAAAAGGAATAAAAAATATCCGACCATAATGAATATTTTTGTGCCCTTCAACTGGAAATCAGACTTTTGGAAAACAATCGAAAACTGCTTCTAAAAATAGGTCAGTCAAAATGCTGCTTCAATAGCCTAGTAAGAGGACGCATAAAGCACGTAACATTGTAGCTGGACGCATGTTTCTTCAAGTACGCCACGCGAGAAACATTTGCGGTGCGACAATTTTTTTGTAGCCAGGGAAACTGTTTTGCCAATCAAGAAACATTTTGTGTTTCCAGACAGTTTTTTAAAGAAATAGAGTGTAATGTATTATAGACACCCATAAGGTGTGGATTTTAACTTACACCAAATCTTAAAGTGTATGTCCCAATTTTCAACTTTCTACTAAAACCAAGACTCTTATCTCGACCCTGCCGTTGTCCAGAGAGTTTTTTTTTCCAAGACACCCGCACTTATGGTGATGTTTCCTAGTTTAGCCGTAGCTTCACATTCACAGCACTGTCTGAAAACGTATGGAATGCCTAAAGTAAACACCATATAATCTTGAGTGTGTCTTTTCCAAAAAGGCAAATAGTTCGGGGTTTTATTTGTTTTTGTTTTCTAGTAATGCACGAGAAAATTCATTAATATTGATGTGAAAGAACATTCTACGCTTGAGTCCCAGTTGGGTCAACAAACCACAGGGCCCCCACTCAAGCGGAAACGATCTATTAGTCTGCTTTCCAAAAATAAGGTTGTCGCAAGTTTGTAGATTTGTAGGGATTTCCCCGAGCCAATTCCCAGGTACTATCATTATTCCAATAACAGTGTTTGTGAAGTGCACGGCTTAGAAGTTTCTCACGGTGATAAGAGTTATCGAAGAGAAGAATTTATAGCAACCTAAACTAGACCTTGGAAAGGGACAAACTAAGCTGTTCCCACGGCAAGGGCTCACGGTAAACCAGATAGACTAGTTCTGTGATAACGAAATATTTCCAAATAAGGACGAAACAAGCGAAATAACGTTTTCCCCCTTTACTGAGCATTCAACCCACCGTGAGAAACACCCCGAGCTGTGCCCTATAAAAGTAAGCATGCAGCAGGAGTTCAGCCTTGCTGAATAAAGATCCCATACGATTGGTTACCACTCAACGAGGAAAGGAGCCCATAACCTATAGGAGCGTCCCATTCGAAAGTACATCATGTAACAGCAAATTGGAAAATGAAGTAAATAGATGTACCAGAATGCAAGTAGAGTTGGAAGGAGAAATACAAACGCACGAACGACACAGCAAGTAATACTTCAGGATGTATATACCCATTTCAAAACGGGTTGCTTTGGTCGTCGGGCGCCATGCATTGTTTCGTGGTCTAGAATCGCATGTATTGCGCGCTCGACCAAAATACCAAAACCACGTTGATGGAATGATCAAGGCTAAAAGAGATGACTCAGATGGACCTGAAAAATAATTCATAGGATAAACAAAACGAAGCTTCATGGCATAACAATGGCATATGTTGCTTCGTTCTACCGTAACGTCTATGGATTATTAATAAGGTCATTCTGTGTCATCCCTTTTAGCCATGGCCTTGGGTGGAATTGGGTGTAGATCTATTCGACTCGTACCGAGCTCCCCCGCTCACCATCTCGCGGGGGAGGTTCTACTGCAGCCATTGACGCATGTGCGTGATATTATTATATACTGAGCCGTTGTGGGAAACAACTTTCTGCGCATGCCCCAACGTTCAAAATCAGCCAATCAGAGAAGGCCCTAGAACTGCTGTCACCAGTGCCTCACTCGCGATGTGACGGTTCGGGGAGCTGTGGATACGAGAATTGTCTGTCTAGACCCGTGAGGCGGATTTCTAGCCTGCTTGCAGGCGGTACTGGGCATTTCTATCGCGGAAAACCCGGTCTGTTCGCTCTTAACCCTCCCCCCTCCCCATCGCCCGATTTGTGTGCTCGCCCCCGGGACCACGCGTTTCAAAATTCCAAGATGGCGCCCGATTAGCGGACAGACGCCTGCAAGCAGGCTAGCGGATTACGAGCACCATCGAACACGCATTGAATATTGTGAATTGTCAATGCTCTTTTCAGTGTAGAAAAACTAAAAACCAATTCTCAAATACAAAAAAAGTTGAAAGCTATGGCTACAAAAAAACACTTGTGTAGTTTTGAATCATTAGTTTTACACTAAGGAAAACTTTATTTTTACGGATCACGAATGTTGAACGGTTCGACATCTTATGGTTATTACTCAACTTGTGAACATATTTTCCATCATTCGACATTCCATGATGGTTAACGTTATCATTCATTTGCCGACAAGTTTGAGCAAGAAAGTCATAAGCGTGAAGATGGTTCGGATGTGCGGTCTTAATTGGCTGCATAGATGTTTTTTTGTTTTTATTCCTTTTTCTCTACATAAAGTATTTAGAAATCATGATGAAACACGCTGTCACTGTATTTGATATATTTACTTCATCGTGGGTTGATACCCAGCCTGGAATTTCAGTGAATTTTGAAATGATCATCCTGAAATTCCATGGTTACCCAACCTGGAAATTTACGCTTGTAAATAACCGATTGATTGAATTTTACAAAGCTGTTTGAATAGTTTACACGTAAATTATGCTGTAGCTTGCTGTGGACTGTCGAATTATTTAGTTTTTCTATGCTGTTTCGCACCTTGTGTTCATCGTGGGTTGAAGTGATTCGTCATTACTCCTGAGTGTTTCACGTTTTTCAGATGACACAATAAAACGAGGTCCCGTTTCTCAGCCCACTACATTTTAACAGGACGCGAGGGGCGTTAGACACTACAGACTGTTGAGGTAATACGCGACCCCGCCGTTTGGAAATGAACCGTTCGAGCCAATAGACGGTGGTCCCTAAATGAGAAGCCAATTCACTGCACTAGGTAAAACAAGACACGTATCTGATTGGCTAAACCAGCTAGAGATTGACTTCACAGAAAACTGAAAACAACTGCGAAAAATCCACTTTGTGAACACAGTCGTCGGTGAAGCCTCGGACCATAGATATTTCCGGTGGAGGTGTGTATGTTTTAGTTGTGCAGGATAGTTTTTTCCTAGCTCAGAGGAATGCCGGAAGCTGTTATTGTCTTCAAACCGGCTTAAAGCACGAATTAAATTTTTTTAGCTCAGAAACGTTCGCGTTATTTTCTGGGGGATTTCTGCAACCGTCCACGGAGGTATCTTAATATTAAGTGGTCTGTTCATAAAGAATCAGCTCTCATAGTTTAAACTTCGAGGCTGGTAACGGAGTGGAAGGTCGTCTTGTCATTTTAGAGGTCAGGTGTCCGTGATCCTCCGTTATAGTCGGCAAAGAAGACATAAATAGAGAGCTTGACTTCCAACCAGAATAGCGCCTTCTTTTTCTCATTCTATCTTCTTTGCTTTCTTTCACGAGTTCTTTAGACTTCGATAATTTTGCTCTATAATGAATTTTAGGGAGAGCAATCTCTCGCTGCACCATGTTGAAGCTGTTAAAAACATCTTTTTCTTCGCAAACAGTAGGCTTTCTGGACTTTTTGAATGCCCACGCTCCCTCGCTGTTTTCGTCTATCTTGATATGCTTACATAGTAAAATGTCAGCGCGGGAATCTTCCTCTAGGTGACTTTTACTCTTTGTCATTGAAGACTTTCTAAAACCTCTATCCTTTCCGCCATTTGATTTCGTATGAACAGTATGAACGACGCTTGAAGTTCCATTCACACAAAGACCTTCACCGCACGAATCCGAAAACACCTTACAGTCGCTACTTCTTTTCTTTCTCTCAAAGAAACAAGAGTTTCGGTAAAAGCGTTGAACCTTTTCTTCCAAAGTGGCTGCAAGTCTTTTTTCTGCTTCCTCGAATCCGAGCAGAATCCTTTGTAAATCGGTCTCTTTCTTGTTCTGTAGACAAATTGATTTAAGTTTTTTACGAGATACTTTTGCCATCAGAGTAGATATTTGATCTCTTCAATCACATTCCCGGTTGTAAATGGAAAACTTCCATTAAAATAACAACACTTCAAACAGGTGCATAGACGTTCGGCTCTATTTTCAGGCTTGTTAGCTCCCATGTTTATCGGATATTAAATCTCAAACATATTTAAACAAACATCTCTCGTTCAGCATGCGTCGAATGCGAACAGTTGTGAATTAATTCACTAGACATAAAATCAAACAAAAGACTAATGTAATATATCTTAGCAACCAAATGTCATAACTTTCTTCTACCTTATAATAAAGTGAAAGCCTAAAGAAAACAAGAACAAAAGGAATTTAATAAAGTGAAATCGTATAGCCAAAAATCCTTTTATGGAAATTAAAAATGGGAAAACTTTATTGTTAAACGAAGCCAAAACGTATAGAACAAAATCAAGTTAAAAAGCTAATTTTTCCATAAAGGAAATAATAATATCAACGTCAGGTCGATGAGATGTAGGAAACAATTGATTAAATTGGATTCAGTCTTAACATAATCTTCTTGAGCAGTTTAAGGGATTTGTGATAGACCAAGAGAGGATTTTGGATTAGCAAAAACAAACATGGACTTTAATAATGCAAGAAATTTTATTAGGCAAGGTCGTTCAGAATTTTCATAAAATTGAATCAAATGTCCCTTGTTTACTTTACAGAGCTACGACTGGATCAAAGGCGACACTATAACTGTATCTGACTATCAAGAAAAGATCAAAAAAGGATTTTTGAAAATGGCAAAACATCCAAAGACAATCGCTGCTGAAATTTCTCATTTCTAAACCTCATTTAAGGCATTTCTAATTATGCTATTGCGTTATTCGAGGAGAGACAGAAAAGAAAGCATGCTCTTAAAATGCTGTCAATTGCTTGGTGCTCATTCAAAACGTCCCAGGAATGGCTTGTTTGCCTCACAGAAACGTAGCTTTCGTACTTTCAGCGCCCTTTGCAGCGCCCAAAACAACACCCGAAATATTGGTATCCACCCTTATAATAATGATACTACATACAAATATTTATACACCATAAATCACCACACCTATTTTTGTCACGTGGGAGCAAAATGTGACGTCACAATGACGTCATTCTCATTGAACATTTTCGAAAACTGCTCGTTGTGCCACTGAAGTATCTCTCGAAAACAAACTACTTTCTATATGTCTTCATTGTGTGGTGCTAATTTTTTGGAAATAATGGGGGAAGTTAAGGATTTTTTGGTGTGTTCACCTACAGGACACCTATGCTTGGGCATGCTCCTTAGATATATTTTCACTGAAATAGCTGTTGCAAGAACTGAAGTGCTCAGTTTGTTTGCCCAGTTTGCTAGTTGTGTATACTTACTGAATTTAAAAATAAATTTGGTGAGAAATTGGATTTTTTGATAAACCATTTGACTTGTGAGTGGAAATTGTAGATCATGTTACAGTGAAACAAGATGTTCTCTTCCCTACAATTTTGCAATATTGCCTAGCAACATTGATGGGCAACGTGCTTAAATCAAATTCCAAAAAATCTTTTGTATCTGTCTTCACGATATTGTACCAGAACTAGAAATATTTTGTTTCCAAAATCGTTCAATTATGGTCTGCCCCTCCAGTGCTCAGACATGTGGCAAATTAAAGTTGCTCACGAGAAATTGCAATTTGATACCAAAGTTGTCCATCAGTGTTGTCCATCAGTGTTAAGAGCAAAGAGAACAACCTGTGTGACTGTAATAATATAAATTTGATTTCACTTCTCCTAGTTACTATGCATTAAAAAGGAAAGTTTTTTTAGAAGCACCTGATAAAAGATATAATAGAGGGTAGGACATTCAGAAGTAACTTGTTGTGCATTGTTTGTTGCAGGTTCCGAAGGTGTAGGTGTACATGTATATGCCCAATTCACAAAAGGACCATAATGCCATTCTTGTCTGGATGACACAAAACAACTGCATCCTGCAACCAAACAGCAATTTCTAGCACAAGTGCTGGTGGTTCAGGGATGCAACATGTTAGATGTTACAGTATTACGAGAGCATTTCATCGATTGATTTTCAGAAGTAGAACTATAGCAGGGGCTCCTTTTAAGAGTTTTCACTACAGATAGTTTACTGCTCAGAAGAACATCATAGTGCTGTATCAAAATCCTCTGATTCAATTTTTCTTGTGAAAATTATGTTGCCATCTCAAAACCCAATGTTGTCAACAGGTGTAATTTTGTGAACTGCCCAGGTTCCACTATTACAGAACTTGTCAGAATACTCTGTTAGTTATACTAATAGCACAATAAAAAGTTCACCAATTTGGAGTCTCATCCTTTTCATGGACATAATCCACCATTTAATCCCAGGGAAGGGTGGTGAAAACTGAGCTTGTATTTCCAGGGTGGGTACCCTTCAGTCTGGGTATTTACACATTGTTTGACAAAATCCCAGCTTGGTTAGATACAAAATCTGGGGTTGTAAATCATCAGTAGTCAAATCAATTGAATTCCAGGATAGGTTATGGTGAAACTTGTCCAGACATTTTCTAATAAGGTTATCACACAAACTAATCAACATGTTTGTTTGGTCACCATGACATTTTTTTTTCATTATACTAAAACAGTGTGACCAGGTTTTTCAAGCAAAATCAATGTATCTGCATGGTGCAGAACTTTTATTTCTCAGCCCAAAACTATGACATCTTTCCACTTGATCTAATTCCACTGGAAGGCCCCGAAATATCAGGGTAAACTGATAGGATAAAAAAGGAAATCGTTACGATTGCTAAACAAAAACAACGTCATTTTTCTTGCACCGGCACTGAATTTCCGTCTGACCCAGTTTAAACAGTCGCAGATGAAGGTCCACAGATCCTAAAATCAAACAATTTTTATTTGCAATATACAGGCAGCTGAATAAACGTTTTATTTTATCCTTCCCCCTTTCAGAATAAAAACAAAACAAACGAGAAATAGAAATAGAGCGCTATTTGATTACAAATTCGTGATACTCAACAGTGCTTTTCCCTGAGTTGAGTCTGCAATGTAAACTTGGCGAGCAGCGGTTATTGCGCATGGCATAAACAAAAAAGTCCCCTGTTGTCAATTGCTTGGCGCTCATTCAAAACGTCCCAGGAATGGCTTGTTTGCCTCATAGAAACGTAGCTTTCGAACTTTCAGCGCCCTGGGGTTGTAGCGCCCAAAACAACACCCGAAATATTGGTATCCACCCTTATAATAATAATAATAATAATGATACTACATACAAATATTTATACACCATATTAGCTTTATTTATCCACTGTAGTAATTTCAACAAAGTTGGTTTCCAAGCTTTAATATATCTATACATTTACGTTTAATTGATATAATTTATAAAAAAAACTAGTAATACATGTGTAAAGTACAAATGCGAAAGAGTATTATTTAATTTCTCAGACACATTTTAAAATGTATGAGTGAGCTTTCTCTATAATACGCTCAAACGGATACATACTAGCAGTTGGTTGCAATGCCGTAACAATGCAACCCCTAGACAGCCTAATCTGAATTTCTGACAATTAAAAAGGGGAGCACAAAATTCATCAAACAGCAAATTTGGCACGTTATCTTGGGCGACAGTTAAGGGTGTACTAGAAATTTTTTGCATGCAATTCACACATACCATTCAAGGCTTCCCTTTCCTTGATTCTGAGAGCTCAACAGGAGCACGGATACGGACTATTTGCACCTGTTTACAGAAACAGGACAAATTTTTGGTATATTTTTAAACTACTATTATTTTCATTTTTACTTAAAAAAATACTCTCGTATCATTGCGAAATTCCACGCGAAAACAGGCCCCGCGTAGCCAGGGGGGTTCCGGGGGTGCGCAAGCACCCCCCCTCCCCCACGCGACAAAAAGGTCCACATTGAATCACATTTAAGGGTTTGTAAACACTGTTTTAGTAACTAAATGGGCCAAACAGAAGACTGCAGTCACTTTGGCTTACAGCCAGTTTCGTATATTTGCTTTTTCTAGTGAATTTTGACTAGCGGTTAATAAATTCATACCACGTTAGTCTGCTTTTTCCAGATTAGCACCCCCCACAAAAATCCCTGGCTACGGGCCTAGAAAAAGCCGACCTTAAATAGGTCAGATTTGTTATCTTGTACCGCGCCTGCTCAAGACTTAATTGCGGTGTTTTCAGCATAATTCTTGACGAATTCTAACATTTTCTCTCTGGGTGGGGCCGTAGCGGCAACACTTGGGTGATCAACTATGGCCTCCGCCCACTTATGATACCTGTAGAATCTCTCTTCATGTGGGATCTGAAAACCTCTCTGCACCTCCAATACGAACATGCGGTTCACCCACGGAGCCAACATTATATCAACATATCCAAGCTCCTTTCCTTGGAAAAATGGCCCCTCTGGATCCATGGCATTGGCAAATTCAGACAACTTCTCCAGCAATTCTCGTCTTAATGCCTCATTTTGGGAACAATCCACTCCTAAGAAGAGTTTATAAAACAATGGAAACATCTTCTTCTCGATGAAATCCCCCCATATCCTTGCATGGGCCCTTTTGTAAGGGTCTTTTCCGAGTAGTGACACACCACTGTCCCAACATTCATCGATGTATTCAACACAAATTGTGCTCTCGTAGATAACATTCCCGTTATGAACAATACTTGGTACTTGCCCTCGAGGGTTAATTGCAAGCCATTCGGCGGATTTATTGTACGGGTTTTGCTCTTTGTACTCGAATTCGACTTTCTTGGCCAACATGGCGATCCAGGCTCGATTAGCGAATGGACAGAACCACCAACAGTAAAACTTTGGCTTGCTCGAATCATTCGACATCTTGAACAACAAAATACAGAATCGTGATTCACAGGGAACCTCTTATGGCTTGTAATACAGAAGAGTGAGCTCAGGAATGCAATGTGCTGAATGTGTTTTTTTGCCTCAATGCACTGGAGTTATGTCACGAGTCAACTTCGAGCCACAAGCCAACCTCGAGTCACCGCAAAAGTTGTAATTTCTTGTAAAAAGCAGCGATCAAATTTACGCAACTAATATAACTTTTTATTATATAAACACGAGTGTTTTACTGGGAAATACGCCACTCGTAGATCTCATACGAAGTTACATCCGGGTCCTCAGTGACATATTTTCCATATCCTCACTAGTGAGGATATCGGTCAAAACAAAAGTGCTTGGAAATCAATTTGGAATATTTTTTTTTCTGGTTTGTCTATATAATAAAAATAAAATTACACGGTGGCTTGAAGATATGAGTTTTATTTTCTCGTGTCAAAAACAATATTTTACTCATTCGCTGCGCTCATTCGTAACATATTGTTGTTGCCACTCGAAAATAAAACTCATATCTTCGCGCCACCGTGTAATATCCTCTATATACATTAGCTCGGTTTTCCGTATTTATCTTGTAAGATTTAAGCCATTGAAGCGAAAAACCCGGCGAGAGCAGTTTAAGGGATTTGTGATAGACCAAGAGAGGATTTTGGATTAGCAAAAACAAACATGGGACTTTAATAATGCAAGAAATTTTATTAGGCAAGGTCGCTTGAGAATTTTTCATAAAATCGAATCAAATGTCCCTTGTTTACTTTACAGTACGACTGGATCAATAGCGACACTACTATAACTGCATCTGACTATCAAGAAAAGATCAAAAAAGGATTTTTGAAAATGGTAAAACATCCAAAGTTATTCGAGGAGAGACAGAAAAGAAATAAAATGCTGTCAATTGCTTGGCGCTCATTCAAAACGTCCCAGGAATGGCTTGTTTGCCTCATAGAAACGTAGCTTTCGAACTTTCAGCGCCCTGGGGTTGTAGCGCCCAAAACAACACCCGAAATATTGGTATCCACCCTTATAATAATAATAATAATAATAATGATACTACATACAAATATTTATACACCATTTAGCTTTATTTATCCACTGTAGTAATTTCAACAAAGTTGGTTTCCAAGTTTTAATATATCTATACATTTACGTTTAATTAATATAATTTATAAAAAAAAATAGTAATACATGTGTAAAGTACAAATGCGAAAAAGTATTATTTAATTTCTCAGACACATTTTAAAATGTATGAGTGAGCTTTCTCTATACTAGCAGTTGGTTGCAATGCCGTAAACAATGCAACACCTAGACAGCCTTATCTGAATTTCTGACAACTAAAAAGGGGAGCACAAAATTCACCAACAGCAAATTTGGCACATGTTATTTTGGGCGACAGTTAAGGGTGCACTAGAATTTTTTGCAGGCAATTCACACATACCATTCAAGGCTTCCCTTTCCTTGATTCTGCGAGCTCAACAGGAGCACGGATACGGACTATTTGCACCTGTTTACAGAAACAGGTCAAATTTTTGGTATGTTTTTAAACTACTATTATTTTAATTTTTACTTAAAAAATACTCTCGTATATTGCAAAATTCCACGCGAAAACAGGCCCGTAGCCAGGGGGGGCTCCGGGGGTGCGCAATCCCCCCCCCCCCCCCACGCGACAAAAAGGTCCACATTGAATCACATTTAAGGGTTTGTAAACACTGTTTTAGTAACTAAATGGGCCAAACAGAAGACTGCAGTCACTTTGGCTTACAGCCAGTTTCGTATATTTGCTTTTTCTAGTGAATTTTGACTAGCGGTTAATAAATTCATACCACGTTAGTCCGCTTTTTCCAGATTAGCACCCCCACAAAAATCCCTGGCTACGGGCCTGGAAAAAGCCGATCGTAAATAGGTCAGATTTGTTTTCTTGTACCGCGCCTGCTCAAGACGTAATTGCGGTGTTTTCAGCATAATTCTTGACAAATTCTAACATTTTCTCTCTGGGTGGGGCCGTAGCGGCAACACTTGGGTGATCAACTATGGCCTCCGCCCACTTATGATACCTGTAGAATCTCTCTTCATGTGGGATCTGAAAACCTCTCTGCATCTCCAATACGAACATGCGGTTCACCCACGGAGCCAACATTATATCAACATATCCAAGCTCCTTTCCTTGGAAAAATGGCCCCTCTGGATCCATGGCATTGGCAAATTCAGACAACTTCTCCAGCAATTCTCGTCTTAATGCCTCATTTTGGGAACAATCCACTCCTAATAAGAGTTTATAAAAAGTTGGAAAAATCTTCTTCTCGATGAAATCGCCCCATATCCTTGCATGGGCCCTTTTGTAAGGGTCTTTTCCGAGTATTGACACATCATTGTCCCAACATTCATCGATGTATTCAACACAAATTGTGCTCTCGTAGATAGCCTTTCCATTATGAACTATTGCTGGTACTTGCCCTCGAGGGTTAATTGCAAGCCATTCGGCGGATTTATTGTAAGGGTCATGCTCTTTGTACTCGAATTCCACTTTCTTGGCCAACATGGCGATCCAGGCTCGATTAGCGAATGGACAGAACCACCCACAGTATAGCTTTGGCTTGCTCGAATAACTCGACATCTTGAACAACAAAACACAGAATCGTTACTCACAGGTAACCTCTTATGGCTTGTAATACAGAAGAGTGAGCTCAGGAATGCAATGTGCTGAATGTGGTTTTTGCCTCAATGCACTGGAGTTATGTCATGAGTCAACTTCGAGCAACAAGCCAACCTCGAGTCACCGCAAAAGTTGTAATTTCCTGTAAAAAGCAGCGATCAAATTTACACAACTAATAAAACTTTATACATTAGCTCGGTTTTCCGTATTTATCTTGTGAAATTTAAGTCATTGAAGCGAAAAACCCGGCGGGACCGAACTTCGAAATGCTAGAATATCGGCACATTTTTGAAAATCGTAATTGTAAGTAAAAAAGAACAGTTAAAGCTAAAAATATTACAATTAAATAAAGAAATGCCAAGCGATTATGGCAAACAGGAAAAGTTTTGTATTTATCTGGCGAGTTTTGCATACTAACGTAAGCGAACTCAAGTTGGCACTTGAAATATTTTCGTCCAAACTCACGAGAGGACTGGAGGGTGACGCTTTGAACAATAACAACCACTTTGAACATTTGTAAGTACTTTAGACCGTACTCGGCTTGTGCTAATGTTTTCCCATTTCAGATCACGTTACGTTATTCCCTTGAGTATTCTTTCTTTCTTTTTCTGCTACGCACCAAAGGATATATAAATATGGAAGCATTCCAAACAAAAATAGAATACTCAAATGAAGCCACGTGATCTGAAATGGGCACAGCATTGCGCCCAAGCCATTCTCGAACCCAGAGCTCCCCGGCTAGTCACCTCGCAGGGGGTGCTCTGGTGACAGCCACTAACGCATGCGCGAGATGTAATACAGAGCCGTTCATTCCAATCTCGTACCCAGAGCCCGTCATCTTTTGGCCAGCGGCAAAGATTCAAAGATTCATTCCCTGAATCTTGCCGCTGGCCAAAAGATGACGGGCTCTGGGTACGAGGTTGCGTTCATTCTCGAACCCAGAGCTCTCCTGCTCGTAACCTCGCGGGCTCTGGTGACAGCCACTGACGCATGCGCGAGATTAAATACAGAGCTGCTGAGAGAAAGACCTTTCAGCGCATGCTCCAACGTTCAAAATGAGCCACAATCTCGTACCCAGAGTCCGTCATCTTATGGCCAGCGGCAAGATTCAGGGCTCTGGGGGAATCGATTTTTTTAAAACCCAGATTCTGGGTTTCCGGTTTGAACGTTGTATGAAAGTTCGTTACGTTTTTGACCCAGCACGCATGCTCACAAATCGGATTCCCCCAGGGCCCTGAATCTTGCCGCTGGCCAAAAGATGACGGGCTCTGGGTACGAGATTGAATGAGCCAATCAGCGTTCTCGAACCCAGAGCTCCCTGCTCGGCTCGAGCTGGGGAGCTCTGGGTACGAGAATGCGCCCAAGCCGAGGAGGTCTATTGAGCCGTGGGCGGACCCAGTGGACATTCTGGAATGGGTTAGACTCATTTTGACACATCAATTATATTTCATAGGTTCTATTTAGAAATAGACCAATTTCGACATATTAAAATTCTTACTTGAGTCCGAGGCTCATGGGGATAACACAAAAGAAATCGCATCGTCATCGAAAAATGAATAATTTATTTCTTTTGTTATTCCCATGAGCCTCGTATCCAAGTTGGTCTTCCTGTGGTGTATCGCTAGTGGATCGTCAGCTGGTGTAGCGCGCGAAAACAAATGCATTTACCACGCTTATAATAGTCAATGATAATAGAAATAATCAATGATAACAGAAATATTTACAGACCATAATGTACTTTATTTATCCACGGTAGTTATTTCAACTTCCAAGCCGTGCTATCTATAAATTAACATTTAATATAATATCTAAAATATAAGAATATAGTGATACATGCGTAAAATACTAATATGCTAATATTAAATGGATACCAGTAGTTGGTTGCGATGGTAATATAGTGATACATGCGTAAAATACTAATATGCTAATATTAAATGGATACCAGTAGTTGGTTGCGATGGTAACACTGCAACCTCTAGACAGCCTCGTCCAAACATGATGGCACACACCAGACACCTATTATCTTATAGGCGATAGTTTTGGAGAAAACAGTTTTGAAGAATGTGATTCACGTTTGTTGGGTAAGCCACCACAGATAGACCCTCCCTTAAAGGGGCTCTCGCACGCTTGCCCAGGCCACTTCTCTGACAAGATAATAGCTCAAATCGCAATCCAATCGACGATTCCAGCTATAAGCGCGCACTCTCTTCTTTATTCAGAAATGCCCAAGACGTGTACCACAACTACCAGAATGCAGCGCGCGCTTTTTTAACAGTTTGTTTGACAAAATGTCCCACATCTACCGACATGCAGCGCGGGCGTGCGTTATAGCTGGAATCGTCCATTCTATCCCCTTGGTAACAGATCAATACAACCTAGAATTGCACCTGCCATAACAATTGAAAGGATTTTAGATTAATCTGGAGGATTATCTTAGAGGAAACTTTAGAGGTAAAATTATTGAATTCCAAAAGGTGGCTTAGATAATTTTAAGCAGGAATGGCAGCATTGACAATGACGGGAGCAAATAAGAATGTTTAGGCTACAAAATAGGATTTTGACGGTGAGGAGTCCAATGGAATTCAATGTTTTGCACCTCTACCAATACCAGAGTTTCAAATTCACCCCCTCCCCCCAAAAAAATAATCAAAGATAAAATATTTTTTTTATAAATCTAGCATTTGTTCATTCTCCCTCCTTCCCCGCAAAAAAAGGAGAGAAAAAAAGAAAACGAATCTTCAGGTTTGACTACCGTATTGCTAAACTAAAGTTTTACCAGTTCCTCATTGGTATTTGAAACCTTTTCTATATAAAATTCAGGCTCACACTATCACTTTAATTTATGCTCTATTGATAACATTTTGATATGCTGTAGACTAAAGTTACCTACTTGACTCTTCCTCTGCAGGGATACTACTTCATAAAAAGTCATTGCCACCAGGACAGCTACCAAGCCTGTTGAAGGTGAACAGCAAAATCGTTTTATTCAGGGTGCTTGATTTATATTTTATGAACTAGATACATACACCCATACATGGGGAAACGTGCATTTCCAGTGGCACAAGAATGGAAAGCATATGGATTTTTTTTTTTTTTTTGGGGGGGACTCCCCATAAAAATAGATGAGGGTGCTCCTCGGGAAAAAATATTTTAACCCTAAGAGATACGAAAGTGGATTGCGGAAAATCCTAATGTTATTGCAGTCATTCAGGAATTATAATCAAGTTGAAAATTTTGTTCTGTTTTTGCTGAAATTCTACGTCATCTTTGGTGTGAGAACCCCTAAGGGATAGCAAAAACTTTGGACGCCCAAAGTTGGGTGAATTTTATACCCTAAGGGATAGGACAAGCACCCCCGTCTATTTTTATGGGAAGTCCCCCCCCCCCCCCCCAGGAGTGCAGCTTTTCCCATGGATGGGTTTCTGTAGAAGTTCCCTGTGATACAAGAAAGAAAGCAGGATTTACACACTTTTTCAACAATAAAAAAACAGGACTCATTGGTAACTTGATGCTGGATTGGAAGTAATAAAATGTAATAGTCCAGTTTCGAATTCTCTACCCTACCGCCGGATAGGCATTGACGGCGCATAATTACAGTGGGAGCCCCAACTTGAAGTCGAAAAAGTTGTGAATAGGGACGAGAAACTGATGAAACTTGAGACATGAGTTCATGCTTGAGACAATAAACAAACTGGAGGAAAATTTTCGGACTCGTTGGTATTCACACCTTTTTCGGCTTCAAATTGAGGCTCCCACTGTATTTATGCGCTGTTGATGCCTATTTAGTGGTAGAGTAGAGAATTCCACACTGGACTAATTAGAGTATTAAAATACTCTAACTGGAACTACTTTCATGACCTGGGGCTGTGTGATTCCAAAATATCCCCTGCCCCTTTGGAATTTCCTGAGAAAAAAAAACAGTGGTTGTACATGGGAGATAAAAAAATGACACAAAATTGTGCTCCACCCCACCCCATCCCCTCCCCATTCTCTCCCAAGGAATGCTCCGCAGCAGAAAGAGACTCTGCAAAGATCCATCTGCTTGCTCAAGCCAAACATTTC
This sequence comes from Scolanthus callimorphus, assembly GCA_033964015.1. Classification (NCBI taxonomy): domain Eukaryota; kingdom Metazoa; phylum Cnidaria; class Anthozoa; order Actiniaria; family Edwardsiidae; genus Scolanthus; species Scolanthus callimorphus. The sequence goes on from JAWWUD010000054.1 coordinate 473,225, forward strand.
ATACTGATTGATGTATTTTGACACAAATGTAGTATCTGAAAGAATTTGTTTGGTGAGATGTGCAGGGGCGTAGGGGTTCCAGGGGTTCCGAACCCCCCGTCTCCCGCAGCGAACCCCTCCTCGCCTCTGTTCTGGACCGACTTACTACTAAAATTGTAAATATTTAATAGACAACAAATAAAAGCTCCAATAAAATGTAGCAAATTTCTTCAAACATTAGTTTTTCCCCGAGATCGATGTGGAGTTTTTTTATTTTTTGAATTTTGGAACCCCCCCTCTCATAAGTGCTGGCTACGCCCCTGATGTGCTAGACTGACAGATAATTTATTTTTTCTGTGGAGTATGAATTTTCATGGCATCAAAAAATGGTGATGAAACAGTGAATTATGGGTTCAGCTTCTAAAGTGCTTTGTGAGCTATAAAAATTACTTATGGTCTAGTTCTGGATGTTCTTTTGACAAAATTCTGGTCAAAATATGTCATCAGTTAGTAATGTTTCTTTGCAATTTGTAGGCAATACCATAAAATGTACATGTAAATGGGAATGCTGAAGTTTGACATGGTTTATGGTTTATTGTAGTTCCAGAAAATATCCCCACAGGAAGTGACCCCCTACGTCTCTGGGATTTCCACAGGCAACCCAAACTAATAATGCCTTTATACCTAATTATATATAGGCTTTGTAGCATAACATGATATCTTAACGAATTTATACTATGATATTGCCAGGCTTTGTGTAGCATAGTGCGAGATCTTAGCAAATTTATAACATGAGATTACAATGTATACTGCAGAAAATATGATTTACATGAAGAATGTGTGTTATCATGTTTCTTGTTAACTTTTTGTAGCCAGTGAGAGTCGATAAAGAGAGTCACACTGCCGCAAAGTGGCCCAGTGAGCAACTTAGAATCCTAGCTGTTTAGCCTTTTCAAGCTCAGAGGAAACTTAAATATCGAAAAAAGTTTATATAATGTAACTGAAAAGAAAACCAATATAGGTCGTTGTGACTCATTTTGCTTCAACGAGATTCTAATTTGAATTTCGCGGGCACCACCATCTTGGTAATGTGACATCACTCTTGTGCTATAAATTATGCATTTCCATGAATGTCTCGAATGAGGCTTTGCTCACTACACTTATAACCAGAATAAGAGCACCAAAAAGAAAACAATTTCTATGTTGAGAGGGTAAGATAAGAGAATCGATTTAGAATAAGCTGTATATGTGGTCCTCACTAACAAGATATCAGGTTATGCTACAAAGCCTATATTATTAATAGGTATTTAAGGCATTAGTAGTTTGTGAGGGGGGAGGTTGATATTATCTGGAACCACACATTGTGTTATTGTATATTATTATTCAGCCATGCCACTATCTCGATTCTGATTGGCTAAGAGTACACAGCGAAAGCATGCTGGCGCACAGTTTGTGATGTCAAACTCCAGACATTAGGATTGATGCACTCTAATGACGTAATAACGCAAGCCAATAGGCTTGGCCGCCATCTTGGTTTTCAATTCGAAGGCAAAACCAATTTAGCCAATATTCTCCTTAAATCTACGATGTTTTTTGCCGAGAGATCATTGCTCAGGATATCTATACATCAACAATGGCTATTTGAATTGAATACAAAGAGGAAAATACTAATGGACGTAAGCTGAAGTTGAAAAAACCGTTTCGCCTTGCAATGCCTCATCGTCGACTTCGTTTAGCTAGGTAAGAATTCCTTGTTGCTGAATAATAAAACAATTATTGAATTCGGTTTTCGCATGATAGTGAGATTTGTCAACGCCTCAAGTTAGTGTTATCCGCCTCAGCTTCGCTTCAGCAGATAACACAAACCTCTACGTTGACAAATCTCACTATCATGCTCAACCTCATCCAATAAGTGTTAAGTATTGCCTGGAGTGCACTGATGCCTCAAGCTAGTGTTATCTGCCTCAGCTTCACTTCGGCAGATAACACAAACCTCTACGTTGACAAATCTCACTATCATGCTCAACCTCATCCAATAAGTGTTAAGTATTGCCTGGAGTGCACTGATGCATATTTGATGGCAAACACTAAGCGGTGTTGGCTTTTTGAGTAACTTAACCCAGGGTGGTACTTTGACATAAAAATGATGCAGGGGCGTAGCCAGGGGGGTCCCCCCCTCAGAAATTCCTGGCTACGCCGCTGTGATGGGGGGGGGGGGGGGGGGGTATGGGGGGGGCGGGTGGTGGATGCGATGTATTTCTTTGGGTATGAAATTTGTAGTGAAAGTATTTTTTTTGGGTTGAATGCTACCAGGTTTTTTTAGGGTTGAAAAATGTGTGGGTATTTTTTTGGGTTGAAACTTGTGACAGGCTCAAGATACTGCTTAAGCTGAAGCTATTTCTGGGAAACATATCACATGGGCTTCATGTGTATGCTAGGCTATGGACATCAGGTATTTTTTGGGAATCAAATTTTAGGAGCAGGTATTTTTTGGGAGTATCAAATTTATGGCTTATTTTTTGGGGGGTATGAAATTTGGAGCTCCATCGGACCCAACCCCCCGTTTATTTTGATATCCAACTTCCCCCATGGGAATTTACTCTGAGATTTAAAAACTGGAGAGTGCAAATCAAGACTAAGTTGGGAAGTTAAGGGGGGGAATTCACACATACATACCACTCGAGGCAATTAGAATGGCTTCCCGGTCCTTATCGAGGTGGCAAGCTCTGACTGTGCAGTGTTGTCAGCATACTTCTTGGCAAATTCTAACATTTTATCCCTGGGTGGGGCCACAGCGGCAACACATGGGTGACCCAGTATGGCCTCCGCCCACTTGTGATACCTGTTGAATCTTTCTTCATGTGGGACACGGAATTCTCTGTACATCTCCATTATGTACATGCGGTTGATCCACGGCGCCAACACTATATCAACATATCCAAGCTCCTTTCCTTGGAAAATGGCCCCTCTGGATCCATGGCATTGGCAAATTCAGACAACTTCTCCAGCAATTCCACTCTTAATGCCCCATCTTGAGATGGATCCACTCGCATTAAGAGCTTATAATAAACTGGAAGAATCTTCTTGATGATGAAATCCCCCATATCCTAGCATGGGCTCTTTTGAAAGGATCTTTGCCGAGTATCGAGACGCCATTGTCCCAACATTCATCGATGTATTCAATACAAATTGTGCTCTCGTAGATAGCATTCCCGTTATGGACTATAGTTGGTATTAGTCCTCGAGGGTTGACAGCAAGCCATTCGGGGGATTTATTGTAAGGGTCTTGCTCTTTGTACTCGAAATCGACTTTCTTGGCCAACATGGAGATCCAGGCTCGATGAGCGAATGGACAAAACCACGCGGCGTAGAGCTTTGGCTTGCTCGAATCACACGACATCTTGAACAGCAAAATACAGAATCGAGACTCACAGGCAAGCTCTTTCGACTCAGGCTTATAACCTACACAGTGACAGTGCAACGTCTCAATAGAATAGTCAAAAGGCAACCCTGCTTTTATAGAAGGAGGCCGCAACGTGGTTCACTGGTATTGGCTGCCTGATCTCGTGATCCCTCAGGTGATAGTGCCCTAAAAGCTGAGTCATGTCGAGTCATACTGCCACCCTGTTTCATCATGTAGTAACGAACTTGTCAAGGTGTGTACATAAGGTGCACCCGCCATTGTCCCAGGTTGAAATATTGGACATTTCGAGCCCGCGCTTGCCCAGCGGACATCGGCATGATAATGACAAAGGAAATCGCGGTTTACCTGTGTGATTATTACTCGGGCTTCTTCCTGTCGAACCCGAGTCTACATCTATCTACATCTACTTACCAATTCCGGTATCACATCAGTATAAATAAAAAATATACAAATCTATCTAATCTATCTATCTAGACATTCATAATACATGGAATAAATCTATAAATAATTTAATTCAAAATACGACATTCTCTAAAACCAGTGGCCATTGTCAATTAAATGTTTTCGGAACTCCCCTTTAAACTGGCCCTTATCCTCTATATCAGTAATCGAGCCTGGCAGTTTGTCCCCCCCCCCCCCCCCCCGCTTTCGGACGCACGGAGCAGGTTCACGTAGGGTTAATATCGCAACACAATCACGTCGGCTGGTGCGCCAATGAAAGCGCTCTGCAACTTGAAAGTGAGTATATTGCATCACCTCTTGTCGCAACTTCAACGAACATTCTAGAAGCTTCTATAAATTGAAATTGTAAGCTTCTGTTGCCGGGAACCTCTTTTTGTTTTCAGTCCATCGATCCCTAGATTTTGATGCTCAAATCCGCATCTTGCTTGATTGGGCGTCTGTCGTTTATAAAGAAGGGAAAAAGAGGAAATACTACTCATTTCTGAACTTGTTGAATATATTTTTTTCTGCTTTCGGTCAGCAGACGCGGGTTCAAGTAGGGTCAAGTATCATCTGCTGGCGAGCCAATGAAAGCGGTACAACGTGAAAGTGAACCGCCGCTCTCGTAATATTCACTTGAAATTACATCTTCATGCTCTCCCAACCCCAACGAACATTCCATAAAAAGCCCCTTGAAAATCTCTTATATGACGCAACAATCAAATGCTGTTGCCTATTTTAGGTTAAGGAGCGCGCTTGGATACGCTGGCTTATTCGAGCGTTAAGAAATCTGTGGCTACTGTTTTTTTTTTCTTTTTTCACAGATCGCGATACACAAATACAAACATACTAGTATACAAACTAGCTAGGAAACTATAGCTATTGGTTTATCCTTTTTTCACTGATACACAATTACAAACTAGTAATCCTTGACTATGCTACATTTATTTTAAAACAGAAATGTATTGTTCAAATGTGTGGTTCCAGAAGTTATCCATACCCCCCTACTGAAGGGATTGGAAATCCCGGAGGCGGGGGATTAATTTAACTGATCTTTTCCATACAAATACTGTATTTTTCTTTGGAAATTCCAGAGGGGTGGAGAAGTCACGTTTCAACACCCTTCCGTGGAGGGGGTATGGATATTTTTTGGAACCACACAATCAACTTTGACATTTCGATATTCTTGGCTTTCACGTGACGTCACGAACATTCTAACTTCAAAACTAGCTTTACATATTGTTTACAACTCATCGGTGTGAGTCTTCACACAAAGTTTCATCTGATTGTCATTCCTATTTCCGGAGCTATCGCTGAAGTTTATGAAGGGATATTGGAGCCACGCAACACGAGTCACGTATTTCAAAGAGCCGATTCGTACAATATTTCTCTCATATTCCATGTGTTCTTTAGTTTGAAAGGATCCATCATGTTAACTAAGTTGTTATTGAAGCAAGTAAATAACTTTTTGGTCCATATTCTTGGAGTTGTTTGAGAAGGTTGGTAATTGGCGCTGGCAGGAGCACAAAAAATGGCGGCGGCATAAGTTCACTGCAACAAATCGCGCGCGTTTAAACACTTACATCTCCGTCAAGAAAAGCGCTATCGTCTTAAAACTTTCTCTCCAAACATAATTTTGTATGTTCTTTACATCCATGGGGTTTATTTGGCATTTAGAGCAATATTTCAGGAGATAATTTTAGTCACGTGACAGACGAAAGTTTTGTTATATGGATCTGTTTTGACAAGTGCCTCTCGACAGTTTACATTAATCGGCACACAGTTGCGCTTTCAGTGAAAACATCTTAGATTGTTTCAATGACTCAGAGCGATTTACAAGTTTGCGAGTTCTTGATTACAAATCATCTTTTTCTTAGAATTAATGAAACATCGACTAAAGAGTATTTTCGTCATGAAAAAGAAGCAAACAATGTTTTTAAACATACTAGTGATTGGGGGCAACAATTGAATAAGCAGTTAAATTTAATTTAACCCTATCCAGACTGGGGGGGGGGGGGGCTTTTCGAGCCCCCCCCTCCAGTAAAATCCTGATTACTCTAAAACCACTGCAGCTATGATGGTGAAACTTCGTGACTTTTCCTAAAATTTATCTGGGGACATTTTGGTGTCAATGACATGTCAGTGTCAACGACCCAGTTTCCATGGCAACCACTTTTTGACATGCATGTTTTGCAAAACTCGAAAAAAACGTGAATTTTTCATATTTCAAGCTTAATGTTGGACAGATTGCCCAATTTATGACTATCGGAGCTTGTACTCCTTAGTAATTTATGTACAGGCTAATTAATTTTTGACACAAAATCTTTGGGGGGGAGGGGTAGGGGGATTTTGTTCATTTTAACATATGGTCTAAAACTAGCTCTGGGATTCACAAGTTTCCTTTTAATTCAACTTTTTGAATGTCAAACACTTCTTTGATGAGTATTTTGTACATTTTGACCATTTTTTTCTCATTGAGTATTTATCTGAAGAGTCAAATGGAAATTAAATGAAATCCAAGATGGCGGATCCAAGATGGCGGATCCAAGATGGCGGACAATATTTTCAAAAGTCGTCATTATGACACAAGTTTAATAAAATTTATGTGTTAATGTCACAAATTATTACATTTACATTATCTTGATGTTAATTAGTTGGCTTTTAGAGTATTATCTACCAAGTTTTTGGAAGTTAATTAAAATTACTTAAAAATTGATAAAACATTGAGAATGACGTCATTGTGACGTCACATTTTGCTCCCACGTGACAAAAATAGGTGTGGTGATTTGTCTAAGGCTCATGGTCATTGTGTGTAAGTTTGATGATCATAGCCCCAGTGGTTCCAGAGACATAGAGGGGGGGCCGAATTACCCCCCCCCCCCCCCCAGTCACAGATGGTCAAAAAAAGCCCAGTCTGGATAGGGTTAAGGTTATTCCCTTTTTTGCACGGCGCACTCTGTTCTGCGCGCGATCAATTCGTTCGAAAATGGCGTAATCGAGCGTGCGCGCGCAAGCTAAATATCCCCTTTTGAGCAACAAATACTAAGAAAAGTCGCTTTTTGGGATATTGCGCGAAAACAACAATGGGTGCCTCAATTTTTTAGTTTGCCGTTTTGATAAGACTATCATTTTCCTGTTATAAAAAAAAGTTTTGGAGCTATCGTCACAAAAAGCCCCAAAATGAGCTACTAAAGTGGTCAAATTATCACGAGCGTTTCGCACATTTTTGCACATTCTCAAGAGTAAAGTCAATGACACATAGAAAAAAAGATCTTACTTGAATGCGGCACTGAAATGTTAATGGTTAAGAAAGGGTTATGATATTAACATGATATCTCCGAAAATGAAATAATTTGAAGCAAACTGAGCAGCAATATTTAAGTTCGCGTTTGCCTGTGTAGCATGACCCCTAAGTCGCTTGCTTCATGAATCTCTGGTATTTAATCTTCCATAGTTGCATGAGAAATAAAGGCCGCCTAGAAATCACAAAATAACACGCGTTGAATTTGTCAATTTTTTCATGAATTCATAGTTCCGACCTGTCATTCAAAGCCACAGTTACTGTTGTTATATCCCACAAATAAACCCTAAGTTTATCCTAGAAAAGTCCAAAACTACTCCGATCCAGCTAAGGTTTACAACATATCTCTACCTTCGGATCATCTGAGTTTATAACTGTCATAAAAGGAAAAAAAAAATGCGGCAAATCGGAGTGAGTTTCGGAAGTCTTGAAATACTGTTTGAAATACTGTGGGACACGATCAGTCCCTGTGGGAGAATCTTTCCAAACTGGCTGATTGGTATCTCCAGATAGCGTGAAAGGGCTCGATTGTTTGATTGGAACTATGAATTCTATTTAACAAATATAGACAGAAGCCCGAGTTCACGCAGTTATGCGTCTTGTCCATTGCATCGAGTAAAGAGTGATTCGAGCAAAATTGCAACAGATTTCAACTTTTTCGTGATCTTCTTTCGGATTCAGGGGCGGATCTAGGGATACAACTGTCAATCTGGCTGCAAAACAAAAATGCGTTTTTTTTTTCAACACCTCACGGCCAAAGCCATAGTGTCGACATTCTAGTAGAGATTGACCGGGCTTCCTGTGGTATCTGCGCAAAGCATCTTTCCTCGAGTATATTTGAGTTTTGGTTGAGTTGAAAAACTTACTGGGATTCCAAATATGGTATGTAGATATTTTCATATAAGGAAGTTGGAGAAAGTCGACACTTTTTCAAGGGAACTATCTTGATATGTTTGGAATCATTTACCTTATAAGGAAGTGACAGAAGATCCTCCTTTGATAAGAATTTCGGCAAATGTAGCAAGAAAATTATGAAATTAAATTAAATAAACGGCCAGAATAAATTTAATCTGTCGCTGAATGCCGCATAGTGACTGAGGGCACAAATCTCTGGTCAGGTAAGGCATTTCAGTGTTGTACTTAACTGAGGGCACAACTGTGCTCAGGGAAGCCGTTTTAATGTTGCTCTCGGACAGACTGATTTAACCATGATCAGCGAAAACGTTTGCGCAGACAACCTGATCATAATAGTATAGATATGAGGCCAGTTAGCACTGACAAATGGTGCTAGCTAAGCTATTAAACCACTTTTTGAGTTAACTGACCTCATATCGCATGATCTTGCTCACTGTTACTTTAGCCTTAGATTGCTGTCAAGGGAGTTGATCTGGGGTGTGATACTTGTCTATTCACATTCACCGGGTGCTTGTAGCCTATCAGGCGAGTGAAAGGCCTGACAAGCCCCGCCTTACTGGCTGGCCCTTGTCCTGAATTAGGGCACCCCCTTAAGCCTTGTCCGGAATTAGGGGCAACCCCTTCCGAAGTCCAAAACTCCCTTAGACTTTAACCTTTCAACACTCTTCCATAGGGGTGGGGGGGGGGGGGATGGTGGGGTTGGGGAGGATATCTCCTGGAACCACACAATACGTGTAAATGGAAAAATCGAGGCGTATTATTGGCTATAGGGGTGCCTACATATGGAACGGGTTACCTCGCTTTAATTCGCGATTTAAAAAATATGGCGAACTTAAAGCGACGCGAAAAAAACTTCGCGAACTTTAATGCCGTGAAATTTATATACACTCCGATTATTTCTTATTTTTTCAATTTTTATGAAGAATTCATGGCTGCAATGTAAATATGTATTATACAATTTCAAAGAACGTTAAGCACAATGATAATGTGTTTGACTATGCCTATGGTACACACGATGTGGTTTCTATAGTTTGGCCTTGTTATGAGTTGATGATTTTCAGCAATAAGAAGTGTAAAATGATAATAAAATTCTCGAAATAAAATGTTTTTTTTTTCATCTTCGTGAAAATTAATTTCCTAAGAAATAATTTGCACCCAAATCGCGAAAATGTGCCCGTGAAAATTAGCATCACTATTAAAAAGGTAAATTAAATAAGCTACCTCCCAGCTTCTTCAATTCTTTTAAAAAAATGCTCATCCTTTTAAGCAATTATTTTAATCTTATTGTATGTTCTATAAAAAAAGAAAATAAATAACTTTATTTAGTGTCAGCTTACCTAGCTCGTAGAGCTAATTGGGGACACTATAAACAAATAATAAACTAAGAACGAACTCAAACTTGTTAAAACCCCAACTGGCCGGGAGGGCAAACCAGTTGGCTATATACAAACAAATCACAAGTGACCAGAGCGGGTTGCTGTCTATCTACATCTGTCTAAATGCCAATTTTCAAATGACCACTTACAAATATTGCCTGGAGGGCCATTTTGCTGATTTTAAAGTTATTGCATTCCAAAAATGGCTTAAGTAGTGAATGAAAATATTAACAATGAAGGGAGTAAATTACAAAGGGGGAGTAAAAAGGATTTCATTTTTTTACACTTCCACTGATACCAAAGTTTCTCCATGCCCCTTTCTTCAAACGCCTAAAAATCCAGTCCCATAAGAAACACTATTTTAACTCTACATTGGTTCATTGCCTTCCTGATGTTCACCCCCCCCCCCCCCCCCCCCCAGCGGAACTCAATGTTGTTTAACCAAACACACTTTGTGGTAGGGCTTCAATGTTGAATAAGGGGGATGAGGGGGAATGATGGCCAAGAAGACATTGTTACGCAGTTGAAAGTGAGCAAAGCATTTTCGAAGGGAGATTTTTAACCATACTTTTGTCACTGATTATAGAATTCACACCTTACTATTCAAGGCAATGGCTTCCCTTTCCTTATTGATTCTGCAACCTCTGACTGTGCAGTGTTGTCAGCATACTTCTTGGACATTTCTAACATTTTTTCTCTGGGTGGGGCAGCAGCAACAACACTTGGGTGACCCACTATGGCCTTCGCCCACTTGTGATACCTGCCGAATCTTTCTTCTTGTGGAACACGAAATTCTCTGTACACCTCCATTACATACCCGCGTTCGATCCACGGAGCCAACATTATATCAACATATCCAAGCTCTTTTCCTTGGAAAAATGGCCCCTCTGGATCCATGGCATTGGCAAATACAGAGAAAATATCCAGTAATTCACGTCTTAATGCCTCATCTTGAGATGGATCTACTCGCATTAAGAGTTTAAAATACATTGGAATAATCTTCTTCTCGATGAAATCCCCCCATATCCTTGCATGGGCCCTTTTGTAAGGATCTTTGCCGAGTAGTGACACACCATTGTCCCAACATTCATCGATATATTCAACACAAATTATGCTATCATAGATAACATTCCCGTTATGAACAATAGTTGGTACTAGTCCTCGTGGGTTAATTGCAAGCCATTCGGCGGATTTATTGTAAGGATCTTGCTCTTTGTACTCGAATTCGACATTCTTTACCAACATGGCGATCCAGGCTCGATTAGCGAATGGACAGAACCACCCACAGTAGAGCTTTGGCTTGCTCGAATCACACGACATCTTGAACAACAAAATCAACAGAATCGTAAATCGTGACTCACAGGAAACTCTTTTGACTTGTAATACAAAAGAGTGAGCTTAGATATGCCCCCCCTCCGCGCGATGTTGAATGTTTTTCCGCCTCAATGCGCTGTGATTTGATCACAGATCGCTAAAGCTCTGTGTTAGCGTTTCATATTAATAAATTTGAATGATTTTAGTGACACATCATTGTCCCAACTGTTGATGGCCGTATCTCGTGCTGTTAGCACTCCCTGAATGATATCTCTCAAAAAAGTGGCCTTAGACTTGATCACAAAGGGCCAACGAAGACCGGAAAACGAAAGTGGCATATGGTACCACCTGAGGTTGCAAGTGTACCAGTTAACCGGCTACAGGGCTCTAAGGCCCCAGGCAATAATAATAAAAAAAAAACGTTAACGTTTTTCTGATTCTGAATAAATAGCAATCGCGAATCTATCTGTAGATATACGGCCATGGAATTTTGAGCCTTACCCCTGGAAGAATGGCAAATTGCTGAGTTCTTAAATCGTACATGCAAACTGGATTAATTTTTGTAATCCTATAAAGCGCTTTGATATCGCTCTCCAATCCATCCCACAATAGAATAATGGCTCACATTAAAGCAAATGCGGCTCTCAAAAATAATTTTGAATGCATTTTAAAAAGCGCCAATGGGAGAAGTTAATAGTACCCAGGGGCCGGTTCCCAGAAGGTCAGTTAAGAGTTACTATAGATAAGCATAACTATACTATGGCGCTGAACAAATCCTATATATGATATACAACACATAACTTTTATCCACGGATAACTTTATCCAACCTTTTAGGAACCGGCCCCAGAGCCCCAAAATGGCTGACCATTTTTGACGACGCGGGCGAGTTACCACTGCATGCATTGCTACGCGACCTCAAAATTCACTTTTGCTATTGGCGATTTTCAGCAAAGGAATTGCAATGTGAATTTTTGTGCGCCAGAAAGCTAATAATTCTAGGGCAGAACGTCCCACGATAGCTTACAATAATTTTAGTTGATTTTGCAATCAATGTCGACCCACTGATGTAGCCGAATCCAATTAGTTTTGATTGACGGCTAAAAATCGCCAATCGCAACATCAGTGAATTTTCAGGTCGCGTAGCAATGCATACCAGTGGTAAAAGCTCGTATCGTAGTGTGGCGATTGTGGCGTCGGACGTACCTTCGGCGATCAGAGACAACGAGCCATGTGCCACCTTCGTCCCCCCCCCCCCCCCCCGGGGACTCCCATATTGTTTGGTCGGGATGATCGTCGGTATCTTTTAGGGGTTAAAATCACGATGGTTTGGTCTCTTTTAGGGGTGATCGTGATCTTCAATAAATTTAGGGAGATTGGTATTTTTTAGGGCCGAAACTGTGTCCAAATTGTTTTTCTTATGATGGTGCTTCTAAAAACCGTATAAGAAAGAGAGATTATTCGATTCGAGAAGACGATAAATTAGAAACAAACACGGAAATTTCTTGATGGGTATCTTTCACCTTTTACCTGTGTCCTTCGCGCCTACTTGGTGCATAAGACCTCATATTTTAGGGTAATAATTTTTTTGAGCCACGCCATGGCCCGCCATGTTTGGTATTTTTTAGGGGTTAAACTGAAAATTTCAGACGATCATCCCCGAAAAAAAAAAATTTCATCTTCTTCTTCCGGCCTTCTTTTCCATCTTCGTTTTCCGGTCTTCGTTTTCCGGACACCCTAAGTACAACATGATTAAATAATTATTTTATAAATATCGACTGCAACAAGCTAATATGCAAGCTATGCAGAGTGCTAAAACAGCCTAAATTCATTCAAATTTGATTAATATGAAACACTAACAAAGAGCTTGGGCGACCTGTGGTTGGATCGCTCCGGAAAGTCTGAGTGGGTGTATCCCAAGGGGGTCGTAAATAAAACCTATGTCCGTCGTTTCTGTCCGGGTACACATGGGAGCCCTGTGGTATAACAAGAAAAAAAAAATCTCCTCAAGGAACATGCTGTCAAGTATGGCTTGATGTGACGTCTCTATGACGCCATGGTCCTGCACTGTATGGTCCTACCTCTGTACAAAAGTTCTCCCAGAAAATTGCAGGCCCTTGGTTTCCTGGAATGAAGACTGCTTTCGCCACTGGTTGGGCTGCATTTTCATTTAAGATTTAATTCATTTAAATAGTCCATGCCCATAAACTGAAGCATATTTCAATTCAACACTTATGGATTTATTATGGATTTATCCATAAATGACTCAAAGGCAACTTTTAACTTGTAACTACAGAAGAATTGGCTCTAAGGCACTGTTTGCCTACAGATCTAAGGGGTTTTATCCCAGGATTCGTTGTGTCAGTCAGGCAGACAGACAGACAGCAGCTGATGAAATAAATCACACTTGATGTTCGGGCATCTTGTGGACAAACCAAGCCGCCAGGCGAGGGAGTGGCGCATCACTCAAATGCAAGTGCAAATGCAGCTCAACTTCAATTAACATCAAATAGCTATCCCACATGGAAATCTTGAAATTGGATTAATGAATTTCATCTAAACTTTGTATACGTATAGACAATGACCTCAGGATTATAAGCATGGGTACTTGATTTATTTCAAATTTCATGTGGAACTTTTGTTGATTAAAAAGTAAAAACAGTGACCCCAATGCTTTGTTGCTATGGAAACTGTGATTACAATAAAATGTAAATCACTTTTTTCAACTTTGATCTTTCTACAGAAAATGGTCAAATTTCAAACCCACAGGTAAGTATATTTTAGAATTGTGGTTGTTCAAAGTTAAGAGGTCAAGGGCAAGATAAACTGTAGGCAGCCTCCTTAACTCCAGTTCTGCCACAGTGCTGATGGAAAGGAGGACATTATCAAAGTTATATGGTCATTTTTATGGATAAGTTGGTACCAGTATCTCAAATTACACTGATGACAAGTCCTGCCCTAGAAAGGGTACCATAGTGTTGCTAGGTAACCTTGATGTCAGCTCCCTCACCCTAATAACATAATTTTGGTTTTGTCAAAATTTATCTGCGGGCAATTTGCACTATAGTGCACCACCCAGACAAGTTGTAAGTCTTTAGTCTTGAGCCACTTGGCTGAGGAATTTAAAAGTTGGTATCCTTAGCTGCAAAAGACAGGTATATATTTGCATCATTATCATTCCTATCATTAACAACGGCCTAATGGGAAGAGGTATCCCAGATGCAGAAAGGCAAAGAAGGGAAAACCAGAAACAGCTTGCAGAGCTAGAATCCATGTGTACCATTCAAGGCAATGGTGTCCCTTTCCTTATTGAGTCAGCAACCCCTGTCTTAGCAGTGTTGTCAGCATAGCGCTTGCCATCTTCCAGGAGCTTATCCCTGGGTGGGGCCACAGCAGCTACACAAGGATGTACCACTACGGCCTCCGCCCACTTATGATACCTGTTGAATCTTTCCTCATGTGGGACCTGAAATCCTCTGTACATCCCTAAGATGTATTTTATTTGATTGATCCACGGCGCCAACACTATATCAACATATCCAAGTTCCTTTCCTTGGAAAAATGGCCCCTCTGGGTCCATGGCACTGGCAAATACTGATAAATTCTCCAGCAATTCCTGTCTTAATGCCTCATCTTGAGATGGATCTACTCGCATTAGGAGTTTAAAATAAACCGGAACAACCTTCTTGCCAATGAAATCTCCCCATATCCTTGCATGAGCCCTTTTGTAAGGGTCTTTGCCGAGAAGTGACACATCATTCTCCCAACATTCATCGATGTATTCAACACAAACGGTGCTCTCGTAGATAACATTTCCGTTATGAACTATAGTTGGTATCAGTCCTCGAGGGTTAATAGCAAGCCATTCGGCGGATTTATTGTAAGGGTCATGCTCGATGTACTCGAATTCGACTTTCTTGGCCAACATGGCGATCCAGGCTCGATGAGCGAATCCACAAAACCACGCACAGTAGAGCTTTGGCTTGCTCGAATCATTTGCCCGATTTAGGTCCATTTGCTTCTTTTTACTCGTGCAAATAGAAGAGGTGGCTGCGATGCGCTGTTTATCAACTAAAAAATCATACTAAAGCAGGTTTCATTGCATCACTAGTACTATAAGTGCATCCGATGTCACCCGATTGTCAGCGGATAAAAAATGTCATAGGTGTTCGGGCTTCCTGTGGTCTAAAAAGCGGGGGGGGGGGGGGGGGGGGGCGGCTTCACTTTCTTGTTGCTTCAGTACTTGTTTTCAATTGGCTAATAACTTTTTTCCCTTACCATTTATTAGTATCATCATTTATTAGTATCATCTAGAATTTCTGCTAAAAAGAAACATTTGAATCATTTGCTTGTCCTAGCGCCCGTGGTCGAGTTTACCACAGAATGCCCGCCGACTGCCGACATCGTAAGTTCTTCACGAGAAAGGCTCGTAAATGAACCAAATCTTTAGCTGAAGCCCTTGCTGAAGCCAGAGTTTCTGGTCACGGAATCATGCCAAGCAAAATCCCTAACGTAATGCATTTAGTTTTCGCGCGCTCCGACCCCTTGCGATACACCACAGGAAGCCCAAACACACCCCACTTTCCGCCCCTTGAGATCGGAGATGGCACGACTTGATCGAACCGTAGCCCCGAGGCGGAAAAACGTTCAACATCGCATATAACAATACCTGAGCTCACTCTTGTGTGTAACAGGCCATAAGAGTACCTGTGAGTCACGATTCTGTATTTTGTTGTTCAAGATGTCGAGTGATTCGAGCAAGCCAAAGCTCTACTGTGCGTGGTTCTGTCCATTCGCTCATCGAGCCTGGATCGCCATGTTGGCCAAGAAAGTGGAATTCGAGTATATCGAGCATGACCCTTACAACAAATCCGCCGAATGGCTTGCAATTAACCCTCGAGGACTAATACCAACTATAGTTCATAATGGAAAGGCTATCTACGAGAGCACAGTTTGTGTTGAATACATCGATGAATGTTGGGACAATGATGTGTCACTTCTCGGCAAAGACCCTTACAAAAGAGCCCATGCAAGGATATGGGGTGATTTTATTGTCAAGAAGATTGCTCCAGTTTATTTTAAACTCTTAATGCGAGTGGATGGATCTCAAGATGAGGCATTAAGACGGGAATTACTGGATAATTTCTCTGTATTTACCAATGCCATGGATCCAGAGGGGCCATTTTTCCAAGGAAAGGAGCTTGGATATGTTGATATAGTGTTGGCGCCGTGGATCAATCAAATATGTGTCTTAGAGACGTACAGAGGATTTCGGGTCCCACATGAAGAAAGATTCAACAGATATCATAAGTGGGCGGAGGCTGTAGTGGGTCATCCTTGTGTTGCCGCCACAGCTGCACCCAGAGATAAGATCCTAGAGGATGCCAAGGAGTATGCCGACAACACTGCACAGTCAGAGCTTGCCGACTCAATAAGGAAAGGGACACCATTGCCTTGAATGGTATGTGTGGTATACAGCTCTTAGCAGTGCAGAGGTTTTTGGCTCTTCCTATCTGTATCAACTCACCAATGGATTGTTGGTGTGTCCAGGGTGTGGTTAGTTTACAAGGTTGGCCATGGAAGTCACTAACAAGATGTGGTACTCCAAATCAAGCCATCGTAGTCTGTGGCAATCTATGCTAGTCAATTGGACAGTAGGTCAAGAGACATGCTAGTCAGTCCTCCTCAATTGCAAGCCATGGTAGTCAATGGCACAACATGGTAGTCAATGACACAACATGGTAGGCAATGGCAAGTCATGGTAGTCAATGGCAAGCCATGATAGGAGGACTGACTACCATGTTTTTTGACCTACTGTCCAATTGACTACCATAAGCTTGCCACAGACTACCATAGGCAGATTTTGGGGCTCAGGGTAGATTTCCGATAGATTTTTTCGATAGATTTCCGCAAGCCATGGTAGGAGGATTGACTACCATGTCTTTTGACCTACTGTCCAATTGACTACCATAACTTGCCACAGACTGCCATGGCTTGCCACAGACTACCATAGGCGGATTGTGGGGCTTAGGGTAGATTTCCAATAGATTTTTTTCGATAGATTTCCCCATACATTTACTATATTTGCAAGAGCAAGGTTTCAACTTTAGCCTCCATTATTTTACTTTGGCGCCCCCTTTTTGGAGATGCTGGATCCACCCCTGACTACCATGTCTAGTATTGAATTCCATGGCCAACCTTGTGTATAACCGCACCCTAGACACACCCACATTAGCGAATTGATACACATAGGAAGAGCCAGTTTTTCTTTAATGCTGACTGCGACAGGGATGTGCAGTTTGGGTGAAAATAATTCATACAGGACACAAAACTATAGTTACCCCATTAGCAAGTGGTTTCTTCCTCTCTAGGCTGAGTTGCTTGCAATCGGCCCAAGAGAGGAGGAAATGACTGCTTGCAGGGTAAACTATAGTTGAACTGCTGGTAATAATATAACTTACAAACTTTAATCAAAGAGAACTCCTTTTCAGCACAAATGTACTCGGTTATTAGTTTTCAGTGTGTCTGTGTGAGAAATGTTTACACAATGCAATAGTATAACATTTTAATGTATGAAATGGGGGTATTGGGGTTATGTTGTTGTAGACATTGCCATAAGGAGTCTGCAACCCTGGACCATACCTGCCAACCTTGGACAAGTGAAAACCGGGAGATAGGGGAAAGTGTTTTCATAACCTCGTCTCATCCCCCCCCCCCCCAAAAAAAACAAAAAAAAAAAAACATTGCTTGCTTAAAATCTTTAGGTTTCAATGCAGAAATTGATTGAGCGAGTTGATTTCCTGGGAGATTTATGGTGGAAACCGGGAGACCGGGAGATTTGACTCAAACCGGGAGTCTTCGGCATAAACCAGGAGAGTTGGCAGGTATGCTGGAGGGTGGAGGGGGGGGGGACTTGCTCCTGTATTGTTGGGGACGATCGTTGTACCTTTTAGGGGTTACAATTTCAAGGTTGGTCTTTTGATCCAAATGGCTGATTGCAATTAAACTGCACCGGGGGGTTGAGGACCTACAGAAAATTTTCCAGGGGGGTTGTACTGGATTCTGGAAATTCCATGGGAGTAGGTGTGTCTGGAGACTTGAAATTCCAGGGGGGAGGGGTAGAAAAGGTGACTTTCCAGGGACATAGAGATGATAGATTTTCCAAGGGGAAATTTGCCAGAAATAATGGAAATTCCTGGGTAGCGGTTCCTTTATTGAGTTGGAAACTCCGGGGGGGGGGTCTATTTCATGAGTGGAAATTCCAGCCGAGGGGGTCTTTTTAAGGGAGGTCCTCAACCGCCCTCCCTGGTGCACTTTAAAAAAGCAATCAGGCAATAAGATCTGAGGGAGATTGGTATATTTTAGGGCTATATATGTGTCCAAATTGTTTTGTCTCATGATGGAGCTTCTATTAAAACTGTAAGAAAGAGAGAGATTACTCAATGAGAAAACGATAAATTAGACAAATTGAAAGGCAGCGTTTTAGTCAAACACAGAAATTTCTTGATGGGTATCTTTGAGGGTAACAAATTATTCAAGCCATGCCCTTTTTGGTATCTTTTAGGGGGTGAAACTGAAAACTCCTGACGATCATCCCCCACCAAAAATATTTGCCCCTCCCCCCTTCCCCTGGGGTCTGCAACAAAACTAATTTACAGGTATTGCATGAAATTAAAAGATAGAAAAAATATATGGTAAAGATATAATTTTACATGCCCCACCCTGGGATGTTTTTGATTAGGTGAATTGTTCTGGCAGGAAGACTTACTAAGGTAAGCTTACAATTTCAATTTAGCCAGTTGGTACGTCTACACTGGTATTCAAATGAATGTAAGGTTGATCATAAAACTGGAAGGCAGATGGCAGGCTTGAGACAGGCTCTTTTCTGGTGTAATGTTTTCCGTCAGATCATGTAATAATAATAATAAATTAAGCATTTATATCGCACCGGTTACATGTAATATGATCGCCGATGCTGGCACGTCATGTGGCATTCCCCTGATTAGAACTGGAAAGCAGATGACAGGCTTGAAACAGGCTCTTTTTTGGTGTAATGTTATCCATGTCAGATCATGTGGCATTCCCCTGATTATTCTCTCTTTCTCTTTCTGCTATGCATGGAAGGGTATATGAATATGGAAGCGTTCAACCCAGTGGCGGATCCAGGATTTTAAGAAAGGGGGGGGTGCTACATCATGAATTTGATATACTGGTATACATTGGGTCACATAAAAGAAAAGAACCACTCTGATATGACAAAACGTCTTTAGCGAACCGATCCCGAACCGAACCGGGGGCGTTCATTTGCACCCGATGAACCCTTCTGGACATAAATTATCATATGGCCTTAAAATTACGATTATCATCATAGGGTAAATATATTCCAGTGTTGTTGTATAATCAAAGCTATAGCTATCGCCAACTCGTGGGTAATGAAGAGTGAAGAGGACAGGGCGGGGAAGGCTCTCATATTGAATAGGTGGGGTTGCTCATTTAAAAAAAATGAAATTTCCCGGAAAAAATCCAGGGGGTGGGGGGGGACTCCAATATTTTTGGGGCGGGGGGTGCTCGTCGTAGTGCCTTTGAGGGGTAAAATTTGAAAACTTTAAATTTTTTAAAGATGGGTACCAGTTAGGGGTCCGTTCTAGCAAATCACGCTTGTTTGAAGCCTGAATTCAGACGTATTTTCGCTCTCAAAAAATACAAGAGAAAATTACGAGGGAAAAATCGTCTTGTTGGTACCTTTGGGGGTAAAATCGAAGTTCCCGACGAGCACCCCCGCCCCAAAACATGGGAGAACCCCCCTCCCCCATCCCCCCGGGAAAATTAACATTCTGTCTGTGGAAACGGACGGGTATAAGCCAGTTCCAATGTTTACATTTTGAATCCAGCAGAGTTAAAAATTAATTATTGCTGAATATTAAAATCGGGCGTTTTCAATCCACAGTAAATGTATGAGCTAATTGGAGCTTCAGTGCTCCCAACTTTTGGCGCGATTTTGAAAGCTGGAGTTTTCCTTGAAAGTGAAAAAAACCCGGCCTCAAAGTATTTCAATATTATTCTCGAGAACATCATTTTTTTTATCTAAAGGATTTTAAAAAAGAAAAAGAAGAAATGTGTTGACCTCAAGGTTGAACTCCGCGGACGTCTGGGGCCCGAGTAGCATGCTACGAGGGACACAAATCAACTATATGCCCGACAAAAATCATGTTATTATCATTATTATCACTACACAAGGCCAAATAATACAAGCATGATAGTGTTCGTCCAGCCTAATTGAATACTGTAAGCTTAGATAAAGGCAAAAAAATCGTATCGTTCACAATTATTTCGCCCGTTGAGATACAAACTTATTCCTAGTTCATACGTCGTATTTCGGACGAATTTAATTCAGATGAATTTAATTATCGCAATTAAATTCGTCTGAAATGCGACGAACCTAAAAAGGTCGAAAATTAAATTCGTCCAAGACGTTGTATACGTCGACCCCGGACGTATACAACGTCTGAAGTATGTCTTCGTTTTATTTTATTCGTCGAATAAAACGAACCTCCATTTTATACGTCGCACAGACGAATTTAATTGATCAATTAAATTCGTCTAATTAAATGCGACGTATAAAGTTAATACATGAAACAAAAAGAATCACAACTTTTAAAAGCACATAAAAATCTACTCTGCTAGCAGGGTAATAAGAATCCCAAAAGACAATACAAATGAAAACATGGCAAATGTTTTTTAACTGCTTTTTTGTAGGCTTAGTTACTTCTAGTCAGCTCTCGCCATCCCTCCCGTCCTCGAAACGAAAGCACACCAAAAAAAAAAAAAACAGATAAATTCAACCAATATCTCCGGAGCCCTCCATTTTTCGTCGGTGTTCTGTCCGTGGTTGTCGAACGTATACAACGTCTGAAGTATGTCTTCGTTTTATTTTATCGTCGAATAAAACGAACCTCCATTTTATACGTCGCACAGACGAATTTAATTGATCAATTAAATTCGTCTAATTAAATGCGACGTATAAAGTTAATACATGAAACAAAAGAATCACAACTTTTAAAGCACATAAAAATCTACTCTGCTAGCAGGGTAATAAGAATCCCAAAAGACAATACAAATGAAAACATGGCAAATGTTTTTTAACTGCTTTTTGTAGGCTTAGTTACTTCTAGTCAGCTCTCGCCATCCCTCCCGTCCTCGAAACGAAAGCACACCAAAAAAAAAAAAAAAAACAGATAAATTCAACCAATATCTCCGGAGCCCTCCATTTTTCGTCGGTGTTCTGTCCGTGGTTGTCGAATTAAGTACTGTTTCACTTGTTTCCCAGACTGATAGCGAGTTTATGTTTCGGTTCCACAATATTTTCTTTTTCTAGTAAACAACTTGTTCGCCTTCGCTTCGAACATGAGACTAAGCTTGTTGTTGTTGAGGTTTCTCCTCACCGGTGTGATTTGGCGATTTATTATACATTGTACTCACTATCTCGATTCTGATTGGCTAAAAGCGCGCCCTTTACTTTGGGAATCACGCACTTTAAGGGTCTCCAAGAATCAGCATGCTGGTTCTTGAAGAATCAGCTAGCTGATTCTTGATCCTACGCGCGCAAAGTATCATGGGACTACAGTTCTTGAATGTTTCCCCTATTTAACAAGGAAGGCGCTTGTGTAAAAGAAATTGCTTGACAGAAAAAAAGTATTTTTACTGAATCAATGTATAATAAAACAATTATTGAATTCGGTTTTTGTGATTTCCAGAATAAACAATATCTCGCCAAGTGGAATCAGGCTCGGCCTTACGGCCTCGCCTGATTCCACTTGTCTCGACATTGTTTATTCTGGAAATCACAAAAACCTCATCCAATAATTGCTTAGAATCGCTTCTTAATTCCTGTCAGAGTACCGCGCGTAGTGATAATAATGAGTCATAACCACTACTAAGATTCCAAAAAATATTTTATAACCTTCGGCGTGACAACAGTGGCGAGAGTGCGGCAGCTGGCAGATTCTCGGCACTTTAAAACACGAGTCTCGTAGTAAGAGTAATTTCAAGCCGCGAACTGAAACCGTTGACGGGATACGATTCATTGGCAAAGACATTAGCATCACAACAACAATGTTCGATGAGTAAAAGTCGTGATTTTCGGCTTTAGGGAAGATATAAGTCCAGTGAACAGTTAACTTGCGAGACAGTGAACTGAGTGAACCTGAAGTTTGCCGGCGAAGTTTGGGAGATTCGTATCTCACGTTCATGAGCATTCACATCGAAGATTCGTATCTCACGGTCATGAGAGCATACACATCGGTCGAATATTGTTCGAATTCGTACATAGTCAACTTAAGATTAACTTTAAGCCTTTCAAAACACAGTGAACTTGTGAGAGATTATGAGACAGAGAACCTGCGCTGGGACGTTTGACACATATAAGTCAGTTTTTCCTGAGTGATTACCTCACGAAGTCCCCGTGGCGCAGTTGGTAAGCGCGTGACTTGGGCAATCTTTTGAAGTTAAGCACGATCCGGCAGGGTTAGTATTTGGATGGGTGACCGACGGCAAAGTGGATGGGGAGCGAAAAGATAAGCGAATGTTTCGAGGGAGGGGTAGGTAAAATGAACACATAACTGCTAATTATGCTAATTATGCTAATGTAGAAAAAGTTTACACCGGAGTGAGTGACATCGGGTCCCCACTACAACTCGGGGTTACCATAGTAACCCACGAGTTAAAAATGAACATATTCACGTGGACGAACATCATCATATTGTTATATTACAACGAGTGCCATTGGCTCTCCTTTCCGGCTGTAGGCTTAGTCTCGTTGTGTTTATTACGTACAGTGGGGAGCCACCACAGGAGCGAACAATATAGCTGTGCAATTGAGATAGCACTATTACACTCCTAGCTATTTTTAGATCTTACGCCGTCGTGACCATGACAACGGGAATGGCAAACAGAAAACAAGAGATTAACAAAGAAAGGCAGAAAAAGTTTGGAGTATCACAGATACCAGCACAGGATGAAGAAGACGACAAATGTAGTCAGTTCACAAACAGCAATTCTTTAGTGTTTTTGGTAGGCCGATCTCTGTTCTAGAAATAGAACGGTCTGTAGTACAGGGTTCTCTCCAAGTCAGAGGAGTTGTTCACTCCTAGTGATGCACTACTGGCACAGTGAAAATAAATAAATAAAGGGCTCTAGGAAAAAAACAGATATGCCTTCCTCCCTTGCCTCGTCGATGCCTATGCCTAGCCAGAGCATCCTACTTAACATGAACTAAACCGTTTACAACATCACCTTCCGCTTCGCGCTCAATATGTTTGCATACATAGGGCCTTTAGCACGTTAATATTTATTGATAATATCTAATAATTATCAGGAAATGAAACCCGCTATTCAGTTCTACACATCCGTATTAGTAAAACTACAAAGTGATGAAATGTATGGGCAAATACGTCAGGTCGAGGCTGGGAGGCCGTGCATTGCAAAGTTTCAGAATAACTACTTGAGATACGAATTCACCGGGGGGGGGGGGGGGGGGGGACTCCCCATATTTTCAGACGGGGGTGCTCGTCCTATTCCTTAGGGTATAAAATTGACAGACGTGCTATCTCTTAGGGGTGTTTAAAATCAGCCCTATCCCTTAGGGGAGTCTCAGACCAATCCTTGCCCAGAAATATATTGGTACTGACACCAGAACCGATATCTACAAAGGAAACTTGGTTGAAAACCCTTAAATTTGCTGTCTTTTAGGGGTAAATTCGGCGGTCGCCACGCCAAATTTGCTCTCTTTTAGGGGTAAATTTTCTGTTTGCCACACCCATTTTGCTATCCCTTAGGGTCAAAATCAATTTTCCCGACGAGCACCCCCGTCTAAAATATTGGGAGTCCCCGCCCGGGACGAATTCCCAAAATGTTAATGCCCTCTCAGGCTCGAGTCTTGACGTACTTTCCCATTACATTTCTTTGTACAAAGTAAGCCAGATTATAAAGTTTTGAAAGTTCATATCTCAGCCGGTATTTAAGTAATCTTCACCACACTTTGCAATTTTATTAATATGGATGTGTAGAATGGAATACCGAGTTCCATTTGCTGATAACTATTAGATACGATCATTCAACATTAACGTGATCAAGGCATATTGCTTTAGTTGAGCAACTCTGCAGTAATTTATTCGTGTTCATGCATAGCTCCGCGCCAATTAATGCACTGTGATTAACAGCAGCTCATCAAAGCGGAAACTACTCAGATAGAGTACTCCTATTCTAGTTTATGGAAGCCTAGGGTTCCTTAAATTCTAATTGCAGTTTGCAGGAAGAAAGTAGGAGTAGGTAGGGTTAAACATGGGATTGAGGTTGCTGGTAGGTATAGGTAGTCTGGCGTCTCGTACGGCCGGAAGATGGGGTAACTATGGGCGGAATACTCACCGGCGCATATCTGAGCTCACTCTTCTGCATATTACAAGTCAGAAGAGGTTGCATTTGAGATCCTTGAGTCACAGTTCTGTATTGTTGACCAAGATGTCGAGTGATTCGAGCAAGCCAAAGCTCTACTGTGCGTGGTACTGTCCATTCGCTCATCGAGCCTGGATCGCCATGTTGGCCAAGAAAGTCGAATTCGAGTACATCGAGCATGACCCTTACAATAAATCCGCCGAATGGCTTGCTATTAACCCTCGAGGACTAATACCAGTTGTAGTTCATAACGGGAATGTGATCTACGAGAGCCAAGTTTGTATTGAATACATCGATGAATGTTGGGACAATGATGTGTCACTGCTCGGCAAAGACCCTTACAAAAGAGCCCATGCAAGGATTTGGGGGGATTTCATTGGAAAGAAAATTTTTCCAGCTTATTATAAACTCTTACTACGAGTGGATCCATCTCAAGATGAGGCATTAAAACGAGAATTGCTGGATCATTTCTCTGTATTTGCTAATGCCATGGATCCAGAGGGGCCCTTTTTCCAAGGAAAGGAGCTTGGATATGTTGATATATTGCTGGCTCCGTGGATCAACAAACTTCATGTAATTGAGTTCTACAGAGGATTCCGTGTCCCTTACGAAGAACGATTCAACAGGTATCATAAGTGGGCGGAGGCCCTAGTAAGTCATCCTTGTGTTGCCGCCACAGCTCCACCCAGGGATAAGATCCTAGAAGATGGCAAGTCGTACGCTGATAACACTGCACAGACAGAGCTTGCCGATGCAATAAGGAAAGGGAAACCATTGCCTTGAATGGTACGTGTGGAATTCAGCAGCCCAAGGTTGCCATTATATGCTGCGACGGGATATGCGGTTTGGGTGAAAAGGGACACCAACGGACACTAGGAAATAGTCCTGTAGAATGATATTGCAGTTATGAACTAGTCTATGTGTTGGTAATAGTACTACAAACTTTAAATCTGTGAGAATTCCTTTTCAGTTGACAATGTGTTTTTATTAATTTTCGGTGCATTTTCATAACGCAGAAAAGACTGCAGTAAAACAAGCTTAAATCTACAGGTCTGTGAAATTTAAAGAAATAAAAATAAAATGGTAATGATTCATTATTTTACATGCGCCACCCAGGGACGTCTTTCATTAGCTGAATGTTCAGGCAGACTTATTATTCCTCACAAGATACCAAGACTGCGTATGTTTTATATCGTTTGGATATTAGTTATATCCTCATGGCTTCTCTCTCTCGTCGGTGAAAACGTGAAGGTCTATAGGGGACTATCTGACACCTATGTATCGTCAGAATGAGGACATTTCACCTTGTGTTAATCCCCCCCATATTTTTGGTCTCGGGGATGATCGTCGGAAATTTTCAGTTTCAACCCTAAAACAAACAAACATGGCGTGGCTCAAATAATGTTACCCCTAAAAGATACCCATCAAGAAATTTCTGTTTGACTAAAATGCCGCCATCTAGTGTTGTCTAATTTATCGTCTTTTCATCGAGTAATTTCCCTTTCTTACACGGTGTTTAGAAGCACCATCATGAGACAAAACAATTTGGACACATATTTCGGCCCTAAAATCTCCCTAAAATTGTATTCAACAGATCAAGAACACCCCTAAAAGAGACAAAACCCCGTGATTTTAACCCCTAAAAGACACGACGATCATCCCCGACCAAAAAAATATGGGAGTTCCCCCCCCCCCGGGTGTCAATGGTTACTCCTATAATTACGAGCGCCAATGCCTTCCAGGCTGTAGCCATCATCAGTCTCGTTTTGCTCTTTACGTAGTGAATAACGACTACCCCTAGAAGTCTCAAGGGCTCTAGGAAAACACGTGCTCTCATTGCCTCGTCGATGCCTGTGCCTAGGCGAAGCATCCTACTTAACAGGAAAACGGCTTACACCACCACCTCCCGCTTTTTTCGCGCTCTGCAGTAATTTATTAATGTTCATACATGTTATAGCTCCGCGCTATTAATTAATGCACTGACTAGCAGCAGCGCATCAAAGCGGATAAATAACTACTTAAGGCACTCAGTACTTCTATTCTAGTTACTGGAAGCGGTTCCTGAAATTCTTAATACACAAGGAAAGGAGGAGTAACTACAGGCTGCACAAGCTTAAACATGAGATTGGGGTTGCTGGTAGGTATAGGTAGTCTGGCGTCTCGTACGGCCGGAAGATGGGGTACCTATGGGTGGAATGCTCACCGGCGCATATCTGAGCTCGCTCTTCTGCATATTACAAGTGGTTACCTTTGAGACCCTTGAGTCCTGACCAGTTCTGCATTGTTGACCAAGATGGCGCCAAGTGATTCGAGCAAGCCAAAGCTATACTGTGCGTGGTACTGTCCATTCGCTCATCGAGCCTGGATCTCCATGTAGGCCAAGAAAGTGGAATTCGAGTACAAAGAGCAAGACCCGCACAACAAATCCGCCGAATGGCTTGCAATTAACCCTCGAGGACTAGTACCAACTATTGTTCATAACGGAAAAGCTATCTATGAGAGCACAATTTGTGTTGAATATATCGATGAATTTTGGGACAATGATGTGTCACTGCTCGGAAAAGACCCTTTCAAAAGGGCCCATGCAAGGATATGGGGGGATCTCATTGAGAAGAAGATTGTTCCAGTTTATTATGAACTCTTGATGCGAGTGGATCCATCTCAAGATGAGGCATTAAGACAGGAATTGCTGGAGAATTTATCAGTATTTGCTAATGCCATGGATCCAGAGGGGCCCTTTTTCCAAGGAAAGGAACTTGGGTATGTTGATATATTGCTGGCTCCGTGGATCAACAAATTTCATATAATTGAGGTTTACAGAGGATTCCGTGTCCCTCATGAAGAAAGCTTCAACAGGTTTCATAGGTGGGCCGATGCCATAGTAAGTCATCCAAGTGTCGCCGCCACAGCTCCACCCAGGGATAAGAGCCTAGCAGATGCCAACAAGAAGTTTAATACCGACAACACTGCACAGGCAGCGCTTGCCGACTCATAAAAGGAAAGGGAAACCAATTGCCTTGAATGGTACGTGTGGAGTTCAGCTCTTTCAGCAGCCCAGAGGTTTCCATTATACTCATTATATCAGCTGTTCGCGACAAACTTTACATTGATTCATTTGTGTCGTCCAAAAATTTGATGCGAAAAAAACTACGATTTTTTTAAATCAGACCAAATTTGTCTTAAAGTAGGCCCAAATTTCGCGGCGACCTGATGCGTGGGGCAATTATGTTGATAATTACATTTGCATCCTTTTCGAAATCGCAAATAAATATGTAATTCTTATAAAAAGCATGACCTTCCTTAAACATATTCAAATATAATGAGCTATAAAAACCTTCAATATATAACCAAGAAGTACCAAACTCTGCCATGTTAATTCACTACACTGAATTTTACATAAATTATAGCCCTGATTTAGAAATCCTAAAATATCTTCAAATCGGGCTTGTAGAATTTAGTCAAACTTCGGTTACACGTAGGCAATCAGTAAATCGTTACAGCCTGAAACTGGGATGAGAGTAAAATTAGGCGTGGCCTGATTGTCACGTGATACTAACTCCGATCTCCCCAAATTTTGTACTTACATGTATGTCAGTCTATGTGTAGTAGGTATGTTATATTGGCTGCGCGATAGAAATCAACCTGTTTTTATATGAGAGGTTCAAATATTGGTTGGCATGGGTGCAAAATTACTGGGTCGATCCACCTAACGTATTTTCCCATACATTTCTTTGTAAAAAGTAAGCCAGATTATAAAGTTTTGAAAGTTCATATCTCAGCCGCTTTTAAGTAATCTTCACCACGCTTTGCAATTTTACTAATATGGATGTGTAGAATGTAATACCGGGTTCCATTTGCTGACAACTATTAGACATCATCAATCAAAATTAACGTGATAAGGGTATATTGCTTTAGTTGAGCAACTGCAGTAATTTATTCGTTTTCATGCATAAGCTCCGCGCCAATTAATGCACTGTGATTAACAACAGCGCATCAAAGCGGAAAACTACTTAGATAGGATAGAGTACTCCTATTCTAGCTTATTGAAGCTTAGGGTTCCTTAAATTATAATTAATTGCAGGAAGAAAGTAGGAGAAGCTGTAGGGTTAAACATGGGATTGAGGTTGCTGGTAGGTATAGGTAGTCTGGCGTCTCGTACGGCCGGAAGATGGGGTAACTATGGGCGTAATACTCACCGGCGCATATCTGAGCTCACTCTTCTGCATATTACAAGTCAGAAGAGGTTGCCTTTGAGATCCTTGAGTCACAGTTCTGTATTGTTGACCAAGATGTCGAGTGATTCGAGCAAGCCAAAGCTCTACTGTGCGTGGTACTGTCCATTCGCTCATCGAGCCTGGATCGCCATGTTGGCCAAGAAAGTCGAATTCGAGTACATCGAGCATGACCCTTACAACAAATCCCCCGAATGGCTTGCTATTAACCCCCGAGGACTAATACCAGTTATAGTTCATAACGGGAATGTCATCTACGAGAGCACAGTTTGTGTTGAATACATCGATGAATGTTGGGACAATGATGTGTCACTGCTCGGCAAAGATCCTTACAAAAGGGCCCATGCAAGGATATGGGGCGATTTCATTATCAAAAAGATTGTTCCAGTTTATTATAAACTCTTAATGCGAGTGGATCCATCTCAAGATGAGGCATTAAGACGTGAATTACTGGATAATTTCTCTGTATTTACCAATGCCATGGATCCAGAGGGGCCATTTTTCCAAGGAAAGGAGCTTGGATATGTTGACATATTGTTGGCTCCGTGGATCAATCAAGTGTGTATCTTAGAGACGTACAGAGGATTTCAAGTCCCACATGAAGAAAGATTCCACAGGTATCATAAGTGGGCGGAGGCAGTAGTGGGTCATCCTTGTGTTGCTGCCGCGGCCCCACCCAGAGATAAGATCCTAGAGGATGCGAAGCCGTACGCGGACAACACTGCACAGTCAGAGCTTGCCGACTCAATAAGGGAAGGGACGCCATTGCCTTGAATGGTACGTGCGGAAGTCATTTCTTTTAGCAGCCCAGAGGTTTCCTTTATATGCTGCTCTGCTACAGGGATGCACAGTTTAGATGAAAATAATTGATAAGGGACACAAACTGACGTAGCCAATAGCATAGTCTTGTATAGAATGGTACTATTTTACTGTTGTAAACAAGGTATTTATAAACGCTACAATCTAAAGAACATTTCTTTACAACACACTTATGCACAACAGCGGCGTAGCGTGAAAAGATGGGACGAAAATATTCAAATTTCCTCCAGGAAATACAGTAAATGTATGGAAAACTAAGCTTCAAAGCTAAAAAATGTTACGATGACAGGTCAATACTTTCTTAAAGTATAACATGCACTTATCTTGAGCCGCTTCATCGCATTTTTCAAAGCATTTTTCCAATGCAGCTTTTATAAATTTCGTGAAATCATTGGGGCAAAACGCTTATTAGCTCACTTTTTCTCTTGAGCCGTCGTACCCAGACGCTTTCCGTTTTTTTAGGGCGCGCAAAGATTTGTGGGATATCTTTAGCAGGGCGCGCAGAGTTATGGGATACTTTTAACAGGGCGCGCAGAGAGTTATGGGATACTTTTAACAGGGCGCGCAGAGGTCGGGATATGCGCAGTTCATTGCGCGCCGTGTAATACTCGTCCCCAGGGTCTACGTCTCCAAAACAATTTTCATAGAGAAATCGATCGATAGAGAAATCACCGCAAGAGACGCAAAAAAAAAATAACGTCTGGATACGAGACTGTGCGTTACGCACTAGGAATTTCACTTTCTTAAGATAAGTGAGTGGAACAATCAGAAAATCGAAAGAGTGTTCTCTCGAATTCGCTTATAATTTTTCTCAATTTAATTGAAATAATGTCCTTCGAAAATGCGAGGGAAAAACAAATCATGTAACGTGGCCATACCACTATCATCGACGGGGACATAAGGCATGGGTCTCATTTGCATTAAATATGGCGGATCAAAAACGGTGGGGGGTGGGAGTGTCTAGAGGGAGGCGGGGGTGGGGGTGGGAGCCTTGGTCTTCCCTTTGATTTTGCTAGGGGGGCAAACAGGTTTTTTTCCTTATATGTTGATATGAAAAATGTTTACTTCGCTGGGGTTAACTGCCCCTTCTGACTCCGCCAGCTACGGCCATGATAAACCAAATTGCAAATTGCGGTAGCCACGTGCATGCTTTGCGTGCCTATTTTTATAATACTGGCGCTTTGTTACCGATACATAAAGTGGACAGCATTTCATGTAGATGTCGCTTTATTGCAGGATATCAAAGTCTGTTTTCGTATGATCACAAGATCAGTCGGGGTTCAATCATGGTTGCCCAGAGTACGGAGACCTGAAGGAGATAACAAAGTATGCAAGTATTATTACCACTTGTGGACTTGAACTTATAGCGCGAGTGTTTTCGACGTGATCTTGTTACGCATAAACAAACAAACAATATTACGCATAAACAAGCAAACAAACAGTATTACGCACAAACAAGCAAGCAAACAAGCAAGCAAACAAGCAAGCAAATAAGCAAGCAAACAAGCAAACAAGCAAGCAAACAAGCAAACAAACAAGCAAGCAAACAAGAAAGAAAGAAAACAAGCACGCAAGCAAGCAAACAAACAACAAACACAAACAAACAAGCAAGCAAATAAGCAAGCAAGCAAACAAACAAAGCAAATAAGCAAGCAAACAAACAAGCAAAGCAAACAAACAAACAAGCAAGCAAACAAGCCAGCAAACAAACAAAGAAGCAAGCAAATAAGCAAGCAAACAAGCAAGCAAACAAACAAGCAAGCAAGCAAACAAACAAGCAAACAAATAAGCAAGCAAACAAAGAAGCAAGCAAACAAAGAAGCAAGTAAACGAGCAAGCAAACAAACAAGCAAGCAATAAACTCAGATTAAGACGGGGGAGGGGGCAGCCGTAAGAACAGCTGTTTCGGTAGTTTGCGTGCACAAGCCCGTACCGGCTGCACGAAGGCTACTACTGTTTCAGGAGTCTTCATAAAAAGGTGTCGAGAATGGTCGGGAATCAGGAGTCCGCCCGTGTTTTCCGGGAAAGAGCAAAGAAAAGCGGCTGAGATCACTATGTTGTGGATTTATGTATTTATCATGGGTTAAGTATACCGCCTTATTAGCGTGTAGGGTATGCATGTTTGTTTACTCATGGTTTCGGTTGATTAACTAGACGCTAATATATAAGCATTACAGTTTGCATGCGTAATTCATTAGCGTCCAACTCGTCGCTTTAGCACTCTAAATTAAATACCCAATGATTGGAAGAGTTCAACATATACAATGAATATTATCTTTATTCCAGTAAGAATATCAATGTCAAATACTACAATTATAGTTATTATATTCATTACAGCGTGAACGATTAATAGTGTGAATAATAGTGTGAATAAAGAGTGCACGCGTCTTGTGTGGACACACTTCTAATAAGTAGTTACGTATTTCATGATAAATGTTTTATATTCGGTTGAGCGGGTGAGCGAATTAGAATATAAATGGTAAAAGTAGGGAAACGTTCCTACTTTTATGGGTTGAGACACACCTTTTTATCAACCGTAGCAGGAGCGGTAGTTGCGTCTTCGTCCTCTTCTTCCTCGCCATCAATCAGTTCAAACTTCCTGGACACATTTCCATCACCTGGACAGGGAAATTAAAGTTACGTTCACACGATACTGGGAAATTCAGCCACTTGTGAATTGAAGGGGTCAACATGCCGTTGTCATGAATCGTCGTTTCACGCTCCGTGTTTTCAAACGATTTGGATTTGCTAGTCAAACCATTTTATGCACAATTAAGTTTAATTTTTAATTATTAATCTTGCCCGAGGGCCAGGAAATCCTCACAGAGCGAGGCTCCAATTACGAGGTTCCCTAGTCAGTGAAAGTTGTAAGCCTGCACTGAGGATGGGCAACTTCCGACGGTCCCCGTGGTTCTCTGACGTGCCTCTGGTTCAGGTTAGTGTAGTGTATGTGAAAGACGAGCCGGGGAGCTCTGGGAAGGAGAATGTCTATTTGAGCTATGAACCTATTGCCCAGTCATAAGAAATCCGCAGAATGTACAAAATCGGTGTTTACATATTGTTGCCACTCAATTCAGAACTTGCGATGATTCCTTTGGGTGGTTACAATTGTCAAATTGTTCTCACTCGCACTCGAGTGTGTGTGCAGAACTAACAAAAGTATCCACCCAAAGGAATCATTACATGATCTGAATTGGGTGTCAACAAGATGTAAACACCCCCGTACCAAAATGAACTCTATTTAAAAACTATTTTAAGACTATTTAAATTGCTATTTTGTTTCTATTTAAAATATCTATTTTAATGCTATCAAAATTTGTTTTTTCACTATTTTATCGTTGAAGGCGTACATATGACATCGAACTATTTTAACAATGGTTGTAAACTATTTTAAATCTATTTTAAAGGTGGTTGGAACGTATTTTAAATTTATTTTTTCTCTATTTAGAAAATTATATAAAATAGGGTTTAAATAGCGTTTCAAAATCATTTTAAATAGTCTTAAAATATATTAAAAATAGTGTACAATGGCTACCACACCAGAGAGAAGTTGAATTTAAAATACTTTTCAAATAATTTAAAATATCTTTAAAATAGCACACTATCTAGAGTTAGATATTAAAATAAATATTTTGTCAAGTTAAAAATTATCTAAACACACGTGGATTACAAAAGAAGAAATCACTGAAATACGACTAAACTTTAACCCAAACTACCATTTCTCTTGGCTTTTAGAGATCAAAGCAGACCCCCAAAACACACTACCGAATGATACCACACTCCACCAGGGATTCAATGGTGTTTCTCTCTGACTTTCGTTCAGTACTTTACCGACTAGTAAAGAGGTTAACTATTGCACAGTATTCTCTTACAGTATCGAGTAAAAAAAACAAAATCGTCTGTATGCGACGGGTTATTTTGACGATGAAAGTTATCAGCAATCATTCAGCCTGATAATGATGCCTTGTAGGCCAACTTATAGTACTCTCCTATGAAATTTTGAAGGAATCAAACGAACTCATGTTATAAGTTGGATTTCATGTCACGATCAAACTTCGAACATACCTTAACTGGTTGAAGAAGGTGTTATTCCTTAATTGCAGCTATGAGAATTATCCAAGTAACTTTCCTGGAGTCAATAATGGCCCATTTTAACTTTACAAACGCCATTTTATGCAGTAAAAGCAAATCTACTTTGCAAGGCCTCTCCAACATGTCCAACGGATTTGGTGTTACTGGTATGGCTTCTCCGCTCAGCATGATCCCTTCAAAAATTAACGGCCAGCTGGACACAGGCCCCGCTCGGTCAAACGATCTATTTTAGAACTATTTTAACATCTATCAAAGAGATCTATTTTAAAACTATTTCAAAACGAATTCGCAAAATAGATATAAAATATGCGAAAAGGGTTTTTTTCAAACTTCTACTGTTAAATTATTCAAAAATAGAAGAAAAATAGCAGAGCATGACATCAGTCGAACCTTCAATAATCTATTTTATCTATTCTGTTCAGAAATTTAGTTTGAATTTTAAGATCAGCTTACAAAATAGGGAAAAAATCAGTAAAATAGGTATAAAATATTTAAAATAGATTAAAAATCAGAAATAGAAGTTCCTCTCCTATTTTGAAAAACATCTGTAATAGTAGAAAAATAGCACAAAATAGTTTTAAAATAGTTCTTCAGATACTTAAATAGTGAAAAAATAGTTTCAAAATAGTGAAAAAATAGGGTTGTTTTGGTACGGGGGCCCGTTAGCCGATTTGGTCTATTCCAGGCAGTGTCCCACAGGGTGGTTGCAAGCATTGCAAACTTACCCAAAGGCTTCTCGAGGGATGCTTCTGTCAGTTCAAGGAGAACTTCATTGGACGTCGGGTCATAATCTAGGACGACTCCCTCCTGAAAACAAGGGGAAAATAAGAGTGTGTGCGACACGATAAAAATGTAGGAGATACAGTGGTACCGAGGAAAGTGACCGCTTAATGGAGGTAGTCAGAAGTTCATAACCAGAAGTGTCCATCTTGGTATTACCCGCGCGGCGCTGTTGTGGGCGAAAAAATCTATTTTTAGAAACCTACGCACGATTCGGCGCCAAATGTGAATCAGAGGTTTACAAAAAGTCTCCAGATTATGGCCATTCAGCGTCAACGGCAAGGAGCGAGTCATTTTTCTCGTCCACTGGCATCGTGGCCGCCATTTTTCTTAACACATTTCGCGCCGAATTGTGAGTGGGACCATCCTCGGAGACCCAGGGAATTTTTTCTTGTGCTCCACGCTCGCGAGAAAAAATAACCCCTGGGGAACAGTAAGGAACGAACTTGGTCAAAAGTCGGCACGGCCGACGCGACGCCAGTTAATACCCTTGGGGATTAAGTAATTAACGTTTCCTGTCAAAACTTGTCATCCACTCATCAGATTGTGTAACGCGATACGGCAAATGCGAAATCTTTAAACGCGCGTACTCTCGATATTTCGCTGTTTTGTTTCTCAAAACATTCATAAACGATAAACGGTTATCTTTGACGGTAAATGAGTGTGACCCCAAAGAAGCCTATTGGGCATTACTGCCGTATTTGCGGTGAAACTGTTGTAGATAGCAAGAGAAGTCACAAGTTGTCCGGCTCGCAGTCTCTCGGCGAAAAAATATCACTACTAACTGGACGAAATGTCTCGCTGGATGATGGATTTTCGGACTTTGTTTGCTCATTTTGTAAACCGAGAACAATTCACCGATCCCGCATTCATTGTTATACACCTAGTTACTGTTGCTACGTCGGACAAGCCAAATTTTATCTTTGGCATAGAGCGCGGAAAAAAACACCGATTGCAGGGAGGTGCTAGAAGTTGTTGCATGCAATTTGGATTTGATATTTTTATCTTGAAAAGCTGAATAACTATTGAAAAATCTTCGATATTCAAGTTTGTTGCTCGGACATTTTGAATTCCGTAGGGAAAACTTCCTATTGTTTGCTATGAGTGGGCGGAGCTATCGTCAAAATAGGGATCGGTCTATTGTTGTCACCAGATGAAACAAGGAGTCCCTTTTAGCAGACTACACGATCGAACTTCCCTGAACTTCGTCCTTGTCCTTTTTCTTTTAGAATTTCGCACATTTGACTTGGCATATGAGACTCTCGCCAAATCCCGTCGGGAGTTGTGCAAAGATAGATAGATTTAAACAGGGCAGGGAAGTGAACCTGAACAGGGTAAACTCAATCAGGTAAACTCATTCATGTAAACTAATCTTGTCGCTTGTAAAACCCCTTCAAAACTAGTAGCTGCTCTGATTTCAACGACGTGTTACCGAATCTATCTTTGATCACTGTAGATAATTCTGTTCCCTGCTAGCAGAGGCCTCTTTTCTCTGCATTTCGCGAACCTCAGCCAGGAAAATAATTCTGGGAACGTGATGTCTACGGCAAGCCGCGCCGGCAAGTCATGTTATTGCCCTTATGCAAATTTTCAGTTTTACGTTGAGTCCATTGTTCAGGACTCGCGCCTGTGATTGGTCGACCTCCCGAGGTCGACCAATCACAGGCCGGCATAGGTTTCGAATTTTGACCAAGTTCGTTCCTTACTGTTCCCCAGGGGCTTTTTTTCTCGTGAGTGGAAACGTTAGAGGAAAAATCCCTGGGTCTCCGAGGATGGAGTGGGACTCCTGTGTTGGTGTTTCTAAAAATAGATTTTTCGCCCACAACATCGGCGCGCGGGCAATACCAAGATGGACACTTCTGGTTATGATTTTCTGAAGTCTTTCAATGTTCCACTTTAATATCTGCTGAAACTACTGCAAAGATGCTTCTCAAAGGACCACCAACGGATGTTTGAGTTGAATTAGCGGCTTGCAAGCGTGTCACAACAAAGATTAAAGAACAATTTGCTGCTGTTTTCAACTGTCATAACATTTTCTGTCTCCAAATTGGCATTTGGAATCATTAATAGGATTTGTGGTCGCTTAATAGATGTAATAATAAAATTCGGAACCGTAAAATAGCGGCCGCGGCCGCTTAATAGAGGTGGCCGCTGAATAGAGGTATTAAATACAGTACTTGACATGAGTGACACATGGCTTTGGGACTTTGAAAAGTGGCCGCTTAATAGGTGGCCGCTAAAGGGAGGTACCACTGTAGATGGAACTCGTTGCGTTTAGAAAAAAACGTATCAAAAATAAGCCGTCCTTTTTGCAAAATGCCTTTAAGGAGACTGGGTTCCGCCGCTCGGGTTCCCTGTGGAAAATCAGAACAGATCTTGCCTATCTTGCTTGGCTGCTAAACTAGATGCAACATGGAGGATGCTTTGAAATATCGAGTCGCTAAAATACCTTGAAGTTCTCGCTCAAAATTCAGTGTTTTTCTGGCAAATGTCGCCGAAATTCGTATCAGAAGGGGATCTACCGTCACCTCCAAATAAGGTAAATACTTCCTAATTTGGTTTTGGCTGTGAGTGTTTCAAAGACGACGGTTTTGATCATGGTGTTTTTGATATGAACATATCAACGCCGACTAAACTTATTTTTGTGTGCATACTGCCTAGTACCCAGGCGTGATCTAGCGATGTTCGTGGCGAGTGCGACTGGGAGCAAGCTAGTGTGAAAAGCATTATGGGAATGGCAAGCGGAAGATCGCGCGTCTCATTTCTTCGGATGAGCGTGACCGTGGTCCTTTGCGACAGCGCCCGAGCCTTCCCATGATGCATTGCGCGCCTCGAGTTTTCGCGGATCGGCGCGGGTTTTTGCCTTTTTTGACACACCTGACACGCCTGGGTAATAAGACGTTCTTTTGGTCAATGTGAACGAGTTGTGAAACAAACAATAGAACGAGGAACATCACAATATATGTATGCGTCGTTCTATTGTTTCACAGACAATAGGACGTCCTTTTGGTCAATGTGAACGAGTGCTAACCAACCAAGATAATCGACTTGCATTGTAGGGATTGAAAAAGAATAAAGTTTGTTTTGTCTTCAAAGGTTTTCAGGTGTGATGACGGCTATTGTTGTCGTTGTTATCGCCACTGTTATGACAACTGCACGACACAACAACTAGTACCGGCACAGAAACGAAGTACAGATCAGCATGGATCGAAGGGGACAGTGTATGGCTTTCATCCAAGGTGAAAAGCGCTGCGCACAGATTCTAAAATCAGATCACGAGACTCAGACAAACAATACGAGAACATACAAGCTCTGCTATATATTATAATGAGGAACTACCAGTTTACCAATTCATTTTGTATCGTTCTTTAGAGAGAAAACTGAGAAAATGTGAAAAACGTATTAATTTGCTTGTCTGAGTTTTTAATAATTAGTGTGACATCATCTGTGCACGGCGCTATTTGCTAGTTAGGTCATGCAATGTACCTTGTAGTTAGACATCTCTGGTGTATAAGACGCCGACAGTTCTACAACCTGGATGGGATAAAATTTCAGTGTGTGAATCTGGCAAGAATGGGTAAATGTAATACTGGAACAAACTAGGGAAAGTACCCCGCGGTTATAACAGCAATTCGGGGTGTTCCATTTAATATCCGTTACCCCTATCGAGGAGCCTGGGATGAACGGAAGCTTTTATTATCGTTTATACCGTGGTCTTTGACATAGTGAAACACTAGGCTTAGACTGAAGACACCTTGAACTTAATACTGAAGGTAATGTTTCCTGAACACCGAGGCCTCGGCTCCTTGTTTGTTTAGGTTGAGAAGTCATTCCTTTCTAGTTTGTTCCTAACGCCACAGTTTCTCGCGTTTACAACCCATTCCGAATAATTTGAAAGCAATGTCACTTACAATTCTTAGCAGTTCTATTAATTTACAAATGTAGTTGGCGTGGCTGTTGGTAATATTTACAACTGATTCAGTGCAATACAGCTTTATGAGCTGCAAGTCTGGAAGGTCTGCCTTCAACATTTATTCATTTATTTAACTAAGATTTGTCTTACCTTGTAAGCTATTCTGTCTCCGGTTCTCGGTGGACCACACAACGGTGGATACTTAGTAAAGTCTCGTACTGGGACGACAACCTCTGCATGTGCTTCACCTCCGGTTTGAGCTTCACTCCCATTCACTTCTTGTGATTCGTTAACTAAACCGGCTTCCTTTGTCTGACTGCTGTGACTCTTGTTCATCAAAATCTGACTCTTGTTAGTCCATTTGTCCTTACGTCCTGACGGAGTGCCTCTACCCAGTTTAGGTACCGCACACCCTCCAGTTTGAGTTCCACTCACAAGTGTGTTGTCATCTACAGAAGGGGGGCCTCTGGCCACGTTGAGTAACGCGCACCCTCTACCACGGCCAACACCTCCTAAGCCTGTCTGACGCCCCCTCTCGTCTCTGCCACGCCCCATATGGGAGCGAGAAACTATACCTGCTCCATTGTCGTGTCCACTCGCTCTGGCAGAAGAAGTGTCGCCCTTCGGACCTGGTTCCGAGATTGAAAGGTCATTGCTTATTATACTTTCTAATGGTCCACCTGGCATCCAATCTTGGCATCATCTTCGTCGTCAGACTCAAATCGTATATGTGACGAGGTAGAGGAATTGTGAGGGTCGACTACGCGTAATGTTTGACCATAGGTAATTGGGTGAGGTTTTGAGATGCTTCCTTTAGTGGCATTACCACCAGCATTGGTGGATAAATGTGTTCCTTCTGATGATGCAGACGGTCCTATAGGATTTGTTGACTTTTCGCCTTGGGGGGATTTGTAGGTTGCTCTTCCTTCGATGATATCGATGACGAATTGGACGATGACGAAGACGACAAGGATGACATCAGCTCCTCTGAAGACGTCACTCCATTATCACCTTTTGATGCAGAAAGTGCTTCTTTCTTGGCACCTTTTCTCTTTTCTTTTCCATAACCCTTCGAGCCCTTCTCCAAAGCTGAAACTAAAGAAGGCAAAGCTTTACTGGCTTGAGATCTTTCCGATGATGCAGACGGTCCTATAGGTTTGGTTGACCTTTTCGCCTTGGGGGGATTTGTATGTTGTCCTTCCTTTGATGACGAATCCGATGATGACGAAGAAGACAAGGATGACGTCAGCTCCTCTGAAGACGTCACTGTATTATGAACTTTTGATGAAGAAAATGTTTCTTTATTGGCCCCCTTTTTCTTTTCTTTCCCATATCCCTTCTCATAACCCTTCTGAAAAGCTAAAACTAAAGATGACAAAGCTTTATCTACTTGGTTTTTTCCAATGTTCTTATTAGCTGATGCTGACGAACCTGTTGCAGTTCTTTTTCCATTATATTTGGTTCAATCGCATGTTTTGCTGCTGTCGCTTTATTGGGTGATTCAGATGCTGTAGAAGTGGAAGTATCAGATTCGGGAGTAGAGTCTGACTGTTCATTTGGTTTTGCTGAACTAATTCTTTTTCCCTGGTGTGTTTGCTTACTAGCTGATTTGGGCCTTTTTCTGTTACTTGAAGAGTCTGTGCTCAACGAAGTTGAAGTGTCAGATTCAGGGGTGGAATCTGTTTGATTGTTTCCCTTTGTGGTTACTTTTTGTCTTCCAGAATTTGATTCATCAGATGATGAGCTGGTAGATGATGAAGTCATGGTAGATGTAGATGATGATTCACCTTTATGACATCGCGCCGCATTTTTATTGCTGCTAAAAGGTGAATTGGCCTTTACAATTTCCCGTTCTGATTTCTTTTTCACACCATTAATACGTTTAGATCCATTTCTTTGTTGTACAGCTATCTTTGTTTCGGTGTTTTTCACTTGCTTCTTTCCAGTTCTTATTTGTTTTGGGTCCCGCTTCGTGGCTTTATAAATTTTTCCCATCTCTCTGAAAGGAAAACAAAAATGAAATTTAGACAAGAAACTTGAACGTTCTAGAACATTGACTTTCTGTTAAACATTACAATGATAATAATAAGAGTGGTAGTTTTGCGAGCTGTGAAGTTGCAAGCTGCGAGTTACCGATTGAGTTTTCAAAATCCGAAAAGTCACGTCCATAATGGGCAATTCCAGAAAATAAAGGGTTTTTTCTAAGCCTCAAATATTCGAAGATCCGCAAAAAGTAACAACTAGGCTTTCCAAGCTTGGTCTAGCTCATTCTAATGTGTTTTCCTATTGGTTATATTTGGAAAAATTGTTTTAGAAAGCGATTGAAAATGTGTGTGTTGCAAGTAAATAGCTTCCACACTTCATTTGAAATGTCTAT
Organism: Scolanthus callimorphus; assembly: GCA_033964015.1. Lineage (NCBI taxonomy): Eukaryota > Metazoa > Cnidaria > Anthozoa > Actiniaria > Edwardsiidae > Scolanthus > Scolanthus callimorphus. Next base: position 513,635 of record JAWWUD010000054.1, read on the forward strand.
TCCCCCATTTCACGATCGAATGGTTTTTCCGTGATAATATCATCCGATTCTTTGCCCCTACAAATCTTACAAAATAGCCAGTTAGCTACTAGTTTGGGCAAAGAATCGGATGATATTTAAAAACACGCTAAAAATGTAGAGCTCATATTAAGTGGATGTTGTGAATGCCGGTGGTATTTTTTTCTTCAAAATCAAACTATCATGCTCTGTATTAATATTCTGAAACAAGATTAGGCGCTTTTTGTGTTTCTTTACTTTGCAAATTTAATAAATTCCCGCAACAACCCCCGCAACTTTTGCCTTTTTCTCCGCAACGTTTCCCTCTCGCAAATTTTTACTTTTTTTCGCAATAATAAACAAGTTGGTGATTATTTGGATTCCGAATAATAAACAAGGTGGTGATTATTTGGATTCCGGAGGGGGGGGGGGGGGGGGGGGTGGGGTGATTATTTGGATTCCGGAGGGGGGGGGGGGGGGGGGGGGGGGGGGGGGGGGGGGGGGGGGGGGGGGGGGTAATAGTTGAAATTTCTGAAGGGGAGGGGGGTTTAACCTGCCCGGAATTCTATATGCATGGGGGGGGGGGGGGGTACCTTTATTTTCTAGAATTGCCGAATTGAGTATAAAGGTTTTCTGAGTTTTGTTATTGGATGCATTCAAGATGCAAATTCTGGTGTTGAATACCCTGGGTAAAAGAGTCTGCAAGCTTCACTCATCAAAAAATCAAAAAATCAATGAGTGCAAGCCTCTCCTGATGTTCTCCCAAGCTCATCCGAAAACTGAACAAACGGGGATAAGAGGCGTTATTCTATTTTCCATCTCCTCATTTTCTTTGGGGAAAAATCTATATTTAAATACCGTAAGAGAAATCGTGTCCGCACTCACTCCGCTAAGCCCAGAAGCTGTGCCGCCAAAAGAAGTTCGCAAACCTGAAGAGAAGTTTCAACAAACGTACACACTATCTTGCTTCCCTCGGAGCACGCGCTAAGTCATGCTCAGTCGAAATGACACATTTACAAAACAAAGTCCGTGAAAGTCATTAATAATATTCTCTAAGTATAAATCCTGGTGGCTCTATCGCAAAACGAAGGACAAAATCCCGAAGAGAAGGAGGAAATCCCTCCAGTGGGTATGTTTTTGTTGGAAAAGATTCACTTTGGGCTAAGTTCTAATTCAAGCTATTTTTTAAGCGAGGGATAAAGCCGAAAAAATATACATAATATAAACTAAAAAACATTCTTAGTCCTTAGACCACTCTTAGAGCTTGTGAGAGATGCATAGTGCAGCAACCTTTGCACACTTTCCACGAGTTTGCAAAGGAAGTTAAACAATGTACATACCCCATTTGATCAGAATCAATAAGCTTTCTCTTTTTTCTTGAACTATCAACTGTGCTTTCTAAAACAACAACAATCAAGAAGATTTTATCATATGTTCTTGGAAAGTCTTGGAAAAAAATTGTTGATTCAGCACTTTTTGGCTTAAAATGAAATATCCCTTCTTTTCAGCAGGTTTGCAAGGTGCGTTCATCTGTGACCCGAACTCAAACAGGTGGGCCTATACTATACTTACAAATGCCCTTTGCTTTTCAAGCGAGTCACCTTAACTGGGGCTGGCAGATCCAGTAATTAAGGACAGGAGGGGCAAGATAGTGAAAATATAGAAAACCAAAAATTGAAGAAGTTTAATTGTTTACTTGACTGAGCAAAATGCAGTAAATGGGAAATTTAATCTCCTGAAAAAAGAGGGGCTGAACATTTGTGTATATACAGTAGCATACCTTCTGCTTGTGAAGTTAATTCATGTTCTCCTCCATGTTCTTTAACCCTACAGCACATGAAAAAAAACTATGGTATTAATAAAAAACATTCATTTACCATTGGTTGCATCGACATGTCTACACACACAACAAAAACATGTTCTGTCTGCATGCCAAACTTGGAAGTTTTGACAGTTGAACTTCAAAGTTTGCCCGCCCTTGCAACTGAACTTTAACAAGGAATAAGGCCATTGCAGCAGGGTAATAATAAATAATTAAATACATAATATAGCGACCGACTCCCCAGAACTTGCAGCTTGTAAGCTGAATTACGCTGGAGTCTCAACGGCGCCACTGGCAGCCAAGTGGTCATAAGCACAGACACTGAGGGTGATCACTGCCAGAGGGTTTATTACGTCCCCAGTGGTTCTCTAACGCCCCCCCTGAAACTGGGAAGGGTAGGAAGGCGAGAGGGGACCTCGGTTTATTGACTCATCTGAAAGATGTGAAACACAGTAGAACAACGTTCAACTCACAATATGAACCAATTTCAACGGAGATCCGAACAGACAGAAAGAAAATTTATTTCTGTCCCGGCCAGGAGTCGAACCCAGACCACAGCGGTGAGAGACCCAACGCCGTAAACGCTGGACCAACCATGCTTCTGTAATACTAAGCGCAATGTGACAGAGGGCAAAGAAGCATAGGGTACAGGGTGTGATGACTATAGTACTAAGATACTATACTTTCCCTGACCAATTGGTAGGGTAGCTAGAACCTTGTACTAAGTCGATTGTACCTTATACTTGTGGTGCCTCAATGCCCTAATCAGGTATTGGCACACTAGAACCTTTACTACTAAGTCATCACCCTGCTGCAATGACCTGTTCCTTGCCGAAGCTCAGTTGATGGTTTAGTAATTATCTTAAACACGAAACCGCGCTATAAAAGGGATAGGTCCGCCCCCATTTCACACCTTTTGAATTCAAACGGTAATTCAACATGGCCGGTTAGCCAACTTGTAGAGGAGGAGAGAGAAGTAATATTAAAAATACAACTTAATGCTGCCCATTTTCGTGCTAAAAATAAAGAAACACCATTTACTGAAAACAATTCTACCTATAAAAGGATAAAGTATAAATGTATGTGTTTCTAGCCAAACAATGGTCAAGAATTTGTTACAATTTGAATTACGTGCCGATTTCTTCAAGCCACTGAAGAAGCGGGCTTCTTCCGCCATTTTGTAGAGCCCACAATAATCTTTGACTTTTACAGCAGTAATTCAACCATATACATGCGTATGAGTGTCCCTCGGGATTCGAGTGATTCTGACAAAAGAATAAGGGACGCGAGAGGCCGATATCGAAAGCCTGTTGTTATTCAGTAATGGCGGGCCGACGTCGATCGTGGAGAGCTAACCATGAGAGATTTTATGGTTTTATTCAGCCGTTTGAGGGAGGAGAAAAGTGCAATTAATAGTCTCAAGGAATCTCCTAAGCCTATGGAATACCAGAACTTTGTTTTACCTTGTAAATGTTCCCATTATTATTGGTCAGAGTGCGATGAGAAGGCCGCCATTCAACGCTCACAATATTCAAGCTCTCTTCAATCTACTCACTGACTCTGTGTTTGCTCCATTTTCTGAACAACACAAGCGTTGTCGGCCAAGAGAAATTTGAAGATCAACCTGGCAATGCATAAAGTGCATTGGGAATGAAGGATCACTAAGGCCGGGAATATTTGCATCAAGCTTTGAATTGAAGACGAACTCATGTTATGAAAGATAACAGCAGTTACGACTCGCCGTCGTTCCTCCGTATTTTGTTGGACTCCTAGTTGGTCACACGCCACAGTAACTATGCTGTGGTTAAGAACAGTAATATTCTTGTCGTTAAAAGAAAGATATTTGAAATGTAGTGAGTGCGATTAATAAATCGGAGCCGTTCAAACGTATAACTCGACAGCGTACTTTTTGTGTTTATAAATAATTACGAGGATAGAATAGAATAAGAGACCCCTGACAGCTGAAATTGTTAAATGGAATCGGGAGATTCCTTTACTATAAACCATGAAAATGTCTGAGCATACGTTTTGTTATTTGAAGGATGTAAAATTAGAGAATATCGCATTGGGTTGAAGGGAGAATTCATCAGCACTGAAACAGAGCTCTTTCCTGCTCGGCGATTGAGTGACAACTAAAGGTGACAAACGCCTGGCGCTGGCCCTTTTATAGCGCGGTTTCGTGTTTAAGCCATAGTACTAAAAGGTGGAAGGTGCATTCCACTTTTCGGAATCACATGGTGAACATTTTCAGTGGTTGTAAAACAGAAGTACCAAAATAATTTGGAGTTGTGAAAATAATTTCAGAAGTGGGTGGAAATTATATCAGAAATAAAAAAAATAATTTCAGAATTTATGAAAATATTATAATTTCAGAATTAGGAAAATACTTTGAATTCAGAGTTGCGAAAATAATTGTAGAAGTACAGACTGAGATAATTCCAGAATAAGCAAAATAATGTCAGAGTTGGGAAAATATTTCAGAATGGCAGAATATTTGTCCTAATCGCTGCTACCCCCAAGAATTCTTTCAACCTGCGAGCTCCTACCCTGAAAAATTCCTTGGTCCTCAACCGCGGGGGTACAGACAAAAAATGCGATAGCCCAATTTGCACTGTAAATAACAGAGCTTCATAATTCTACACCCAAAATTCAACCATTATGAACAAGTGTAAATCTACAATGTAGGTTCTGTCTTTCGACTCACCTGATTAAATCGCCATCTCTTAACACCACGATATTTTCCTGTGCTGGTAGAAGATATCCGTCCAGAAACAAGTTCAAATTTCGCGCTATATCGAACCTCTTTCGAATCATGTACTCCAAATCTGCGACCACATGGCAGATCGAAGAGTCCACTAAAAACCAGCATTTCCTACCCAAACTCTGCAACTTTTGCCCAAACACAAGCCGTATCCGAACTGTGCTCATCTTTATCCTTTATTCAACGGGAGAAAGCCTTTAGAAAAGCTATTTTTGTGCATTTTTTGGCAGAGAACGAAATCTCTGGTATCTTTCTGTCAAAACTAAGATGGCGTCGAGTGAGTTCTTACAAACGTTCTGATTGGCTAAAGTCACATCTCGGCCTCGAGAGCCAATCATATCGACTGTTATATTGCAAAGTGCCTCATACCCAGTTTCCTGCCGGTTTGGTACAAGAAAGTAAGGGAGAAATTCGAGCAAAATGCAAGCTAAAAATGTCCAGCCTTTAAAACTTGTAGCTTGCCTTTTAAACGTATCTGAAGCCCGATGCAAAGGAATAGTGGAAACAATTGCTAACTCAGCTATCAAACATTCAAATAAGCTAAGTGCTTCTGGTCTAAAATGCACATCTACAGTTCTCAACATATTTTCAGACTATGACTACAATAGGTCAGTTATAACAATAGCGGCCCCGGTACAGACTATAGAGGAGAGTGTGTTTAGAGCTTGCAGGACAGCATATGAGAAAATAGATCTATCCAAACACAGCGGCGGGCATCCAAGACTCGGCTCTGTGGATTTAATTCCTATTCATCCTCTAACACCATCTGTTACTTTAGAGGAATGTGGGAATATAGCTTTGAATATTGCACACAGAATAGTAGACTCAATCAAAGGAAGTTCAGTGTTTCTGTTCGGACATGCTGATTTACCAAGAAAGAGGGGGCTGGTTGCAAGGCGTAAAGCTGTGCAATGGTATAGTGGCGTTTGTGGAATGAGTTACGATGGCATCGGCTGGGACATAGGCCCTGCCCCTACATCGCGGTATGGTTGTACAGGAGTCGGTGCCATTCCATATGTTGCAAATTGCAATGTTACTATAAATACTACTAATTTGGGACTGGGACAAAGCATTGCTAAGGCTATCAGAGCAAGCTCTCCAGGAGGTCTGGCAGGAGTTCAGTCGATGGCATTCAGTCACTGTGGTATGGTGGAAATAGCATGCAATGTGCAAGCACTAGAGGTAGGTATTAATTGTTAACCATAATAATAATTGTTTAATTCCATACTTTGTAGCAATGGCGGAATTATACCGGTAGTATGAGCCAGAATACAACTGACAAAAGCATACATTACTGGAAGCGAACAGTGATAAAGTTATTAAAACATTCTGTGGCACCCTTATACTGCTCAGCACCAGAGCGAATACCCAGGCAGTGATACCTCATTACCTGAAGGAACAATATACCTTAGAGGCTCTGTCAGTCTCACCTTAGCCATGAACCTCGTACACAGTTCAGCTGGACGGACCATAAGATGGTCCAGCCTTGCCTCACGGACCCAAGCTCATAGCTCAGGTGGGGGAAGAATATTCAAGTAGTTTCTGCTGGACAGATTCAACGAAGATACGCCCCTGATGGTGCAACCTTTTCTGAATTAGGCATTGTACTGTACTTTACACTAACCAGACACAACTGCTGGGTTCCCACAGGTTCTTGAAAACCTGGAAGGTCATGAATTTTAGAAATGCCCTTTTTCAGGCCTGGAAAGTCACAGAATTTTTACAAAAACCTACTATCAAAGTCATTGAAATATTTTCCTGTAGAAAAAGATGTTGATATGTATTTTGTAAAATAAAAATAAAGGAACCTACCAATGCGCTATCTTTGAAACAAAGGATACCTATAATGTGCACAAATCTGCATTTTTCATTATGAAAGGTCATTAAATTTTTTCAAACGTCCTTGAAAAAGTCCTTGAAAGTCCTGGAATTTTGAAAGCCTAAAAATGTGAGAACCCTGAACCGCCCAGGCCGCCCGTCCAAAAATCCAACATGGCGCTCGTTCGCACTCGCGACTACGAACTCCGGGATTTTTGCGATAAAAACAGCCTGTAAATGCCTGCTAGAAGGCTACAATGTGTAGATATTTTAGCACAACTATTTAAATTTTGCGTGAAATTGTATGTAGCACAAGATTTATCTCAAACAAACAAATAAAATGAAGAAACCGTCAGAATATTTTACTCATCTGTTCCTGGTGAGTTCACATCTTGAGATTAAATGCCTGTTGTTCGTGTATTTCTTTCTGAAAGTACTGTAGCACACAATGCACAGTAAAAATCGTTAAAAACTTTTTTTGACCTCGAGAATCCAGGTGCGTCTTATATACAGGTGCATCTTATATACCGGAAAATATGGTAATACTATTGTAACTTGTTATTGTAGGAGTTCACTGATGAAGGAAACTTTGAGTACACAAGTGCTGAGCAAATTGAAAACAGAGTGCAGGAGATGGCAGCCAAAGAAGGGGTTCATTTACATGGTACAAAGGTAGTGGGTTTTACCCCAGAACATGCTTATCAACTTGCTAAGAGAGCACTTGAACAGGGAAACTATGAAGCGTGGAAATCTTCTACTGAGGTTAGAATGTAACAATTAATGGTACAAGGTAGTGGGTTTCACCCCAGAACATGCTTATCAACTTGCTAAGAGAACACTTGAACAGGGAAACTATGAAGCCTGGAAATCTTCTACTGAGGTAAGAATGTAACAATTAATGGTACAAGGTAGTGGGTTTCACCCCAGAACATGCTTATCAACTTGCTAAGAGAGCACTTGAACAGGGAAACTATGAAGCATGGAAATCTTCTACTGAGGTTAGAATGTAACAATTAATGGTACAAAGGTAGTGGGTTTTACCCCAGAACATGCTTATCAACTTGCTAAGAGAGCACTTCAACAGGGAAACTATGAAGCGTGGAAGTCTTCTACTAAGGTTAGAATCTAAAAAAAATATAGCCATGATTATCATTCTTTCAGTCGAACCTACAATCACCTACAACATAAAATTGTTGATATGATTTTACAATGGCCTACTCCGGGTTCTAAAGTCGCCTATTTATTTGCTGTTATTTAGTAGCCATATAATAAAATCAATTTATGCTCCCCTCAGTCTCCATTAAATAATTCATCATCTGTGGTGACATTATTCTAACTTTATTGATTTTCAAACACTACTGATACAAGCATGAAGGGTGTGTCAACATGCTGACATCTTGGATTCTACAATTATCATGATCATTAATGGCTTTAAAGAACTCGCAGCATCACTTGGCTTACAGCGCCATTTTTCCTTTTATCCAATCCATGAAGTGCTTGACCTTGGCATACACTCCGGGGTAACCTTGCTTAGCGCATTCCTTGCCCCAGCTTGTCGCTCCATGGACGAACCTAAGGACAAAAGCGGAACACACACTTAAACATTCTCGGTCCCAGAGCTCCTCGGCTCATCAACTCACGGGGGAGGCTCTGGTGACAGTCTTAGATGCATGCACAATATTTGATACAGAGCCCAGAGCTCTCATGTTCTTCTTCTCGAGTGGATACCTTCATCGATTGCCTTTGTCTTTGAACCCAAATGCTTGTTTTCTAGCACAAATGGTATGCAATGCATGTGTTTCGCTTTCTGACACTTGGCGATAGGGCCTTGGATATCATATCAAGATAGCAGTGTCGTCTTTCTAGAGATTGACTTGGCTTCCTGTGGTATCTTGTCTTACTTGTTGCCAGGCTCTTGACCGTGAACAACACAGTGGAAAATGCACATAGCATCTTTCCTCGAGTATATTTGAGTTTTGGTCAACTTTTAAGCTTTCTAGGCCAATAGAAATAGTGAAAAACTTACTGGGATTCCAAATATGGTATGCAGATATTTCCTTATAAGGAAGGAGTTGGAGAAAGTCAACACTTTTTCAGGGGAACTATCTTGATATGGTCAGTGACGCAAAATTCAATAAATCACAAAATGCAACACTGGCAGTCTACCAAGCTACCAAACTTGGTCAGTGTGCAAACAACAAAGAAAAAAACCAAAACAAAAAACGCTGGGGGCTCAAATAATATCAGCGGAAAACGTCTGTAGGTATGCGTGCGCATATAGTGGGCTCAAGAAACGGTCAGCAAACCGTCCAAGGTTGTGGACGGCGGCAAAACAAAGCGAGTTTCGACCCAGCGCAGGTCTCTTTTCCTCGCGAACCTCAGCCAGCGAAATGCAGAGAAAAGAGGCCTCTGCTAGCAGGGAGTCCCTTTGGCTGACTGTTTGATAAATAAGTGATCGCTTCTGGAGCATGCCCATAACGTGACAGACTACAATCACCGACAAAATTGTTGAGAATTTTATGTCTACATACTAAAAAATGTTGTGTTTCCATAAAATGAACCGCTACCCTCCCCCAAATCAATGTTGTTTTGTCAAACGCGCTAGTGGTTGGGCTTCAACATTGAATAAGGGGGAGGGGAAATGAAAGCCAAGGAGACATCACTTACGCAGTTGAAATGGAGAAAAGCATTTTCGAAGGAAAATTCTCAACTACTTTTGTCGCTGATTGTAGCTGTCGTGGACAATAGATGAAAACAGTGATGAAAGTTGTTCTGCGACAGTTGCGGCTGACACAGGCTCTTTTAATACTTACCATTTTCCGCCCTGTTGGCAAACAATGGGACCCCCTGAGTCACCCTGACACGTGTCAATACCATCATTTCCTGCGCAGAACATGGTATCGTCAATGGGATTGAAATTCGAATAATTTGTCGCGCATATAGCTTGGTTAACGATCGCGACTTGCGCCACTTGCAGAATGTCTGGGGAGTTTCCGTTTGACTGCAAAGTCCCCCATCCAGTAATGGTGCAAGTCGTACCATCATCAGGAAAGGGGACGTTCTCTGGAAGGCAAGCAGGTTTCACAGCCCTGTCAAAACGGAAAAAAAACATGGTTAACAATGAGCGGTCCCTTCCATGTTGAACACTGTTATGGTTGCATCAACAAAATGTTTGTTGAAGCAACGTGCATTGCATTTGCGTGCATTATATAGGCAGTATATTCGATATAAATATGTTAAATTTCCATTCACGCAGTCTCAAATCAATCCATTATGTTTCAGAAAATTCATCTGAACAGAAACGCGGCAACGAAATCGACGGCACAACACAGAATCGGCATGGTCAAAATATATTTCAAGTTGAAGTTCGGTGATGTTGTTGTTGAATTCATTATCTACCAGTGCTAGCGCCGGCATGCTGATATTAAATGTACTCTTTGCGGCATTTTCGTTGTCGCGTTTCTGTTCAGACTAATTTTTTTGAAACTTGCTTGATTTGAGACTACGACGTCAGGGCAAAAATACCCCGCAATCTTTTTAGGAGGGTCGTAATTCGGAATTTCGGGGCTTGCAAACATAGAATTGTGGCTTATTTAATTAAGCTCACCATTGTGACAATGGTCTCAGACTTTACTTGAAGGCCCAAAATGCACGTAAAACACACGGCAACAAAGGCGACAGTCGATCAACGAGAATTTAGCATTTCGACGCCAACAAGATGCTGCCGCTTGTAGAGTTTTTAAAGATAAGTGCATACCAATGGCATGTAGATTGTAAAATCGCGTCGCGGCATTTTACTAAAACACGCAACTTCGCCGTTGCCGCCAGAGTTGGGCAGTTTGGTTTTCTGTGCTGTCCATCAATGCAATCCGTGTCCGTGTGAGCAACTCATATCCATACTCAGTGCATTCGATTGGCTTCCCTAACCGCGAGACATGTCGCGACAGAAGCCAATTCACTGCACTAGGCGAAACTAGGCAAGGATCTGATTGGCTCACATGGTTTGATTGACTACACAGGAAAACCCAACTGCCAAAAGCTCTCTTGATGTTTTGAACGCGCTGGGTCGCGTGTTACCTGAAACAGCTGTAATCACCATCGTACTCCCCTACCTGCTAATTTTGGCATCCGCGGCGAGTTTGATTACAGCGATGTCGTGTGACACGGTGTCACGATTATAGTCTTCGTGCATAAAGATGGATTCAACTTTAATGTTTTGCTCGTATGCGCCGTCTACAATGCTCGTATCATGCTCCCCAAGCCTTAGTTAAAAGAGAAAAAAAAAAGCAATATTTAGGTAAATAAAACTTTAGGTTATAGCCCTATACTAGTTTTCATAGTATACTATACTATACTAGTTTTCATATTCCATAGAGGTGCGGTGGCATTTTCGGGATTAGACATGTTGCCACGTTTTCTTGATCTTTCGAAATTAGCAAGTTGAAGAGGAAAATCTATACACATCACTGAAATGAGCACAAATTACTGCGATTTTCATAATTCTGAAAATAATTCCAACTTTACTTAAGCATTAGAGCACAACTTTCTAGTGACTTTATCGGCACAATAGAGCACGAGAACGTTGCCGCAGGCGAGTGATTTTTAAACGTTTCGCGTGTCTCTCCCAACATCACAAGTGCTCTATTTGCCGATAAAGTCATAGAAAGTTGTGCTCTAATACTTTTATGATATAGCGGGGGAGAACCATTACTTTATCGGTGTAATGAGCATAGATTTGGACCAATCAGAGGCGCGCGTTATATCGTAGCTATATTATAAATTTTCATATGCCACGTTGCGTTTAGGCTTCCGTTCATCAAATCTTTTAAGACAGGCGCACGGATTTTTACATTGAGTTTCGTTTCCTTTTTAGCTCTTTTTATGGTGGAAAATTTGGTTTGGAGGCTTACCTAGTTGTTCAGGGTGGACCATTAGAAATTTGTGTGGGGGGGGGGGGGCATTTTTTGCGTATGATTTTCTTTTGAGAGTCAGGTTGTGCAAGTCATTTTTCCGGGATTTGTATGATGTTTTTTACTAGCTTGGATCGCTGCAAGAATTGTTTTTTTGAAGGATCGGGGCCTTGCTCGAATTTTAGGGGGATAATTGCCACCCCGCAATTTCTAATGGTCCACCCGTTATTAGTCCAAATACTCTCAAAGCCTGCATGAAACTGACGTCCCAGAGCTGTTCACTCGTTTGATTGACGGAAGCCAAACCGCGGTTTGTTAGTTGGCGTAGTTCGCAGAATTATGAAAATCGCAGTAACCTTCGAGGATGAATTTTACCTGACGGTCATGTATTCCGGGTTTGTTTGTATGTTTTGTACACAATGAGAGGCCGTGAGGACATGATGTCTGGATATCAAAGTTCCTCCACAGAATATATATCCACTAGATAAAGACACTAAACCAACTTGCCAGGGGTAGTTGTGCTTCGCGGCGTTTTGACCCCAACGATTCTTGAACTTACCACTTCACCACAAGAATAAGGCTCTGCATATTTGAAATAACAGAAAACTGTTTTAGGCCCCGTGTCCACACGTATCTGGATTTTTTCGAAAACGAAAAACCGTATTTAAATCGTACTACCCGTCCACGCGTATACGTGAAAACGATACGCTAGACTTCGTTCATCGATTCCGCGTATTATGCATTCACAGGGCCGTAGCGTGGCCCCCCAGTTTTTCTCCAAACAATCCTTAAAGAGCCTGTGTCTGCCGCCATTTTGACAGCATAGCAACATACCAAGTCGGAGAAAGCATCCATTTCCATCGGCTGATTTAGAGAATATAAAGCATTGTTCTTGATTGAATTTGGTAAATCAAATCGAAAAATTTGTATTTAGATGTTGATTTAGAGATTTCTACACGTAATTCGTCTTCTAATATCGAACGAAAACAATAACAAAGGAGTGGCTGACACGGGCTCTTTAAAACTCCCGATTTTGCACACTGCATATATCAAAGTTACCCCAAACATGCGGTAATTTCACATGCTGGGCTCTAAATTTTCGGCGCGCTTAAACTTTCCATAAAAACTACCTTTTTTTATATATATGTTGTGCCCCCCAGGTTTTGGAGGCTTGCTACGGCCCTGATTCAATCGGCTACATGGATCCGTCCTCGATACCTTTTTTCATTTAAAAAACAATTTCGATCGACTAAAAGATTAACACATTTAAGCAATAAAAGTACTTTCCGCGTGCTCTCTGCTTTCTTACAAACACGAAGGGGATGTTGGGAGAACTGATCAAAACTTGAAAGACACGAGCCGAAGGCGAGTGTCTTTCAAATTTTATCAGTTCGACCAACATTCCCCGAGTGTTTGTAAGAAACCAGAGAGCACGCAGAAAGTATTTTTATTGCTTTTAGAAAATAACATACACACGCGCGACAGCGTTGCGTGGCAATCGTGTTTCTCAGGTCTCTTACAAAACACGCTTTTTAACCAATCAGAATGCGCACATTCGCAATACAACATAGGTGTTATTTTCTAAATTAGGATAACATCGTTATTTCTTTGTAAATATCTTTTGAATGAAGAACAACAAACCAAAGGTTGAGATTTATGTTAAACGCCGTGGAAAAATGGTGTTTTGCTGACGTTTCGAGCGTTGTCGGAGCAAAGAGAGGAAACAGTGAGAACGGGGCTGTATATATAGTAATGTAGAGCCGTTGCTAGGAAACAGATAACAGTCGGAATCGCTAAAGGTGATAATTGGTTAAGAATACACAAAGGATGCCATGGGCCTGTCTTTGAATGAAATTAGATATCGAGTTTATATCGAATTCGCAAAATCTGTAGCGCAACAGAGAAGGACATTTTACCACTGTATGCATAATGCTACGCGACCGGCTATGCCATGCTGATGAGTCCTAACAAGGACGAAACAGCTGTACATGGTTGCCGAACTGCACGGGTAATAGACTGTGCTAGCGTTCCATCTAGACCAGACTTATGCCGATGTGTGTATAGTTAGTGTTCATTCTCACTTATTATATTACATGTCGAAAGGTTAGTATGGCTAACCGACGGACTTCTCTAGCTTGGTCTCATTGCGTGATCCATACATTGGCATAACGCTAGCCCGGTCGCAGCTAAAGGTCCCACATGGGTCTTTGCTGTGGTTTAAAGCACTTCGATTTTCGAAGTCGCCTCTGCAGTTGTTTGCCAATGAAGTTTACTGAGGCAAACACCGGCTATGCCATGCTGATGAGTCCTAACAAGGACGAAACAGCTGTACATGGTTGCCGAACTGCACGGGTAATAGACTGTGCTAGCGTTCCGTCTAGGCCAGACTTATGCCGATGTGTGTATAGTTAGTGTTCATTCTCACTCAAAGGTGTGATGGGCGATTGGCGATTTTAGCTGTCAATCAAACCGAAACGCTGGATTCGGCAGCTTCAGTGGGTTGATATTGATTGCAAAATCAACCAAAATGGTTTTAAGCCATCCTTTGGCTTCCTTGTCTAGATTGTACTTTCTGGTTCAAGAAAATTCACATTACAATTTTCTTGCGTAAAATCGCCAATCGCAACAGTGAATTTTGAGGTCGCGTAGCAATGCATACGGTGGTATTATGATAAAAGTAGCACAGGCTTTTATTCAAGTGCAGATCACCCCTGCGTGGAGATATGAAACAATCCCCAACCAAATATGGCCAAAACCATATTTGGAATTATTTACCTTATAAGGAAGTGACAGAAGATCCTCTTTTGATAAGAATTTCGGCAAATGTAGCAAGAAAACTGTGAAATTTTGAATGAAAACTTGCAGAAATCACAGAGACTCGAGTTCTCGATCTGTCCACCATTGCTTTTGGTTTGGTAGCGACTCGACCCAGTCCTCCCAAGTGCATTCAGCAAAAACGGCAATGATTCATTAATTATTGGAAAGTTGTGCTTAAACAAATAAGAATGACGAAAATTCTGTCTCGATACCTTTTTTTGATTCACGAGATATCTATATGAGAGTCAAAGATTTATCCAAATTAGGTTTTGATGACGTGGGGAGAGATATTGTTTAAGAAAGAACTCTCTTATGCCTGGTTTCCATATAGTCTTATCTGTCGCATCAGTCGACCGTGAAACAATGGAAATTGGAATTATTCTTTTGTTTCACAGGGCAAGAATAATCTGGAGGGTTGTCCAATACACTGACAAATTTATGCAAGGCATTGTCTAAAACAATGGAGTGCAATGGAGTGTATTATAGAACGAGGCAATACAATGGAGAAGAACAATACCATGCATAAATTTGTCAGAGTATTGGACTAGTATGAAAATTTGATTGGCTCATATAATTTGACTGGCGGAACAGCAAAGCCAAAAACAAATCGATGTTTTGAACACGCGGGTCGCGATGCAACGAATTTAGCTGTAACTGGTTTGCTACAAGAGTATAACTAAACAGCGTTTGAATTCCAATACGGCTGCATATACCGTTTCCGGGAAACGTTGTCACCCAAAAAGCCTATAAGCTTGAAGCGCAAAGGATAATGGGGGCTAAACTGTTACTGTTTGGTCTGAATTCAGACAGTTATCGCAACCACATGTATCCACATGAAATCATTTAATTTCAGCACATTTCTAAGCATGTTTGTTTCTAATATTTTACGGAAATTCAGATAAATATTTACCCATACTCCCTAGCGCACCAAGCTTTGTTGCTTTTTCCAGTGACAACGTATCCCGGAAACGGTATATCTGAACTCAATTTAACTTATGTTAAAATCACGTCACAGTTACTACATTTTACATTGTTACATTTTACCTTGAGTCGGAGACACTGGACATGGCGAAGCCTGTTGAGCACTAGCGACCACTGCAAGTAAGAGGAGGGCCTTGTACATGTTTCCACTTGAAGTTCCTGACGGACTGTGCTTGTCAAGTCTCCTAGCACTGGCTAAGTAGCCTAGGTTTAATACAAACTAAGCCTTCGTGTGTTTGACTAACTCCGCTTTTAATAAAAAAGCCAAACTTAACAAATATCCTAAGGATGGCCATGTTCATGGAAGATTTTCTTTAATTCTTCACCTGTTAGTCTCGCGCATGCGTTGTCTTTGTCGGTCGATTAAAAGATACCTTAACTTAAATGTTTTACTAATTTGATACTAATCTTGTGTTTTACCTTTAAGTTAAAACTTTTGTAAGTTGGTACTTGACTGTTTAACCAGGCGATCCATTTTAATCGGTGGCTTAATTCAAGTAGTAGGCGGTGATTAACCTTTTCAGCGATCAATTATTTTTTTGTCAAATATTGAGAACATCCAAATATCTTCACGACTTTGTAAATTATTCTCTCGTACAATTTTGTAGAAGCATAACTTCAGCTGAAATATGTTATTTGTTATGGGATTGCGACAATCCCGTAAAGCGATTTTGTGAATACTCACGAATTGAGACTTTGTAGGATGTTCTATAGAAAAAAATATTCCTCTCTAAGTCCTCTCTAAAGCCCCATTTACACGACGGAAATTTTTGGCACGGCTCGGATAAAAACGGTTCTGGGACTACCTCGCCACGTAGTCCCGGCACGGGTGAAATTTCGGTCGGGCTCTGACAAAATTTAGTACGGCAAAGCTATTTACACAGCGCAAATATACCCAAGCCGTGCCATTAAATTTGGTACCCGTACCACTTTTTATCCGAGCCGTGCCAAAAAACCACTATCGTGTAAATGGGGCTTAAAAGAGAAATAAAGAATCATGCATAGGCACGCGGGGATAAGGAATTTATGTTCGAGTGTTCAAGTTTTGAGATCTCAAGAGTGAGTGCAGTGGAACGAATGAGATATCAAATTTGAACACAAAAAGTTGCATATCTCCAACCGCCCATGTATTATTGTGTTTACTATAAACTTGCTTGTGAATTCGCAAAAGTGGGCGCGATCGTAATTTTTCACACGTGCGACATTCTGATAAAACACTATAGTTTAATAAAGGGGAAAATGATATGTTTCCGAGAACTCAAAAGTAATACACAGCATTCGATGAACGTATTTATCATCGAATGCACTCCTACGCCGCGGTCGCGACAAGTTGGTTTTCTGAGCGATTTCGAATCAAACTCCGAGTCGGGAAAGAGCCTGCTCGACGTCTTAGCCAGTCAGGAATGAGTCGAAATTATCTAATATTTAACAGTTATCGGATAAGGTTGAGCGTGATAGTGAGATTTGTCAACGCCGAGGTTTGTTAAATCTGACGAAGCGAAGCTGAGGCGGTTAACACTAACTGGGGGGGGGGGGGGGGGGGGGGGGGGGTACTAACTCCTGTTGGGGGAGGGTCATGATTTTTCAGCAACATTTAGACGATGAAGAGGGTAAAACAGATGCCGATAGTGGTTATTTCAGCAACTTCTCTATAACAATTTCGGCGCCCTTCGCGCACATAAAGAATGACATCTAATATACCATTTGAGCAATGAAGACACCACCCTCACGTCGTTTACTAGAACAAGTGTATCTTGACGAGGAAAAGCAAACTCTCCCAAAAAATGCCCTGCAATGATATGCCTGGCGGGCAAGTCACTATATGTTTGAAAGAAGAACCTATAGGTAAGCGTGTTTTCGACGTTACTGTTACGGCCGCTCCCGTGCCCACCCCGAAGTGGGTGACGTTTTCGTCCTGACACGTGACAGTGTAGCGTGTTTTCTCGGAGAGTTGTAATCGGTCGAAGAAACGAACTCCAAACGTGTTTATGGGGAGTTAAATCGCTTCATGTACGACTTCAAACGTATACAAAGGACACAAATGTAAGGCAATATGGTTTTCTCGTTTGTTTTCCCTAGACGTTAATCTTATGTGCATGTATTTACCTACACTTGTAGAAATTCGTTACCTCGTGAACACTGCTGAACTTGTAATGTGTCAAAGCCACCGGCTGTGAAATCGCGGATTTCTACTTGATGAATTTACGGTATCTCGAGAGAATCCCAACGAAGGCAAGAATATTTGAAGTCTACAAGGACGGACAAGGATCACAGCTGAACGATATCCTTTTAAATTGCACGTTGAATTGTTGAATAAAGATATAGTTGATGTTCGCGCGAGTACCGAATTATTTCTAACTCGAGGCACAACGGTAAACGGCCTCGCCGGAACATTTCGTAACGAATTTATTTTGACTTTATCTTGGACTCAAGGAACAGTTTATGTCATTGTCGTGCCAACGGGCTTTATTGATAGCCATTTCGCAAGATTATTGAAGGTTTTATTGTTGTTATCGAACTGGGAAAGTACTGCATGAGTCATGTCCGAGGGCCGTGCCCAGTCCCCCGCGGAAGATATGGAAGACAGGGAGTCCGTAAACGAAGAAGGGAAACGCAAACGAACTCTAACGGAAAAGGGCAGGGAATATAGGCTGAATTGCCTAAAACGCGATTTAAAGGACTCGTTTCGCGCTGTTAATGCTAAAATGGACGAGATCAAAGGATTTATGTCTGATGTAAACAAATTACACCTAGTAAAGACAGAATATGGGATCCTGAGAACTCTAGTTGAACAATACAAAAACTCTTTTGAATTTTTCAAGAATGAGGCCAACGAGGAAGAACTAATCCCGGAGGGTGAAATATTTAGCGAAAGGATCGATGTTATCGATGAATACCTAAGTCAAATAACGGCATGGATTTCCGAGGCTGAAACTCGCCTATCGGCGCGAATCGAGACAGCATCTAAGACGCGTTCGCGATCTTCAATGAGCACGCGGTCCGTGGTCTCGCGCACCTCATCGGCTCGCGAAAAGGAGCGTTTGAAACAGGCCCAATTAATTGCTGAGAGGTCCTTTCTTAAAGAAAAGCAAGCGATCGAGGCGATGCAACTTGATTTAGAAATCGCTAAATCAGAGGCGAGACAAAGGATTTTGACGGATTTTGAACGAGAAACCGAAGCTCCTAGTTCCGTCTCATTTCACGCGCCACCGCCTGTATCCATCTCTGCGCCCCACACTCCTGCCCGGGCATTACATACCGTCTCGCCCCAGGCTCCAGCAACCGAAATAGCATCATCCCAAAATGCACTTAAGACCACAGGCATGCGCGAAGTAGAATCTCCCGTTCTCCCGCCACGACCTGCGGAGGTACATCCCATCGCCCAGACCTCCTCACCCCAGTCTCTACCGGCCGCGCCTATATTCTCCAGTACCGCGGCAACCGCTCATGCTAGTCCCATTGTAGGATGCCTGACTCCCGGCTTGTCGGACGGCGCGCAAGGCACATCGGTAATGGAACGAACCTTGCATAGTCTACTAGAGCTTCAGCAACGGCAAAATGAGACGATTATGTCTACACATAAGAAACTAACCGCCGCAATGTCGCTGCCGCAACCGCGAGTCCCAACGTTTAAAGGGGATCCTATTGACTATGCGGGCTTCGTGATGGCTTTCGATGCGCGCATTCAAGCAAAAGCAGAGTCCAGCGCGGACAGGTTGTATTACTTGAGTCAACATTTGGAGGGAGAGGCAAAAGACCTCATAGAAGGGTGTTTGTTAATGGATCCTGAAGAAGGATATATTGAGGCGCGTAATCTTCTTAAAAGGGAGTATGGTGACCCATTTAAGGTTTCAACGGCATACGTTAACAAGTTGCATAAGTGGTCGCCTGTGAAGTACGATGACGCCGCCGCGCTTAAACGTCTTTCCATATTGCTAAATAAGTGCAAGCATGCCATGACGAGTAATAGCCACCTATGTGTTCTCGACCACGCGCCCAATCTCCAGTCCGTCGTTTCCAAGTTGCCGTCAAACCTTCAAGGAAAGTGGCGCGACCGAGTCGCTAAAGCGAGAAAGACGGGCAAGACGGTTATGTTTAAAGAGCTGGCAGAGTTTATCCAAGAGTCTGCAGACGCCGCGTGTGACCCAGTTTTAGCAAGACCGCGATAACCGAAGCGAGTAAGCCAGTTATCTCAAACAAGGATGACGACAAGAAAAAGCCCGATGAACGCAAAAGGCCCGACCCACAAGGCAAACGAAGAATCGGCGCTTTCACGGCAGAGTTGTCTAAACCGGTAATGACATCAGCTCCACGAACCAATCACCAATCGACCGCGGCATTACACGGGGCCGGGTCGCCACCCGCAAGCGGATCCAGTTCTGAAGTCAATTCCTCGAGATGCCCCTTATGCACGAGAATGCACGATCTTGATGAGTGTAAGGACTTCCTGGACCGGTCGTACGACGAGAAGAAGAAGTTTCTGGCCGATAGACGCTTATGCTACGCATGTTACGGGGGCGATCATGTGTCGCGTGGATGTACGAAGAAACGGTCCTGTGGCAGGTGCAGTAAGCCACACCCGACTGCGCTTCACATTGACGGATTTAAGCCACAACAGAAGAAGGGAAATGACGCGCCACCTTCTACTGATAGAGAGAGCGCGAACAGAGTCACAAACGGATGCGTAAAGCCAACATCATCGTGCGCGGCGACTGACACCAAAGCAGCTAGTGTCGTCCTACACGCCATTCTCCCCGTGAAGGTCAAGGTTCGTGAGAGTGCTGAAGTGGTCGAAACGTATGCGTTTTATGATAACGGTAGCGGAGGCTGTTTTATGACTGAACACTTGCGCGAGCGCTTAGACGTGACAGGAAAAAGCACGCGCCTACAGCTTTGCACCATGCACGGACAAAGTACCGAGGATAGTGCTATTGTTGACGGTTTAGTTGTCGCGAATCTAGCAGGTGATAACGAAGTCGAGCTGCCTGCGACGTACACTCGAAAGGAGATACCGGTGGGCAAGTACCAGATTCCTACACCAGGAACCGTGCGCAAGTGGAGTCACCTCAGTGAGGTCGCAACTCAGATTCCAGAGTTAAGGTCTGATTTAGAAATAGGGCTGCTGATCGGCAGCAATTGCCCTGCTGCGCTAGAGCCGCTAGAGGTAGCTCCGAGCGGAGAAGAAGGCCCGTACGCTATGCCGCTTCGTCACGGTTGGACATTGAGCGCCCCCCTGCAAGTAACGATGAGTAAAACGTCAAACGAAGTGACCAGTCATCGGATAACCGTTCGTCAGGTGGAAACGATAAAGGACGTGTCGTTGTCGGAAGCTGTTGTGAAGATGTTTGAATTGGACTTCAACGACCGTAAGGCGGGCCCCGATGAAAAGGAGTACTCTCAGGAAGATAAGAAGTTCTTGAATATAGTACAAAGTGGTATGCGCATGGTAGACGGTCATTACGAACTCCCGTTACCCTTCAAGGATACAGACCTAGTTATGCCCAATAATCGCGAGCAAGCAGTTAAGAGAGCTCAGTGGCAGAAATCCAAAATGCTCCGAGACGATAAGTATCGAGACGATTTTACAAGGTTTATGAATGATCTCGTGTCTAAGGGTTACGCAAGTAAGGTCCCAAACGATGAGGCCCCCCGGAGCCCGGAAAGGTATGGTATCTGCCGAGCCATGGCGTTTACAATCCACGGAAACCCGAGAAGATTAGAGTCGTCCTGGATTGCAGCGCACGCTTTGAAGGCACCTCACTTAACGACCGGTTAATTCAAGGCCCTGATCTAGCTAATCTACTAGTTGGAGTTTTGAGTCGCTTCCGCGAAGCTCCCATCGCGTTCATGGGAGACATAGAGGCAATGTTTTTCCAAGTTTGGGTGCCGAAGGACCAAAGGGACTACCTGCGTTTCTTTGGTGGCCCGACGGTGACCTGGAGCGTGAACTGCAGGAGTATCAGATGAACGTTCACCCGTTCGGAGCGCGCTCCTCCCCTAGCTGTGCGTCGCTTGCTCTGCGGCAGACGGCCGATGACAACGAAGGAGCTCTCGGTACGCCAGTCGCTGAAACGATCCGGCGTAATTTCTACGTTGATGACTGCTTACGCTCAACCGAAGATGTAGATACCGCAGTGGCGTTAGTACAAGGTCTACGACAAGCATGCTCTAACGGAGGATTTCGCCTTACAAAGTTCACTTCGAACAGTAGAAAAGTGCTTGATTCGATACCAGCGGCGGAGCGTTCAAAGGAAACGAAGACCATGAACTTAGACTATGATCGACTACCGATCGAGCGTGCCTTGGGCGTAGAGTGGTGTGTCGAGTCGGACACCCTCGGATTCAGAATAGTCATTAACGACAAACCACTAACAAGAAGAGGAATTCTGTCAGTTGTTTCTTCGATATACGACCCTCTAGGCCTAGTCGCGCCTTTTACTCTCGTGGCTAAGATGCTCCTACAAGACTTAGTACGAGACACGACTCTGGGATGGGATGACGTTATTCCAGAGGAAACAAAGATCAAGTGGCTTAAATGGAGAAGTGAACTGCCATTACTGGAGAAACTGAAGATCGAACGATGCGTAAAGCCAGAAGGATTCGGAAAGATAGTAAGTCGTCAGATCCACGTCTTCTCAGACGCCAGCGCTCACGGGTATGGAGCAGCAGTGTATCTTCGCTTGGAAAATGACGACGGCCGCGTTCAGTGCTCTCTCCTATTTGGTAAAGCACGTCTGGCTCCTATCAAGGCGACGTCGATACCGCGTCTAGAACTAACGGCAGCTACTGTCGCCGTAAGAGTGGGATGTCTGGTGTCGACAGAGCTCAGTCAACCCGCTGAACTATTCTACCATACGGACTCGACGACGGTTCTTAGATACATCGCTAATGAAAATCAGCGCTTTCACATATTCGTTGCAAATCGCATCCAGTTAATACGAGACAACTCCAGCGTAAGCCAATGGAGATATGTAGATACTACAGAAAACCCGGCGGACGACGCCTCCCGAGGTCAAGATGCCAAAACGCTACTGGACAACAAGAGATGGTTTCACGGTCCTGACTTTTTGAGTAACAACCAGGAAGAATGGCCAGAACAACCCTTTCCAATGGGTGATGTCCCCAAAGATGACCCCGAGCTGAAGAAGGCAGTTCCCTCCAACGTGATATCGGCTCACGTGGAAAACGACGCAACGCAAAGGCTGATCGAGTACTACTCGGATTGGAATCGTTTAAGGAAAGCAGTGGCTGTATATCTACGAGTCAAAAACGTGTTACAGTCGCGAGTAAGAATCCGCAAGAAACGAGAAAGCGAAGGATTGTCTGGGAACGAAACGACAACAGGTAAAGCAAGCGCCGATATTAGAGATCGTACACCGCTTAAGTTGCAAGATCTTGAAGAGGCTGAGCGCGCTATTGTGCAGTTCGTACAAGGGATGGCGTTTGCTAGTGAGATAGCGATTTTGCGTGGTTTCAACAACGATGAAGAGCGGCCCACATCACGAGAAAACGAGA
This sequence comes from Scolanthus callimorphus, assembly GCA_033964015.1. Taxonomy (NCBI): domain Eukaryota; kingdom Metazoa; phylum Cnidaria; class Anthozoa; order Actiniaria; family Edwardsiidae; genus Scolanthus; species Scolanthus callimorphus. Next base: position 536,256 of record JAWWUD010000054.1, read on the forward strand.
GGTCGAGAAAGAAAGCCTTCATTCGTGGCTCGAGCAGCATCCAACGCCTTGACCCCTTCTTGGACGACGGAGTGTTAAGGGTAGGAGGACGGCTTAGAAGAGCGGATCTATCGGACAGCGCCAAGCATCCAGTCATCTTACCTTATCGAAGTCATGTTTCCACGCTCATCATCCGGCAAGCGCATCAACGAGCAGGCCATTCGGGGAGAAATGACGTCATAGCCAGGGTAAGAGAAAGGTACTGGATAGTGAATGTTAACTCAGCCGTGCGTACCGTCCTCGCTAAGTGTGTGTTCTGTCGTCGTCATCGTGGTCCCAAGGGCGAACAAAAGATGTCGGATTTACCAAAGGGAAGAGTGACACCCGCACCGCCATTCACCGCGACTGGAATCGATTACTTCGGTCCCTTTGTTCTGAAGAGTGGTCCTTCGAGCCGCAAGGAAGTAAAGCGCTACGGTGTTATGTTTACCTGCCTCGCTAGCAGAGCTGTTCGTTTAGAAGTCGCCTCGTCCCTCGAGACAGATACGTTTATACTAGCTTTACGACGCTTCTTGGCAAGGCGCGGTCCAGTGAAGGAGCTGCGAAGCGACAACGGTACTAACCTCGTTGGTGCGGCGAATGAGTTGAAACAGTGCTTGCAAGAGATGGACCAAGGTCGTATCAGAGATAAGATGATGCAGGAAGGAGTAGATTGGATATTCAATCCCCCAGCTGCCAGCCATATGGGCGGGTGCTGGGAGCGGCAAATCCGTACTACGAGAAAGGTGCTGACAGGTTTGTTGAAGGAACACGGTGAACGCCTGAATGACGAGACTTTAGCTACATTCTTGTGTGAAGTGGAGTCCGTGATCAACTCAAGGCCCCTAACGACCCTTACGGACGACGCGTCAGATCTAGACCCTCTCACACCAGCGCACCTTCTTAAGTACTACCAAGTCCGAAGTGGTACTTCCTCCACCTGGGAATTTCCAGAAAGCTGATATCTACCTCAGAAAACGATGGCGTCAAGTACAGTACTTGACTGAGACATTTTGGAAGAGATGGAGACGTGAATATCTGTCTTGCTTACAAGAGCGAAGGAAATGGCAGAGACCCAGGCGTAACTTGAAAGTTGGAGATGTTGTGATTGTTCAAGATGACAGCGCACCCCGTAGTGACTGGTCGTTAGGACGCGTAGCGGAAGTGGAACCAGACTCTCTCGGTTTTGTGCGCTCTGCGGTTCTGCGCACTAAGTCGGGTGTACTTCGTCGACCAGTCGGAAAGCTGGTCCTGCTACTCGCTGATGAAAACTGAACGTTGTAGATAAGTAGATAGGTAAATGACGTTAGTAGACATTTAGGGGCCGGGAATGTTACGGCCGCTCCCGTGCCCACCCCCGAAGTGGGTGACGTTTTCGTCCTGACACGTGACAGTGTAGCGTGTTTTCTCGGAGAGTTGTAATCGGTCGAAGAAACGAACTCCAAACGTGTTTATGGGGAGTTAAATCGCTTCATGTACGACTTCAAACGTATACAAAGGACACAAATGTAAGACAATATGGTTTTCTCGTTAGTTTTCCCTAGACGTTAATCTTATGTGCATGTATTTACCTACACTTGTAGAAATTCGTTATCTCGTGAGCACTGCTGAACCTGTAATGTGTCAAAACTACCGGCTGTGAAATCGCGGATTTCTACTTGATGAATTTACGGTATCTCGAGAGAATCCCAACGAAGGCAAGAATATTTGAAGTCTACAAGAACGGACAAGGATCACAGCTGAACGATATCCTTTTAAATTGCACGTTGAATTGTTGAATAAAGATATAGTTGATGTTCGCGCGAGTACCGAATTATTTCTAACTCGAGGCACAACGGTAAACGGCCTCGCCGGAACAGTTACAAAGCATAGAAATTCGTCCGTTTGGCCGCGCTTCGCGCCACATGAATATTAAGTAACTTCGTCATTTGCGGCGCGCAGTTGTGCGCATGAATAATATAACCTTGTTGGTCCAAGGAGCCCATCAATAGAAGCTTTCATCTAACCTATATAGTCGAGGTAGCGTACTTCATTGGCTCTTGTACGTTAATCATTGTACTTATAGAGGGGAGGATCACTGCATTTTTACCGTGTATTATCCAAAATCCTCACGTAAATAATCGAGGCGATAAAAATAACTGCGCTTCCTTATAGCTTTGACAGAAGTAAGAAAAACGTATTTCTGCTATTAAGAAGAAAGAGACATTGCTGCACTCATACAATAGTCTAACTGACAGGTTTCCCCCCCTCCCCCCCGGTAAATGATGACACGTCATTAACAAAGCGAACATCATAGAGACACTTGCAAGGGAAGGCCGCTTCAAGCCTGTTTTGTGGTTAAATCATGTATGCGATTCGAAAGACATTTCGACAACAGGGATCCTTAGAAGGGGGTTCTGAATTACCAAAGCATTGTAGAACGACTTAGTAAACTTTGCTCAGAGGCAACAAGTGAAATATTAAAATATCGCGAATCAACTTTCGCATGCGCGAGAATAAATTGGCTGAAAACGGCGCGCATGCACATTAAACCATCTTTATATCGCCTTAGTGAACGACGTTTGTGGTTAAATAACACCAACATTCGTTTGCTAATCTTCTTTCTAATCTATTCCTTTGACTTCCTCCCTCTAAAATTATAATTTTGAGGTGTAAAATATTATTTTCTTATACGCATGCGTCATTGACTGTTACCAGAAGTTTCCCCCGCTAGCACATAGAATTTCTGCAAACCCATCCATGGTAAAAGCTGAATTTCCCAAGGCACATGCATGGGAAGTGTTTGGAATTCACAAGGATAGCCGTGGAAAATCCGAACACTTCCCTCTCTTCTACCATGGGAAATTCAGCATGGTTTCGTGGTTGGGTTTCTGCAAACATTCCCTGTGTAGGTGACGAGACGGGGAACTCTGGGTACGAGAATGGCATAATATCATTCATGTACCAGCTTTTTGCCAATTCGAAAGACCTACATAAGCTCCTAAACCATTTTTGACATAAAACCAATGACGTGAAAATGCGTTTCCCACATGGATCGCTTTAATCGCTTTTCAGCCTATAAATATGTTCGAATCCTAGCTATACCGTTGGTTGTTTGCTGCTCATTACATGGGGCGTCTATTTAATGGTCTGGTAGCCGGGCGTTCCCGCACCTAGGCCCCTAGCGAAATCCGAGGAGATACAAAATGTTTAGGGATTAAAAATTGCCAATTATAGTCATTTGTATGATCAATAATGACTAGCTTATAATGAAATGTTTAGCTATTTTAGACCACTGCCTTTTGGATGCCCCTTCTGCTTTTCTTATTTACTTTTTGTTTGTCTTGATAATCAATAAGACATCAAACAAGACACCTTGAAAAACAGAAACAACCATACATTACAATGAAATTAGAATAGATTAAAGGGGCTCTCGCACGCTTGCTGGCCACTTCTCTGACAAGAAAATGCTCAAATCACAATCCAATTCCATCCGCTCGATAACAGGTCAAAACAACCTACAATTGCATTTATCTAAGACTTGAAATGGTTTTCTATTAATTTGGATGATTATTTTGATTACTACGGGCAATTGAACATGCGTTTTTATGGCTACAATTTTACTTATTTTATGTCCACGGTGGACGAATATTAAGCGTGCGAGTGCCCCTTTAAGGTACTAGTGGGACAGGCAGCACCTAAGATCACGAGAGAGTTATTGAAAAACCCGACACTCCAAGACGGAAAAAGGAAATCTGAGACCTAAAATTTGGGAACACTAGCTGTAAAATTACGACTCAATTTCCGCAACACGGAATCTCTCGGGGAACATTTACTAGTAAGGCTTTAAGGATACCTTTCCAGGTGAAGTAGCCTGGTGGATTTGAATGGTTGGCACCAAAAAATGTGGGCCCTCCCTAAATTTACCCCCCCCCCCCCCCCCCCCCCCACCACACACACACACACACACTGACTGCTCCCTTATTCACCGCAAAATTACATCCCCCAACCCACTACAAAATTGAAGTGGTCCACCCTCTCGCGTGTGGAAACATGCAGGACAAAAATGTTGCGTGCTATATGTGTGTTCTAATTTAGCCGAGCTTAAAAACATGAGCCATATCAATGCTTTCTAACTTTATTGATCTTCAAATACTACTGATACAAGCATGAAGACTAACAAACATGCTGATATCTTGGAATCTACAATATATAATCACGATCATTAATGGCCTTTTAAGAAAAAGGGACTGGCTATTTATCGAGTTATGAGTTGAGATTGAGTTGAGTTTTTTTATTGGCGTATTTTCCAGTTTCGGATCACAGTGTTATATTTCCCTCAATGACTCTGTATTCTCAGCATGTTCTCGTGCTCAAATTTCTTGGGACTTTTAATATGATGGAAAGAAACAAAACCTCGGAAAAAGCTTTCGTTGCAAGTTAATTAATGTTAGGGACTATTTTTCGCTAGAATTACTGGACAAAACAGAAACACTGATGAAGTGCCTATCATTCCAAACATCTCTGTGGTTTTGCTTTCTCTATCATAAGACATCTACAACGATATAAATGCGATGTCTCATTTTTTTAAACTCAAACTTACTGAAAGTAAGCTCAACTCATAACTCAATGATTAGTCTATCTCATAGGACTTTCGGCGTCACTTGGCTTACAGCACCATTTTTCCTTTTATCCAATCGATGAACTTGTCGACCCTCGCATACACTCCTGGGTACCCTGGCGTAGCGCATCCGTACCCCCAGCTTGTTGCGCCATGAACGGACCTAAAAACAAAAGGGGAACCCACGCTTAAGGTCGCGAACTACCTCGTGGTAATTTTCGTTAAAATGCCATAATTTCGTGGGAAAAAGTCACATCTTGACAAGTGATACCTCATTTTAAAGCTTATTTTTCTCCTCGACTATGAATAGTTTATTTCAGTCTTCAATTGATAAATAATTCTTTTTTAGGGAGTTTCCTTCGAGAGCTCCACGCACGCGGATTATTTGTTGTTTTTATAAAAAAATTCTTTAAAAAATCATAACTTGAAAAGGAGATCGAATTTTCAAAATACCCGACACGGTTTTTTAGAACACATCTTAGTCAAACCTCATATGGCGCCAATGAACGAAAATAGCAAATATTCGCGAGATTTGAACTCTAACAAGTTGAACTGATGCACCGGAAAGGGAACTCCATAAAAAAATTGTTTTATAAAATGAAATGAAATTATATACCATACTTTAGCCCAGGATATAAGCTTTATCATTATATGGCTTGACAATTTCCTGTGATCTGATTGGCTGGCGCACGGGCTATATTTTGCGTATTTAGCCCCGTGTCCCGAATGAAGACAACATATAATTCAAATTTAAATAAGCCATATAATAAACGAGTTATTAACCTCACTTGCTCGGTCTGTACGGGAAATATCAGAGAGAAATATCAGACCTCGGTCTGTTTATACTGCAAGACCTCGGTCTGATATTTCCCATAAGAGGTATCCGTTGTAAAGATGCGACCATTTTTCGTGAAATTATGCCATTTTAACCAAAAGTAATCCGAAAGGTAGTCCGTAACCTTAAAGAGCCTCTGTCAGCCTCCATTTTGTCAGCCTAGCAACATACCGAGACAGAGGAAGCATCCATTTCCATCGGCTGATTTAGGGAATGCAGTGCAATATTTGCGATTGAATTCGATAAAGAATAATACAACTTCGTTTTTAGAAGACAATTTCCAGATTTCTACACGTAATTCGTTACCTAATATCGACTGAAAACAAAACAAAGGAGGGGCTGACAAGGGTTCTTTAAGATGGCCGGTGTTAAGGCTTGTTTAAGGCAATTTGTAGCTGTCGCGTAAAAACGTGTTCTGCAAAGCTATCGTGAACAAAGTGCGAGGAGGAGCAAAACACAGGACCCAAAATCCCAAACATTTATCTTTGTCACCGCCACGTTCACCATGTGATTTTGTACCAGCTTCGCATAACGGGAGCTTGCACTCGGATTGCATCCAATTTCTAGTTTTTAGGGATAAAATTGCTTTCGACCACACCCAATTTGCTATTCCGTTGGGTAAAAATAAACTGCCCCCACAACTTACCATTTGTCACCATTCTTGCAAACAAGGGGCCCCCCTGAGTCTCCCTGACAAGCATCTTTACCCTCCCTTCCTGCGCAAAACATGGTATCGTCAATGTTACCAACAGCCGTGTAATTCGTTTTACACGTTGCATGGTTAACGATCGGAACTTCCACCACTTGTAGAATGTTCGGGCTTCCTCCACCATATGACAAACTCCCCCATCCAGTAATGCTACATGTCGTACCATCAGCGGGTAAGGAACCGCTCTCCGGCAGACAAGCGGGTTGCGCATAGCTGTCATGGGAGAAAAAGCACGCATGTCAAGAACGTTGTCGTTTTTTTTACGAATCCGCGCGGGCTCCCTGTGGTGACTTTTCAATATATCAGGCTCTTTGATCGAGAAATAAAAAGCAAGATTGGATACAATAGTACGATGTTTCTCGAGTATCTCAATCAAACTGTTTCTAGTTCGGGGTCTTAAAAATACAAGAAAAAATTAAACTTCACTGCACAACTTCATAAGATAGAGCAATATATTTTAGCCTTAAAACAATATAGCTGATTATCATAGCATAAATTGCGTGATTGCCTTTACAGACACCTTAAACCGGGAGCCTTTGCGCCCCGTTTTCTTTTGTTTTGAAATTGATCCATTGTTTTTCGGGTGCTCTGATTGGCTAAGAGTCCGCAAAAGCTCTCGTTTGGTGATGGGCCTCACTCGCACGCTTAATATTCGTCCACCGTGGACATAAAATAAGTGAAATTGTAAAGGTGAAAACACATGTACATTTACCCGCAGTATATCAAAATAATCCTCCAGATTAATAGAAAAACCTTTCAAGTGTTGTACAAATGCAGTCATAGGTTGTTTTGACATGTTATCAAGAGGATGGAATTGGATTGCGATTTGAACTAATTTCTTGTCAGAGAAGTGGCCGGCAAGCGTGCGAGAGCCCCTTTAACCCCTTCCTCGTCCCTTTTGCGCTCGCTCCATTTTTGCGCGGTGAAAAACTCGCTCGTCGAAACCACTTGTCGCTTTCTCCTCTCAGTTCTCGGGATTTCATTTTCCCTGAAAACACACGCTTGCTACGCATGTTCACTCCCTACCTGTTAAGTGTGGCATTGTGGGCGAGTTTGATCACAGCGATGTCGTGCGTCACGGTACCATGATTATAGTTCTCGTGCATAAAGAACTTTTCCACGTTAAAGTTTTGCTCGGCGTCGCTTGGATTAGTCGCATCATGTTCCCCAAGCCTTCGTGCAAAGAGAAAAAAGTAAGAAAAAATCAAACATCAAAAATATCTTAGTTGATAGCCTCTCGCTTTTCTAGCCTTTGCCTGGATATAGTATATCAGGACCACCTGGATATAGTATATCAGGACCAGGGGCGTAGCGGGGGGGGGGGGGGGGGGGGGGGGGGGGTTGGGGGGCGGGGGCACAGGGGGCCGCCCCCTTTTTCAGGAAATTTCCCCATACATTTGCTGGAGGAAATTTGAAAATTTTCGTCGCATGTTTTCACTATCCCCACCCCCACACGCACACAAAACCCAAATTCCTGGCTACGCCCCTGAGGACAGATACCTATTCTAAGCCCAAGGATTTAGATAATCATCACTACCTCCCACCCCCCAGCCCAACACATTGTAAGAAAGCAATGGACGATTTTATAACGCACACGCGCCCGCGCTGTATGTCGGTAGATGTGGGACATTTGTCGAAAAAACTGCTAAACAAACGTGCGCTGCATTCTGGTAGTTGTGGGACACGTCTTGGGCATTTCTGAGTAAAGAAGAGCGCGCGCAGTTATAGCTGGAATTGTCCATTAAGTGTAGCGGGCCACTGAGAATAATACTACTGCACTGCAGTGGGTGAAGCGTAATTGCTCCCTGCAAGAGTTCCCAGAGAAACGCAATGGCGAGTACCAAAATCTGAATGAGTTATTTATGATTTCTTTTCTCCTCAAGATTCACTGAAACGTACATGATTTGACTATAAAGCACACGATGGGAAAGCCATTCAACTGCAAGCGCATGTCACTGGTCGCTCCATTCCATATCTCTGCACTTAGTTTTGACCGGAAAATGACATCACGGTCATATGATAAATAATTGTACCTGACGGTAATGTGGTCGCTCAGAGATGCGCCATAGAGACAGTGTGAGGCAGTGAGAACGTGTCGTTTAGATATCAAAGTTCCTCCACAGAACATTCCATTACTGCCAATCAAAGCAGCTTGCCAAGGCCAGGTGTGCTTGTCGGCGTTTTGACCGCCCACGATTCTGGCATTGTATTTCACTGTTCCACAATTTGCTTCATCGACTGTAAAAGTAAGTTTGAAGAATGATTAATCAATAAATTAAGTGAATCAGTTTTATAATCGGGAGCTCCGCTTTTAGCCAGTGGCTAAATCTATATATTATCTTTGCATCTTTGTATCTTCGTATCTCTTTCTTTGTATCTTTGTGTCTTCGTTCGGGGCCAGAAGCAGAATTTTGAATATTGACTTTGAAGCTAGTTTGAATATTTACAAATTTAGTTTGAATTTTTGAGAATTTAGTTTGAATATGAATACTCAAAATAATGCTAGTTTGAATTTGAATAATCGAGGATTGGACAATCAATTAAATACTTTAATTTGAAGCTTCTTTGTCGACCTATCGATAACTAACTGTAACAAATACCTTTGAAATGTGGGGGGGGGGGGGGGGGGGGAGGGGGCAGAGGATTTGACTTCCCTCTTTTTACTTTATAAAATTTGGGCGCGCTTCGCGCGCATAACGAATGACATCTAATATGCTCTTTGAGAACTCGCGCAACGAAGACACTACCTTCTCACCGTTTACAAGAACAAGTGTATCTTGTCGCGGAAAAAAAGCTCTCCAAAAAATTCCTTGCAGTGATAGGCCTGACAGGCAGTCACTATGTTCGAAAGAAGACCCCTTAGGTAAGCGTGAGTTCGACGTTACAAGCATATAAATTTGTCATTTTAGCCACGCTTTACGCAAATAAATCAATAACAATTTCGTCATTTGCGGCGCTCAGTTGCGCGCTTGAATAATAAAACCTACAGGCTTGTTTTACTACTGCACAAAAAATGGAATGTACATCTATACCCTTTCTCTGACGCTTGATGAAAAATGCGATTATCATCATTTGGGCGCGCTTCGCGCGAAACGGAGGAACAGTGCGATCCCCTCTACCTGTAAAATGTCTTCTACTATGTCAAATAGGGGGCGGGGGATCACGAAAACGTTTAGCAGCTCTGAGTGGGGATCACAGAGGGGGGATCACTGCATTTTGACCGTGTATTTCCCCAAATCCTCTTACACTTCCAATGTTTGTATTTTCATGAAATAAACTTAAGTTAGTTACACAATGCAATGCGTAACATACAGTACTCCGTATTTTAAGAGCCGTCTAAGACTGCATAGTATAGTTGGAACGGTAAGCAGAAGTTTGAATATTAGTCGAGATGGAAGTTTGAATATTGAATTTAGATGTTTGAATATTGGAGGTTTGAATAAAGAATGTTGGTTTGAAAATATTCCGCTTCTACCCCGAATCTTCGTATCTTTATCTTCGTATCTCCGTATCTTCGTTTCTTTATTTTGTATCTTTGTATCTTTGTATCTTTATCTTTGTATCTTTGTATCTTTATATCTTTATTTTTGTATCTCTGTATCTTCGTATCTTTAAATATGTCTCGTTACTGGTTCCGGGGGATGCTCTTGGACCCCCTCTACCGACTAGAAGTGTTACTACTATCGGAAACCACTGCTCGCAGAGTGATATAACGTCGAATTGCAACGCCCATTCCTGCATTCTGATTTGACTGTACTTTCAAACCATGCAGATATGTATACTAAGTTACATTTTACCTGACGCAGACCCTGGACATGCGGCAGAATTTGTAGCAATAGCGCCGAGAACCAATTACAATGCAGAATTCGTGACCGTGTCCTGTAGGAAAAACAATTATATATTAAATTACATTTACCTGGATACGGAGTTGGAGGCGGAGGCGGAGGCGGAGACGAAGTCCCTTGGCAAGCCGCAGCATTTGCAGCACTAACGCCCACGGCAAGTAAGAGGAGAACCTTGTACATCTTTCCACTTGAAGTTCCTGACGAACTGTGCTTGTCAAGTCCCCTAGCGCTGGTTAAGTAGCCTCACATCGGATACAAACTAAGCCTTCGCGCTTTTGACTAACTCCGCTTTTAATAAAAAAGCCAAAACTTAACAAATATCAAGGATGGCCATGTTCATAGAAGATTTTCTTTAATTTTTCACCTGTTAGTCTCGCGCATGCGTTGTCTTTGTCGGTCGATTAAAAGCTACCTTACCTTAAATCTCTGTCATGTTTTACTAATTTGATACTAATCTTGTGTTTTACTTTTTAGTTACAACTTTTGAAAGTTCGTACTTGACTGTTTAACCAGGCGATCCATTTAAATCGGTGGCTTAATACAAGCATGACCAACGTTGATTAACTTTTTCAACGATCAATTATTTTATTTGTCAACAAAACATCTTCCCGACTTTGTAAATTAGTCCCTCGCACAACTCCAGCTAAAATATGTTATTTGATATGGGATTGCGACAATCACGTACGGCCATGGCTTGAATAGAAATTGCGCCCGATACAACGCATAAAAATTTTCATTTTACGCCTCACTTTTAGACTGTTTTGAGTTTCTGCAGTGTTCTCCTGGATTTAAGCCTAGATTGTTGATAGATTACACCTAAAATGTTAGTACAAGGCGTAAAATTACGACTATGCATGATTATAGTCTTATTTTCAAGCCCAGAAAGGGATTCTTGTGAATACTCATGAATTGTCTTTGTAGGATTTTCTCGCAAAAAAAAATCATTCCTATATAAGAGGAAAAGAAATGTTAAGACAGGTTGTTTTAGAACTTAGCAATTTGAACATGAAGCGATGAAAAATCTTGATTTAATATTCAGATACCGTGCAATGCGCTTTTGATCATTGTATGTTAAAAAGCGCACTATAAATTAATAAATTATTATTATTATTATTATTATTATTATTGGTATGAATAATTACGTAACAACGTGGATTTGGAAAGAGTGTAACCTTTGCGGCCATTCAGCATTTAGTTTTCTGAAATTATTTTTTGTAATTCTGAAATTATTTATAGTTCTGAAATTATTTTCGTATTTCAGAGATACATTTCTGAACTTATTTGAGGAAGCCTGAAATTATTTTCGTAATTCTAAAATTGTTTACGTACTTCTGAAATTTCCGTTTTTCTAAAAAACATTTTCGCAACTCTGAAATCATTGTAATTGTCAAATTATTTCTGCAACTCTGAAAATGTTCATCAATGATTCCTAAGTGCAACGCACCTTCCACCTTTTTCCCTTATAGTCCTTTCAATTAAGCTTTTAACGTGGAAACATTTGCAACATGGGTTTTTATACAGCAAATTCTCAGGAACATAGGTGGAGAAATACGTGTTCAAATTTGTGAAAATCCATTCGGGGAAGTTGGTCAAATTGGGGTTTTCCGTCTTTTTTTTTTTTTTCAGTGAATTTTATTAAACATTGGTTTTACAATACTTTTTTCCTTTTGTACATTGATAATTATAACCCTAAAACAATAACAACCTAAAGACTAAACTAACTATCCCCACACAACTACAAGAAACTAAAACTACCACTGGTACAATATACAAGAAAAAAAAAACGAAAGCACCAACTAAAGAAATTGAACAACTGGGAGAAGAGGCCCCCATTTTTTATAATGAAAAGCTAGATTCTGGTTTTCGAAGGCAATTGATTTTTCTATTTCGAAAACTGCTTTCACCCTTTTCAAGAAAAGGTTTCTACGCGGTTTTGTTTTGTTTAATTTACTTCGGAATATGTGATATTTAGCCAAAATCAACAAATGGTTAATCAGCAAGGAGTTTTGAATGGTTGCTAGAACCCCAAGGAGAATGTCTGATTCTTTTAGGCGATATAGGAAAGCTCGAAGGAAAGCCTGTTGTTTTCGGTGGCACTTCAACAATGAAAGCGAACAATTCGAAGGGAGGGCTATAGACTGTATAGCCATAACTCGGTGTGATGAGCAATTTCTTTCTATACTGCATAATGTGATCGCATAGATGTGAATTTTGTGTTTGTTTATAACCAGTTCTGCAAATAACTAAATAATCCTGCTGAGTTTTGACGAATATCCCGTATCCTTGTATTTCCGGCGTAGGTGATACAATAAAGTTCGAATATTATACGCTAAAAGATCTGAAAAAGTGTTCATAGCCGTATAACTCATCGCTCAGAAATTATTTGTTTCAACCGAAAAACCTTATTAAATCCTCCCCGGTTTCATCTGTACAGTCAATAAACATTCTCTCAGTTTCTGTGTTTTTATTCTCTAAGTGCTGTCGAAAACATAAGGCGCCCTTGACGACGTCGCCGGTAAAACCAAACTTCCTCCGGTCAGATTTCTACGAAATTTGTATGTTATTCCTACATATGTTTTTGACAATAAGTACCAAAAATTTCCATGTTGCAATTTTTCTCCAGGTTCGGGCTTTTTCGGGCTAAATTGGCGGGATTATTATTACGGCTGAGCTTTGGCAAGGAACATAGGCCGTAGGGTAGGGTACTTAGGGCAGGCGGCATAGGGCAAAGTACTGCTGCAGGGTATAGGCCATTAGTACGCTAGGACCTTAGTAAGAAAGGGTCTTCTCCTCATTGTGAGGGAACTCCAAGCGGTCGAAATACACGACCGCTAGACAAGGAGAGGTTGGAAGACTTACGGGCTGTATTTGATGACGCAAATTGCTGCCGCGCAGCTTACAATCATGAGGACTGTTGAACAGTATATGTGCCTCCGAGACCAGGCCATTGCACTGGGAGACAATCCCCTACTCTTACGAAGAGTGCAATGGGTTCTTTATCGTGCATGTTATCGTCCACCTTAAACAGGGGTAGAAGGGAAGGCAGACGGGACCGCGATTTATCGTCTCATCCGAAAGTAGTAGAACTAAGTTTAACCCACAATATGAACTGTCTCGATCACGACTAGAACAGAACCCTATAGATCAGGGTGGTGAAGGGGTTCTCCGTGATCCGTGATTCACCCCAAATTTGCTCCGTGACTCGTGAAAACAGGAAAATTATTGCCGTGATCCGTGAAATCTCATGCCCTCGTGACCCGTGATTTTACGAATTTCTCTTACGTGACTCGTGATTACAGGCCTAGAGATTCGTGAAACGTAAAAGCTGGTCATTAGAGACGGACCATTTGGATCAATATCGAGTAGGCTCATTCTCTTCTGACTGCTTTTTAGGGAACCTGACGTCCTTATAAATAGATTGTTTTTTTTTGTCGGCTCGCGCTGCGCGCTCGCCATCTACAACATCAAAATGTCTTTTTAAATTGAGCAAATTTCCTATCAGCAAACAGTAAATAAAGGTTTAGCAAATGTCAGAAAGCACAATTGTTAAACATCAAGTTCTCATTTACTCCTGGACTTTCCCCATTCTTTCAACTTATATGTCCAAAATTTGCAGCGCGCTTCGCGCGCATAAAGAGGATACTTTGGTGTAGAAAGAAACTAAAACATCGTACTGTGCTTTTTTAATTTTCGAAAATTTCTATTATGTTTTTCCGTGACTCCATTTCTTCAGCGTGATTTTTATGTCTCAGAAATAAGAATTCATTAACCGCATAGATTGATGTTCAAAATCGCAGCGCGCATCCAGCGAAAATTCTGATCTGGATGCTATGAGCAAGCCAATTTCGCGAAATGATAAAATAACAGGAGACCTTGAAATCGTACTTTATTGAATTGTGATCAATTATCGTGTTCATGGCGATATAATTTAAGTGAAATCTCACACCATCAAAAGAAATATCAGGAAATGATCGAGCACAGTACTTATATCACTATATTTACTTAAAACACAACTTGCATAATCGTTTTTAAAATTTTACTTCCGTGATTCGTGAAAAGCGTTTTCATTGACTCCGTTATCCGTGAAATAACGAAAAATCGGTCCGTGATTCGTGATCGCTACCCCCCCCCCCCCCCCTTCACCACCCTGATAGATATGTTCGCATCGTAGCCGAAATCTCCGGCGTGTTGTAAGAACTGCATATATAGAGGATATTACACGGTGGCGCGAAGATATGGATTTTATTTTCGAGTGGCAAGAACAATATTTCACGAACGAGCGCAGCGAGTGAGTAAAATATTGCTTTTGACACGAGAAAATGAAATCCATATCTTCAAGCCACCGTGTAATGTTCTTTTTATTATATGGATTAGAATTGACATAGCGGCAAAATATTACAAATTGAACAACTCACTTGGTAAAGTCGAAAGTTTATTTGTGAAATGCTCCCTCAATCTTTCTGATTCCCAGTGTCGTTAAGAACTAATTTCCCTTTTGGTGGTGTTGTAGCTTTCTCTGCCATAGTTGAAATGAGTTTTTTCTTTTTAGAACTAGAACAAAACTTAGTTTTGTGGCTTAAAACTCGTGTGACCGAGCGAGCGAGATTTCACTGCAGACGAAGTCAGGAAAACAACACTGCAAACGTGCACATCCGGGACATTCGGTACATAACTTTCATATTTTCACCTGTTCACTAGTGAAGATATGGAAAATACGAGTGTTTTAGTTTCCGGGTAAAACACTGGCATCCATATAATAAATGGTCGTCTTACAATGCTTCCGCTCTCTTGCTCTTTGAGATGTCTGGATGTATGGTCCTATTTTTTTTTTTCTTTAAGCAGATGCTATTTTTTTTTCTTTAAGCAGACGCTAATATGTGGATATCTTAGCGGAGCTCCCGCGGGCGCCGAAGGCGCCCGCGAGCGGAGCCCCATACCTACATGCAGGAGAGAAGGAACAAAACAAAAGTGTATATGCATCAACCAATTCTGTTATGGACTTCCGGTTGTGTGTCCAGCGTCCGTCGTCGCACAGGCAACCCATGACCAGTTTTATAGCAGAGCTAAATAAATGGTTTATATCTTGGGAAGGGATAAACCTCAGACAACCAAACTTGGGCGAAGTTGTCTTAGTGGCAAGGGGGGTGCAACGGCATGGTCACGTGGTGTGACATCATTGATGACGTCATCAAACGAGAAAAAGTTTATATCTTGGGAAGGGATGAACCTCAGACAACCAAACTTTGGTGAAGTTGTCTTAGTGGCAAGGGGGGTGCAACGGCATGGTCACGTGGTGTGACATCATCGATGACGTCATCAAACGAGAAAAGGTTTATATCTTTGGAAGGGATGAACCTCAGACAACCAAACTTGGGTGAAGTTGTCTTAGTGGCAAGGGGGGTGCAAAGGGCGTATCACGTGATTTGACGTCATCGATGACATCATCAAACGAGAAAAAGTTTATATCTTTGGAAGGGATGAACCTCAGACAACCAACCTTGGGTGAAGTTGTCTTAGTGGCAAGGGGGGTGCAAAGGGCGTAGTCACGTGGTATGACGTTATCGATGACGTCATCAAACGAAAAAAGGTATATATATCTTGGGAAGATATGAACCTCAGAGAACCAAACTTGGGTGAAATTATCTAAGTGGCAATGCAAGGGGGCTGCAAGTGCTTAGTCACGTGGTATGATGGTGACAGGCTATGCCAATGCAACCTCTTTTCAACTCTTTGTCTCATTAATACTGACAAATATTTAACCGGGAGCTCCGCTTTTAGCCAGTGGCTAAATCTATATTAAGTCTCTTTACCCAATTCCAGATGGCTGGCTCTCTGCACCCCCGATTGTACATTTCCTATGGAGGGGGGAGCGGTGACGTTCCCAGTCAAACGCGCCTATTTTCTCGGCTCTTTTAAGGGGGGCTAGTTGGATACAATCGTAAAAAGGGGTAAAGTAGAATCAAAAAATCAATTCTCAAAATTTCAGGAATTCCGACAGGCAATTGACCGAGGGTAGTTTAGTTAAACCTAACGCAGGCGGAGGCGTTGGAGAGGAGTTTTTGGGTCAAGAAACCCCATTATCATACCATACGAGGGCCATCGTTGATGGCTAATTTTGAGTGTTGGAGCATGCGCTGAAAGGTCTTTCTCTCAGGGGCTCTGTATTAAGGTGACTCGCTCGGAATGGTTTGTGCGCTCATCTGTGTCCAGAGCTGAACTACCATGTTATACATATCGGGCTATAACTTTTGCGTTTTTGGCCGATTCCAGTAATTCTTTTTGTAAATCAAGCACAAATGACCCTAGATTAGCTGCGAATTCTCCGATCTTTGCAATCTTGTTCATCAAGGTCACAATTCTTAAATACAAAGACGACCCCATAGTTTTTAATGCCCTCTCATAAACAAATCTTGCAGATATTTTCGGCTTAAATCTTGGCGATGCTCATTAGAAGACTTGAACTTTCATCTGGCCAAGTTTCAGAAAATTCGTAGGCCAGAAATGTATTAGCGAGGTCGATGTCGAAGACGCACCACAAATTAAGCCTTTCACTAAGACATGAATGTAAAAATTTCCTGCGCACTAATAAAAGCATTTCAACCTATCAATTTTTGGGACAAGTTACCTATATACAATGTCAAACTATATGTTAAGAGCAATTGCTTTAAATCCAAACCACTTAACTTTAGAAGCACCGTTTCTTTGGGGCATATAAAACCAGAAATTTATGGCATCCCGCATTTGGTAAATTTAACCTTAAAATTGGATGTTTTGTATCAAAAGAGATATCACGGAATTAAACTGAATGTTTTTGAAAGCTATTATGCAGGTTTAACTTAAAGTTGAATGTTTCATTGCCGCGAATTCTAATTTTCTTCTGCGAGCTAACTGCGCTCTCTCCTTGGCCGCAGGTTTCATACCTGTTGTTGTGAAATGCTAATGATCAGGGCACTCAATGGAAAGGGGGGTAATGTTACCTTGAAAATGACAATAGAAAGAGTAATGCTTCGTTTGATCTATTGTAATAACAACACTACCATGTCTCAGAGGAATACGTTATCTGCCAACAGTATGTTCCCTAGGGTGAGTCACAATTTAATTGCTTTGCTCGCTTCTAATTTGCGACCACAATGTTAATAACATCATTGTTGTAATAATAAAATCACTTCAATACCAACACGAATATGATGGTCATTACCCCCCTTTCAATTGAGTTCTGTGATCATTAGCATTTCACAACAACAGGTATGAAACCTGCTGCCATGGAGAGAGAGCTCAGTTAACTCGCGGAAGAAAATTAGAATTCGCGGCAATGAAACTTTCAACTTTAAGTTAAACTTGCATAATAGCTTTCAAAAACATTCAGTTTAATTCCGTGATATCTCTTTTGATACAAAACATCCAATTTTAAGGTTAAATTTACCAAGTGCGGGATGCCATAAATTTCTTTGTTTTTCTGGGTTTATGCCCAAAAGAAACGGTGCTTCTAAAGTTAAGTGGTTTGGATTTAAAGCAATTGCTTTTAACATATAGTTGGACATGTATCTAGGTAACTTGTCCCAAAAATTGATAGGTTGAATTGCTTTTATTAGTGCGCAGGAATTTTTTACATTCATGCCTTAGTGAAAGGCTTAAATTGTGGTGCGTCTTCGACTTCGACCTCGCTAATACATTTCTGACCTACGAATTTTCTGAAACTTGGCCAGATGAAAGTTCAAGTCTTCTAATGAGCATCGCCAAGATTTAAGCCGAAAATATATGCAAGATTTGTTTATGAGAGGGCATTAAAAACTATGGGGTCGTCTTTGTATTTAAGAATTGTGACCTAGATGAACAAGATTGCAAAGATCGGAGAATTCGCAGCTAATCTAGGGTCATTTGTGCTTGATTTACAAAAAGAATTACTGGAATCGGCCAAAAAACGCAAAAGTTATAGCCCGATATGTATAACATGGTAGTTCAGCTCTGGAACAGATGAGCGCACAAACCATTTCGAGCGAGTCACCTTATCTCTCGCATGAGTCAGTGGCTGTCACCAGAGCCTCCTCAGCAAGGTTACGAGCCGGGGAGCTCTGGGTTCGAGAATGAAGAACCCCGAGTTTGCTTTCGTGCGGCCGCATACTTGGATTTGTGACAGAATCCTATTATATCTCTTTTTTGTGTAAATTGAGGACGAGATATCATAGGATTCAAGTCTATTCAAAGCGTTCAGTCGGTAGATTCCGCCGAAAATAGCACTCAAAAAGGCGATATCGCTTTCTTCGTGCTATTTTCTTAGTGGAATCTAGCCTCCTGAAGCTTTGAATAATCCTATAAAATATGACGCCCGGCCACCAGAACATGTATGGACGCCCCTTGTATGAATAGTGAACAACCAACGGCATAACTACGACGCTCTCTTTCCTATCAATCCCCCTCCGCCTCCCCCCCCCCCCCTCCCCCCTGGATCTGTGATGTTTGCTTTCTCTGTCATAACAAAATGTACAGCGATATAAAGACGATGTCTTTCCAATTTTACTCAAACTTCATCAAAGTCAAGCTCAACTATTAACTCTATGATCAGTCTATCTCATAGAGCGTCCGGCATCACTTGGCTTACAGCGCCATTTTCCTTTTATCCAATCCATGAAGTGCTTGACCTTGGCATACACTCCGGGGTAACCTTGCTTAGCGCATTCCTTGCCCCAGCTCGTCGCTCCATGGACGAACCTAAGAACAAACGGACATACATTGTGAGTGTGTTTCTCCGGATTTGGGATACATTCTTTACTGACATTCAAAATGGGTTACGAATCCTGTGAGTCATTGCTCTGATTGGCTAATAGACCGCAAAGGCTCTCGGTTAATGATGGCCCTTGCTCGCACTCTTAAAAATCTGAGATCATTTTTTTTGTGAAACCCACCTCAAAGAGAGTTCTGTGTAGGGAAAGTGTTTAGTTCGGGCGCGAGAATTCTCGGGTGTCCGTGAAACGGGCTCCCGGCTGGATCGGACCTGACACCTTAAGGGGTGGACTATTAGAAGTTGGGGGAGGGGTTAAAAGATTAATTAAAAGAAAAATCGGATCGAGCAAGGTCAATCCTTAAATTTTTTTGCAGAGATCCAAGCTAGTAAAAAACATCATACAAATTCCGAAAACAATATTGCACAACCTGATTCCCGAAAAAAAATAATCATCATACGGAAAAATACCCCCCGCCTTCCCCTAATTTGTAAAGTGTAAATGTAAATGTTTGAGACCGACTCCCCAGAATTGCAGCTCGTAAGCTGAATTGCGCTGGGTAAAAGAGATCAAGGTAATTGATCGATAATCAATTACCGATAATACTTACCATTTTCCGTCCTGTTGGCAAACAAGGGGTCCCCCTGAGTCACCCTGACACGTGTCAATACCCTCCCCTGCTGCGCAGAACATGGTATCATCAATTGGATTATAATTCGAGTAATTTGTCGCACACTTTGCTTGGTTAACGATCGGGACTTGCGCCACTTGCAGAATGCTTGGGGAGTATCCGTTTGACTTCAAAGTTCCCCATCCAGTAATGGTGCAAGTTGTACCATCATCAGGGAAAGGGACGTTCTCTGGAAGACAGGCAGGTCGAGCAGCACTGTCAAAAGAATAAAATATATATGTCAAAAACGTTTAACAAATGTCCTCTCTTTTCCCTTATATCAAGATAGTTCCCGTTGAAATGTGTCGTTTTCTAAAATTTCCTTATATGGAAGTTTCTACTTACCATATTTGGAAGTCCAGAAGTTTTCCTAGCTTATTTCTTGCCCTATATATTGTCAAAAAGTTCGCCAAAACTTGAAGTTTTTTGGAGAGAATCGCTGTTCTTGTAGGCCGCCATCTTTGTTTTGGCCCCAGGAGCCCGGAAATTGAAACACAGGTAGCCCGCGTCACGCACGGGTTGGCATTGACAAATACGACATATTTATCTTGATGGTATTATGTCCTCTTACACACCATTGAAAGACATAATAAACTGATCAAAATGTTGTGGACTCACGAGGCGCAGCCGAGAGCGTGGTTGAGAGGCAAATATTAGAAATCGAGAAACGCGCGCGTTGTGGTAATAATTAAGCTGTGTTTTCTTGGTATTAACTATTTGCCATATAACTTCAAAACGACAACGATGCGTTAATCAAAGTAAAAAAAAAAACTCTGGTGTATTATGTTAATACCTATTGTCCTACCTGTCAAGTTTGGCATCCCAGGAGAGCTTGATCACAGCGATGTCGTGTGTCATGCTGCTCCCATTATAGTTTTCGTGCATAAAGATCGATTCTACGTTAATGTTTTGCTCGTACGATTCGTCTGCAATGCTCTGATCATGTTCCCCAAGCCTTAGTTAAATAAGAAAAACAATTCAGGTAAACATATTTTAGTGTTAAAATGGTGTTATAAGTCATTTCAGGAATATAGCATCAAAGAATGGCGTTTTAGATATCATAAAGAATTTGATGACATCATTGATGACGTCATATTATCTAAACATAGTTAGTAGAGGCCGACTCTACCAAACTATGTTCGTCTGATGTACCAGTCAAGAGGCAGCCAGACATGGTAGTTGAAGGGGATTGATTCGAGGATCATATCTTAAAAACGGTAATAAGTTAATTACCACCCTCCTTAACTAGAGTATATGCAGCCATTTTTCCGCCCAAGGAGAAATGGGGTTTAGGCGAGGCCGTGACGCCGATCATTAGCTAGGTGTTGAAGATGTCGGCGCCAAGTGGATTAAAGATGTCTGCTCCCTTGGATCGATGACATGGGAGTAGTGACGTGTCACTACGCAACGAGTGTTAATGTTGTGGTTAACTCTAGACCCATTTTGAACACATCGGCACAGTCCCTTTCCCGAGGGAGAGACTCCCCATAAAAAAAGACGAGCGTGATCGTCCTTTCCCTTAGAGTATATAATTCACCCAACTGCTATCTCTTATAGGGGTGTCCGAAGAGTCTGCTTTTAGGGCGTCGCCAACTGATGACCTAGAAATTCTCGAAAATTCAGCGACAACACAGAATAAATGGTAATTTCAAGGACCGCAATAATATTAGGATTTTCCGCATCCAAATTGCTATCTCTTAGGGGTAAAATTCACTGTTCATGACCATACCCAATTTTCCATCCCTTAGGGTACGAGCACTCACTCATCATTCGTTCGTTCGCGGCTCTTCGCAACTCGTGACTAAAAATCGTCCACACTCACCAACCATGAAGTAACCTATATTTACCTGATGGTAATGTCATTCGCAGAATCGTATTCCACGCAATGAGAGGCAGTGAGAACGTGACGTTTAGATATCAAAGTTCCGCCACAGACGATAGAACCAGCACTATTTAACATAGCAGCTTGCCAAGGATAGTTGTGCTGCTTGGCGTCTTGACCACCAACGATTCTGGAACTGACCACTTGCCCACAGTCATCTGTACCTAGATTAGTTTCAAGAATATTGAAAAAAAAAATACAGTGCATCTTTCCAAAACGCACTTCTTGCTGCCGATGAGTTAAAAGATTATCTATCAACCGGGAGCCTTTGCGCTCCGCCTCCTTTCGTTTTCTAGTTGATCCATTGTTTTTCGGCTGCTCTGATTGGCAAATAGACCGCAGGGGCTCTCGGTTGAAGATGGCCCTTTTTAAAAGGTGACTCACTTGAAATTCACAATGCGCCCAACTGTGATGGCTCGAACGCAAAGTTGCAAGGCATACTCAGGGTCATAACTTTTGCGTGCCCCTTTTACTCTATTTTCACAATGCTTTTTACATGCAATGTACCTTTCTTATTGATGTCTAAACCAGTAAATAAATACCGATTTTCTTAAAATTAATTAAGGAAGCCACAAACTCTATTTCTTTGAGCCATTTTAGGCAATGAACGACCCTCCACCTAGTCTCAAATCAAGCCAAGTTTCAGAAATTTCGCCGGAACAGAAGCGCGGCAACGAAATCGCCGGTTCAACAAATGTTTTTTTAGTTGGAGATTAGTAATGTTGTTACGGCGTTTGGTTGTCGTTGTTCTGGGACAAATTGACCGCAGAACCTTTATTATGTTTTGCACGATTTTCATAATTCTGCGAACTCTACACCGACCAACAAACCGCGGTTTGGCTTCCGTCAATCAAACAAGTAAATAACTATGGGTGATTTCACGTAGGTTTTGTTGGATCTTTTGAACTGATAGGGGCTATATAGAAAGCTAAGCTTCACAACACAATTTTTCACATGCGTGGACTTAAAAGGTTTGATTGACGGAAGCCAAAACGCAGTTTGGCGTTCGGAAATGTCAAATGGGAGTTCGGAGAATTATGAAAATCGCAGTAAATGGAAGAGCACACCAAGTCATTCTTAAAGGGACATGGTCACCGAAAACATCAAAATTATAATATCACAAATAAAGAAAATAACAAGTAAAGAATGCTTTCAACTTGACGTGGAGAAAATTTGAGGTCATTTCGATGTAGGATTGCAAAGATATTCGCGGATTGTAATTACAGCTTACATGAGGAAATCCGACTCTTTTGAAATCGGTTTTACCTTAATCTTTTTTCAAACATACTAAATTTGCCATCTTAATTCGCTCATATCTCAGCAATCCTTCATCGTAATCCCATAAAATTTTCCGTACTTCTTTCTTTAAACTGACTCTTTCAGTTTCAGAGAATATTTTTGTATTTTGTTACAATAATTATTTTAGTGTTTTCTAGGTGACCATGTCCCTTTAAGTATTTGATCGCATTCCTGAAGCGAAAGATCGTTTGCCACTCCGACAATGGACTCATTAGAGCTCCTAACCAAGACTAAATGACAGCAAGTCGGAAAAGAAATTGTAACTCAGGCCTCTGATACGTACTAGCCCTACATACAATGCTTTCAAGTGACATTCATCGCCGAATATGCAACGCCATTCCTGCATTCTGATTGGCTGTATCGAGCTGTATTTTCAGTGGCGTGGTATAAAAAGAATGATATTGATACTACAAGTTAATTACCTGTAGACACTGGACATGTCGAAGCATATGCAGCACTATAGCTGACACGGCTGCATATCTGAACTCAATTTAACTTATGTTAAAATCACGTCACAGTTACTACATTTTACATTGTTAGCGGAGCTCCTGCGCGGGCCGAAGGCCCGCGCAAGCGGAGCACCATACCTAAGGAAATAACGTCTAGGCATAACTATGGAGTTGATTTTGAAACGTCAGGGGTTTTCTCGCTCATTTTTTGCTTACGTTATTGACCGCACCAAGTCAAATGATTAGGGCGTTGAAATGGTATCGCGCAAAAGATGAATGTTTCCAAGTTTGGTTGCCATAGGTGGTTCCCTTTTTGAGATATGAATTTTTTTCTTTCTTCCTGGTATAAAGGTATAGCGTGCGTCCGTCTGTCCGTCCGCCGTACGCGGAAACTCATGGGAGCCCTGTGATATACTAAGTTATCTAAATGGCAAAGGGGTGCAACTGCATGGTCACGTGGTATGACGTCATCGATGACGTCATCACAAGAGAAAAAAAATATGTCTCGGAAAGGGATCAACCTCAGACAACCAGACTATCAAAATGGCAAGGGGGTGCAAGTGCAAGTCGAGTGGTATGATGGCGCAAGACTACGCCTATGTACAATGGCAACCTTTTTGCCTCGTTAACAGAAAAATATGTAACCGGGAGCTCTGCTTTTAGCCAGTGGCTAAATCTATATATTACATTTTACCTGGAGTCGGAGACACTGGACATGACGAAGCCTGTGGAGCACTAGCGACCACTGCAAGTGAGAGGAGGACCTTGTACATCTTTCCACTTGAAGTTCCTGACGAACTGTGCTTGTCAAGTCTCCTAGCACTGGCTAAGTAGCCTAAGGTTTAATACAAACTAAGCCTTCGCGTGTTTGACTAACTCCGCTTTTAATAAAAAAGCCAAACTTAACAAATATCGTAAGGATGGCCATTCATTGAATATTTTCTTTAATGTTTCACCTGTTAGTCTCGCGCATGGGTTGTCTTTTTCGGATGAGCGAACCTCTGTTATGTTTGACTAATCTTTGTTTTTACTTTTCAGTTACAACTTTTGAAAGATCGTTAGCTGAGTGTACAACCAGGCGATCCGTTTTAATGGTCGGCCCGTTGATGAGCCTTTTCAACGATAAATTATTTGTCAAATATTTGAGAATGCCAAATATCTTACGCCCATTGTAGATTATTCCCACGAACAAATTTCTCCAGCTAGTTTATGAATTTTGCAGAAACATTACTTCAGCTGAAATATGTTGTTTGATATGGGATTCCGACAATCAAGTAAAGCGATTTTATGACTACTCATGAATTGGCTTTGTAGTTTTTTTCTCTCGAAGTATTCCTTTCTATTAAAAGATAAAAATGTTTTTTCTGAGAACGCAATATGATAAATAGCATAATTAAAGTCTATATAATTGAATCCACTGCTACGCGCGCGGTCGCGCCAGGCTGGTTTTTCGGGCGATTTAGAATCAACTCTGAGTCAACAAAGAGCCCGACGTCAGCCCGTAGGAGGGGAGGCTTGAAGGGTTCGAATGAACCCCCTGGAATGAACCCCCATGGAGCCGTTCCGACTCGCTCTTGCAAAGAAGGCTTTTGTTATTCAAAAGAGTGATTTGTTCTTGTCCCATTTATGTTGCGTGCGCAACATCGTGAAAACTGCCAATTCATCGTGTATTACCTCTGTTTAAGGTGCTCGACTCTTCTGAGGTGGATTTACAAAAATACATTCTGAAAATTTCAGGAATTCTGGACTACAGGCAAGTTGCGAGCGATTGTAATTTTGTTAGAACAAGTGCTCAGATAGACTGGGCTGATCCAGGATATCTACTAGTGTTTCTTGCTAGTGTGTTTTTCCGTGACTAATGTTACCGATATTGCGTTACTTGTTAGGCAAGTAAAGGTACCCAGTCGTTACTTGTCATTCTTTCTAGTGTGTTTTCTTGCGTTACTGGACTGTTACTGGTAATGCGTTACTTGACCTTGGCAGGTGCGAAAATAATTATTGTCAAGGCACAGTCCATCGCGCGACCAGCTAATCAATCATCTGACTGCATGGAATTGTACACACCTTTTTCAGCGGAAAGTTCAACTGCCTGGTAGATCCTTCATATATCAAGAAAATTTCGCCAAAAACTGTCGTTTTGCCGACGTTGCAAAACTTCCTTATTAGGAAATTCCCCCTTACCTTATTTGGAAGGACTGTAAGTACTTTTCCTCATATCTCATCGAAAAAAGCAGAAAAATTTACCAAAACTTGCAGATACTCGAGAAACATCGTTCTCCTGGCCGCCATCTTGTTTTTGCCCCCCGCCGAGGGGCCTGAGACGCGATTTGAATACCACAGGCAGCCCGCGCGGATTTGCCATTAAAACGACAGCACTTTCTTGATATGATATATGGTACAGTAGTGTCCTCCGTATAAATACCTCCCATGTCTGGACACTGAAGTGTCCATTATATGAAGAATCTATAGTACTGTCTGTTGTAAGGGATGGTTGTAATTTTTTTCGCTTCCAGTTTTTGCTACTCGAATTCTTTTCCCTAAAGTGACTGTGCTC
This sequence comes from Scolanthus callimorphus, assembly GCA_033964015.1. NCBI lineage: Eukaryota > Metazoa > Cnidaria > Anthozoa > Actiniaria > Edwardsiidae > Scolanthus > Scolanthus callimorphus. The sequence goes on from JAWWUD010000054.1 coordinate 561,837, forward strand.
GATATTTTTTTCCTGAAATTTCTTTTTTTGGTTCGAGGACATCACTTAAATTATTTCGCCCTCAAAACGACAATTAATTGATCAATTCAACAGTTCCGGTTTGAACGAGGGCTGACAACTGAGAACTTTGCTTTGAACGTTTCTCTATGCGCGCGAAGCGCACCGCGATTTTGAAAATCTACGAGGTTAATGATATTCTTATTTTTGTAATAATAATAATAATTTTGCACATATCAGTTGAAAAGCAAGTAAACCTTTTACTTATCGTTTTCTGAATTTATTCTAAAAAGGATATCTAAGCGTTTATTGTTGTAGTTGGCGAGCGCGCAGCGCGAGCCGACAAAATAATCTCTATATTTACAAAGATATCAGGTTCCTTAAAAACGGGAAACAGGAGAGTTTTTTTTTTCGCCACCAGCTTTGCTTGCGCATTTTTTTGTAGGTCAGGGGTTTGCTCTAATTTTTTGGGGGGGAATCATCCCCCCCCCATCAAGTATCAAATGGTCCATCCCTAACCCGCTGGCCGGCGGCATAGGAGCTTAAGTAACAATACTATGAAGACCGAAATTATCGTGTTAACTCAGTAAAACATTTCTAGCATCATTTGGCATCAGCAAAGTATGGCTATATGTCCTAAAAACAAGTGCCCATGACTTTGTTTTGGTATTCCTACTTGCGCCATAGCGCATCGCGGGATAAAGCACACCGTTCTCCAACTTTTTCTAAAATAGTGTACAAGTCAAATAGGTGTATCCTTATTTTCTATCACGACAACTTGCTGGGTGAGTTAAACTCTGATGGCGATCCTACCCACTCCGGAGTCTTTACAAAAAATACAGAGCGTTTAAAGAAAGCCCTGACTAAACTAGGACACATGTAGTGTGCAACATTAATACATGTTTCCTTCATGTTTCCTTGTTTAGCCACGCTGGAATCATTGTCGCGCGCAACATATTTTGTAGCCGGGACAGACAGAAATGTTTCTTCGCAAGACAAGCAACATTTTATGTGTCCTGGACACGCAGCGATGTTTCCTAGTTTAGCCACTCGGGAAAACATGCAGGACAAAAATGTAATGCTGCGCGCTATCTACATGTGTCCTAATTGAGCCCTAATAAACCTTTGAGCCATATTCATTGCTTTCTAACTTTATTGGTTTTTAAACACTACTGATACAAGCATGAAGGGTTATCAACATACTGGCATATTGGAATCTACAATAATCACAGTCATTAATGGCCGAAAAGAACTCGGATTGGCTATTTATCGAGTTATGAGTTGAGTTTGAGTTGTGTTTGAATAAAGTTTTTTTATAGGCGTATTTTCCAGTATCGGAATCCCTTTTTAAATTTCCCTCAATGACTCTGTATTTGAAAATTCAAAGTCATTTTTCGGCATGTTCCCGTTTGGGATTTTGGTATGATAGACACACTAGGAAGAAAAAGCTTTTGTTGCAATTGCTTTAATGTTAGGTTCTATTTTTCGCTATATTTACTGGACTAAAAGAGAAAAAGGTTGCTCATATTCCAAAGATGTTTGTGAATTTTTCTTTCTCTATCGTAAGAAATGTATAATGTTTATTAATTTTTTTGCAGCTTAGAGCTGAATTACAAGTATGGTCAGTAGTTAATATGCACACGTCTTTTCAAATTTAATTTAATGTCCATCTGTTTTAACTCAAACTCTTCAACTCAACTCAACTCATAACTCGATGATTAGTCTATCTCACAGAACTTGGCTTACAGCACCATTTTCTCTTTTATCCAAGAGATGTATTTATCGACCTTGGCATACACTCCGGGGAACCCTGGGTGAGCGCATCCATAGCCCCAGCTAGTGGCACCATGAACGTACCTAAAAACAAATGTGGAACACAAAGTTACGATTGCGGGTTTGTATGTTTCAAATACGCAAAAGTAGCCAGGATCGCAACTCAAACAAAGAAAGATTATTTAAATGTGAATGCCACGTGATCTGAAATGAGGGGTCTATTGGATGAAAACTCTCGGAGATTTATTTAACTGGCGCCGATATGATCAGTCTCGCGAGAAAAAAAAACGAGGAAAATATTAAATCCTTTTCCGACAAAATGAACTCGGGCTCCCACCGTTAACAATGGCACAAATTATTGTACATATGTATATACATTTTTCTATATTAGAATTAATTTTAATTACATTTTTGAATATTGTAAATTTTATATATATTGTATTTTTTAGTCCACACGCCCCTTGTGGAAATCAGCTGCGGTTGACGGGGCAAGCGTGTTTAAATAAAGTGTTTACTACTAGTTACTAGCATCTGTACACACATGTCATTTCTCTGTCGCGCATGTGTGAGAAAATGGCGTGAGCTTGGAGAAACTGGTCGATCAATAGTTTGTGCGCGAGCAAGAAAATCATCAATTTGCTCTACAACTTACACAAAATCACTTTTTGGGCCTTCAATGGCTCGTTTGGTCAATTTAAAGGCTCTTGAACGCAGCTCTGACACTCATTCTAAAGTTTGCATTTGAGAATTCGCTGGGAATCGTTTTATTTTCTGTCTAAATTGGAGCAAAATGTTGTGCGTTGGTCGTTGAACGAGAAATCCGTCGGTGAAGCGTGCGCTGTTTTCGAAGCAAAAACACTGACGCCATTCTTGTAAAACCAGCCAAACCAGTCAAGTACGTCCACGATCCTGGACGAAGTTGTGACATTTGTGTGCAGAGGCCACTTCAAGAAGTGGCCTCTGCTATAGCAGGGAAGCTAAGCACCGAAGGATATGTGCATATGGTGTTAGTTTTGAAACGCCCCGATTCATTTCCTTTACGTAATGTTTTGAAAACTCGACAATCATTCTGCTTTGTCAGAACGTGCTTTCCTTAGAACTATTAGTTTTATCAACTTAGATAACGTTTTGTGTATTTACGCCTCTTTATGTCTTTAATTTGCCGCAAGGAAATTGCTTTTGGCTACGTTATGTTTAGCCGTAGGCAGCGCTTCCGCACCGCTACCAGTATGGGACACGTTCAGCCCATTTCAAGAGGCATAAATAGCCAAACGAAAACGTGTATTCTTGTTAGTTCTGTTTATTTGCTACCCGCTACGATCACATGGATCACCGTCTACCGCTATCTTTGGTACGGGCGTAAAAACCAAAGTACGTAAGTTTTACACTTTTCTTGTTTTTAGTTATTTCCTGTGTTGCATATGTCAAATTAGTGAAGTTCAATGCTATATCTCGCAAACTTACTTGTTTAGTTATTATTGATGTTATGATCGCCATTATCATTGTCATTGACATTTTAGTCACGAAATCAGTTGCACCTTGAGTGCTGAATCTTAAGTTTCAATGCAACACTACTCCATGTATTAAATTAGGTTATAATATTTAGTATAATCACAAATAGGCCCAAGCTTGTTTAGCCCTACCCAGATCGGCTATATGCTGTAATTAAGTTGCAATATTTAGACGTATATACGTGTCAGAAATCAGCATCAAGCCTTATGGAAGATGCATAGCCTTATTAGTTTTGCCCCTTTTTCCAATATCGGGATGACACATGTAAACGTCTCATTGATCAATACGTTCAATGCTTGTAGTTGTTATTAGTTTTACTTATTTCGTTAGTTAGGTTAACACTTGTTGTATTCACATTTCAGTTTGAACCCGCATACTGCAATCGCATACCGCATATTGCAACCCGCATCTTTATCCGCAATCCACATATTGTAAACCGCATTTGTACTACCGCGACTATCTCATATCAACCGCTACTGTTTTGTCATTTTCGCTACCGACTATAAGTAACGCAATAGGTTTAGATCATTTTTGTTCATTAAATAGTTTGTAAATCAATTTGCGGAGTTCGAATCTTTTGCTACCGTACCGCGCTACCCTGTGATTGTTAAGGCTTGAGTATCCGCGACCTCTAGAAGTCTTGGCAACCACATCAGTTCAAATTTGGTGTACGTTGGATAGACATTTTGCTACGTTTGAGTTGTGAAGGAATTCAAACAATTAGTTGGACGTCAAGGAACACTTGACTTGTTATTCGTATCATATTCTACTTGATTTGTTGACAGTTATTCGATCATCGAGTTTCACTTATCTGTGCGATTTATTGACTGTTTATAGAGATATTAGAGCAATTAACAATATCCGCTATAGAGATGGAATCAAATGCTAAGAAGTTTCGTGGACATGCGAAGGCGCTCGTCACGAAGAAAATGAAAGAAATCAAAACGCTAATGGCGAACAGTACGTTAGGTGACATTGATATTATTACATGCAATATGCAAGAACTTGTTAAGCTATTTGAACAGTTTACCGCAGGCCATATGGCATTTCATGCGCTATTAGAAGGAGAACTTTCTATTTTCGAATCACAGAACTACTATGATTCAGTAGCATCTAAGGTAGAACATCTAAAGAAAACTGTTAATACTTGGATGGCAGGGGGTGAAGGATTAAGTCTAGAGGGGAAGGAATCGATAGGACCGGACGACTCAGTGTCGCAAACTGCATCTTCATCTAAGAGTTCACTTTTATCCGAGGCTCGTGCGAGAGCGTCAGCCAAGAAGGCTGTGATAGAAGCTGAACAGGCAACCCTTAAGCGACTCCAAGATGTAGAATTTGAGGAGCTCAGACTGCGGCAAAGGAAACGGGAACTGGAGCTTGAGATGGAGCGAGCGAAGGCAGAGGCTGAAGAAGGCGCATACGCCGAAGCAGAGGCGCGTGAGATTGGCATGCTTAATTCACCCGTCCAACTCAGTCCAATCCCAAGTACCATGACGCTACCTACATGGGCGTTTCCAAGTACGACAACTACCCACCCCAAGGCTGAGATCCCGCAACCAGACATCAGCTTCAAACCAGAACCTGACACAGCACCACCTGTCAAGCCAGTACCTGTCAAACGAGAACCTGTGACGCAGCAGTTTGTCACGCCAGAACCTGTCACGCCACATCCTGTCACACCATCACATGTCACGCCACAGCCCGTCACGCAAGCACCCGTCACGCCCCAGCCTGCTGTTCCACATCCGCCCCAAGTCCAGTACGCCACGCCTTGGCCTGGATATACCCTACCCCCAATAGTGTACACACCACAGCCAACACCCAGTGACCAGTTCATGCAACAACTGGTACAACAGCAACAAGAGGCCATAATGTCCCTCACGCTACCGCAACCAGATGTTACATTCTTCAGTGGAGACCCGGGGGAATACTGTGATTTCATCCGAGCCTTTGAGAATGTGATAGAGAAAAAGACAACTAGCCAGAGTTCCCGCCTGTACTACCTTCTTCAGTACACCAAGGGTCAGGTACAGGAGCTAGTCCGATCTTGTCTGGCGATGAGCGAAGACACGGGATATCAGGAAGCAAGACGGCTACTGAAGGAGAGATATGGTCAGCCCTACAAAATAGCTACAGCCTGCATTGACAAGGTGCTGAATGGTCCACCCATCCGCAACGAAGATGGACCTGCTCTACAGAAACTATCCATTCAGCTGACTAGCTGCAAAAACACGCTCACCGAAATAGGATATATAAGCAGGCTAGAAAATCCAGAAAGTTTGAGAAAAATAGTAGACCGGCTTCCCTATGCGCTTAAAAACAAGTGGCGCGACATAACAGATTCCATCATGCAACGGGAAAACAGGGACCCAGACATCAAAGATGTAACCAAATTTGTGGAAAATAGGGCTAGGGTAGTAAACCATCCTATCTTTGGCAAGATCACAACTGATCAAGCTAAAAGCAACCCTGTCAAACAACCTAGGAAAGGTGTAGGCTCATTTGGTACTGAAGGGAAACCACCACAGCAAACGGGAAAACCCAATGAAAATAAGACTCGCCCTAAGTGTCCTTCATGCGATAGAGAGCATTGGCTCTCACAATGCGATGACTTTAAGAGATTAACTCTTAACGAGCGATATAGGTTAGTGCAAGCAAAGAAGCTATGTCGCAATTGCCTAGTAACAGGTCATTTTGTGAAGGACTGCGCTAAGAGAAGCTTTTGCCGCATCGACGGGTGCATTAAGAAACACTCCACCTTTTTGCACCAAAAGGAACAAAATGAAAGAGCCCAGCCTTCAAGCCACGCAACAGCAAGCACAGCACACTCGACTGAAGAAAGTGAGCCGGGCACATCACCCACTGATCCTCCAGCAGCAACAAACAGCTATGCTAAAACGCAATCGTTTGAGACGACAGGCAATTTATCTTCCGTTGTAGGATTTTCTGTTGTACCTGTAAAAGTCAGTGCAAGCGGAAGTAGTAAGAAGGTTCTTACGTATGCTTTCTTAGATTCAGGGTCAAACACTTCATTCTGTACGGAAGAGTTGCTACAAAAGCTTAAGGTAAAGGGGGAGAAATCAAGTCTCTCTCTGACTACTATGCAAGCTAAAAATAAGCCTATTGAGTGTTCTTTGATTAATCTAGAACTAAGCGATCTCTGCGATGGTACATCGGCAAAGTTACCTAAAGTTTATTCTAGACCTAGTCTGCCAGTCTCAGTGGATGCTATTGGCACCCAGGAGGATGTCAACCGCTGGCCACATTTAAAGGGTATCAAAATCCCTAAGATTAACGCAGAGATAGGCTTGCTCATTGGAAGCGACGCGCCTGAGATACTGCAGCCCAGAGAGGTGCGAGTAAGTCAAAATGGCGGTCCCTTCGCGACCCGAACTATTTTCGGGTGGGTTCTGAATGGCCCACTAGGAAGACAAGGAGAAAGTTCTCCTTCGGCTAATTTCATTGAAAGCAATGAAGCGCTAAGTGCGCAGTTTGCAGATTTTTGCAACCACGAATTCAACGACTCCGTTTACGAGCCAAGGGCCTCAATGTCTAGAAACGATCTGATTGCTTATGAAATGATGGAGTCAACCGCGACCCTGAAAGAAGGTCACTATGAAATCGGATTGCCATGGAAATGCTACCCTCCTGTGCTGTACAACAACAAAGTGCAAGCAGAGCAGCGACTGTCTTACCTCAAGAACAAGTTGGGGAAAGATCCACAAGTGCACGAGAAATACACCAAGTTCATGGAAGATCTCGTTGTGAAGAAATACGCAGCCAAGGTTAGTGAGGAAGAACTCAAAGAAGCAGATGTGTTTTTCCTGCCGCACCACAATGTAAAAAGTGAAACCAAGCCAGACAAAGTTCGTGTGGTAATGGACTGTAGCTGTAAGTATCGAGGCTACTCACTTAACTGTAACCTGCATCAGGGGCCGGATTTGGCTAACCTGCTTGTAGGTGTTCTCTCTCGATTTCGACACAAGCAAATTGCTATTCTAGCGGACATAGAGTCCATGTTTTATCAAGTCCGTGTGCGTCCAAACGAGGATGCTAAGTACCTCAGGTATTTATGGTGGCCAGAGGGCGATCTGGAAAAAGAACCAGAGCAATACAAGATGTTAGTCCACTTATTTGGAGGAGCATCATCACCTAGCTGCGCAAATTATGCTTTAAAGAAAACCGCTCAAGACAACAAGTCTGATTTCGATCCAGGAACAGTAAAGACTGTGATGCGCAATTTCTATGTAGATGACTGTCTGTGTTCCGTTGAGACAGAACAAGATGGAGTTAGGTTAGTCGGCCAACTTAGAGATTTGCTAGCTCGAGGCGGATTTAACTTGACCAAGTGGATTTCCAACTCTAAGACGGTATTAAATTCAGTACCAGAAGCAGCTAGGGCAGCCTCGGTTAGAGACCTGGATCTGGACAATGCGACCCTTACTGAACGAGCACTTGGAGTACAATGGTCGGTAGGTGACGACGTGTTCACGTTCAAGATTGCTCATAAAATCAGACCAGCTACGCGCAGAGGTTTATTGTCAATTATCAGTTCAGTGTACGATCCGTTAGGATTCGTTTCTCCTGCAATTCTGCCAGCTAAGGCCATTCTGCAAGGCTTACACACGAAATCGCTAGGGTGGGATGATAAAATAGATGACGAAAGTGAAAAGAAATGGGAAACTTGGCTAATCGACCTAAAGAAATTAGAACAATTTGCAATTCCTCGTTGTTTCAAACCAAAAGACTTTAGCGATGTCCATTATGAACTACACCACTTCAGCGATGCGTCAACTGTAGGTTACGGCGCAGTCTCATACCTACGCGTTATAAACTGTGATGGCAGAATTCATTGCTCTCTCATTATGGCTAAGTCAAGGCTAGCTCCATTGAAAACTATGACTATCCCTAGAATGGAACTTTCCGCTGCAGTTTTAGCGACAAGGCTTGATCGTATGATTCGGCAAGAAATAGACCTCCCAATAGAAGGTTCAACATTTTGGACTGACAGTACTTGTGTTCTGAAATACATCGAGAACAAGGATAAGAGATTTCAGACATTCGTAGCCAATCGAGTGGCAGCCATACTCGATCAGTCCACGCCTGCGCAATGGAAGTACTTAGACACCACACTCAACCCTGCTGACGATGCGTCCAGAGGTATGTCAGTTGAAGCCTTAATCAATGATGTGCGTTGGGTACAAGGACCCACTTTCTTGAAACTCCCCGAGAACGCATGGCCTAAGCGACCAGTAGAAATTGGTCAAGTCAGCGACGAAGACCTTGAAGTAAAGAAATCGCCACAGGTAAATGCTACTAATGCTACTCCCAAAGAAGACGATTACATGACTAAGGTGATCGAGCGCTTCTCCTCGTGGTCCCGCCTAAGAAAGGTTTTGGCTTTAGTATTGCGTTACATCAGCAAACTTCGACAACTTGTTAGTCAGCGCAAAGCAAACGAGAGCTCTAAAGGTCAGAAAACCACGAAAGACGCGCCGCTAAGCGTTTCAGAGCTACACAACGCAGAAGTTATAATCTTGAAATGTGTGCAACATCAAAGTTTCAAGGAAGAATTGCACGCGTTAAAGTCGTCAAGCAGTAATTGTACGATTAAACAACACAGTGATATCCACAATCTTGACCCTATTCTGCTAGAAGACGCCCTCATCAGAGTTGGAGGACGTTTACGAAATGCTCCTATATCACATTCAGCTAAACATCCGATTATCCTACCAAAGAAACACCATATTTCTAAGTTAATTATTAACTACTATCACCACGCATCAGGGCACTCAGGGGTAGAATACACTCTATCGCTAATTCGAGAGAAATACTGGATAGTTGGAGCGCGATCAAGTGTTCGCAAGTTATTGCATTCTTGCTTCAGCTGCAGAAGGCGTCAAGCACCTGTTATGCAACAGAAGATGGCAAGTCTCCCAGAGAATCGTACAACACCTTCAAAATCAGCTTTCGCATTCACAGGGGTAGATTGTTACGGCCCATTTTACGTTAAACGGGGTCGGACAACTGCAAAGCGCTACGGGGTATTATTTACATGTTTAACAATTCGTGCAGTGCACATAGAAATAGTTCACTCTCTGGACACGGAGTCCTTTATTAATGCGTTACGTCGGTTTATTGCGAGACGCGGTCCACCTGAAGAAATCAGATCGGATAATGGTGGAAACTTCGTGGGAGGAGAGAGGGAGCTACGCGAGGCAGTCGACAGTTGGAATCAACAACAGATTCATGATTATCTACTTCAGCGTAATGTTAAGTGGATATTCAACCCACCGGCAGCATCTCACCACGGAGGAGTCTGGGAGAGATGTATCAGAACAGTCAGAAAAGTTCTGCGAGCGCTACTCAAAGAACAGCTGATGGATGATGAAGGATTAGCTACGCTGATGTGCGAAGTAGAATCAATCATCAACGGCAGACCAATAACAAAGGTATCGGACGATCCTAAGGATCTGGAAGCACTCACACCAAATCACCTGCTACTTCTACGAGCCGGTAATTCTCTACCGCCAGGCGTCTTCACCAAGGACGACATGTACAGTCGGAGATGGCGCCAAGTGCAGTTTCTCAGCAACCTCTTCTGGCAACGATGGATTAAAGAGTATTTGCCTTCTCTACAGCAACGCCAAAAGTGGAATAAAGTGCAGAGGAATCTGTCAGTCAACGACATCGTCCTACTGTTAGATGAGCATTCACCACGGTCAATGTGGCCGCTAGGACGAGTGCTAGAAGTCTACCCAAGCACCAAAGATGGGTTAGTACGCTCAGCTAAGGTGAGAACAAGAACATCAGTACTCGTGCGTCCTATTGACAAGATTGTATTACTAGAGGCATCCAAAGACGAAGAACAATAGTTCATCTAGTGTATGGACTTTTAGCTATAGCAAAGGACATTGAATAATGGACATTTTCAATTATCAAATATATTTCGTTTCAAAAATTTTGTTAGTAAATTGGGTAAAGGCTCGATTTGTCGCCTTTAAGGGGCCGGAATGTTAGTTTTGAAACGCCCCGATTCATTTCCTTTACGTAATGTTTTGAAAACTCGACAATCATTCTGCTTTGTCAGAACGTGCTTTCCTTAGAACTATTAGTTTTATCAACTTAGATAACGTTTTGTGTATTTACGCCTCTTTATGTCTTTAATTTGCCGCAAGGAAATTGCTTTTGGCTACGTTATGTTTAGCCGTAGGCAGCGCTTCCGCACCGCTACCAGTATGGGACACGTTCAGCCCATTTCAAGAGGCATAAATAGCCAAACGAAAACGTGTATTCTTGTTAGTTCTGTTTATTTGCTACCCGCTACGATCACATGGATCACCGTCTACCGCTATCTTTGGTACGGGCGTAAAAACCAAAGTACGTAAGTTTTACACTTTTCTTGTTTTTAGTTATTTCCTGTGTTGCATATGTCAAATTAGTGAAGTTCAATGCTATATCTCGCAAACTTACTTGTTTAGTTATTATTGATGTTATGATCGCCATTATCATTGTCATTGACATTTTAGTCACGAAATCAGTTGCACCTTGAGTGCTGAATCTTAAGTTTCAATGCAACACTACTCCATGTATTAAATTAGGTTATAATATTTAGTATAATCACAAATAGGCCCAAGCTTGTTTAGCCCTACCCAGATCGGCTATATGCTGTAATTAAGTTGCAATATTTAGACGTATATACGTGTCAGAAATCAGCATCAAGCCTTATGGAAGATGCATAGCCTTATTAGTTTTGCCCCTTTTTCCAATATCGGGATGACACATGTAAACGTCTCATTGATCAATACGTTCAATGCTTGTAGTTGTTATTAGTTTTACTTATTTCGTTAGTTAGGTTAACACTTGTTGTATTCACATTTCAGTTTGAACCCGCATACTGCAATCGCATACCGCATATTGCAACCCGCATCTTTATCCGCAATCCACATATTGTAAACCGCATTTGTACTACCGCGACTATCTCATATCAACCGCTACTGTTTTGTCATTTTCGCTACCGACTATAAGTAACGCAATAGGTTTAGATCATTTTTGTTCATTAAATAGTTTGTAAATCAATTTTGCGGAGTTCGAATCTTTTGCTACCGTACCGCGCTACCCTGTGATTGTTAAGGCTTGAGTATCCGCGACCTCTAGAAGTCTTGGCAACCACATATGGAAGCAACTCAAACAAAGAAAGATTATTTAAATGTGAATGCCACGTGATCTGAAATGAGGGGTCTATTGGATGAAAACTCTCGGAGATTTATTTAACTGGCGCCGATATGATCAGTCTCGCGAGAAAAAAAAACGAGGAAAATATTAAATCCTTTTCCGACAAAATGAACTCGGGCTCCCACCGTTAACAATGGCACAAATTATTGTACATATGTATATACATTTTTCTATATTAGAATTAATTTTAATTACATTTTTGAATATTGTAAATTTTATATATATTGTATTTTTTAGTCCACACGCCCCTTGTGGAAATCAGCTGCGGTTGACGGGGCAAGCGTGTTTAAATAAAGTGTTTACTACTACTACTTTACTACTACTAGCCTCTGTACACACATGTCATTTCTCTGTCGCGCATGTGTGAGAAAATGGCGTGAGCTTGGAGAAACTGGTCGATCAATAGTTTGTGCGCGAGCAAGAAAATCATCAATTTGCTCTACAACTTACACAAAATCACTTTTTGGGCCTTCAATGGCTCGTTTGGTCAATTTAAAGGCTCTTGAACGCAGCTCTGACACTCATTCTAAAGTTTGCATTTGAGAATTCGCTGGGAATCGTTTATTTATTTTCTGTCTAAATTGGAGCAAAATGTTGTGCGTTGGTCGTTGAACGAGAAATCCGTCGTGAAGCGTGCGCTGTTTTCGAAGCAAAAACACTGACGCCATTCTTGTAAAACCAGCCAACCAGTCAAGTACGTCCACGATCCTGGACGAAGTTGTGACATTTGTGTGCAGAGGCCACTTCAAGAAGTGGCCTCTGCTAGCAGGGAAGCTAAGCACCGAAGGATATGTGAATATGGAAGCAACTCAAACAAAGAAAGATTATTTAAATGTGAATGCCACGTGATCTGAAATGAGGGGTCTATTGGATGAAAACTCTCGGAGATTTATTTAACTGGCGCCGATATGATCAGTCTCGCGAGAAAAAAAATCACACGTGAAAATTACATGTTGTTTTCACATGCGGAAAATATTACATTTTTAACAATTTCTCCAGTCAGTTTGGTGTTCGGAAATGTAAAGCGAGAGTTCGAAAGAATTATGAAAATCTGCTCTGATACCTGATGAAAGTAGACGTTTAGGTATAAAATTCACCAAGGCAAGTGCAATCTCTAAGGGATGTCCAAAGAGATTGCAAGGATGTCTAAGACAAAGGTGGACTGAATTTCAGCGATAATAGAATAAAATATGTCAACTTGACGGTAATTTCGTAAGGATCGTAATAAAAATAGGTAAAACTTAAACGTTTTTCTTACTTTTAAAATATATTTTGGGTTAAAATTTAGTTTTTCCACATCCAATTTTCTATCTCTGAGGGATAAAATTGCTTTTGAAAACTTCCAATTTGCTATTGGGTTAAAATAAACTTTCCCGACGAGCACCCCGCGTAACGCCATGACGAACCAAAAACATTGCGAGTTGCGCGCCGCGAGATGTTACACGCTCGCAATACTTTTTGCAACTTGCAATGCGCTCGCATTGGAACTTATAAATTACAGCTGCACTATGAAATCAAGCGCGAGGATTGCCTCATTCAGGGAACCATTGCGCGATAAATTGCCAATGTTACACGCAATAACTTGTCTTGCAACGTTGTGAAAAGTAGAGGTCAGTTCTACCAAGAGTGGATTAACAAGAGTTAGAATCTTTCGTACTGTATTTGTCCACATCACAGTCAGCAAAGTGTCTATTTTTAGATTTGAATTTCGCGCGCGAAAGTAGTCGAATCCTCTCTTGATTCCCCTGAATTCATCGTATACCCAACACACAAAAAAAATGGAGAATATCCTACATTATCTTTGCGACTTTAAAAGTTTTTCGAACGATCTGTGATTTAATTTTAGGCTGGATCTCACAACTCTTCTCGTGGCGAGAAAGTGGGAACCCTGTGGATGACGAATTTTAGCGGGAAACCTAGTTCTAAAAATAGACACTTTTCTGACTGTGATTCGGGCGTACATAGTAATATGGAAACTCTTGGTAATCCACTCTTGGTTCTACATAGTCTGCAACTCGGAACGTTGTGAGGTAAGTTCTACATAGTCTGCAACGCGCGACGCAACAAAATATTGCACTGCGGGGGGATGTTACCGCGCACTTTTCGCTGCAACTCACAACGCAACAAACATTGCGTGGCGAGTTGCAAGAAAAACTGTCCCGTGTAACATGGCCTTTACTACTTACCATTTACCATCTTTCTGGCAAACAAGGGGGCCCCCTGAGTCTCCCTGGCACGCGTCTTTACCCTCTCCCCCTGCGCAGAACATGGTGTCGTCAATGTAATTACCAACAGTCGTGTAATTCGTACTACACGTTGCGTGGTTAACGATCGGAACTTCCGCCACTTGCAGAGTGTTTGGGCTTCCTCCACCATATGACAAAGTCCCCCATCCAGTAATGGTGCACCTTGTACCATCAGCGGGCAAGCTGTGGGCAGAATCCGGAAGACAAGCAGGTCGCGCAAACCTGTCAAAAGGAGCAAAAGCACGCATGTCAAGAACGTTATCGTTTTTTGTTTACGAGTCCGCGCGAGCTGTCCGTCGTGGGTTTTTAGCTCATCTCGTCTGAGAAAAAACAACAAGATGCATGGGAACCAAGAGTACGTTATTTGTCAATTATCTGAATAGGCTCCTAATACAACTATATGTCATCATTTCACCTTTTTCTTGCTTTTTTCGCCAGAATTTTTATCAGAAGAGGACCTTGTATCATTTCCTAAGGTAAACGAATCCAAATATGGTTTTGATCGGGAGCTGTTGAAATATTAGTTAAAATTGCTGATGCGCGTTGATTAGTTGAGAGCCGTGTTTATAACAGGACAAAGAGGATTGCAGGGGAAGGGAAAGGAAAGAACCCCTTCATTCCCTCTCCGCGTCCGTTTTTGCGCTAGCTCCATTTTGCGCGTCCGAAAACTCGCTCGTCGAACCTCTTATCGCTTTCTCCGGTATATGCTTCATGCATCTGAATGCCCTATAGTCGTCTTCTTATAGAATGAGGCATAATGAAACAAAACGACTATTCATTTAAGCATTAGAGCATAATTTTCTATGATCGACTTTATCGGCGCAATAGAGCACGCGTGATGTTAGGTGAGACACGAGAACGTTATAAAACGCCTTCGAGTGTCTCTCCCAACATCACAAGTGCTCTATTTTCCGATAAAGTCATAGAAAGTTGTGCTCTAATGCTTTTATGATCTACGGGGAAGTACCATTACTTTATCGGTGTAACAGAGCATAGATTTGGACCAACCAGAGCGCGCGTTATATCGTAGTTATATTATAAATTCAAATAAGGCGACTATTGTGACATTCAGTAATGAATCATTGAAGCATATACCCTTTCTGCTCTCGGTTACACCCCTCTGTAACAGACCCGACGAAACCTAGATTCCCACCAGGTTTTCAGGAAAATGTCATCGGGTGAGACAAATTGTCGTCGGGTCAGCTTATTTTTTCACCGACGAAAGTTCTTCTCATCAGTGCTGTAGGAGTTTCTTGCTTAAAATAAAGTCATTTTAATATGAATTCAATTTATCAGCGGCTCTTTTTACGTCTTTGTATTGTTTTCTAAAGTACGTAATTCTATACTATGAAAAGTGGCAAGCACACTCAAATTTCGCACCGGGGAAGGAAACAAACGTCCGGGTCAATTCAGAAAATTCGTCGGGTCCGGGAAGGCTAAAAATTCACCGGGGAAGTATATAGGGTCAACATTTCTGTCGGGTACAGGGTCGGGTCTGTTACAGAGGAGTGTTCGGTTCTCTAGATTAATCCTTTTTCTCTGAAAACACACGTGAAACGCTTAATACAATGCAATTACTCCCCTACCTGTTAATTGTGGCATCTCTGTTGAGTTTGATCAGAGCGATATCGTTCTGCACAGTGTCGTGATTATAGCTCTCGTGCACGAAGAACCTTTCCGCGTTGAAGTTTTGCTCTGCCTCGACTATTGTGATGGACGTATCATGTTCGCCAAGCCTTGATGCGAAGAGAAAAAGCGAAATAGGTATCCATCATTTCCTAGCTTTTCTAGCCTTTGCCTGAATCGTGCAATTTATTAAAAAATAATTCGATGACTAATTGATACACTGCGGACACTGTACATGTCGACTAAGATTAACTAGTTTCATTAGGGTCATGAAGACTAGTTAACCTAGTCCGAAATATAGGACTGTTTACTTCTTTAAAGGAGTACATGTATGGCTTCTTTGTGATGAATTTATGACTGAAAATACTGAGAATTTATGAGAATTTATGATTGAAATACGTTTCAAGAAGATTGGATGTTTGTGGGTTACAAATATATAGTCACGACAACTCGGTAAGTTCTTGAGCCATCAGCAGGATCAAAGGAAACGAGAAAAATGTATATTGCCTCCAATGGGACATCGAAGCATGCGATACTCGTAGCTGATCGCAAAGACTTTGCGCTGGCAATTCTTCCCACTAGGATTCAGCTTTTTTGGCTAGTACTTTTCAGACGAGAAACGGTTATATTTGAGCTACAAGGTGATCACATGCAGCTGTGTAGTTTACGGTTTTCCTTGCGCACTTCTTGCAGTCCACATATTCGGACCCGCTCACTTTGAATCTCGGCTGTTTGCTGGATTCGGATTTTAAGCCATAGTAATAAATCTACTTTCACGTGTACTTTATTGAACAAACGAAAGAAACACGCGCGCTCGACATTGTTTTGGTTTGGTTATTTTCCCTGGTACTAGAGCTAGACAATAGTCGATTATTTTTTCGGACATGATTTTTACAGCCGCCTCAAAACGTGGCAGCGCGCGCCGCGAAAAGTAATTGTATCAGGCGTAACTTTATTTTTCCTCCCTCATTTTCTCTCGGAAAAATAAATTCCAGGTTATCAACCGTGTAGTATGGCTCCCTATCTGCACTCAGTTTTGACCTTATATGGTAAAATAAGTGAACGTCAAAGTGATAAGATAAATATTTGTACCTGATTTCTATTTTGTCGTTCTGAGTTAGGCCATGGAGACAATGTGAGGCGGTGAGAACGTAACGTTTAGATATCAAAGTTCCTCCACAGAACCAAGATTGGTCGCCGGAAATCATATCCAAAGCAGCTTGCCAAGGCCAGGTATGCTTCTTGGCGTCTTGGCCCCCAACGATTCTGGAACTGACGGCCTTATCGACTGTTCCACAAGAATCTGCATAGAAAATGATAGAAGTCCATTTGAAGATAAATTTGTCGCTTTTGTCAATGCTAACCCGTGCGTGACGCGGGCTACCTGTGTAGGTATTTCCGAGCTCCTGGGGACCAAAATAAAGATGGCGGCCTACACGAACAAAAATCTCAAAATCTGCAAGTTTTGACGAACCTTTTGACAATTTAGGGTAAGAAATAAGCTAGGAAAACTTCTGGAACTTCAAATATGGTAAGTAGAAACTTCCGTATAAGGAAGTTTAAGAAAACGACACATTTCAACGAGAACTTTCTTGATATGGCCTGTAAAGATTGGTTTGAAGAATGATTAAACAAAAAAAGTGAATCGGGCCGCATTTACTGTTGCCGATGGGTAAAAAGCTTTTCTAACAAGGGCTGTGTCATGGTGAATTAAACCGCGCGCGATTTTTCAATCAAACTAAAGACTTATTTCTGTGAGAAGAAAGTCACGTTGATTAAATGAATTCGCTCATAGAAATTCCAAAAAACGCAGCGGGCAAGTACCATGTTTTATTTTTTTTCTCCTAGAGGGCACGGTAACGACTTCTACATTCTGACAGGGTCCAGAAGGGGTAAAATGGGAGCTGGGATTTCTCAAGTGTATTAAGGCCTGGGTCAGCCCAGAAAATCGAGGAAATCACAAAATTTCAAATATATTTGCAAATCATTAATGTTGGAGCATGAAATTTTCAGGATAGTTAACATCCATCGAGTGAAATGTTTAAGTATGGAATTTGGGCTGATATACTGATCACGTGGCCAGTCACGTGACATTTTCACTTTTCAAATTTTAAAAATTTCTCCGGTGGTGAGTTTCACTCCTTTCTGAAAAGTTAATAGCTAATAATATTTCGCTCTTTGGGTTCTATATAGTGGTGTCTTAGCTGGTGGAAAAAGTTTGCTTCTTTAAGGTGCTTTAAGGAGCTGATATGTTGATTAGGTCACGTGACCTGCTTCCGACCCTTATATCTCGTTAACGGTAAATGATAGCCCTGCAGCCAAAACAGTACGATATTTCTATTGCTGAGGCCTATCCATTTTCACTAAAATTGTATAGTTAGATGTTTTCTCCATCACCGGAAAAGCAATTTACTGTTTAGTCACGTGACATGGCTTGTGACGTCACTCCGTACTAAAAAATGGCACCAAAATGTTAAGTTCGTCGAGTTTTATCACTCTACTAAAAATTAGCCTGCCTTAAATAGATTAAAGCAATTTAAGGCAAATTTTGCGTTTTGGGTGACCAGCCCCAAGCCCATTTAGAATCCCAGGCCTTAATGTGCTTGAGTTGGCCTTATTTTAGGCTGGGAAAATGGGATTGGGGTCACTGAGACTGGGATTTGACCACTGGGAATGGGAATTAATGTCCACAGGTAAACTGGGAATGGAATTCTATATTACATCCCTTTTCCTTGTAAAACGATAAAAAACGTCGTTTTAAAATAATTGTCAGGATAAAATAAGTGTAAATTTCACATGTTTATGGAAATCATTGTGCAGAAACATTGGATAATAACAATGTCAACATAACGCACATACATTGCTGTTCTGTGAGCCTTGATCAACTGTTATGTCCAATATTCTAAATATTGAGTAAAATTCTGAACTGTTTGTGAGAACTCTAGAAACTTCCTGAAGCAGCTACAAAAACAGTGTTGATGTTATTGCAGCCTTCAGATACAAATCACAACACTAATCAATAACAGTTACAACAATCACATGACTCATTTTTATAAACTAGGAAACAAAACTCTTTCTAGAAACAGTAGCTTTTGGCTCGAGCACTTCACTATCTAAGATACTACTAGTTATACTTTCTAATCAAGGAATTTCTATTGTTTTCTGTTGGAACGGCGCGACTCTCTGGCACGGCGTTTGCCGTACGCCTTATAGAGACGTTTGGTTGTTGTGCTGGAATGCACTTCTAAACCTAAAATTGTTAAAATACCGCCGATAATCGAGTGAGAATGATACAGAGTGATATACAGATGTTATACATGCTGGTTATAGCGGAGCTCCTGCGCAGGCCGAAGGCCCGCGCAAGCGGAGCACCATACCTAAGGAAATAACGTCTAGGCATAACGTATGGAGTTGAATTTCAAACGTCACGGGCTTCTCGCTCATTTACTCACGTTATTGACGGCGCCAAGTCAAATGATAAGGGCGTTGAGGTATCGCCCCAAAGATGAATGTGTCCAAGTTTGGTTGCATGAGGTGGCTCCCTTCTTGAGATATGATTTTTTTTAGTTTCTTCTTGAATAAAATGTATAGCGTACGTCTGTCCGTCCGTCCGTCCGTCCGTCCGCCGTACGCGGAAACTCATGGGAACCCTGTGGTATACTAAGAAACATTTATTTCCCTTCAAGGGAACATGCTAAGACAACCAAACTTGGGATATTTTCTCTGTGCTACCCGGGGGTGTTGTAACATAATCACGTGGTATGACGTCATCGATGACGTCATCCTAGGAGAAAATAATATATCTCGGGAAGGGTTTAACCTCAGACAGCCAAACTTGGGTGCCAATTATCAAAGAGGCAATGGGGATGCAAGTGCTTAGTCACGTGGTATGACGGTGCAAGACTATCTATGTACATGGGCAACCTTATTGCTTCGTAAACAGAAAAATATGTAACCGGAAGCTCCGCTTTAGCCAGTGGCTAAATCTATATATTACCTAGACAATGCCTTTGGGTGACATAACGCCCGCATTCTGATTGGCTGTATTTTCTGATATTGGTACTAGTCAAAACTTACCTGAAGCATGTGCAGCACTAGCACTCACGGCAAGTAAGAGGAGGACCTTGTACATCTTTCCACTTGAAGTTCCTGACGAACTGTGCTTGTCAAGTCTCCTAGCGCTGGTTAAATAGCCTCACATCGGATACAAACTAAGCCGTCACTCTTTTGACTAACTCCGCTTTTAATAAAAGCCAAAACTTAACAAATATCGTAAGGATGGCAATTCATGGAAGATTTTCTTTAATTTTTCACCTGTTAGTCTCGCGCATGCGTTGTCTTCGTCGGTTGAGTAAAAGATACATTGGCTTTATCTCTGTTGTGTTTAGCTAATCTTTGTGTTTTTCTTTCGAGTTACAACTTTTGAAAGTTCGTTAGCTTACTGTATAACCAGGTGATCCATTTTAATGGATGGCTCAATTCAAGCGGTCTGTGTTTTGTAACCTATTCAGCGACCAATTATTTTATTTGTCAAATAGTCTAGCACGTCAATAAAATATCTTCCCACCTTTGCAGATTATTTTTGAACCTAATCTGAAGGTCTGATCTCTGTTATGTTTGACTCATCTTGTGTTTTACTTTCGAGTTACAACTTTTGAAAGTTCGTTACCGGACTGTATAACCAGGCGATCCATTTTAATCGACGGCTCATTTCAAGCGGTCGCCAGTGTTTTGTAACATATTAGCGCCACCAATTATTTTATTTGTCAAATAGTTGATCAGCTCGAAATTTGTTTGGGAGTTTGGGAGTCAAAAGCGAACGCCGCGGCGCTGTGCTGGATGTGGATGACGAAGCGCGCGCTCAATGATCCAACACGGACTGTGATTGGCTGTGTAAACGGTTCGACACTTAACGCAAGAGCGCATGCGTAAATAAGAGCCTGCGATGTTTCTGAACGTTCCGTTTCGGCTTGTTGGATGGGTTGCTTTTTCATGTGACGCTGAATGATACGTATGGGGCTCCACTCTGTGCCTTCGGGGAGTTTCACGCAGGGAGTTCCGCTATTACGCTTACGCAAAAGAGCTTGGTGCACTCAGAATTCTATAGATCATGTTTTACAAAGCAGTGCATGGTTTTGCCTAAATTGATGTATGTAACTCCAGTTTAAGGCGCTAGGAGCCCGGACGTCAAACACGGTGCGGTTTTTTGTCAGATCAGAATAGATATTTAAGACAGATTATTTTAGATATGCTTGGCCAAAAATATTGTTACAAAAAAATATCAAAAAAATAAAAGTTTTTTGCATTCTAGAAAAAGCTAGAAAAACTGAAACCTGTTAGTCTAGCGCATGCGTGTCGTCTTTGTCGAGTAAGCAAATGATATATTGCCTTGATCCTTGTTATGTTGACTAATCTTTTGTTTTACTCTTGAGTTACAACTTTTGAAAATTTGTTACCTGACCGTTTAACCAGGCGATCCATTTTAATCGATAGCTTAAATCAGAGGTCGGTATTTTGTAGCCTATTCAACACCGGCTTCAATATGATCAATTATTTTATTTGTCTAATAGTTGAGCATGTCCAATCCGGCTCGACTCTGCGGATTATTCCCTCGGACAATTTTCCCTCTAGTTTATGAATTTTGTATAGCGTTACTTCAGCTGAAATATGCTATTTGGTATGGGATTACAACAAAAAAATAGTCAATTCTAGGCTAATAGGAAAAAAACATATTTGCTTCTAAGAAGTTCTTCGTTTGAAAATTAATGTATTAACGTGATGTTGCGCCAAAAATATCTATGAGCGAAGGTGTCCTGATGAAAAACCACTATATGCATTGCTACACGAATTCAAAATTCAATGTTGCGATTGGTGATTGGCGCTTTTAGCTGTCAGTGAAACCGAAACGCTGGATTCGGCTGCTTCAGTGGGCAGCAATTGATTGCAAAATCAACCAAAATGGTTGCGTCCTTGCTGTTATAATATTATTATTATTGTTATAACTTTCTTTGCGTAAAACTAGTTGTTTACGTTATAAAAGCTGTACGCCTCGCTAAAAAGGTTGATCGCCACGCAGTGACTCTGCAAACGAGGCAGCGTCGCAAAAAGGAACTGGTCAGTTGACTGTGCGGTGTGGATGTAATATTTCAAAAACGAGTTCAAGTGTTTCATTGGGTTTGCAAACAACGAGAAAATATTTGACTGGCAGCGGCAAACCCGGTGGGTGGGGAGGGGAGGGGAGGGAGGGGGGGGGGGGGGTCTCCTATCTTTTTGCGTGGCTGCTCGTCGGAAACTTTCGATTTTATCCCAAGTACCAAAAGTTGATTTGTTAATTTTGACACCCAAAAGGTACCAACAAGTGTGATATTGATAAAACAGATCTTGCTTATTGGTTTGCTAGAACGGACCCTAAGAGGTACCTCCTCTCTAAACATTTTCCAGCTTTCCTATTTTTTACTCTCTAAAAGGTACTACAGGCCTGATTTTAACCCCTAAAAAGTACGACGAGAGAACCTCTGCATTTTGAGGGCTCGAGATAAACAGGTGATCCATGTTAATCGACAACTTAATTCAACGATCATTATTTTATTTCTCGAGTATTTGAGGACGTCCAAGTGGGTCTTCCCGACTCTGTAGATTATTCCCGTTCCCTCCAGTTTGTGAATTATGTAGAAGCATTTCAGCTGAAATATGTTATTTGATATGGGATTGCGACAATCACCTCAAGCGATTTTATGAATACTTATGAATTGGCTTTGTAGGATGTTCTAGAAAAACTATTCCTTTCTAAAAAAAATAAAGGAAAACGTGTTATGCTTCTGAGATTGTAATAGTTATAAAACTAAAAAAAAACAGAGGATATTTATGGTGGCAACAACACTATTTTACGAACGAGTGCATCGAATGTGTAACATTTTAACACGAGAAAATGAAATCCTAAGGAAAGTAGAAAGCTTTTAAGGGTTAACTCGGTGTGATAGATCTTTTGTTATTTGTGATAAAATGATGGAGATAATTTTGAACTGCTTTTGTGAGCCGTGCACGTAAACTTATAAATTATTTGCCTGTCCACCATACAAATGCAAATTAATTCAGCATTTACTTGACTTGAGGAAAAAGAAAAAAAAAATAGGACCATACTTCCAGACAAAGAGCTGAAGCGTCGTATGGCGACAGTACGGTTCTTACGCCCACGCCAGAGATTTCGGCCCTGACAGTCGCTATCCTGGTGTTGAATTGCTCAGTAGCTAGATACCTATGGGTGAGAGAACGCCCGGCCACCAGACCATATAAGGACGCCCCTTGTACCGTTAGTGAACAATCAACTAATTATTATGCATCACCAACGTATTTATAGGCCTGAAGAGTGTGTTAGAGATCCATGTGGGAACCGTTGTTTGTTTTCTTTTTAACTAGTGGTAGTTTTCTCACGATAATGTAGAAATGTTTTTCACAGTTGGCGTTTAGCATATTTTTTTACTCATAATCAAATAGTTGCATTAAAATGACACGGGAATGAGCTTCTTTTTAAGTTGTATGTTTGCGCATGCGCACCACGTCATCTTGTCTAATTTTATCTTCCGTAAACAGACGACCATAAAGAATCCCCTGAAGGATCATCTAAGAATGCTTAGAGCATTATGCCTACCGAAACTCAGTTATCTCTGGTAATTTTAAGGTCTCGTGAATGGGAAAAATGTAAAAATCCGGATATATGTCTTTTCTTTCCATAATTTCTTAATTATGTAACGCGCCTTTGATCATTTTATGTAATGGGCGCAAATAATTATGAATTATTATTATTTAGTCCTAAAGTATATTCTTAAAACCTCAAATGACGCGTAATGACGCGTCAACTTTTTTCCTTATACCATTAATCCCCTGAAAGATCATCTAAGAATGCCCAGAGTATTATACCTATTGAAACTCAGTAATCTCTGGTCTCAAGGTAAAAATGTAAAAGATCAATGATCATTCTCTTACCCAGAGCTCTACGGCTCGTCTCCTCGCGGGGGAGGCTCTGGTGACAGCCACTGACGCATGCGCGATATTTGATACAGAGCCGCTGAGAGAAAGACCTTTCTGCGCATGCGCCAATGTTCAAAATCAGCCAATCAGCGACGGTCCTCAAATGGATGTCCCCAGAGCCTCCCCTGCGAGCAGACGAGCCGGGGAGCTCTGGGTACGAGAATGATTCCATGATATGTCTTTCTTCCCGAAATTGTTTAATGACTGGAAGCAGCGAGGTGGTACTCACTCGCCAATTTTTGCCGTTAAAATCAATTTTTAAAGCATCGGTTTGCAGTAAGCTCATTCTCTAAGCACAAGTCTATGCACCTAATACTCATCTTTCCCTGGAAAAATAATTTTTGTGAAGAAGAGTTTTTTAGGATCGAAAAATCATTATAAATATCTCTGTTTTTATGCAAATTTGCATGTCCCAGCGTCACACGTTCAGCGCCTGGTGTAAAAATATGTTTACTTATTTCTTCATGGATAAAACATACAACGCAAAATTTGCCATAAATCGAAGTTCCAATCCTAAATGAAATAACTTATATGGTATTTTCTTCAATATATGCATCTTCTTCGATATTATTAGTGAAAACGTCTTTGCCATTTTCGTGTCCCAAAAATTTGATAATTTTAGCGTATTTCAGGTTTTTTAGATTTATTGTCAAATAAGCAACTCCGCAATGAAACAAACTGAGCCAACTGTGGTCTATAGATTTTTATGTCGAAATGTGGCATTCTGACTGAGATCGGAAATAAGTTCTTGGAAATATAAAATTTCGAAGTTTACTGAAAGCATTGTCCCCCACCAAAATTTAAAGCATAATAATACGACCGGGGTTTGCATTTCCTCTAATATATAGATAACCATAAGCCTTATTGCACTAAGAAACTACAGATGTGTGGTCTAGTAAAATTGCAGTCATTTGGTCTATTGCCCGGACTTATAGCCTATTTTGAGAGAGTTTAGCAATGGCGTGAAGTTTACTGAAAGTTTTGTCCCCCACTTCATAAAATTTACATATCTAAACAAACGACAGCAAATGTGATTGCTACCGAAGTTTGTTTCTAATTTCTTCGTTTACATTTAAAAAAAATCAAGGTTTTTTGCTCAAACTATTTAAACCTATACATCTGAGATTCCATTCGCACCGACGAGGTAGATTTCGGCTATAACACACGAGATTTAAAACTCACTATGTTATTTTTGTAATTTATGCAATTCGGAAGAAATTCATTACAGTTTAGAAAAAGTTCTTCATTTTTCTGTTTTTCAGATAATTTTAGCGCGCGATTAGTTTCACATTTATCGCAAATCAACGGGAATTCATTCAAGACAATAGGTATCTTAGTAGATTTGAAGCGTTGTCTGTATTTTGCAAAAAAATAGGTATTTTGAACCACTGCGAGGTACGGCTAGGTGGCGCAGTGTGTTTGTGCACGGCACACTGTGCGTACGGTCCTGAGTTCGAACCCGGATCGACCAACCGTATCGACTTTTCTCTGTTCCGAGTAGCTTGCTTATAGCTTTGAATTCCTTTCACCTGGAGCTCTGATAGAGAAAGGGGGGTAAGTAGTGCACCGTCTCCCCGATTAGTAGTGCACTCGTGCACGGCTAGAAGATTTGAGACGTTAATAAAGTTGCTTACTTTTTTTTTACTTACTTACTGCTATTGCGTGTTATTGATAAAAAAACTAAGAAAATTTGCACTCTAAGGTGGCTTATAGCAGTTTTTAGTTGACTCTTCGGTCTGGTATGGCCTGTATCTCACGTGCTATACATACACAGAAAGGCAAGCCACTTTACAAGAAACATGCAATTGATCGTTATATGTGTTTACATGTTTTGTTTAAATTGACGCTTCCATGGCAACGAAATGGCGGCCCTCCATTTTTTGAGTTGAAGAATCCACCCAGACATGCAAGATAACTTTTCGCAATACCAACGCCAATGAGGTCAGACTATAAGTTTGAAGAAATAGGCCAAAAGCGTTTCGAAGACCATTTTTTGTCAACAAAATCAAGCGTAGTCAATCAAACTCGTGAGCCAATCAGATCCTTTCCTAGTTTCGCCTAGTGCGACATGTCTGTTGCGACATGTCTCGAAAAACAAGCCAAAGGAGTGCACTGAACAAGGATCCGATTGGCTCACACGATTGTGATTGACTACGCAGCCAACTTAACTGCCAAAGGCTCACTAGATTTGAACCTACAGGGTCAGGTGTTATCAGAAACACTTGCAAATGGCATTTCTAAAAGAAAGGTTTTTATTATAAACGTTGTGACTGGTGATTTTTCCAACTGTTATGTACCGTTCGAATTTTTGATATTGGGAGAGTGCAAGTCGGTTTTTTTGCAAAAGAAAGGAATCTTGCGTTTGACTAGTTACCAGACCCCACCCGGTAAGGAGATAAAATTGCTCATATTATCAGAAATATTGATCAAAATCAGTTGAAAAATAGATAATTCGACGTGTTTCTCTATAAACCATAGTGCAAAGTAGCCAAATGCAAAACGTTATAAGTAAAGAAAAATACGTCGGAAAACTCGCATGTGACGGTAGTGAGTACCACCTCGCTGCTTCCAGTCAATACATTCCTAAAATATATTTCTTCTAGTATATTTCTTCTAGTATATTTCTTCTAGTTCTATAAAGAGAAAAACTTTAGTTCAACTCAATGGCAGAGAAAGCTCCAGCAACACAATGGGAAATTTAAAACAATACTGGGATTCAGAAATACGAGGGAGCTCTTCACAAAAAAAGTTTCGACTACCAAGTGGGTTGTTCAGTTGATTATGTAAGGGACGTGTAATTATTTAGCCGGGGGGGGGGGGGGGGGGGGGGGGCTATTTTTGTTGGGAGGATCCTAATTTTTTTCGCGTGTCTAAAGGGAGGGTCCAAAGTTTTTCTCACTCCTCTTTGATGGAGGGTCATAATTTTTTCAACAACATTTTGACGGTGATATAGTTAGTAGTTATTCCAGCAACTTCACTATCATTGCATTTAATAAAAATTTCGCGCGGACATCTAATATACTCTTTGAGAACTCTCGCATCTAATATACTCTTTGAGAACTCTCGCAACGAAGACAGCTCTTGCTCCTGTAGTAAACGTGGCTTTAGATGCAGGATCAAGGAATACACGGACGACCAAAGTAAGCTTATCTCCGGTGTAATAACCTGTGAGTGCGCACGAACTGCGTCACAAAGCTTCCTTTGTTTGGTAGAACGAATCAGGATGAAATAAAAACTGAACACAAAGGTGTCTCTGGGAATGGTTATTACACCGGAGTTAACCCCCAAAGTAATTCTCAGGTGTGATAAGGCCTGACTTGAAAGGAGGTGGGGCTTATACACGGATTCTTAAGGCAAAAAGCACTTTTTTGCAAATAACTACATTAGCAAAATCGTGTCCAGGGTCACGTCATCGTGAGAACTGTTGCCCTAGCAACCAAATTTCTCTACTTCCTCCACTAATTTTCAAGGTGGTCTGCCTTAAAAGACGCTATATTGAAGGAATCAATGCAGTAAAGAAAAATCTCATCGTATTTTCAGAATAGGATGAGGTTTTCTGTTCCCCATTTTAAGTTATGTCCCAAAAAAGGAAACGTATGGTGCACGTCCCTTAAATTTGGTTGTCATGGAAACATCAACTGTCAAATTTTCCTAGTACTAGAATTAACATTGATGCAAAGTTTCATGCTGTAGCTATTTTCGTATTCGAGATATTATTAAAAAAAAATCATTTCTGCCCGCGTATAAGCCCCAATTCAGGCCTTAACACACATGAGAACAACAACAAGTAAGTTTACTTCCAAGATGGCGACTCTTTTCAACCACGTGCCCCAACATGCATTGCGGGCAACACACAGGGTTACCGTATACTACAGCTCCGTGTACAAGAACAAATGACCAGGAAAAACAAACTCTCCCAAAAATGCCTGCAGTGGCTGGCAGTCAGTATGTTCGAAAGAGGACCCCCTAGTGGGAGTGAGTTCGACGTTACAAGCATAGAAATTCGTCATTTAGCGCGCTTCACGCACATGAATAATATAATGATTTCTTCATTTGCGGCGCGAAGTTGCGTGCATGAATAATATAAAGTTACAGGCTCAGGAGCCCATTAATAGGAGATTTCATCTAACCAGCCATATAGCCGAGGTAGCGTATTTCCTGGACTCCTGGCAGGCTTTGTTACTATACACAAAAAAACGGAATGTTCATCTACCTTCCTCTGAGGCTTGATAAAATGTGTTTATCAAAATTCGGGCCAACTTCGCGCGCAACGAAAGAAAAATGCGACCCCCTTTTTCTGTAAGAATGTCTTCCGCACTACATTGTAGGTCAAATACGGGACGAGGGGATCACGAAAACGTTTAATAGCTCTTCTGAAGGGGAAAATTTCAAGGGAACTGGAGGTCAGGGATCAAATATTTGTACTTGGGATCAGGGATGGCTCCAAAAATAATATACCTGGTTACTACCTGGAGGGTCACATTTTTAGCGTTGCTTTAAAAAAATGGTAGCCCTCCCTCCCTCCCCGCTAAATAATGACACGTCCCTAACTGGGTAACAAAATTATAATTCCCGAGGGCTTTGAGAGTTTTTTTTTGATATCCTACAGCAGACTGTTCAGTGAACGTCTCTGAATCTTAATATCTTTGTATAATCTTTTATCTTTTTAATTTTATCTTATCTTTTTATCTTTTTTGGCAAAGATTTGTTAAGCAATAGAATTTGCTGTCACTTGAACCTTAGACAGAAGCAGAAATAGCAAAACGGGCGGCAAACCTATCTCGCGCTCGTCGAAATGTTTTGCCAAATCCAGGGGCGTAGCCAGGGGGAGGTTCCAGGGGTTCCGGAACCCCCCTCTCCCGCAGCGGAACCCCCCCTCGCCTTTGTTCTGGACCGACTTATTACTAAAATTCGGCAACAACAAATAAAAGCTCCAATAAAATGTAGCAAATTTCTTCAAACGCTAGTTTTTTCCCGAGATCAATATTTTTGGCTTGGTTTCCTGTGGCGAGAACGCAAAAAACGGCCGATTTATGTGGAGTTTTTTATTTTGGAATTTTGGAACCCCCCCCCCCCCCCCCCCCCCCCCCCCCCCCCCCCCCCCCCCCCCCCCCCCCCCCCCCCCCCCTCATAAGTGCTGGCTACGCCCCTGAAATCGTTTGGTGGAAAATTCCGTGTTAAACTTTAAAGTGCTACCCCAGTACCAGCTCCCCACCCCGAGTCCGTCCTTCCTCGGCAAAGCCAAAGAGTCGGAAACAAAGACTTCTCTGGTAAAGTGACAACCGGCTGCACTAATTTTTATCTATGATATTTCCGAAAATAAATTTTGTTTTAAAATGATTTGCGTTGGCGGAATAACAATTAATATTATTTTATTGTTCTCTAAGAAGACCACTTTATAATTGTTAAATGTGCGTGTTAACGACACGCGAAAATGACCTTATAGACATGCTATCTACACAAATATTGCACGATAGTAGGAATTCACGGGTAAATGGTATAAGATGTTACCGTCTCAAATTGAATATATTCAAGTCGAGAGGGGACTTCCGACGTTGCGCTGGAGATGTCTTTGTGGCACTTTCGAAAACAAGGTTTTCAGGATTGAAAAAAACCCATATCAGCTTAAATGGTGACACAATGCTACGATAAATGTACCCGTTCAAATAATTCATTGAATTGTTGAGCACTTGAGCGAGGCTAAGTAAACACGGCATAACATTTCTATCTCAAGAGGAAAAACACCAGAAAGAAGAATTGAATATCCGTCTAATTCAGGAAGCGACTCATTTTGACACAAAACAAAAAAATTAAGCAGATGCGAGACGATTGGGTGAGAACCTTGTTGAGACCTGTCAGCTCTTCTAGTTCAATATATAGACAAACATTGGAGTTCAAAGCAATCACTATATGGGCACAAAGAAGGGACTCTTCTAGGTTTAAACCAAAATCTTATTCATCATCGAACTTCAACGGCAAAATTGTCATCCAAGAAATAGTGGAACCAACAAATCGCACTAACCCGCGGGGGCTCGTATTTTGCAGAGCAGAAGAGATCAGAGAGCTGTCACGTACAGAAGATTTTCAGTTGCAATCGAAGATATATTGAACTAACTGTAGACACAAAGTGAAAATGAAGGCATATGTTTCAATTCACGAGCTGGATAACTTGCTTTTAGGTAAGTTCACGCGATTAAATGATTTTTTAACGATAGATTTGATTGTCGTGAACTAAAGGGAGGGTCCCCATGGATCAAAGAAGTTAATCTTAAGAGTCATTACTGCATTTATCGGCCATTATCTAAAATACTGAGATAACTTGATGAATTCATTTGCTCGTATTTCTTCTGACTGACGTTTAAGTTGTCAAAGACCTCAATACCTTTGTGTTTGCGTGTTTGCAAAGTTGTTCCTGTTAATTGAAGCAACAATTGTATTTTCACCAAAGCTGCGAAAAAGGGCTGAAGGTTTTTTTAATACGCACCCTTACCTAGAATGCAACACAGGTGTTATGCGCCGCGTATTTTCAAAACGTTGACTTGAGTCGTTTGCGGGAGCAGTGTTGGGCTTTTCTAACACGCCATCTAAGCCAATCATGTCCTTGCCTTGTTTCGCCTAGTACAGACGCCTGGCTTTCTGTCGCGACGAAGAAGCCAGTCGACGGCACTGGGAAAACCAGGGCAGGACCTGATTGGCTTAGATGGTTTGAATGGCTGAACAGTGAAAAACCTGGGGAATCAAACCACGTTAGAAAATTTCTCAACGCGAAATAACGGTTCTTGAGCTATAAATTATTGAATATTGAACTTTTAGTGCCTGGGGGATTACCGAAACAAAAAAATTACAGTCTAAACGAAAAACCTGCAAGCTCTTTGCTAGAGTCACGTACGAAACATTGTCGTTTTTCTAGTGATTATTTGGGCTTCCTGTGTATTCTCGAGTCTCTTGGTTCCAAGCCCTCGGTAGGTTTCTACTCTGTTTCCCGTTTTATTTGATATAAAAATACAGCAGCAGTTCCAGCGCCCTGGTATGTCCAATAGATGAGTACATTGTAAAAATATATCTTTTAGTTTTATTCAATAAACATTATTTGATTTTTGTAGAGGATGTAAATGGCCGCGCGGAGACAAGAATTTATATTTGGAGTTTTGAAAATTTATCTAACGAATGGGATAAATTTTTAACACGAGAAGATAAAGTTCGATCTCAAAGCGGCTATCTGATGTTCTGTTAATTATATAAACATCAATGAAATACCAAATTCTAATTTTATTTAAGACAGGTTATTTTACAACTTCGAGCAACGTTTGGCCAAAAATACTGTTAGTCAATGATTTCTATCCTAATTTGTAGATTTGTGGTCCACATTTCGAAATATCACAAAAGGCAGAGGACTGGGTTCGCCGCGCCGCCACAGAAATAAGGTTCAAACATGGAGAAATTCTATAGAATCTATATAGGTTGTGATTGACATCACCATTTTAGGTGCGAAACCACACGTCTATCTGTAAAAACAATTTTTTTTCTCAGCTTCCTCTTGAAATTTTTTTACCGGCGCGATAATACTAAAACACTACCATGAAGATCTTTCACATGAAACTAAATTCAAAGGAACAACTTTTTTTATTTCGAGTAAGACTAAATTCAAAGCAACAACTTTTTTTATTTCGAGTAACAAGATTTTTTTGCCGCTTTCTGGCAAAATTGCTCGAAGTTCTAAAATAATCTGTCTTAAAAAAAACCCTAGAAATCGAGCATGGAGCACAGGAAAAAAGCCTTCACATGCATGATGCTTCTGATAAGTCAATCAATCAATCAATCAATCAATCAATCAATCAATCAATCAATCAATCAATCAATCTTTATTGTTAATTTTGACTTGAGTTAAAAAACGCACACTACCTGCAAATAGCGGAGCTAATCAAGGCAGGCAGTGTGTGGACGCTAAATACATTACTTTTTACATTAGAATACCAAAATTACAGAATAACACAGAACACAATAACAATAAACTAATAACATATCTTCTTATCAAAGGAAATAAATATGGACAAAAGCTTTTCCTTTTACTTTGTAATTTTGCTAATACTTTTCATAATGCTTTGTCAGCATAAGCGTCCTGTACACAAAGAGTTTCGAATAAAATCATTGTCAATTGTTTCTTAAATATATTTTGGTAGTTTTCTTAATTTTTCTGGAATACTATTCCAGATCCTTGGGCCCATTCTAGAAAATGAGGTTTTTAAAAGGTTAAGTCGAGAATGGTCAATGTAGTGTTTGTAAATAGAGTAAAGGCTACAAGAAAATTATCAATTCAAACTGCCTAATGTGTACCTAGAAAACCTAACGGTTAAGGTTATTCCCCTGTTTTGCACGGCGCGCGCTGTTCTGCGCATGGACGCGCGATCAATTCGTTCGAAAATGACGCAATCGAGCGCGCGCGCGCAAGCTAAATATCCCCATTTGAGCGAGAAACACCAAGAAAAAGTCACTTTTTGGGATATTGCGCGAAAACAAGATTGGGCACCCCCATTTTTTATTTTACCATTTTGATAAGACTTTCATTCCCCTGTTATAAAAAAAGTTTAAAGAAATTTCTACGACAAGTTTTTGAGCTATCGTCTTAAAAAGCCCAAAATGAGACACCAAAGAATCACGAGCGGTGCGCACATTTTTGCACATTTTCAAGAGTAGCGTCAACACACATAGAAAATTAAACATTTCAATGTTCGTCCTAGGTAGTGAAGCATCCAACAGTTCTGTTCAAACTTGCAAGCGAACTGGATTGCTTCATTAGTGAGCGTTTTATCACAATTTTCTTGTTTCACGTATTCCTTCACAAAATAGCCCTCAGGCACTAAAAATAGGGTATGTTTGCGCCATCACAGTTTCTAAACGAGCATGGGCACCCCCTCTTTTTATTTCATATTTTCATTCCTTATATACTAAATAGTAAATAGACAAATTAAGAAAAAAATTCTACGACAAGTTTTATTTCAGGGGAATTACCTTAAATTAGGCCCTAGGCATTTCCTTACACTATAAGCTAGTCCTTTTTATTAACCTATACCTGAAAACAAAAATATATGTAGGATAAAGAAAGAAAAAAAAAATCGACATATGAATTGTATATAAGGAAAATATACGAAATGAAATAAATGTATTGTATTGTGTTGCAAGTGTGTTATTTTCAAGTGTGAAGTTGGGAGATCACCCAGTATTTCATTGGTGTATAATTAAATAGCTATTTACATTTAGTATAAACCAACTAATGGTCTATTACAAATCCTGCATTCTGATTGGCTGAGCTACTCATGCTCTATTAGTTATAGACCGTACCTGACCGTACCACCACCTTTCTTTGCAAGAAAACTTGATTTTTTCAACATAAAATAATGGAATTCATTGTCAAAACCGGTTTATACTAAAACAATTAGACTCTCGTCCTCATGTGCTATGATATCAAAAGACCATTCGGCCTTCGGCCTCATGGTCTATTCATCAGAGCACATTCGGCCTCGAGGTCTAATTGTTAAATATTATTTATTAATATTATATGTTATTGTAAATTAGCATGCATTTCAGCCTTTGGGCTTCCAGATGTCGTTTTTAATAAACTATCTAAGGGGAATGAGTGTACTTTTTTGGGTATGAATAATTTTACTTCATTCACTTTAGGTATTTTCAATAACTTGACGATTTTCGTCTTCACAGAAGTTGAACATTTCCTACACGATATTGCTGGAGCTCAACTTGGTGAAGAGAATGAAAAACGGCGGCAGCAACTTCACAGAAAAATATCGGCATCACGGAAATCATCAGCCAACCCACCAATCAGAGAGCAAGACATCCCAAATGAACCAATCACAGAGCAGCATTATGCAACTAGCGAGCCAATGACGAAGCACCATTTATTGGCCAACCCACCAATCAGAGATCAGCATGCTCCTGCTAACGAGCCAATAGTAGAGCAGTATTACGCGGCTAGCGAGCCAATGACGAAGCACCATGTATTAGCCCACCCACCAATCAGAGAGAACGTTACATCGAGGGTAAGGAAGTATGGAACATATAGCATGGGTAATGCATTGTGCCAGGGAGGAACCAATCGAATGAGGCATAGGTCTTTTTCGTTTCCACTTGTTCGCTATCACGCATCTTTGCCGAGGTTGGAAGAAAACGATGAGGCAAACGAAGATGGAGAAGAAACTTCGGTCATTATGCAAAATGGAAATGCTGGTAACTCTGGCGCTGCATGCGCGTTTCCGGAAAGGAGTGGATTCAAGAAGATGATGAAAAAGATTGAGTGTCTCAGAGTTGCTTACAGTGGCGCTAAACAGCCACGTACTCGATCTAACTCTATGCCTAAAGTTTCCATGACAACGAGTTTCCGGGCAGCGTGTGGCAGCCATGGCAACAGAAAACCTAATCGCGATTACATCCAGCTGCTTAATATTCATGACAAATGACATGCAATTCTAAAGTTTCCATGACAACGAGTTTCCGGGCAGCGTGTGGCAGCCATGGCAACAGAAAACCTAATCGCGATTACATCCAGCTGCTTAATATTCATGACAAATGACATGCAATTCTAAGAGGATTTAAGCAGGGAAGACGGAGGAGTACTAAATAATAACTGAAGCTGAACCGAAAACGTGGTTTTGTGCGTCCAAAACTAAATGACTGTCGGGAATTTCGTAATGGTTATAGCAACGCATGCCATAATTGTACATCATCTTGTAGATCTAGTTGATAGCTTTCTGCTCAAGGTAGAATGGTCCGTTAAAAAATCTTACTACGACAAAAACTTAAGGGGGGTTCCTGCAACTCCTCTTGTACCACGGTTGGGCGTAGCTAGCTAAGTCCGATGGATCAACTCTAATGACAGAGCTGAGAAAGTATCAACAGTTAGCTTTCGAGATCAGCGAGCGAATTAAGACCTGGATAGACAGGATAGAGGTGGTGCCTATAAGCAATTATTGGATGAGGTTGAGCATGCATCGTGAGTTAGCAAAACCGAGGCCTGTGTTATCTGCCGATCGTAAGCCGAAGGTAGCTGAGGCAGATAACACAGGCACGAAGTTTTGCTTATTCATGATGTCATGCGAAAACCAAATTCAATAATGGTCTTGTTATACATTTGAAAGAAAACAACTTGATACGATGCATTAATTCAAAATGGCTTTGTTCAAATTCAAAATACAACCACGGACGAGAAGTTTTGGGAACGACCCACTTTGAACTTGACATGCCAAATGGAATATCTGCTGAAGATATTGCATAATAGCATGTCAAGTTCACGCGACATTGAGAACTGATTGTCTGCTCTCGACCAATCAGATTTGCGACAGTGAGTCCAATGTATAACAATTGAAACCAGATACCTTTGCAGAGGGGTGTCGGAGGCGTCTCAAGCGGTACAGAAGTTGGTTTAGGACATTAAGAGAGCGCCCACAAGATAGAGGCTTCAATGGAGAGCACAATGGTGGCGGAGGGACAGTCTTAGCTTAGTACTTGGCGCTGTCAAGCAGCCAGACCAGAGAAGATCACATCGGCCGGAGGGGGGCGGGTGACTACCTAACAATTATTGGTGGGGAGCGGACTGGCCGTTTCGTTAATACGGCTTTTTATTTATAACTGTGCTAAGCGCTTTACAATAGCAAAAGTCACAGAAACAAAAAATCAAAATATAATAAAACCAATAAACAAGTGCATATCACCCGGCCCTGAAAAAAGCGAAATGGGACAAATAGTCTTCATTTTCTTCGTTCCTGTTCGCGTTTTACTGTCATGTCTTTCTCGGAAAGCCAAAATAGTATTAACTCGGATGATTCAGAGTATGATTTTATTCCTGGACCGCCGAAAATATGGCAACGACCTTGAACCAGTGTTCGAGTTTATGCTCTACCTAGACGAGTCCCTAGCAGATGGTTCCACAGAGAATATAGAAAGACACCAAAAGCTGTTGTAGAATTAAAAGCCGACTATGAGGACTTGACGGGATTTCAAAGTCCGCGCAATTAGTTCCAGTCCGAGGCGAAGCCGAGGACTGGAACTAATTGCGTGGGCTTTGAAATCCCGTCAACTCCGAATAGGAGGCTTTTGAATTACTTCAAATACTCAATAATTATTCATGACCTGATTAGCCAACACAGAGGGAAAGCGATCAATGTTGAAACATCTCCATTTATTTATTTTTTAATTCCTTGGTCATTTGAAATACTCAGCCTGTGACATAATCTTCAATCACCAACCCCTCTGTACCCTACCCAAACAGGATTTATCAATATAATCATATTTTTTTACTTTGAAACTTGAATTACGTGAAACTTGAATTACGTCACTAATCATGCGCACAAATGAAAAGGTCAAGATTGTTTCCACAAAGCCTGTCCCACATGAAAGTTGGCGGCGAACATGCATATAGTCTGGAACAAGATCCTTTCTATTCTATAGAATAAAAGCCTTGCTTAGGTCGCAAAAAATACCACATGAGAATTGACCTTTTTCGATTGCTTGTTGTATTTTATCAACTATGTTTTGCGTAGCATGTGTCGTAGAGTGCTTAGAGCGAAATCCAAACTGGATTTCAAACAAAATACCTCTTGTATCTAAAAAATGGGTGAGACGTTTGCAAACTAGTTTCTCGAAAATTTGATTAAAAATGGAAAGCAGTGATATTGGTCGATAATTGGACAATGTAAACATCGATCAACTTTGGAAATTTTAAATTTATCAGGGACAACCCCTGTAGATAACGAAAAATTATATATAATATTTCTAAGGGTTTGGAAATTAGGTGGTTTATACATTTGAGCACTTTTACTGGTATGCTGTAGGGTCCTGTGGATTTGTTTGTGTTTAGTTTTGTCACCTCGAGTTCTATCTCAGATTGCATAAATGGAAAAATATAAAAACTGTTTGTTTGACGGTTTGTGAGATAATAGGAAAAAAGCATGTGGGAACTTGGAATTTCAGACGCTAAATGTCTTCCAATGTTGGCGAAGTAATCATTAAAGGCATTTGCAATGTTTTTGGGGACCGTTAAAGTAGAATTATTGTCAATTATTTTAGTAGGAATAGACACTCTAGAAGGTTTGAGCGAAAGTAATTCTTTTATGCCTTTCCAAGTTGCTTTTATGTCGTTGAGATGAGATGAGAAATATTCATGATAATATTTTTTTTTACTCGATAGGGTTAAATGTTTAAGCTTATTTCGGTATGTTTTGAATTGTTCGAAAAAATAGTTGTTGCCTGTATTTAAGTACTTTTTATACAATATATTCTTGATATATATCGATCGTTTTATAACTTTCGTAATCCAAGGTTTTGACATGAATTTAATTTCTTTCCTGGAAAGTTTTTTTGAGAGGGATATGAGTGTCAACTACGCTATTCAAAATGTCATTGAAAGAGTCAAATTAAGCATTTGCGTCCTCGCAGTGTGAAAAAACGTCATCCCAATTAATTGTTTGAAAATCACGTAAGATTGCCGATTCATCATACTGAGAAAAGTCACGGCGGTATATTTTAAATCTCCTGGGAAGGTCTACTAGTTTGTTAATAACTAAGAAGTTAGGTAAATGATCTGTTAGCTCAAAAACGATATTGCCACTGACGGTGTGATGTTCACAGGAATTAAAGAATATGTGATCAATGAGCGTAGCAGAATGGTTAGTTATGCACGTTGGCTGAAGAATATGTGGTTGAAATGAATAGGATGCCATTGTGTTAACAAAGTCTTCTGTGTCTTTGTTCGTATCACAGTTTAACAAATTAATATTCATGTCGCCCTTATTATGCAGATCTTATTTTCTGAGTGCAATTTATCGATTGTCTCGTAAAGTGTTTGTGTAAAGCGATTAATGTCAGATTTTGGGTGCCTATAGACGACCGCGAAGACAATATTTTGTCTTGCTTTGTTTTCAATTTCGATCCAGAGAGATTCGTGAATAATGTTTAAAGAACCTAAGTCCGAGCGAACATTGAAAATTAAATCCTCTTTTACATAAAATCCTACGCCACCTGCTTGGGTAAAACTTGGCTCTTGTACAAAAGTATAACCAGGCAGAGCAGTGTTCGTTACGATATTTCTCGACTCGTTGATTTTGGTCTCAGAGAGACCTATGACACTAAATGAAAGGTCACGTTTAGCTAGCAAAGTGTGAAAATTATCAAAATTTTGTGAGAAACTTCTAATATTGCTATGTAAAACTGAGAAGGTATTAGAGGAAATAACTTCTTTTAACTGAACATCACTGTGAAAATCATGAGTAGTGTAATAATTGAAATTGACATGACATGGTAAGCTATTGTCATCAGTGTTAGGCGAGTTCTCGTTGATTTTAGAAAGAATTTCCAACCAAGGCAGCTCTTTCAATTTTTGAAGAGATATCTTTTTTGAACACAGACAAGCGGAGTTAGAATTAAATGATAAATCAGTAAGTTGAGAGTCAGGGTAAGCTACTGAATGGAAAAATTTCACGGCGGCAGTATGTACACAGCCAAAGCTCATTTGTAGTGGAAATATGATTAAATTCTTTGGTCGAAAGACTTGTACATTTAAAATGGCACCATTTCTGGCAGAAATCACATTCAATAGCTTTACCTCTCTTTATTGCCAGTTTACAAACGGGGCAAGAACAAATAGATGACGGCTCTTTGACGAGAGTAGACTACGTCTGTACTGTACACTACCTCCGACTGCTCCGGCCTCCTCTGAACTAGTATCAAATAACTCGTCTTGT